>WPIO01000039.1:2872500-3552225 GCA_009760855.2 Cristatella mucedo | reverse complement strand
GTCAAACTTGATCTATCTAATCACCAAATTGATCTTATTCATAAATCTAAGGAACCAATTTCTATAAGATTAAAACATGCTGATTTAAGCGGTACTAAATCTATTCTTGTAACTGATACTCAAAAAAGAAGAATAGAAAAGTATAAAGCGAAAGGAGTTGGAATGCAGTTGAACTTTAGTCTTAAACAGTTAAAGGCAAATAGAAAGCATGGTTCTGGTATTGTAGATATAATAAATAAGATATCTGGAAGAAGAGAATTTTACTTAAAGTTGCCAGCAAGAGTAAAATCAGAATTTGTTCCAGACGGAAGTTTTAACAATACTAATCGATATAGTTATGCGGGTCCGGGAACTAAGTTTGCTCAAAGAATGGAACAAGGCTACCAAGGCGTTAATGATCTTGATAATCGTGCACTTATCCACGACCATACATATACAGAGACTGGTGGAATGTCAGAACCAAAAAGAACAGAAATACGGAATCTGTCAGACCTTGTTCTTGCTGAAAGTGCTGCCCGTATTGCTTTTGATCCTAAGCAGCCTGCTTATGTTAGGGAAGACGCTAAAACAGTGGCAGCTATCATGGCAGCAAAGGCAAAATTGGGTTTCGGTATTGGTGGAATGTTAAACGATTCATTTGCAACTGATTTCTTAAAAGATAAAGTAAACAATCCATCAAGTTTGAATAAGATAAAAAATTATGCCAGAGGAATTGTTAATAATAATAATAATAATAATATTGCACTTGATAAAGCGCCCTCAGAGAACTTAATCTCTTTCTAGGCGCTTTACATTTGCTGCAAAGTGATACGCAATAGAATAGTAAGTAAAATCATGCTTGAAAAACAAACAAAATTAATAACATGGTTAGGGATTACATGTACAGGGTCAGCATGCAAATGTGGTTAGTGGCAGCATGAACAGTGTCAGCACGCATAAGCACATCGAGGACGAATCACAAGGACCCACTAAATGCTGTCCTAAATAGGTATGTTTTTAAGTTTCTTTTAAATGTCGTCAGGTCAGGGGATGTTCTGATGCAGGTCGGGAGGGAGTTCCAGGCTGTGGGAGCATACGAGCTAAATGCACGGTCTCCAAAGGATTTAAGGTTTGTACGAGGTATTTCTAGACTGTTGGATTCCGAAAAGCGAGTGGTACGATGCTTTGCCTGATGGGGTAGTATCTCTGAAAGATAGGCTGGAGCCATAGAATGAAGAGACCTAAAAGTGAGCGACAAAACCTTGAAGTCAATCCGTTGCTTGACTGGTAACCAGTGCAGGTCGGCGAGAAGTGGAGTAATGTGGCAACTGCGACGCTCACGACAGACAAGCCTAGCTGCAGAGTTTTGCACCAGCTGCAATCGCCTGATCGCACATGCTGGTAGGCCAGTAAGCAGTGAGTTGCAGAAGTCGAGACGAGATGTTGTTGATAGAATGCTAGACATTAGCAGAAATAAGATATAAAAAATAATGGGACAACAAGGTTGATGGTTTGAAATCAATGTTCATTAACCTTCTAGATTCAAAAGGGAAAGAATTTCTTTGGCTTATTCGTGAAGACATTTGCTATACAAGGTAAAAATATTTATGCTAATTGATGTTGATTCGAATTTAGTGATGATAGAATGTTTCCTTTCACGATATCGGGTGATTTTTTTCCAACCGAAGGTGAAACCGAGGTTGCGGAAAAATTAGACGATGTCGGGAAAGGGAATATTCCTATCATCAAGACTGCAATGGTGTTCCACGAAGCAACGGCGTTGTGCGAAGCAACGGTCAGCGGTGTGGCTGAGGCGACGGAGAGTGAGACCGTGCACGTAGAGGCAGCGGCGTCCGCATGGAAGGCGGCGATGTCTGCGTGGAAGGCGGCGGCGTCCCCGTGGAAGGCGGCGGCGTCCGCGTGGAAGGTGGCGGCATCCGCGTGGAAGGCGGCGGCGTCAGCGACAGAGTCGGCGGCGTCCGCGACAGAGTCGGCGGCGGCGTCCGCGGCAGAGTCGGCCGCGTCCGCCAGAGAGGTAGTGGCCGGCGATGCAGCGAAAGCCATGAAGGTGACGTTGGCCTGCGACCAGCCGGTGGGCTGTGACGCGGCACAGGCAGGAGAGTGTGTACAGACCGAAGAGTCTGCACAGGCCGGAGAGTGTGTGCAGACTGAAGAGTCTGCACAGGACGGAGTGGCTGTACAGGAGGGAGAATCTGTGGGGGCCACGGAGACTGTGCAGGCCGGAGAGACCGCTCAGGTTGGAGAGGGTACGCAGGATGGAGAAGCAGCTGCGTATATCGGAGACGCTGCGGAAGAATCGGCAGAGGCGGATCGAGCGACTGCGGTTGGTGTCCGGAAAACAGTGGCTGTGGACGTCAGCTCGATGACAATGGTCGGTGGCTCACGTTGCCGGCTGGTCGCAAAAGGCCGTGCACCAGCATGCCTCTTGCGATCAGCCGTCAGGTAGACTGTGGGGTCAGCTATTGATGCTAGCTGCCATGTTGAGGATGTGTAGGGTCTAGTTTGCATCGTTTATAGATAGGCTCGTTCATTGCTGCTTAGATAGGCTCGTTCATGCTGCCCTGTACGTTGCAGCTATGTGTGTTGGTGCTGCAAACTTGTGACCTTAAGGTCAAGGGGGCGTGTAGTTTGAGTGTAGGCCGGCTCCTCAAATGAGCCTGTGATGTGGCATGGACACTGGCCGGTAACCGCTGGTGGCCAGATGGTAAATTCACCATCAGGGTCGGCCGCTGCACAGTTGTGGTCCTCGATGAATCATCGGGGTCAACCAGAGGAGTGGAGGAGGAGAGACTCGAGTGAGAGAAGGGGGCGAAGGCAGTCGTGCGTCTTGCTGCTCCGTGCCTTGTGCAATAAACCGTTAGCGTTGTTCTGGGCCAACGTTCTGTATGCCGAACCACAATAATATTACTAATGCACTTGATAAAGCGCCCTCAGAGAACGCAATCTCTTTCTAGGCGCTTGACATTTGCTGCCAAGGGAAACGCGATTAAATGGTGAGTAATATCATGCTTGATGAACAACTTGAATAACATGGTTAAGGGTGACATGCACAGGGTCAGCATGCAAATGTGGTTAGTCGCAGCATGCACAGTGTCAGCAGGCATAACCATATGAAGGACGAATCTCAGGAATGATGAATCATAGGGACCCACTAAGTGCTGTACTAAATAGGTGTCTACATCTTTTTAAATATTATTATTATTATTAAATGTGGTCAAGTCAGGGGATGTTCTGACGCAAGTCGGGAGGGAGTTCCAGGCTTTGGGAGCATACGAACTAAATGCACTGTCTCCAAAAGATTTGAGGTTTGTACGGGGTATTTGTAGACTGTTGGATTCCGAAAAGCGGGTGGTACGATGCTTGGCCTGGTGGAGGAGTAGATCTGATAGGTAGGCTGGAGCCAAAGAATGAAGGGACCTAAAAGTGAGTGACAAAACCTTGAAGTCAATCCGTTGCTTGACTGGTAGCCAGTGCAGGTCGGCGAGAAGTGGTGTAATGTGGCAATTGCGACGCTCTTAACAGACAAGCCTAGCTGCAGAGCTTTGCACCAGCCGTAATCGCCTGATTGCACGTGCCGGTAGGCCAGCAAGCAGTGAGTTACAGAAGTCAAGACGGGACGTCACGAATGCATGGACCAACTTAGACGTGGTATCCTTATCTAAACAAGCCCTAATTTTAGCAAGGTTATGTAGCTGAAAGTGGGCAGACTTGACTGTGGAGCTGATGTGGTCGTCTAACGAGTGGTCCCTTTGGAACATGACACCTAGATTTCGAGCTGATTCAACTTGAGATATGCTGGCAGAGCCAATTTTGAGCTTCAGCCTTTCCAATTTCTTAATCACACTGGGTTTGCACACAACTAGTAAGTTAGTTTTATCATCGTTTAGTTTTAGAAAATTTGCTGCCATTCATGTGCGGATGTCACCAATGCATGCTGCAAGTGAGTTGAGAGAATTTGAGGTGCTCGAAGGCTAGGAGGGATCAAAGCAAAGGTACAACTGAGTGTCATCCGCATAGAAGTGAAAGCCTAGATTGTGCATGGAAATCACATCAGCAAGAGGGAGAGTATAGACCGTGAAAAGAACCGGGCCCAGCACGGAGCCCTGAGGTACCCCATATTTCAGTGGTACCTTGGATGATCTTTGTCCATTCACGTCAATACTCTGGAGTCTCCCACTGAGATAGGACCTGAATCACTGCAGAGCAGTGTCAGTGATGCCCAGGCGAGATGAGAGGCGCTCTAGAAGAACTTTGTGATCGATGGTATCAAAAGCTGCCGAAAGATCGAGCGAAACAAGCAGACACTACCTATGTCTGCATTCCTAAGTAGGTCGCTGTACACCCGAAGAAATGCTGACTCTGTGGAGTGATTAGCTCTAAAGCCAGACTGGAACTTACTAGCAAGGTTTGAAGTTTCAATAAATGAGTTCAGCTGGTCCGCCATGACCCGTTCCAGTGTCTTTGATAGGAATGGTAGAAGGCCGACCTGGCGGTAGATGCTCAAGTTCACTCGGTCTAGTCTTTGTCTATTGTCCTGTTAAACATTTTCGTTCGTTTTGGTACGCTGCGCTTTTTGCACTCTGAACAGGGCAGTGTAATTACGAGGCTGATTGTAGTAACCACGCTATGCAATGCTTTCGGCATACGCAAGACGTGGACGACGCCTTACCATCCGCAGGGGGACGGCATGGTAGAAAGGGCCAACCGAACGAAGCTGTGCTGCACACCTCGTGTCCACACTCAGCCGGGCAGTGTGAGAGTCATCTTCCACTGCTTCCAATCACTTGCCGTACGGCTCGGCATCAAGCAACTAACTATAGCGCCTTTGAGCTGATGTTAGGCCGCAAGCCGCAGTGCCTCATTCCCTTTCGGAGAGGGCACAATACACTGGAACTACGCCTGAAGCGTATCGCCAGTTGCTTAGCGAAAAGCTCAAATATCTCCCCTGAATAATCTACCCCGAATTCCGCGAGCTTCCGAATTCCGGGTAGTTGCGCAGCTGGCTCAAAGTATTGAAGGAGCGCAGCGCCGACGACAGTGCCGAAAACATCACCCGGGGATCTGGTGTGGCTGTGTGATAGCCGGCCGAGGCACAAGCTCGCACCGCGATGGGACAGCGGCTGGAGAGTGGAAACGGTTCTGGGACCCGTCGCCGTGTGCATCATAAATGACACCGGCCGCCGAAAGGTGCTTCTGGATAAAGTTAAGATGCGAGTTCCAAGACTACAGCAGAAGTCCTCTATCCTCGACATGGTCCTGGAATGGATCGAGCCCGAACGAGATGTTGAGAGACAGTTGAATGCTGGCTCGGGGCCACCGTTTGCTGAGGAAGTCGAGAGCACCGGGGAACTGAAGGCTGCACGAGTTTCGGGCCGTGAGCGCCGCCCTCCTATCAGGCTGGTGGACTATGTGATTTATTGAAATTAATAATAATAATAATAATACACTTGATAAAGCGCCCTCAGAGAATTCAATCTCTTTGTAGGTGCTTTACATTTGCTGCAAAGGAAAAACGATCGAATAGTGAGTGGTATCGTGCTTGATAAACAATACGGATAACACGGTTAGGGGGGTATGCACGGGGGTCAGCACACGTAAGCACATAAAGGACGAATCGCAGGGACCCACTAAATGCTGTCATAAGTAAATACATTCTATGGGGAAAGAGATGTTGTTCGCGTAGCGCCTGACACAAATGTACATGCCTCGCGAGTGGCCAACAGTTAAGCCATTGAAGCTGCGAAGCGTCAGGCCACTAGCGCAGCTTACATTTCGTGTCGTCTGCTGCGACTGATTGGGCTCCCATATACGTGCCCGCTGAGAGTAATAAAGGAGAGTCTCGTTTACCGCGCTCGAGCGCCCGTTGTGTCTCCGTGAGACTCCACAAGCACTGCTGCCGCCGGAGCCACGGCAGCATACAACACCAGCTGTTCGAATATGTTTGTGTTCCCTTTTTATTGTAATTGTTTGAAAACCACCAAGATATCCGTAGGTAGATGAACATGAGCGCTTGCCGTCAGGGCAAAGGCGGCAACAAACCGTCAGTTTAGATATCTCTGCGAGGCCCGTCGAGATCGCATTAAGAAAATTCTTGAATCTCGTAATGATTTCGACCGAGTAAATCCAGCGCAAGCATTGCTCACGAGAATCCTTATAATAAAATAAATAAATAAATACTAGCTGATTTAACAGCCTCTTTTTGTATAGCGACAGAAAGGCCTTTACGGCTATCACCACCGCTTGCAGTGGCGATAAAGGATCGCCCCACCACAGGATTCGAACCCACGACCTCGGCCCCGAGGTCGTGAAAAGCAACTACCTTACCTAGTGAGCCATTACGACTCTTATAATCTATCGTGAAGGTATTTTACTCATGCCGGATAATTACTGTAGTCTAAATTGTCGTCGCGAGCGGCACAGCACGCTAGCCAACGAGGAGCACCACCAGTTTATTTCCTCCACACTCACAGCCGGCGGAAGCACTACTGCCCGCCGCAGACGTCGCCCGCTTCTGTCCTCTGCGGTACCGGAACGCGCTCTCATTCGTTGGCGCCGTTGCCAACGCCTAGCTGCGCTCCGATTGCCTAACCGGTGGCCGGGAGGGCCACCCAGCCTAGTACTGGCAGATAACAACATTTAGGTGCTGTCACCGACTGCGGTCTACATAAACAAAAACCACAATTACTGCTTTCAAATTCTCATAACTAGTTCCATGAATCACTTCAGTGCACAGTCACACCCGCACGCTAACAGGCACAAGTACTCATAAAAAATGCTGGCCATGTAACTTTTTCTGAGAGACGAGGCGTCGGTTTTGGGTGAAAAAAAAGGAGCCCTGGCTTTTCTGAGCTTTGGGGTGTACATGCACAAGGAAGTAGTCTTTGAAACTGGCTAGATTGGCGTCAGGCCCCGACTTCTGTAAAAGCTAAGTTCAAATCGGCGCTTGCATTACACGGCGCATCCCGTGAAGTGCTTCGGTACATAGAAAGGAGTCTGACGGCGCAGCCATGCGAGCTGTCGAGCCATAGAAAGCTAGAGGATGCCAAGTCCTGCGTCGCTGATAGTTAGCCGAGAAAATCAGCCGCAAGAGCGCCATGCGAGAGGCCTCTGGGGCGGCGCTCGCAGAGCGGCAGCCCCTCCCTCCGTCGCAGCTAGTTAGCTACTGTGCAGGGAGGGTGCTATCGGATTCCGCAGAGGGCTACACAAAGGACACACCCTGCCGCGCTAACATCTGCGTCTCCTTGCATGAAGGGCTGAAGCCGGCCCCCCCCCCCGCGCTCGCGGGCACGTCGCCTAGAGACAGACAGCTGCTGCCCATTATGGTTCGCTGCTAAGCTGCCTGTGGAGCCGATTTGAGAATTACGTAAGGCACTTTTTCTAGTAATTCCTGAATCGGCGGGTTGTAAGAGGCCTTTGGCTTCCATCCCTGAGAGACCGGTTCGGAGCCGGAGCGCTACTGGGACCGGCACAGCGTCCTTTCCACCTCCGGTAGTCTCCATGTAGGTACGCCGTGCATCAATGGAATGGAGCCCGAATGGTCTCGTTAGCTTTTTCTTCCACAAACGGATTTTTAGCATGATTTAAAATGAAACGGTAGCCCCTTCTGAAAGCGATCTTCAATAGCGCCCGCCGAAGGAACCCGAACCAGAGCTAAATAGGTCAACCACACTAAATAGGTCAACGGCGCCAGGGGCGTTTTGGAGTGTCGACGCAGGAGCTCTCGGAGCTCTAGTCGCAGCTGCTGCTCGGGCGTCATCGACTCTGCTACGCAATGTCGTCGAGGAATGAGAAAGTGGCCATCATTGGCAGGTATTACATAGCTATGTTTTCTATGTTAACATCACGTCTTATGTGCATAGTGCATTGACTTCCCTTAGAGCTTCAAACATTTTAGTGCCGTTTGGCCTGCATACTGTCGACTCCGAATTCTCGCTCTTCTGCCCTGTGCTTGCTGCTTAAGTTTATCTGGACTCGCCGTTTTTCCGATGTCATTGGCCGCCATCCTTTTAAGCTAACTTGGCATGCGTATGTAGCTGAGAGTGGCTGCCTTTAGGAGCCACTCAGGCAGGTCAACCATTTCTTTGCAGTCTGCCGAAAATAGCATATGGCTTGCCTGTCAGAATGCTATTGTTTGTCATTTCTCGTAAATGCAAGCAGGATGTGCCCAACACATCATTCGTAGATACGAAACTCGAAGGAATTTGCAACAAAATAGCCGAAGTCATTGGTCATACAACGACCAAGGTCTGAGTGCTTGATCCTACGCTCGGAATGTAATGTATCTCCGTCAGTAACTCCACAAAGTCATAAAGACCATGTGGGTGTTACGCAGGAGAGTTTTGTATAGCGCACTCACAGCCTAAGCGGCTTTCGGTACGCATTCGGTAGCCAACAGACTTCGTCTCACGAAACAAAGAGAAAGTATAGGATGGGAAAGAGAAAAAAGAAAGTATGGGAAGCATAGCCGAGTTAGGAGAGCAGTTGAGGTAGTGAGTAGCATAGAAGTAGCAGTTCAGGACCGCTGAAAAAGATGTGCCATAGTCGGCAGTTGGAGAGATGTCGTTGCGTAAGAATTGTGGAAGCGAGTTCCACAGTCTAGGACCTGCAGAGCTAAAGCTTCTGTCGCCAACTGTCTTTAAGTGGAGGAATGGGACAGCTAATTTATTGTCCACACAGGACCTGAGGGCGCGAACAGGCTGAAACTGATGCAGCAGTTCAGCTAGTATCATGGCTGTCGAATCACAGCCTCATCCGGGTGCACGAGGTCGAGGTCGAGCATGTCCCATCAGGCCATGTAATGTAAGATGGACATAGATCGTGTGCAATCATCGTCCTGTATCGCATTTGGTCAAGTCGTTTGAGTTGGCCTGAATAATTGGCTCTTTTGGCCGAGCTGTCAGTATTTAGTGTCTGGTTCAATCCTGGGAGCCACTACTTTGCCACTGGCACGGGAATCCTACCATGGTGTACATTCTCATCAAAACGAGTGTAAATGCAGTGGGCACACCATAATCAACCTAGGCAATTGTAGGATGCCTGCAGCACTGCCATACTACGAAATGAATTGGTCATACTAGACCACAAACTTGGTCAGGTAAGCATGGTGCTTTTATAATTGTAAGTCTTTGATCTGCAAGCAGGAATATCTAAACCTGGCTTGTGTGACAGGCGATGCAAGAGGAAGAGATGCACCGAGTTGTTTAATGATAACCATTATTGGACCACGGTTAGCTTTTGCTGCCTGTGGTCGCTAGCCTCACGCTATGCTCTGATCACAAGTAATGCGTTTCAGACCAAAAAAGCTCTGGGGTAGCCAAGGGGCTCCGGACAGGAGCCTAGCAGCTTTAGATCCAGCAGTGTTGCAGAGAAGAACGGTTTTCATTGGGCATGACATGGATAGCAGCATTTGCATACTTTTTTGCTTGAGCTTATATCGTTATGTTTGGCTTTTGGATTTCAACTTTTGCTCATTGTGGTTATATCTTTTCTACCTTTTGATTGCTAGCGATCATCGATGCGGTAGAGGTAGGCTGTGCTTACCTTATCCAGGCTGTTCAACTTTCTTATCTCGAAAGGGCCGGCTTGCCATCACTCACCACCGTGTAAGGCCGAGTCGTAAGCCTCCCCCTGACGTGTGCCACGCTTCCATGCATTATCTTCAAGCTAGTGTTGGCGGTTGGTAAGACAGAAATTGGCATTGCTGTCCAAAATGCTCAGGTTCCAGGCTGTATGCGTGTTCCAGCACTTGCACGAACAGCAATAAAGTCATCCAATGAGCTGTAATGGTCCTCATTGGACAAAGATTGGTGCTTTCCGCTGGCGATTTTGAAGTAAAGCCAAGCATGTTCCGAGCTCAGCCTAAAGATAAGTGAGGTTAACTGCAGGTTTTAGTGTGTCTATTAGTTTTTTACACCTGCAACCAAACATTGACAGCTGGCATTAGTTAAGACAAAGACTAAAGTGCCACAACAACGGCTGCAGTGAAATGGTTCGAAAATCTCATTAGCAATATTTACTTTGGCAGAGTTCACTAGCCCAAGCTGTAGATATGTGGTAAGGCTAGCACGGGTCACCCAGCCAAGGTCAACACTTTCCTTTTTACTCGAGTGAGGTTGGAGGTTACAAGGATTGGAATACGCACAAGGACATCTGCTGCAGCAAGGCTGGGGAGACTTCCCACCTGGCTCTCTCTGCTCATGACCAGATTGCGAAAGCATGAGAGTTCACAGTGCATGCCGGATATCTTGTTGGGTGTGATAGGTGCTATGGTGATGTCTGCCAAAGGGCAAGAGCCAAGAACCAAGGCAAATTCGCTGGCTTGTTGATATAGATAGCTAGTGTAGCTCTCCAAGCCTGTTGCTTGGAGTGTGGACCAAGAGTAGACAAGAAGAAATATGGAGAGGCTCTTCATGCTTATCAGCAGTGTTTTTAGAGCTCGCTGTGCTCAGATGAAGCACAACAATATCCCATGCTGTGTGCGATCTCGCAGGCACTACTCTGCAGCATTTGCACGGCACTTTCCAGCAGTCGGTCTGGTGTGCAGCCTATCCGTCTGTTCGGTTTCATCAGGCTTTGCGATGTGTGTACTGTGCTTCGACTTCGGTGCTGTCACATTGCAGCGGCTTGATCGGACGCAGCTGGGCGATGCTCTTCGCCAGCGCAGGCTTCGACGTGCACCTGTACGACGTTGAGAGCCAGCAGGTGACCTTGGCCATCGACGACATAAAAAAGCAGCTGCACCTGCTCGAGGCCAGTGGCATGCTTCGCGGCCAGCTGACAGCCGACCAGCAGCTCGGCCTGATCCGAGGGTCTCAGGACTTCAATCAGTGTGTTGCTGGCGCCACATTCATTCAGGTGACTGCCCGGACTGGCCCCTATGCACCTGTCCGGTTGCCTTAGGCCTCTGCACGTGTGATCCGTCTTGCTTCTGACCTGCTTCACTCTTGCTTCAGTCTTAGGTGCATACGTCACCAAGACTCGGGGTGGCCTTAGACTTATGGAAGACTGAACGAAGACTGAACAAAGGCTGAGAAACTGAGCTTGGCTCTACTTTTGTTCAAGACTGAGGCAAGACCGAATAAGCGACCAATCATAGGTGCCTTTCTCGTTGCTTCGACAGGCACGGCAGACGACGTGACAGGAGAAATCATCAATGCATTCCACGAGAATCACCGTTCATATGGGATCGTGCAAGCTCTTCATATGATTATCAGAATCACAAGGCAGCAGGCAAAAAAATGCAATCGAAGGTTTAAATTCACACGAGGTGCATCTCAGAGGGCAACATACAACCTCCCTAAGGAAAGCAATTTTCCAATGACCTCTCTGGAGATAGAGCAAAGAGGAAGCAAAACGAGAGGCAAATTGACTAGGTAAGCCTTTAACAAGATTAATACCAAACCAGGAGAGAACCTGGATGGACCATGCAAATGCAGTTTCATCAGACTCGGTAGAGGTGGAGATAGAGTAGAGGTCGAGGGCTGTTCCAATGACGATGGCTGCCGTGCAGCCAGACCGTTTTTCAGAACTGTACGAAAGTGCTGCTCACTTGGTTGAAAATGTGTAGACATTTCTGTCGTGATATCCTTATGGGAAGTAATGCAGCCGTCACTTTCAGGGTGATTGTTTGTCCAAAAGATGCAGTGTTCTTCTTTGTAGAATTACAGAGGTAACTGTCACCTCAAGTAACGCTCAGTCTGCATGCAATCCCGTGATGCTCGTTGAAGGTGTAAGAGATAGTGTCGATCGCACTTTAGTGTTGCTTTGTTGCAGACTGCAGTATAGAGCATGCTTTAATTTCAAGAGTAAGCACCCACCGTATGAGCGTATTTCTGAGAACACATTCCTTGACCAGCATAAATATGCAGCTGAACTGTTAGCCTGACCTTTTATTACTATGTACCTCATGCGGATGCAGCAGCATTAGGAACAAAGAATTTATCGAGCTGTCATTCGGAGTGCATAGCGGACGACTTTGAAAACCCGAAGAAGCGTGTCATGCCAGCTTGCATGTTTGCTTATTATTCATTTGTATATAATTCATTTCTATAGCGCCCCAAGAGAACCGAATCTCTATTCAAGCGCTTCACATATGCCTCCGGGCTAGTGCTCTCTAGAATGTAATGCAATGATACCGTAGGTTCGTGTTGGAAGTCGGCATTGCCATTGGTCAAGATCAAAAGCAAGCTGGCTAGGTTGCCGTGGCTTTGAAAATCTTGTAGGGCAATCTAGTCTCTATCTCTCTCTCTCCCTCCTCTCTCTCTCTCTCTCTCTCTCTCTCTCTCTCTCTCTCTCTCTCTCTCTCTCTCTCTCTCTCTCTCTCTCTCTCTCTCTCTCTCTCTCTCTCTCTCTCTCTCTCTCTCTCTCTGTGTTTCTCTCTCTGTCTCTCTCCGTGTCTCTCTGTCTCTGTCTCTGTCTCTCTCTCTCTCTCTCTCTGTCTCTTTCTCTCTCTCTGTCTCTCTGTCTCTCTCTCTCTCTCTCTGTCTCTCTCTCTGTCTCTCTCTCTCTGTCTCATCCTCTCTCTCCCCTCTTCTCTTCTCTCCCTCTCTCTCTCTCTCTCTCTCTCTCTCTCTCTCTCTCTCTCTCTCTCTCTCTCTCTCTCTCTCTCTCTCTCTCTCTCTCTGTCTCTCTCTCTCTGTCTCATCCTCTCTCTCCCCTCTCCTCTTCTCTCCCCCTCTCTCTCTCTGTGTATGTGTGTGTGTGTGTGTGTGTGTGTGTATGTGTGTGTGTGTGTGTCTCATCCTCTCTCTCCCCTCTTCTCCTCTCTATGTCTCTCTTTCTGTGTCTCTGTCTGTCTGTCTCTGTCTGTCTGTCTGTCTCTGTCTGTCTGTCTGTCTCTGTCTGTTCTCTGTCTCTATCTGCCTGTCTTTCTCCCTCCCTCTCTCTCCCCCTCGTCTCTCTCTCTCTCCATTTCTCTTCCTCTCTCTGTCTCTCTCTCTCTCTCTGTCTCTGTTTCTCTCTGTCTCTGTCTCTCTCTATGTTTCCCTGTGTCTCTATCTCTGTCTCTCCGCCTGTCTCTCTCTGTCTCTGCCTCGCTCTGTCTGTCTCTCTCTCTCTGTGTCTCTCTATGTGTCTGTCTGTCAATCTGTCTTTGTCTGTCTGTCTGTCTCTGTCTGTTTCTGTCTATCTCTGTCTGTCTCTGTCTGTCTCTGTCTCTGTGTCTCTGCCTCTGTCTCTCTCTCTCTCTCTCTCTCTCTCTGTCTCTCTCTCTGTCTCTCTCAGTCTCTCTGTCTCTGTCTCTGTCTCTGTCTCTGTCTCTCTGTCTCTGTCTCTGTCTGTCTGTCTCTCTCTCTCTCTCTCTCTCTCTCTCTCTCTCTCTCTCTCTCTCTGTCTCTGTCTCTGTCTCTCTCTCTCTCTCTCTCTCTCTCTCTCTCTCTCTCTCTCTCTCTCTCTCTCTCTCTCTCTCTCTCTCTCTCTCTCTCTCTCTCTCTCTCTCTCTCTCTCTGTCTCTCTGTCTCTCTGTCTCTCTGTCTCTCTGTCTCAATGCACACACTGACTGATATGCACGTGTTGAGCCGTTTGAATGCTGGACTATCTGCTTATGCTTATTTCATACCCGGAGTACTGATGCTGCTTAGCAGCAGATAGTTTATCCAAGCTAATGCTGTC
Source organism: Cristatella mucedo (assembly GCA_009760855.2). Lineage (NCBI taxonomy): Eukaryota > Metazoa > Bryozoa > Phylactolaemata > Cristatellidae > Cristatella > Cristatella mucedo. Next base: position 3,538,617 of record WPIO01000039.1, on the reverse strand, counting down.
GCCTTAATGTGTACAAGCATGCTCGCTGCCTACAATCGCTCAATTTTGGCCTATTGTTGACTTGCATGCAGGAGTGCATTCCCGAGAACGTCGCACTGAAGGAGAAACTATTTTCTCAGCTCGACGCTGTCGCCAACGACAAGACGGTGCTGTCTAGTTCGACCAGCTCCATACCTGCATCAAAATTCACCGAGAGCTTGAAGCACCGCTCTCAGTGCATCGTCTCGCACCCGGTATGTCGTTTCATGCAAGGTCTGGTGGCTATTATGTTTGGCACTCCAGCGGCTCAGCTTTTTATTTATAATTTGATGGAGGTGAAAAGTACGTGTGTGGTGTGTCTGTGTGTATGCACACTTGAGCACAGAAGTGTCAGCGATACCCCCCCAAAATGGCCTCTGGACCCCTGAAGCTTCTACTCTGGTGTAAAACACGGTACTGAAACCTGCTGTAACCATGTATAGTATATACAATAAGCTTTGCTAATAGCAAAGTCTTAGTTTTAAGTATCCTAATTTGTAATGCCAATAGGAAGTCAGACCATCGCAATAAGTAATAGTCTGTCTGAGTCGCTCCGGCCTTGAGCGAACTAAGCCTTAGCAATGTCTGCCCCTGGCCTCCAAACATGCTTCCAACAGTAGAAAAGCGGTTCTTCAGATGACTCGTGATCTGCCTGAGCTATGAACCTTCTGTCTACTTTACCTCAGAGATAGTCAATGGGATTCAGGTCCGAAGATTGACTGGGCCTTGTTGTTAGCATGCCGACCCTAAGCAAAACTCCATTAGACAGTAGAAAATATCCTGAACATCATCAGCCGCATGCTCAGGCTCATTAGCTTATTTGAAACGAGTATGATCTCTGTGCTGGCTCTTTGGACTATGTACTGCAACGGTCTGGAGTAGTTTTAATTAAACGTCTCAAGTCAGGATGTCGGAAATCGGCTGCAGAAGCAGTCCCAGACCATGACCCTTTTGCCCTGACATTTCACCGTCATCTCATGGCAATTACCATTGAAACCGTTATTAGATAAGAGACCAACAATTGCAAATTTACCCCCCATTGCCCAATTTTATTTTATTTTCTGCCGTCTTCGTGGTTCAAGGGTGCTTTTGCCCTAGCCCCCTCCAGATGAGCCAATTTATAGACAGAAGTGGCTTCTTTATTTTAGTTTTGGTCAAACATACCTTGTTTATCTAGTCGATACTTAATCGCATCCCTACCTACTAGCTTCTCAGTAGCAGCCTGAAAGGTTTGAGCTAGAACCATGGCTGAGGTGAAGTGATGCTTAAAGTCTATCTTTATCAATCTATCCTAGCAGGTGTAGCAACATTTAGGCGGCCGGGTCTCTTTGCATTATCGACGATATTGGTCCTAGCTATCCTCTACAGGCTTTATGTCACCAAAGTCTCAACAATTCGAAATTGTAAAGCGATTGCAACGTCGCTAAGTAAGTCCTGTTTCGCACAAACCCACGTTTGGTTGGCCCTTCGTAAACGGAGTCAACTAAATGTTTGGAGGCATGCCAATATGCGATAGCTTGAGGCTAAAAAATTAGCATGGCCGGTGCACTGTTGCCTTCATACTACTGCACATGTCCAAGTATCTCCACAAACAAAGGATACAGTCGTTTTCATGATGGTGGTAGGGGATCGCCATTTTCTAAGAACTCCAGTGGTTGAAGACACTGAGTATGGTTATTTTTCAGTATGTGCACATTTATGAAAGTGACATCTTGCAGGGAATTACGCTAATTTAGTGATTCTGATTCCCTGTGCTTCGGTGTAAAGCTTCACGGTCGAATGCCGACTGCTCCCCGGTAGCATAGCCAATACTTCTATGCTCGAGTGTGTGTTTGCACACGTGCCTGTGCCTGTGCACGTGCATATGTGTGTGTGTGTGTGTGTGTGTGTGTGTGTGTGTGTGCTCGTGCTTGTTTGCATGCGTGCGTTTGTGTGTGTGTGTGCTCGCGCGTGCGTTTGTGTGTGTGTGTGCGCGTGAGTGAGTGCGTGCGTGTGTATGTGGTACCCAAGTGGATGCTAAGCTACTGCTCCTTTGGATTTGCCTAAGTCAAAAGCCCACCACTTTGAGCAGTGCTAGAATCCGGAACACACCTTTGGTCAGTGTGACACTGCACGCCCGTTTGGGCGTGTTGCATTGAAATATTCGAATGAAAAAATTAAAATACTCTGTCTTAAGGGTGGCCGAATATCCAGCTAGCTGGGCATCGTATAGAGCATTGCAAGCTGCCGGCTGCTGTTGCTTGGAGCCTTGTTCTTAGCACTGGCCGAGGCCGTGTGACCGGAGAGTCTGTTGGAGCGTATTATGAGAGAAGGCTTTCATGCTTGTTCGTCCACCTACAGGATCGGCAGATAGGCTAGCCAGAACTGCAAAACACAGCATGCTTGAGCACGCAGAGCTTCTTTTGACTAACTCTCTGTTAACTTACCTAGGATTTTAGTGTGCTGCCTATTCGCCATAGGGATGCCGAACTGCGATTAGCAGGATCCAGCGTTCATTGTTTTCGTTAATTTGTGTACAGGTCAGCCTACTATTGTGCTCTAAGGTGCTTCGTACAATGCTGTACCCACACTCGATACTCTGCTGTTTGCAGGTTTTCCATTGCACGTGTATCTCTATCAGCCCAGCTGTCTGTCTTCAGCAACATCATCAAGCAATGTTCTAAAATTGTGTCTGTCGGTATCTGTACGGTTTTAATTTAGAGTGAGTGTTTCACATATACTATTGCAAGGGCCTACATATTTATGGTAGTGTGTCTGTAAGGAATTTTGCAAAAGAAATCTAAATAGATTGCCATGTTTACCCTAGTCGCAGAATCAGGCAATACATTGGTAAGTTCCAATGCAGATCATCTAGCTGTGGAAGCTATCTCGAATAGATGCCACTTTTGTCAGATCGCTTGGCTTGTCGATAGTTCTTCGTAGCAGATCCCACATTTTCGCAATGATGACTCTGCGTTTAGAAATAGTTACTGTAACACAAGTGGCAAACTTTATCATTACTAACGCCTATCTTTTTTGAATTATCTTTAACAGATCAATCCACCGTATTATATACCATTGGTAGAACTCATTCCTGCTCCTTGGACTGACGCTGCTACTGTTGACCGAACCAAGACAATTATGGAGCTGATTGGTCAGACACCAGTCGTGCTTAAGAAGGAAATACCAGGCTTCGCATTGAATCGGCTACAGCTCGCACTCCTGAACGAATGCTGGAGACTTGTCGAGGTATTTTCGATGGGTGCATAACTTTGTCCATGCGTTTTTGGCATTTCTGTAAAGTCTGTTTGAGTATGATGACTGTGGCTGAGCCCTTGCATGTTTGTGTAAAAACTTGGCTTGGCATTGCCTCCGGTGCTCACCGATTCGACTGCCTCTGTGTAAAGCTGTAACTATGGAGATTACTAAACATGAGCCGTGATGGCACACTAGGTAAGGTGGTTGCTTTCACGACCTCGGTCCCGAAGTCGTAGGTTCGGTTCCTGCGGTGGGTGATCCTTTATCGCCACTGCAAGCGGTGGTGATAGCCGTAAAGGCTCTTCTGTCGCAATACAAAAGAGGCTGTTTAATCAGCTAGGATTTGTTTATGTATTTATTTAAACGCTAGATCGCCAACAAGTCGCACGATCTTGCCTAGTTGGCATGACATCTATGTCATGCGAATGCAAATGAAAGCATCAATGAATTAAATGAAAAATAAAGCGTGATGAATGAAATGAAAGGGTCAACTTAGTGACTTAAGTTGTCGTCTGAAGTCTAGCTAGCAATGCTTTGATTCATCGGCAATAGCTTAGTTGCCCTGACCATACTGACCTTGAAAGGCTGCTGGACAAGTGGTGCTCTCTAGTCATTCTTATGCTATTCTCAGTAGATTGGCAGACTACTGGCGAGACCCTAATTTCACCCCTTCCGAAGGAAGTGGCCCTCATTAGTGACGTAGTGCCCAACTAATGCGGGCTTCAGTGGATTTCCATGGATTCCTTCGAATTCTCAATGCTTACTGTTCTTGCTCATGCCTTCATACCAAAGAGAGTATAGCTCGACATCCTACTAATAATTTATGTTGTACATACAAGGCACTAGGTAGTCGATCTTGCACCCTAGTCGGGCCAATGCCTCCAGTTCTGGTAATAGCACGCCCCTTGATTACGTCGAGGTGTAATACAATATATATATATATATATATATATATATATATATATATATATATATATATATATATATATATATATATATATATATATATATATATATATATATATATATATATATATATATATATATATGTAATGTATTTATTTATCCCCTGTCTGCAATCATGCAAAGACAAAAGTATTTGTAACATACTAAAGCTCTCTGTACCCTATGTTTAAGAGTTTTCTGTGTGCATGCCCCAGCCAACCGACTTCATTTCACAAATCAAAGAGCAAGCGAGAAGCAAAGCTGAGCCAAGACAGCAGTTGATGAAATTTTTAGCTTAGATGCAGCTGCAAAGAACTGATAAAATAGAATATGCCAGACTCCACAGCTGGAACTGGTGTCGATGCAAAATAATAGTACGTGTGAACTCTTCATCCTAGAATCCACAGAGTAAAAGCTCCTATCGTCAACGATCTTCGCGTGAAATAATGGTATAGCTAACTTATTGTCGAGGAAGGCCCCGGGGCATTAGAATGCTGAAGGTGGTGCAGCAGTTCATCTAGGTATGGAGGACCCAAGGCATGGCAGGCCTTGTGACTCAAAGCAAGGACTGAGCTTAGTATCCATTGATCAACATGGGGCCTTATTCTTGGGCAACAACGTTGAGACTGAATTACTTGTTTTTTTTAAGTACCACATAGTGGCAATAATCTTCATCGACTGTAGAGTCCTAATGGCTTGTTCCAGTGCCCAGCCAATAGGTTTATGGTAGCTAATTCAAGAAAAGCTAGGCAGCTAGTGTAAGTAGTCCTAATTCCTGTCAGTGATCGCATTTGATGAGTAGCTCTGTAGATGATCATATGATCGTATGAATAAAACTAATAAACATCTAGCACTCGCCCAAGAGCACAGCTAAATTTTGATGCACAGCATTTATCATGCTAAACTACCTTAAATTAACAGAAGAAAGTCACTTAATCCAGCCACTCATTTGGTGCTCTCTAACAAGAGCAATTTGGTTTATTGTCGTTTAATTGTAGCAATAATAATTATTAACATTGCTTCCTAATCAAAATTGATTGTTTAATAATAATAAGAATGACAATAACAATAGCTTCCTTATCATAGGTGTTCTTTTATTGTCAATTGAATGACTTTTTTGCAGAGCCCCAATAGAGCAAAATCTAATCGCGTTTTCCTTTGCAGCAAATGTAAAGCACCTAGAAAGAGATTGAGTTCTCTGAGGGTGCTTTATCAAGTGCATCATTAATAATATTATTATTATTTATATCCTGGAAATATTCTACAAGAGGGCAAAGAAATTCGCTAACGTTAAAGACCGAATGACTGAACGTCAAGCATTCAGTTTATCATTCGTAGAAGGTGATCCTGAGATGGTTGAGATACAAGTATGGCTGCCGGGAGTTGCATGCATAGTGGCATCAAATAGCGCCGGCCGGAGTTGGCTTCTCCAAAAACGAATGCATCTGACCTGGGCATAAAAGTGTAGGCTTTGGGCGCAGGAGCAGCAATCGAGAGCATCACAAGTCCATAATGAGCCTTATGAGGTGGGTGCGAATTTAGCTCTGTATGCAGTGATACGCCAGAAGCAACCACAGCTCTGTATTAGCAGAAGAGACACTTGGTTAAATTTCTCGGAATTGCTATGTCAGAAGTGTACTCCAACTTCGGCTGGCTGTGTGTGCTCCGACCATGTTTGCAGCCAAAGCAAGCAGCAGCAACGCGTGAACGACCACGGCCTATCTGCCGTGCCGTTTGATGTTTCATACTGTTGCACTTTGCTTTTGTTAAAGGTTCTTAAAGAGATAACGTGTTGGAGCTGTTTCGTTTTCTTGGTAGAGTGGTGTCATGAGCGTCGAGGATGTCGACAAGGTCATGCATTCTGGCTTAGGTCACCGCTATGCCTTCCTTGGTCCACTGGAGACAGCACGGCTCAATGCCGACGGTGAGCAGATGATAGTTGCGATATTGATAAACTTTTATTTTTTTCTGGACGAGTCACTTGAACTCATCTTTCTTTTTGTATGTGCGTTTTGTGCTAATTATGTATGCTCCCCACAATTTAGCCATTTGCTGCATCTGCTTTCGTCAGGCATATGCCTACACGATGTCTGCCCAACACTTCGCACTTCTTATGGTTTAGCCATTGCTTTTGTTCTGTGGATGCCATACCATGACCAAAGTAATCATATCACGCCTCTCAGTTCCAGTTACACATGCCCTTAGCCATAGTCAGGTAATGCGATTATGAAAACTGCTTAGCCTTGCTAGTACCTTTTCCATCGAGCCGAGAACGTCTACCAGAAAGCAGGCTGGTATAGAATAAAACGAAGTGGCTTAAAATTGTTTGCTCTCACGTTATTGTGTTTCTACCAACCAATCCTTAAGCCAGCAGTTCTCGACCTGTGGGTCGTGACCCCTTTGGGGGTCGAACGACCCTCTAACAGGGGTCGCCTAAGATCTTCGGAAAACCGCATTTACACATTTTGCACACACTCCTTTTATGGTTGGGGGCCGCACGTGATGGCACACTAGGTAAGGCGGCTGCCTTCACGACCTCGGTCCTGAGGTCGTGGGTTCGATTCCTGCGGTGGGCGATCCTTTATCGCCACTGCAAGCAGTGGTGATAGCTGTAAAGGCTCTTCTGTCACTATACAAAAGAGGCTGTTAAATCAGCTAGGATTTATTTATTTAATCAGGAAGGTTGAGAACCACTGCCCTAAGCGGAGCTCACGTAGTCTGTATGTACCGTTGCTGCTGCAGACAAGCCTAGCTGCCTAGTTTTGCAAATAATTTAAGTACCTTTTGGTGCTTGCCGAAAGGCCTGCGAGTATTGAGTTATAATAGTCAAGATGGGATATCACAAGTGCAAATACCAACTTGAATGTGGTTTTCCTGTCCAAGCTTGCCTGAAGTTTTGTAAAATTAATTAGCTAACAGTAGGCAGACTTAACTGAGAAGCTGACGTGGTTGTATAGTGAATGATCAGTTTGGAACAGGAGACCCTGATTGCATGAAGATGCTGCAAGAGCTATATTAATCATGACCATTGAAGTGGTTCAGCTATCTGCTTTCAGGACATCACTAGGCTTACCTATAACTTGTAAGCTGGTTTTATCGTCATTCAATTAGAGAAATTGTGTGACCATCCAAGTGAATGTCAGCAATGCATCCTGCAAGGGAGTTGAAAGAGTTAGAAATGCTGGAACGCTTGTAGGGATAAAAGCACATGTACAGCTCAGTGTCTTCTGCATAAAAATGAAATCCTAGGTTGTGCTCGGCGATTAAGTCTGCAAGAGGTAAGAAGAATTTCTGAAGCATGTGCTTGACTAGGCATTCGATATTCCTGCCATAATCTGTAATGCGGAAGTGTTAATTTAGTACTGAACAGCCACTTTCGAAAAAACATAGTAACGACTGCAAGTGTTTAAACTAGTAGCACGATGGTTTTAAAAGTATAAAATAAGATTATCGTAGGCCTTGAGCCAAGGTAGATTCGTAAACAAGGATGTAGAAAAAATGACTAGGTTTGTGGCCTTGGCTAGATTCAGAAAGGCGAATTGAATTGTGACTGTATCGCTATCAGTAGAGGCGGTGTACCATGATATCTATAAGATCACATTAAGGCTGAACATTATTTTAAAAGAATCGTACCCTAGATGTACTGACATGAGGATTTCTGCATTCACCGAATACCATTCTAACCTTCGGTATACTTGCATCTTTCAATTGCCAGTTATATGCAGTATCTGTGTCATATACGTCTCCTGTCACTCATCTGAGCATTGTCAAAAATAGCTCTCAAACTCTCTGCATTCGCATGTCGGTCGACGAGCTTACAGCTTGAGCAACTTGTTTACTTTGATTTATGCGAACAACCCTTAGCCAGTTCGGAATATAGGAAATTACAGCACACCTGCTTGATACTTCAAGCTCAGTGCCTTGCTGGCAGTTGATAGTTGAAAGTGTAAAGTTGAACTAACAGTATCTTGAATGTCGAAATAAGTTTCATTTCGATGTGTATGGCTCTTGTTAGCTTTTTTAAGTGATGCACGAACCAAAATGACCGATCGCATTGTATGGAGATGTCTTACTTTCAGACATGATAAACTATTGTGAGCGCTATGGAACTGCGATCGCCGGCGTGTCCCAAACGTTCGGCGATACACCAAGTTGGAAGCCGGACGATCCCGTTGCGCAGCAGATCGAAAATGAGCTGGCAGCGTCTGTGCCACGTGAGAATATTCCTGACAGACGACTGTGGCGAGACGGTCGCCTGATTGCTCTGGCTAAACTGAAGAAGGACATGAATCAGCAGCATTCACAGTAGAGAGACCCAGGGGGCATGTTGCATTTTGTGGCTGCTGTCGCCTGTCTAGTAGCCTTAGGGCAGGAGCATCAAGGAATTTTGTTACTGTAGTATTTTATTACCGGAAGTGTTCGACCGCAAGGAGGGGCACTATGAATGCTTTCTTTGTGCCTTACCCCACCTCATCAAAAGCCTTTTAGCCCCTCGGTGTCTAGAAATACAGAAGAAGGCGTTGCTTGACAGAGCATAGCTCTGGAGGCCACCTCCGACATGCTGCCGCCAGTCATGTCTCTTGTATTTAACGATCAATAGAATTGGATAGTTGCAAGTTTGTGTGGGCTGCCACTTCATTTTATTCAATAAACGGTGCTCAATATTCAGCCGGAGCCGCTCGGTCTGTGCGAAGTTAAGCATTCGTTAGCAGAGGGGGCTACAGCTTTTTTTTTTAAAGTGATGACTGTTGACGATATCGTCCAACGTTATCGTCGAGTGACCGTTTCGGGACGAATGTGCACTTATAAGTGCGTCCTTAGAGAGGTCATAAGGAGTCAAGACTGTATCACCCCTCCCCTACCCTCCCCATTGCCGACGAGCCGCTGGAGTCGTGATGGAGTCCTGCGACGAATGATGTGCAATCGGGCGCACTCTCCGACGCGCATCCGTCCGAGGATTGTGACTGGTAATACGAAGACCGGCGCCCACGCTTGCGTAAACACGACTAGACGACTACGTTCGGCCGGGGCGCCAATACGTTTCGGGTGTCCGTAACATTCGTGGTGTGTACCGTTCAATGTCGATTGCGGCGTTTGAACGATTTCTCGGCCAGTCGCAATGAAGCTTCAATCCTCCACCTTTGTGTGCTTTCCGCTCGCTGAGCGGTCTCTCAAAGTCGATCGAGATCGGAGCCGCTTCGTGCACGAGGCCGGGTATTCTACCGCGTGCTTGAAACTCGTACACGAAGCAGCGAAACGAGCAGTTGCTGCTCACTGCGCCAGCGTCTGCGGGAAAAGCGAGTCGGAGCCGGACGTCCTGAAAGACGTCGCCGCTCCCTGCGAGCCAGCAGACTGCTTCAGCCAGTCAAAAATTGAGGCCGCCGACTTAGGTTTACGCTCGCGCACGGTTTTCTGCTGTAGAAACTGCTGGGAAACCGTTCGCGGTTGGCAGCCCGGCTGAGCGTCCGGAGGCTGAGCGTCCTCAGGGTCAGCAAGCTGAGGTAAAGCTGTCTCAGTTTAGAACGCGCCTAGAAAAGGCTTTCGCACGACAGTCTTTCGGTGCAGGAAGTCGGATTTTCAGAAAATAGGGTAACAGCGTTTTTTCTCCAGAAGTTCTGACGAGCTCATTTTATTGGGGCTCCTTTGACGAGAATAATCGAATTCTGCTTCTAGAAAGGCCCGCTGTTTCTTTTAAAAAGAAGCTAAAGTGACGTTTATGGAGGAGGGGCCAGTGAGGCCTGCTGGGCAGCAAGCGAGCTTTTCACGAAAAGCTACGTGGTTTGTCTCCGGGGAGGGTACTTCTGCTGTCCCTGGACACTAATAAGGCATTTAGTCTTTGCGCCTGTTCAGAGCTCTAGGTCTATCTCGTTGTTTTGGATGATGATCCTATGGCTAAGGAATTGCTAGAAATTTTAAATTTTGTTGTCAGTTCTGTCAGAGTCTAGCCAGCTACGAGCTAGGTGACTAGCCACAGCAAGTCACCCAAGGAAGTTGAAATTGACACTCCCGGCGAATAGAAGGAAAATGGAAGGAGTAATCACCCCTAAACTCGGGATCGCGATATCATCACACAACTGTACCACATCAAAAAGAAGTTAAGAGGCACACCAGGTAAGGCGACTGCTTTTTACGACCTCAGTCCCGAGGTCGTGGGTTCGAATCCTGCGATGGGCAATCCTATATTGCCGCTGTACGCGGTGGTGATAGCCGTAATGGCTCTTCTGTTGCTATACAAAAGAGGCTGTTAAATCAGCTAGTATTTTTTTTATTTTTTTTATTATGGGAGTTTCTCGTGGCTGCTTCAGGTGAGATCGCATAGCGTGGAACTGCAAGCCGATTATCCGGTAATAGTAGTTTTGCCGCATACTGATCAAAGTCTGGAAGGGCGGGGTTCGATTAAATTGCTCCACGATTCTTTCAGAGACAGGACCAAGCTTCCTCCCCTACACTCATCCAAAAGTCTAGGTTCCTTTGTTTAAGAGGGACACGACTAAGCGAGCTGATCCAGTCCCTCTTGGAGAATTCCGGATTGGTTTGCATCGCCCACTTTTATGCCGAACGTTCGAGACAGATTGGTTGATGTTTAATCTTTTCAATGTAGACCAATGTAAATTAATCGTATATAAAGCGGAGAAAGTATTAATATACATGGATGTCAAGGGGGATAAGGTGACCGCAATGTAGCATAAGTGCTGGAAGCAAGGTTGAAGCTGTGGTTGTTGAAATCGGCTGTCCACCTTACCACATGGAAAGTAACAGTTTATGGGCTTACACGACGAGACCATGGAACTGGCTGCCGATGGAGTGCAAATGCCTTACAGGCATCCGCTTCGCCTTCATTCTAAGCATTAGGGAGCCGAACATGTTATGTCATCATCGATGCTCTAGCGCGTGAGAATTGTGAATGTGTAGTGATGGAAGCTCAGTTAAACGTCGAGCTTCGAAATCACAAAGACTCACTCGATGCTTTAATAAGCAGGTGCGTTTTGAGCTCCTTTTTAAATGTGGTCATGCCACGGGGATGTTTTGACGTGCGTCGGTAGTGAGTTCCAGGTTTTGAGACCATGCAAACCAAAGGCACGGTCCCCAAAGGTTTTAAGGTTTGTTCGAGGTATGGCTAAACGATTTGAGCCAGAACAGAGGTAAGTACGATTCTTCGCCTGGTGGGTAAATAGTTCTGATAGATAGGCTGAAGCCAAAGAATGTACGAACCTAAAAGTGAGTGACAGAACCTTAAATTCGATGCGCTGCATGATTGGGAGCCACTGCAGGTCGGTGAGAATCGGTGGGATGTGGCAATTCCGAAGCTCAGGACAGACAAGCCTAGCTGCAGAGTTTTGCACCAACTGTAAGCTCCTGATTGTACGAGCCGGCAGACCAACAAATAGTGAGTTACAGAAGTCAAGACGGGATGTCACAAATACACCGACCATGTGGATATATGGATATATGGACGAATGTGGATATGGTATCCCTATGTAAGCAAGCCCACATTCTAGCAAGATTATGTAGCTGAAAGTAGGCAGGTTTTACCGTGGAGTTGATGTGGTCGTCTAAGAAAAGAGACTACATGCACTTCAACAAGAGATATGCTGGCTGAGCCTATTTTGAGCGTGAGATTTTACAAAACATGAATCACAAATGGTGTGCCCGTAACTAGTAAGTTGGTTTTGTCGTCATTCAATTTAAGAAAGTTTGCTGCCGTCCATGTGCGAATTTCGTCAATACATGCAGTAAGGGTGCGTAGAGATATCGAATACGATGCGCTCGAGGGCTGGGAGGGATTAAAGCAAAGGTACAATAGAGTTTCATCTGCATAGAAGTGAATGCTTAGTTTATGCTTGGCAATCACAACGGCAGAAGGAAGAATATAAACTTCGGAAGCAAGCAGACCGAGCACAGACCCCTGAGGTACCACGTACTGAAGTGGTTCCTTAGACGATCTTTGTCCGTTCACATCAACATTCAAGTTTGTGGTTTCATATTGAGATAGGACCTAAACCATTTCAGTGCAGTGCCAGTGATACCCAGGCGAGATGAGAGGCGCTCAAGAAGGACTCGGTGATTAATAGTGTTGAATACTGCCGAAAGATTGAGCAGAACAAGCAAAGAGCCTCTACCCAAGTCTGAATTCCTAGGAAGGTCCATACCATTCTAAGCCAGGCAAAGTAAGAAATCCACGTATGACAATCGAATGAGTTCAAGCAGAGCTCATGGAACTAGTCGAAAAACTATCGGCGGTTCAAATGTTAGCGCTTTTAACTCCTCTAAGTCCGACAGCTATCCAACAAGTTCGCTGGATCCATAATTGAAGAGCCTCATTGACTGCTGCGAATGGTCGCCCTGGAAAGACACGTGGTCAGTCCAGAATGCAACACCTCAAACTGTACTACATGAGACAATCTTTACGCCTTCTTGCCTGTGGCAGGTAAGTCCGAAAGCAAGCGCTAATCAGCGCAGGAATTCGGCATCTACTTTTTGCTGTGCCTCAAGAATTACGACAGCAAGGTGTAAGAAAAACCACCGATTAATCAAATATCTTAAGACTCGATAAGTAGGAATACCGATTTCAATTACCCCAGGGACTGATAAGAGCTACAACGAATGCAACTCTCCAAAATCTTAAACCGTGGATTGGGTTTCGTGCTTCGTAAGCCCGTGCAATGCAGATTAAACTGCACTGCACCCGAGAATTGAGATGCCAGCTGTTCCAGTATGTTTCATTACTTTTTTAAGATCGTAGCTTGAAAACCATTAAGATATTGGTTGCAAGATGAACGCGAGCGCTTGCAATTAGGCTAAACGTCACAACGAACTGCCAGCTTTGATTTCTCTGCCGTCGGCGTCACGATCTTATTTAAAAAAGATTCTTGTATCTCGTACAGGCCACGACCGGGTAACTCCAGAGCAAGCATTACTCACGCGAATCCTTATAATCTATCGCAGAAGTATCTTACTCATGTCGGATTACTATTGATTTAAAATTATCGTAACTAGTTCCATGAAACACCAGGTGCAACAGTCACACCCGCCCGCTAAAACGGACTAGTACACATACAAAATGGCGGCCATATAACTTTTGTTTTCGAAAAAGCAAGGCTTCAGTTTTCGGGGGAAAAGGAGCCCTGGCTTTTCTGAGCTTTCTGGTGTACACGCACACGGAAGTAATCTTCGAAACTGGCTAGATTGGCGTCAGGCCTCGACTTCTATAAAAGCTAAGTTGAAATCGGCGCTTGCATTACACGGCGCATCCCGTGAAGTGCTTTGGTACATAGAAAGGAGTCTGACGGTGCAGCCATGCGAGCTGTCGAGCCATAGAAAGCTAGAGGATGCCAAGTCCTGCGTCGCTGATAGTAAGCCGAGAAAATCATCCGCAAGAGCGCCATCCGGGAAGCCTCTGGAGCGGCGCTCGCAGAGCGGCAGCCCCTCCTTCCGTCGCAGCTAGTTAGCTACAGCGCAGGGAGGGGGCTGTCGGATTCCACAGAGGGCCACATAAAGGACACACCCTGCCGCGCTAACATCTGCGTCTCCTTGCATGAAGGGCTGAAGCCGCCCTAGCCGCGAAGCGCTCGCGGGCTCGCCGCCTAGAGACAGACTGACAGCATCTATTAATGGTTCCCTTTGCAGCAAATGTAAAGGGCCTAGAGAGAGAGAGATTGAGTTCTGTGAGGGCGTTTTATCAAGTGCATTATTATTATTACTTTTAATGGTCGCTCTTCAGCTGCTTACGGATCTGATTTGAAAATTTCCGCAAGGCAATTTTTCTAATAATTGCTGGATTTAAAAAGCCACCCCTGAGAGACCGACTCGGTACCGGGATGCCAATGGGATCTGCACGGCACATTCCTCTCGTCTCTCCTCTGAGAGACCAATTCGTACCAATGGTAGCTCCTTCTGAAAGCAATCTATCGTACATGCCCATGGAAGGAACCATAACCAGAGCTCCGGCATCTGTAGGTCAAGGACGCGAGGGGCGTTTTGGGGTGTGCACGCAGGAGCTCTCGCTGTTCCAATCGTCGTTGCTGCTTTCGTGTCCGCGCGACTCTGCTACGCAATGTCGTTGAGGAATGAGAAGGTGGCTATCATTGGCAGGTATCACACGGCGATGTTTTCTATGTTATCATAATGTTTTATGTGCTTAGTGTTTAACTTGACTTAGAGCTGCGAACATATAGTGCCGTTCGGCCTGCATCCAGTCGACTCCGAATTCTTGCTCTTCTGCCCTGCGCTTACTGCTCAAGCGTGTCCGGACTCCAGTTTTTACTGAAATCACTGGCCGCTATCCTTCAAGCTTACTAGGTATGAGGGTGGAGCTGAGAATGGCTGCCGTTAGGAGCCACTCAGGCTTGTTAAGCATTTCCTTGCAGTCTGCCGAAAATAGCAGATGGCTTGCCTGTCAGGATGCTGTCATTTGTCACTTGTCGTAAATGCAAGCAGGATGTGCCGCGGTGCATCAGACGTGAATACGCAACTCGAAATAACCCGTCGCAAAATAGCTTAAGTCGTTGGTCATCTAGCTACCAAGGTCTGAGTGCTCAATAATAGGCTCGGAATACAAAAACAGAGTTCACTCGAAATGCAAAAAACCACACCACAGCGCCAACTTCTTTGAAAAAGCGTTTAGGAAGGCGTGAGTGATAGGCTATCATGGCTGCCTCATCCCAGCCGTAGCCGGGTGCACGAGCAAAGGTCGAGGATATTCCATCAGGCCAGGTAATGCAAGATGCACACAGATCATGTGCAATCATTGTTCCTTATGGCATTTGGTCAAGCCGTTTGAGATGGCCTGAATAATTGGCTCTTTTGGCCGAGCCGTCAATGCTCGCTGTCTAGTTTAATCCTGGGAGTCACTACTCTGCTACTGGCACGAGATCATACCATGATGCAAATTCTCATCAAAACGAGTGCAAATGCATTGAGCACCCCATAATTAACGTAGGAAATTGTAGGATACTTGCAACACTACCATGCTATGAAATGTATTGGTCATATTAGACCACAAACTTGGTCGGGTAAGCTTGGTGCTTTTATAATACGCAAAACATTGATCTACAAGTAATAATAATACACTTGATAAAGTGCCCTCAGAAAACTCAAATCTTTTTCTAGGCACTTTACATTTACTGCAAAGGGAAAAGCGATTGAATGGCGAGTAATACCATGCTTGATAAACAACAGGAATATCATGGTTTTGGGTGACACGCACAGTGTCAGAATGCAAGTTTGGTTAGTGCCAGCATGCACAGTGTCAGCACGTATAAGCACATATAGGACCAATCACAGGGACCCACTAAATGCTGTCCTAAAGTTTTTTCACCGTTATTTAGTTTGAGACAATTGCTGTCGTCTGAGGGACCATTTCAGAAATACGAGAAAAGAGTCGAGAGAGCTCGAGGTTATGTAAAGCCGCCAAGAATGAAAGCGCATGCAGTAGCTTCTTGTCACCTGCATACGATTGCATGCTTAGATTGAGCTTGATTTTTCCTTAATAATAATAAGTAGGAATATCTAGACTTGACTTGTGTGACAGACAATGCAAGAGGACAGGATTAACCAGTTTTTTAGTGCTAACCACTGTTGGACCACAAGTTGCTTTTGTTGCCTGTGGTCGCCAGCATCACGCTATGCTCTGATCACAAGTAATGCAGTACAGATCAATGAGCCGTGATGGCACACTAGGTAAGGCGGTTGCTTTGCCTGTGGTCGCCAGCATCACGCTATGCTCTGATCACAAGTAATGCAGTACAGATCAATGAGCCGTGATGGCACACTAGGTAAGGCGGTTGCTTTCACGACCTCGGTCACGACCTCGGTCCCGAGGTCGTGGGTTCGATTCCTGCAGTGGGCGATTCTTTATCGCACACTGCAAGCGGTGGCGATAGCCGTCAAGGCTCTTCTGTCGCTATACAAAAGGGGCTGTTTAATCAGCTAGGATTTATTATTTATTATTATTAATAAAGTGCTGGGGTAGCCAAGGGGCTCCGGACGGTAGCCTAGCAGCTTTAGACCAAGCAGTGTTGCAGAGAAAATAGCTTTCTTGGGCATGACACGGATAGCAGCATTTGCATACTTTTTTGCTTGAGCTTATATGGTTTTATTTGGCTTTTGGATTTCAAATTTTGTTTATTATGGTTATATGTTTTCTGCCTTTTGAATGCTGGCCAACCTCTATACAGTAGAGGTGTGCTGTACTTACCTTCTCCAGGCTGTTCAGTATTAATATCTCGAAAGGGCCGGCTTGCCATCTCTCACCACCGTCTAAGGCCGAGTCGTAAGCCTCCCCTGACGTATGCAACCCTTCAAGCATTGTCTTCAAGCTAGTCTTGGTGGTTGGTATTGTGGAAATTGGCATCGCTATCCAAGATACATACGTGCCAGGCTGCACATTTACGCCAGCACTCGCGAGAACAGCTTTAAAGTCGTCAAATGAGCTGCCATGCCCTTAATGACAAAAGATCGGTGCTTTTCATATTGATCTTGAAGTAAAGCCAGGCGCGTTCTGAGCTCAATCTCAAAATAAGCGATGTTCACTGCAGATCTTAGTGCGCCTATTAGTTTTTGACACGTTCGACCAAATTTGATGGCTGGCATTGATTAAGACAATGACAGAAGTGCCACAACGGTGACTGCAGTGAAGCCGTGCAAAAATCTTGTTAGCAATTTTACTTTAGCAGAGTTCACTAGCCCGAGCTGTAGATATGTGGTAAGGCCAGCACGGGTCACTCAGTCAGGGCCAAGCCTACTCTTTTTACTTGGGTGAGGTTGGAGCTTCTAAGGATCGGAAAGGGCAAGGACATTTGCTGCAGCAAGGCTGTAGAGACCGCCGGATTGGCCACATGGCTCTGTCAGAGCTGCATGACTGACGTGACGTTACGAGAGCGTTTACAGCGTTTACAGCACAAGCTAACGATCTTGTCGGGGGTGGGGTGGGGTGGGGTAGGTGCTACGGTGGTGACCAGCCCAGAGCGTCTCCCTTGTGAAGGACGATGGCTGTTGCCTGAAGCTGATCGGCTAGCCACGAGCTGCTTTGGGTCCGAATAGCCATGACCTGTGTCTATGTGCACAGCCCGTGGCGCTCCAGGTGAGCCGATAGCCTATCTACGCTGGCAGTTCCAAATAAGATAGCGTGAGTGGGCATAGTGCAACAGCTGTGTGCACGGCCTATTCTTTCTCACTCGTTCGTTGATTGCAGGCCAGAAAACAAGTATTGGACAACAGTCTGGTATAGAATGCCTGTGGGCCAAGAACTTTCTGTACCACTGCATTGCCTATAAGCAGTCTTGACTGTTTCCCATGTGGCATTGCTAGGGTGCCTTAATAATAATGATAATAATAATAATAATAGCAGTAATAAAATTCCATTTGTATAGTAAGTACCCTGAGAGAACCTGATCTTTATCTAGACACTTTAAATTTGCTGTAAAGGAAGCATGATCATGTGATTACTGGTAGCACACACACAGTATCAACGTGCATAGTATGGTTAGTGGAGCTATGGTTAGTGGAACAGCCCGATTGCTGAAAAACTGTGCGTTTTACCTTGACTCGAAGGCACGTTGATTTCTCTTGGTATTGAATGCTGCTGGGAAACCCAAACTTTCGTCCGGTATTGTAGACCTACCTCAGGTAAGCAACCAGTACCCTACCTTTTTCAATCTGCTAAAGCAAATCTGTTGACCTCGTCGTACCTATGAGTTGTGACTGACGGTGGCCAACCCTAACCTATATTGCCATAGGCTGCTACTTCTCTACTGAAGACTATGCTGCCGACAGCAGCTGGCTGGCTAGAGCAGTAAAAGCAGCAACATATACTGTTGGCCAATATTTCGAAATGACATTCTAGGCACTTCTTGCTTGAGATCGGTCAACTGCAGATTTTATAATAGCAAAAATGCTATGGAGTTGGCTGTCATCAGCTGCCAACATGTCCCCGAGCATCTTTGCCTAGGGGTGAGGGATAAGGTGCTTGCACTTCACAACCAAGGACGTCGGTTCCATAGTGCAACAGGCTATCCTTTATTTCAGCTGGGTGCGCTGTGATAACTGCTAAGGCTCAGCGGTTTTCTGTCCAGCAGTAATGATAACAATAGTAATAATAATACATTTTTATTACAGTTACAGATGTACAGTTACTATTAGTTTACAGTTATTACAGTTACTATTACAGAGGGGGCTCCCTCTCTGCAGCAGCATGATGAACATGAGACACTTTGCTAGATGGATAACTGTATCCCTGACTTTCCTTCAGCTCTAGGATGCTGCTGCTCTGCCAGCTGCAGCCATGTGTGTTTAGATGGGGTAGGTGAAGAAGTGGTGTCGCAAGGCTCGTGTCCCAAGTAGCCGTTGTGATTAGTGGCCTCTGGCAAGGTCAAGGTGAGGTCGCTCCTTGGCATAATCATCTAAGGCCCAGTGGTTAAGGTGCTTGCCTCGACCAAGATCTAGCCGATGTCGTGGGCTCAAGCCCTATGGCGTATGTAAAGCGCCTGGTAAGAGATCAAGTTCTCTTAAGCCACTATACAAATGAATTGTATTAAAGAATCATATTAAGGCAGAGGTGAGTGGCAATTATTGACTTTTATTAACTGCAATGCTTAGCTCAATGAGATAGGCAGTTAGTGGCTGGCCACCAGAGGGCCAAGCCAAGAACCAAGGCAAATTCGCTGACTTGTTGATGTAGATAGGTAATATAGCGCTCCAAGGCTGTAGCTTGGAGCTTGGACCATGAGTGGTGGACAAGAAGAAATATGGTGAGGCTCTTCATGCTTATCAGCTGTGTTTTTATTAGAGATCCCTGTGCTCAGATGAAGCACAACGCTGTACCACACTGTGTACAATCTCAATGCGCTACTCTGCAGCATCGTTACCGCACTTTTTAGTAGTCGGTCTGGCTTGCAGTCTATCCGTCTGTTCGGTTTCATCAGGCTGTGCGATGTGTGTACTGTGCTTCGACTTCGGTGCTGTCACATTGCAGCGGCTTGATCGGACGCAGCTGGGCGATGCTCTTCGCCGGCGCAGGCTTCGACGTGCACCTGTACGACGTTGAGAGCCAGCAGGTGACCTCGGCCATCGACGACATAAAAAAGCAGCTGCACTTGCTCGAGGCCAGCGGCATGCTTCGCGGCCAGCTGACAGCCGACCAGCAGTTCGGCCTGGTCCGAGGGTCTCAGGACTTCAATCAGTGTGTTGCTGGCGCCACATTCATTCAGGTGACTGCCCGGACTGGCCCCTATGCACCCGTCCGGCTGCCTTAGGCCTCGGCAGCATGTGATCCGTCTTGCTTCTGACCTGCTTCACTCTTGCTTCAGTCTCAGGTGCATACGTCACCAAGACTTGGGGTGGCCTTAGCCTTATGGAAAACTGAACGAAGACTGAACAAAGGTTGAGAAACTGAGCTTGGCTCTACTTTTGTTCAAGACTGAGGCAAGACCGAATAAACGACCAATCATAGGTGCCTTTCTCGTTGCTTCGACAGGCACGGCAGACGATGTGACCTGAGAAATCATCAATGCGTTCCACGAGAGTCACGAGTAAGCAAGATGAAAGTTAAATCGACCATGTAAACTTCGTACGAGAATTAATACTGAAGCAGGAGAGATCCAGGACGAACCATGTAAATAGTTTTATCAGAGCCTGTGGGAGCTTGGGGGGCTGTTCCCATGACGATGGCTACCGTGCAGCCTAGCTGTTTTGCCGTACTGTGCGAAAGTGCTGCTCATTGTGTTGGCAATTTAGACGTATATGTCGTGCTATCCTTCTGGAAAGTAATGTAGCCATCACTCTCGGGGTGATTGTGCAAAAGATGCAATGTTCTCCTTTGTTGTATGTACAGTGGGAACTCTCCCACCGAGTAAGGCTCTGTCTGCAAGCAATCCAGTACTGTTTGTTGCCAGTGTCACTCGTAGTGTGGATCTTTTGCAGATGGTAGTTAGCAGCATATTTTAATTTCAGAGTAAGCACCCGCCGTATGAGCGTATTTATGGGAACTTGTTCCGTGACCCGCAAAAATATATGCAACAGAACTGTCATCCGGATTTCGTTTCTTAGCGCTATGCCCGTCCTGTGGATGCAGTAGCATCAGAACGATCAAGAATTTATTAAGCTGTCGTTCGGAGAGCATAGCACACAAACTTGAAAACCCAAAGAAGCGTATCGTGCCAGCTTGCACATTCGTTGCTGTAGAATGTAACGTAATGACACCGTAGGTTCATGGTGGAAGTCGGAATCGACACTCGTCGTGGTCAAAAGCATGCTGCATAGGTTGTCATGGCTTTATATACTTCGTAAGGCAATCCAGTGCTCTCTCTCTCTCTCTCTCTCTCTCTCTCTCTCTCTCTCTCTCACTCTCACTCTCTCACTCCCTCTCTTTCTCTCTCTCACTCTCTCTCTCTCACTCTCCCTCTTTCTCCCACTGGTAAGAATCGTGAAAGCTGTGAGACACACACACACACACACACACACACACACACACACACACACACACACACACACACACACAGACTGTTGTGTGCAGGTGTTGAACCGCTTGAGTAGTGGACTGTCTGTTTATGCTTACTTCATACCCAGAGTGCTGATGCTGCTTAGCAGCCGATATTTTTTTCCACGCTACTGCTGTCGGCTTGACGTGTACAAGCATGCTCGCTGCCTGCAGTCGCTCAATTTTTGCATCTTGTTGACTTGCACGCAGGAGTGCATTCCCGAGAACGTCGCACTGAAGGAGAAGCTGTTCGCTCAGCTCGACACAGCCGTGGCCGACGACAAGGCGGTGCTGTCCAGCTCAAGCAGCTGCATACCTGCTTCGAAATTCACCGAGAACTTGAAGCACCGCTCGCAGTGCATCATCTCACATCCGGTATGTCGTTCCGTGCCAGGTCTGGTGGCTGTGACTTTTTCAGTTCCGACCGACTCAGGTTTTTTGAGTATGTGGATGGCGGTGGTAACCATTTGTATAGCATGTGTGTGCAAGTGTGTGTGTGTGTGTGTGTGTGTGTGTGTACACTTGAGCTACACTTGACAAGTATCTGGGAGACCCACAAAAATGGCCTCTGGACCCCAGAAGCTTCTATTCTAGTATAAATCGAGTCACTGAAACCTGATGTAACCATACGTAGTATATAAATAAGCTTTACTATCACGTATGCAAAATTTTAGTTTTAACTATATTAATTTGTAGTGCTAATATGAAGTTAGGCCACCGAGATAAGCAATAGTCTGTCTGAGCTGCTCGGGCACAGAGCAAACTATGCCTTAGCAAACGTCTGCCCTTGGTCTCCAAACATACTGCCAACAGGAGAAAAGCGGTTCTACAGATTGCTCGTGATCCACCTGAGCTCTGAGCCTTCTTTCTCTACTTCAGAGATAGTCAATGGGATTCAGCACTAAATATTGACTGGGCCGTATTGTTGGCCTACCGGTCCTAACCTCAACTCCGTAAGACATCAAAAGAAATCCTGAACGTCATTTGCCGCATGCTCAGGCTCATTGCCTTGTTTAAAAAGAGAACTATCTCCGTGCTGGCTCATTGGAATATGTACTGCAACGGTCTGGAGTAGTTTTAATTAAACGTCTCCAGTCATGATGCCAGATATCGCCTACGGAAGCTGACCCAGACCATGTGCATGTATGCTTATGTGGTACCGAATAGTGGCTGCCAAGCTACTGCTCCTTTGGACCAGCCTAGGTCAAAAGCCTGCCATTTTGGGCAGTGCTAGAATCCGGAGCACATTTTTAGTGGGTGTGAGACGGCAGGCACGGTTGGCCGTATTGCATCGAAGTATTTGTATGAAACTCGTTAAAATACCCATTCCTAAGGGTGTCTGAATAACCAGCTAGGCAGGCATCCTATAGAGCGTTGCAAGCTGCCGGCTGCTGTTGCTTGGAGCCTTGTTCTTAGCACTGGCCGAGGCCGTGTGCCCAGAGAGTCTGTTGGAGCGTATTATGAGAGAAGGCTTTCATGCTTGTTCGTCCACCTACAGGATCGGCAGATAGGCTAGCCAGAACTGCAAAATACAGCATGCTTGAGCACGCAGAGCTTCTTTTGACTTACTCTCTGTAAATTTACCTAGGATTTTAGAATGCTGCCTATTCGCCATAGGGATGCCAAACTGCGATTAGCAGGATTCAGCCTTCATTGTTTTCGTTAATTTGTGTACAGGTCAACCTACTATTGTGTTCTACGGTGCTTCGTACAATGCTCTCGATACTCTGCTGTTTGCAGGTTTTCCATTGCACGTGTATCTCTATCAGCCCAGCTGTCTGTCTTCAGCAACATCATCAAGCATATTCTAAAATTGTGTCTGTCGGTATCTGTACGGTTGTAATTTAGAATGAGTGTTTCACATATACTATTGCAAAGGCCTACATATTTATGGTAGTGTGTCTGTAATGAATTTCGCAAAAGAAATCTCAATAGATCGCCATGTTTACCCTAGTCACAGAATCAGGCAATACATTGGTAAGTTCCAATGCTGATCATCTAGCTGTGGAAGCTATCTCGAATAGATGCCACTTTTGTCAGATCGCTTGGCTTGTCTATAGTTCTCCATATCAGATCCCACATTTTCGCAATGATAATAATAATAATATTAATAATAATAATGTACTTGATAAAGCGCCCTCAGAGTACTTAATCTCTTTCTAGGCGCTTTACATTTGCTGCAAAGGGAAATGCAATTAAATGGTAAGTAAAATCATGCTTGAAAAACAAACAAAACGAATGATATGGTTAGGGGTGACATGCACAGGGTCAGCATGCAAATGTGGTTAGTGGCAGCATGCACAGTGTCAGCACGCATAAGCACATCAAGGACGAATTGCAGGGGCCCACTAAATGCTGTCCTAAATAGGTGTGTTTTTAAGTTCTTGTTAAATGTGGTCAGGTCAGGGGATGTTCTGACGCAAGTCGGGAGGGAGTTCCACGTTTTGGCAGCATACGAGCTAAATGCACGATCTCCAAAGGATTTGAGGTTTGTACAAGGTATTGGTAAACTGTTGGATTCCGAAAAGTGGGTGGTACGATGCTTGGCCCTGTGGAGGAGTAGATCTGAGAAATAGGCTGGAGCCAAAGAATGAGGCGACCTAAAAGTGAGCGACAAAACCTTGAAGTCGATCCGTTGCTTGAATGGGAGCCAGTGCATGTAGGCGAGAAATGGTGTGATATCGCAACTGCGATGCTCACGACAGACAAGCGTAGCTGCAGAGTTTTGCACCAGCTGCAATCGCCTGATCGCACATGCCGGTAGGCCAGTAAGCAGTGAGTTGTAGAAGTCGAGACGAGATGTCACGAATGCATGGACCAACTTAGACGTGGTATCCTTATCTAAACAAGCCCGAATTTTAGCAATATTATGAAGCTGAAAATAGGCAGATTTGACCGTAGAGCTGATATGGTCGTCTAACGAGAGTTCGCTTTGGAATATGACGCTTAGATTTCGAGCTGATTCGACAGGAGATATGCTGGCAGAGCCAATTTTGAGCTTCAGCCTTTCTAATTTCTTAATCACACTGGGTTTGCCCATAACTAGTAAGTTAGTTTTGTCATCGTTTAGTTTCAGAAAATGTGCTGCCATTCATGTGCGGATGTCATCAATGCATGCAGCAAGTGAGTTTAGAGAATTTGAGGTGCTCGAAGGCTGGGAGGGATCAAAGCAAAGGTACAACTGAGTGTCATCCGCATAGAAGTGAAAGCCTAGATTGTGCTTGACAATCACATCAGCAAGAGGGAGGGTATAAACCGTGAAAAGAACCGGACCTAGCACGGAGCCCTGAGGTACTCCATATTTTAGAGGTACCTTGGATGATCTTTGTCCATTCACGTCAATACTCTGGAGTCTCTCACTGAGATAGGACCTGAACCACTGCAGAGCAGTGCCAGTGATTCCCAGGCGAGATGAGAGGCGCTCTAGAAGAACTTTGTGATCGATGGTGTCAAAAGCTGCCGAAAGATCAAGCAAAACAAGCAGAGACACTCTACCCATGTCTGCATTCCTAAGTAGGTCGTTGTATACCCGAAGCTATGCTGACTCTGTGGAGTGATAAGCTCTAAAGCCAGACTGGAACTTACTAGCAAGGTGTGAGGTTTCGATATATGAGTTTAGCTGGTCTGCCACAACCCGTTCCAGTGTCTTTGATAGAAATGGTAGAAGGGAGACTGGGCGGTAGTTGCTCAAGTTCTCTTGGTCTAGTGTTGCTTTCTTGAGGAGAGGCCTGACTACAGCTTTTTTGAAAGGTGCTGGGACATGACCTGAGTCTAATGACATATTAATGATGTTAGTTATGCATGGCAGCAGCAGATCAATGCAACGTAGGAGCAGGACAGTGGGAATAGGGTCCAGAAGACTTGTCTTCTTTGATTGCGATACGAACTTTAGGACTACATCACTAGTGACCTGTTTAAATGCAGACATTGAGGTGCAGCCAGGAGCCGAGGAACAGCATCTAGTGGGGAGGTTGTCATCGCAGGGATGGATTCCCTGATCTTGTCTATCTTCTGCACAAAGAATCGAGAGAAGCGATGGGCTAGATCACCACAAGGATCATCAGGTAAGGAGCTAATCTGGGAACGGTTGAGGAGATGGTTTATTGTCGACATCAGCATTTTTGGATTGTGCATCTGTGATTCAACAATGTTTCTATAGAAGCTAGACTTGGCCTTTGCTAGGAAGTAGTAACTTTAGCACAAGTGGTAAACTTCATCATTTGTCAATGGCTGTCTTTTTTTACTCATCTTTAACAGGTCAATCCACCATATTATGTACCATTGGTAGAACTCATTCCTGCTCCTTGGACTGACGCTGCCATTGTTGAGCGAACCAAGACAATCATGGAGCTGATTGGTCAGACACCAGTCGTGCTTAAGAAGGAAATGCCCGGCTTTGCACTGAATCGACTTCAATATGCACTCCTGAACGAATGCTGGAGACTTGTCGAGGTATTTTCGATGGGTGCATAACTTTGTCCATGCGTTTTTGGCATTTCTGTAAAGTCTGTTTGAGTATGATGACTGTGGCTGAGCTCTTGCGTGTTGGTGTAAACACTTGGCTTGGCATTGCCTCCAGCACTCACCGATGGGGCTGCCTCTATGTAAGGCTGTAACTATGGAGGTTCCCTGGCTCTGTTATTCCACTCCTTGATATTTAACCCGTCCTAAAAATTCGCATGGTCTTGCTTGGTTGGCATTGCATCTATATCATGCAAATACAAATGAAAGCATCAACTTAGTAACGAAAGTTATTGTCTGAAGCCTAGCTAGCAATGCTTCGACTAATCGACTATAGATTCCTAGCCCTGACCATACTGATCTCGAAAGAATGCTGGGCAAGTAGTCCTATCCAGCCATTCTTAGGCTACTATCAGTAGATCTGCAGACAACTGGTGAGACTCGAATTTCATCCTTACTGAACGAGTTGGCCCCCATTTGTGACATAGTATGCCAACTAATGTGGGCTGCTTCCGTTATGCCTGAATTCCTACGAGTTCTTGATGCTTTGCTGGTATTGCTAAAGCCTTTATGTCAACATTCAAGATCTAACATCTGCAAATTGATCATTTAGTTTATCAATCGTAGAAGCTAATCCTGAGGTGGTTGAATTACATCTGGAGCGGCTGGGAGTTGCAGACATAGTGATAATAGATGTAATTAGCTGGAATTGGCTTCTCCAATATCGCATGCATCTGATGTGGGCATGAAGATGGGGGCTTCGCGCACAGGAGTAGCAAGCACAGAACCATTTAGACCAACCTTATTCCCTGCACTTCAAGACACAGCCTAGAAATTAGTCTGCACTGCGGTCGAGGTTGACTTGGCATCTCCACAGAGCCCTTGTGGGCGTTTTCTATAGCTCTCTTAAATAAGGCCCGAGTAATTAATGCACAGGTGCTAGCCAACAGGCTTTATCTCGTGCAGCAGAGAGAAAGCATGAAGTATTGCTGAGTCAGCAGGGCAATCGAGAAAGTGAAAAGCTTGTCAGTAGCAAAGCATTCTGGCTGCAAAGGATTGGTAATAGTCAGCAGCACGAGAGATATTATTGCACGAAAATTGTGAAAGGAAGCTGTGCTGTCTAGAGCATCCTTGGATAAAGAGCTTCTGTCGCCAATGCTATTCAAGAGCAAAACTGGAACACGTAATTTTTGTCTGTAAAGAACGTGCAACATCGATGCTGAAGCTAGTGCAGCAGTAAGTGGGTATAATAATGGGCATAGTGGGTATAATAATATTAATAATAATAATTTGCATAGTACCTTCAGAGAACTTAATGTTTGTCTAGGCTCTTGACATATGCTGCAAAGGCAGCACGTCCACATAGCTAGTGGTAAATGCACCATGCTAACATACATCATTCTTTCATAATCCTAGATCAATCAAAACTGAAGGTGGGGGTTGCTACTATCATACGTTCAAAATTCAACTTCGCCATTTGCAGTACCCTCGAAGCAGTTTTTTGAATCGATTGTCTTGATTTTACCCGAAAACAAGCTACCGATGGAGGTAGCTTGTTTTGCAGATGCAGGAACAAGAGAATGAAGGGACATACAAGTCAATTTCAAAACCTTGAAGTCGATACACTGCTTCACTAGGAGCCAGTGCAGGTCGGGGAGAAGTGGTGTGGTGTGATCGACCATGCTCCCTTTGAAGCATATGTAAAGTGCCTCGAAAGAGATTAATATCTCCGAGGGTGCTATACAAATGTATTACTATTATGTGGCGATTGCAATGTTCACAACAGACAAGCATAGCTGCAAAGTTTTGCACCAACTGTAAGCGCCTGATTGCACAGCCCAGTACCAGCAAGCAGTGAATTGCAGAGGTGGAGACAGGATATTACGAATGCACGCACCAATTTAGATGTAGTATCCTAGTCTAAGCAAGCCCACATTTTAGCAATGTTAAGTAGCTGAAAGTAGCCAGACTTTACAGCGGAGCTAATGCGGTCGTCTAGTGCAAGGTCCCTTTGGAACAGGACACCTAGATTTCGCGCAGATGCAACAGGAGTTATGCTGGCGGAGCCGATTTTGAGCGTCAGCCTTTCCAATTTCTGAGTCACACTTGGTTTGCCCATAACTAGTAATTTAGTTGTATCGTCATTTAATTTGAGAAAGTTTGCTGCCATCCATGTGCGGATGTCAGTAATACATGCAGCAAGGGAGTTGAGAGAGTTCACCATGCTTACGGCTGGGAGGGATCAAAGCCAAGGCACAACTGAATTGTCATCTGCGTAGAAGTGAAAGCCTAGATTGTGCTTGGCGATCACAACGGCAAGAGGGAGAGTGTACAGTAAGAAGAGAAGCAGCACCAAGCAGCACCAAGCACTGAGCAGCACTGAGCAGTACCCCATACTTCAGTGTCTATGGCTCTCGGGTACCTAATCCTGCTTAATCCAAGATTTCTCCGATCTCATTTTGATTCTGTGTGCAAGAAATCGACCCTTCCTCGTTATGGGTGATTTCGACATTACTTTGATAACTTATCTGACGCCTCAGCACTGAATTTTGTGAATTGACTGACTCATTGTCTCTTGTAGCTCATGTGCATGGCCCTACTCACATCAAGGGTCACACACATGACCAAATTTTCTCATATAACTGCACTTTGTTATCACCAATTATTACCAGATCCTGCTTATCTGACCACATGCAGATCTCATTTAGTCAACAATGTGTGCCTTGCTCCTCTAAAATCACCTGTAAATCGCGAAACCTCAAGACCCCTGACATCGATGCTGTCTTGGCGAGAATATCTGACTCGCCTTTGCTGTTCAGTCCACCTTCCGATCTGTTATCATTGGTAGATAGCTACAACACGACACTATCTGACATGCTCGACGAGTTAGCACCTCTGACAAAGCGCCCAGTGCGCCCTCGCCCAGACGGTCTATGGTTTACCACAGACATTAAACTAGCTAGGTCTACTAATCGCAAGCTTAAAAAGCATACCCGAGATCAGGACTGACTGTCCATCGACAGGCATACGAGAACTATTATTGTAGGTCCTACCAATCAAGGTTTTGTTGCTCACTTTTAGGTCACATCATTCTTTGGCTCCAGCCTATCTCTCAGATATACTCCCCCCATCAGGCCAAGCATCGTACCACCTGCTTTTCGGAATCCAACAGTCTACAAATACTTCGTACAAACCTCAAATCCTTTGGAGACCGTGCATTTAGTTTGTATGCTCCCACAGCCTGGAACTCCCTCCCGACCTGCGTCAGAACATCCCCTGACCTGACCACATTAAAAAAGAACTTACAAACACCCATTTAGGACAGCATTTAGTGGGTCCCTGTGATTCGTCCTTCATGTGCTTATTCGTGCTGACACTGTGCATGCTGCCACTAACCACATTTGCATGCTGACCCTGTGCATGTCACCCCTAACCATGTTATTCATTTTGTTTGTTTATCAAGCATGATATTACTCACCATTCAATTGCGTTTCCCTTTGCAGCAAATGTGAAGCGCCTAGAGAGAGATTGAGTTCTCTTAGGGCGCTTTATCAAGTGCATTATTATTATTAATCCTAGCAAAGGCCAAGTCTAGCTTCTATAAAAATATTGTTGAATCTCAGATGCACAATCCAAAAATAGTGATGTCAACGGTCAACCATCTTGTCAACGGCTCCCAGGTTAGCTCTTTGCCTGATGATCCCTGTGATGATATAGCTGATCGCTTCTCTAGCTTCTTTGTCCATAAGGTAGACAAGATCAGGGAGTCCATCCCTGCG
This sequence comes from Cristatella mucedo, assembly GCA_009760855.2. Lineage (NCBI taxonomy): Eukaryota > Metazoa > Bryozoa > Phylactolaemata > Cristatellidae > Cristatella > Cristatella mucedo. The sequence continues at coordinate 3,509,703 of WPIO01000039.1, read as the reverse complement.
ATGGCATCACCCCCCCTAGAATGCTGTCCCTCGATTCCTTGCAGCACTTCAATGTCTACATTCAAGCAGGTTACTAATCACCTCGTCCTGAAGTTCATATCCCAATCAAAGAAGACAATAAGTTCTTTGGACCCTATTCCTACCGTCCTGCTCCTACGTTGCATTGATCTGCTGCTGCCATGCATAACTAACATAATTAATATGTCATTAGCCTCAGGTCGTGTCCCAGCATCTTTCAAAAAAGCTGCAGACAGGCCACTACTCAAGAAACCAACACTAGACCAAGAGAACTTGAGCTACTTCTGCCCAGTCTGCCTTCTACAAATTCCTATCAAAGACACTGGAACGAGTCGTGGCAGACCAGCTAAACTCATTTATTGAAACCTCAAACCTTGCTAGTAAGTTCCAGTCTGGCTTTAGAGCTAATCACTCCACAGAGTCAGCATTTCTTCAGGTGTACAACGACCTACTTAGGAGTGCAGACATAGGTAGTGTCTGCTTGTTTCGCTCGATCTTTCGGCAGCTTTTGATACCATCGATCACAAAGTTCTTCTAGAGCGCCTCTCATCTCGCCTGGGCATCACTGGCACTGCTCTGCAGTGGTTCAGGTCCTATCTCAGTGGGAGACTCCAGAGTATTGACGTGAATGGACAAAGATCATCCAAGGTACCTCTGAAATATGGGGTACCTCAGGGCTCCGTGCTGGGCCCGGTTCTTTTCACGGTCTATACTCTCCCTCTTGCTGATGTGATTTCCATGCACAATCTAGGCTTTCACTTCTATGCGGATGACACTCAGTTGTACCTTTGCTTTGATCCCTCCCAGCCCTCGAGCATGTCGAATTCTCTCAACTCTCTTGCTGCATGTATTGATGACATCAGCACATGGATGGCAGCAAATTTTCTAAAATTGAACAATTATAAAATTAACTTACTAGTTATGGGAAAACCATATGTGATTCAGAAATTGGAAAGATTAATGCTCAAAATCGGCTCTGCCAGCTTATGTCCTGTTGAATCTGCACAAAATCTGTCATGTTTCAAAATGACCTTTCGTTGGATGGCCACATCAGCTCCACAATTTAGTCTGCCTACAATTTAGCTACTTACAATTGCTAAAATTCGGGTTTTTTTAGACAGGAATATCACAGAGCAAAATACTTACGCTGACCCACAAGGCCTGCCATGGCTTGAATCCTCCTTTCCTAGCTGAACTGCTGCACCAGTTTCAGCCTCTTCGTGCCCTCGGTCCTGCTTGGACATTAAATTAGCTGTTCCATTCTTCTTCTTAAAGCCCGTTGGCGACAGAAGCTTTTGCTCTGCAGGTCCAAGACTGTGGAACTCGCTTCCACAGTTCTTACGCGACGACAATTACTTTCCTACTACCGACTATGGCTCATCCTTTTCAGCGGTCCTGAGCTGCTACTTCCATGCTACTCACTACCTCAACTGCTCTCCTGACTCTGCTATGCTTCCCACTTTCTTTTTGTTGTGTGAGACAAAGTCTGTTGGCTACCAAATGCGTACCGAAAGCCGCTTAAGCAATGAGTGTGCTATACAAAACTCTCTTGCGTAACACCCACTTAGTTTTTATGGCTTTGTAGAGTTACAGACGAAGATACACACACACCTACATCTTAGTTGGTCCATGCATTTGTGACATCTCGTATTGACGTCTGTAACTCACTGCTTGCCGATCTACCGGCCTGTGGAATCAGGCACTTACAGCTGGTGCAAAACTCTGCCACTAGGCTTTTTTGTGGTGAGCATCGCAGTTGCCACGTCACACCACTTCTCGCCGACCTGCAGTGGCTACCAATCAAGCAACGGATCGACTTCAAAGTTTTGTCACTTACTTTCAGGTCCCTTCATTCTTTGGCTCCAGCCTACCTATCAGATCTACTGCCCCACCAGACTAAGCATCGCACCACCAGCCTTTTTGGAATCTAACTGTTTACCCATACCTCGTACAAGCGTCAAATCCTTTGGAGACCGTGCCTTTAGTTTGTATGCTCCCAAAGCTTGGAACTCACTCCTGACTTGGGTCATGACATCCCTTGACTTGACCACATTTAAAAAGAAATTAACAACACCTATCTCGGACAGCATTTAGTGGGTCCCGTGATTCGTCCTTGATGTGCTTATGGGTGCTGACACTGCATGCTGCCGCTAACCACACTTACATGCTGACCCTGTGCATGTCATCCCTAACCATGTTATTCATGTTGTTTATCAAGCATGATACCACTCACCATGTGATCGGGTTTCCTTTGCAGCAAATGTGAAGTGGCTAGAAAGAGATTGAGTTCTCTGAGGGCGCTTCATCAAGTATATTATTATTATTACGTGGTTAGCGATAACATGCACAGCGTTGAAATGTAAACAGTATGCAAGACTAAGTTCATAATGAGCCTTCTGGGATGAGTGCGAATTTTGCTCGGTATGCAGTGACTCGCCAGGAACAACCACAGCTCTGTATTAGCAGAGGAGACACTTGGTTAAATTTCTTGGAATTGCTATGTCAGAAGTGTACTCCAACTTCGGCTGGCTGCATATTCTCTGACCATGTTTGCAGCTAAAGCAAGCAGCAGCAACGTATGAACGACCTCGGCCTAATTCCCTGCCGTTTGAAGTGTCATACTGTTGCACTTTGCCTTTGTTAAGGGTTCTTAAAGAGATAACGTGTTGGAGCTGTTTCGTTTTCTTGGTAGAGTGGTGTCATGAGTGTCGAGGATGTCGACAAGGTCATGCATTCTGGCTTAGGTCACCGCTATGCCTTCCTTGGTCCACTGGAGACAGCACGGCTCAACGCCGACGGTGAGCAGATGGTAGTTGCGATATTGTTAAACTTTAATTTTTTTTCTGGACGAGTCACTTGAACTCATCTTTCTTTTTGCATGTGCGTTTTGTGCTAATTATGTATGCTCCCCACAATTTAGTCATTTGCTGCATCTGCTTTCATCAGGCATATGCCTACACGATGTCAGCCCAACACTTCGCACTTCCTATGGTTTAGCCATTGATGTTGATCTGTGGATGCCATACCATGACCAAAGTAATCATATCACGCCTCTCAGTTCCAGTTACACGTGCCCTTAGCCATAGTCAGGTAATGTGGTTATGAAAACTGCTTAGCCTTGCTAGTACCTCTTCCATCGAGGTGACAACGTCTGCCAGAAAGCAGGCTGATATAGAAGAAAACGAAGTGGCTTAAAATCTTTGGCTTTCAGGTCACTTTGTTTCTACCAACCAATCGCTAAGCAGAGCTCGTGAAGTTTGTATACGCTGCTGCTCTCGCTGCTGCTTCTGCTACTGCTGCTACTATTGCTGCTGCTACTACTACTACTACTACTACTACTAGAGATACACCTGCCTTAATGCTGTAATACCGACGTGTTACTTTAGTTCGAACTAAATATAGCAACTTTTGCAACTGTTTAACTTACACTTCAGCACAGCGATCTTACAAGTATAAAAAAAGTCATCCTAGGCCTTGAGCCAGGCTAGTTTCCCAAATAACAAGGATGTAGAAAAAATGGCTAGAGTTGTGGCCTTGGCTAGATTCAGAAAGGTTAATTGAAATGTGGATATATCTTTACCGGTAGAGGTGGTTTGCCAGGATATTAATAAGGTCACATTGGGGCTCAACATTATTTTAACAAAATCGTATCTTAGATGTAGTAACATGAGTATTTTTGCATTAACCACGTGCCAGTGTTGAACTCATGGGTTCTATGCAGCACCTGCTACGTACGTTTCCGGCCACCAATCTGAGCATAGCGATTGCTCTTTAACTCTCGGCCTTTGCATGTCAGTTGGCGAGCTTGCATCTTAAGCAATTTTGATTGGTTCTCACAGACGTTTGCCTGATCAGAATATAGGAAATTACAGCACACCTGCTTGATACTGCATGCTCAGTGACTTGCTGGCACTAGCTTTGCTAAATTAGTGTCTTACCGAATACCTCTCTACTGACTTCAAAGTTGAAGTACCGCTGTCTCGAATATCGAAATATGTTTCATGTCGATGTATACGGCACTTTTTTGCTTTTTTTAAGTGATGCAAAAACCAAAATGACCGCCCGCATTTTATGGAGGTGTCTTACTTTCAGACATGATAAACTACTGTGATCGTTATGGAACTACGATCGCCGGCCTATCCCAAACGTTCGGCGGTATACCAAGTTGGAAGCCGGACGATCCCGTTGCGCAGCAGATCGAAAATGAGCTGGCAGCGTCTGTGCCACGTGAGAATATTCCTGACAGACGACTGTGGCGAGACGGTCGCCTGATTGCTCTGGCTAAACTGAAGAAGGACATGAATCAGCAGCATTCACAGTAGAGACCCAGGGGGCATATTGCATTTCGTGACTGCTGTCGCCTTTAGGGAGGAGCATCCAGGAATTGCCTTCGCTTTGTTGCCACAATATCAGCTTTCCTTGGCTTTAATCTGTAGTTAGACAAGCAGCCCTTTGCAGTGATGGCAGCTCTCTTAACTGAATTTGGATTCCTGCCTGGTTGCGAGAATTTGGAGACCTGTTATTGAATGCCATTCATGTAGCCAAACATTCAGAATGCAATTTCAATGCTGATTTGTACAGGTGCGCGAGGGCACCCCGAGAAAAGCTCTAAGGCTAGCCACCCCGAAAAATGCATGCATGACAAAAGCACACAACTATAATAATAGTTTTTTTAGTATATGATTTAATTTATTATCCTTAATTGTTGATATGCCAAAAAGAAACAAGTATTGCATTGCACATTTGTTGCGAAAATGATAATAGTAAATCTAGATTCGTCATGCTTCAATAATGCAAACTCTAAATCTGGCAAAGATAATGTCAGATTTGGAGAAAGCCAATCAGAAATCCATGTTCAACCATCCTTCCTGGAGCGCAGCTAGTTGGATGTTTGCCGGATTTCACACGCCAGGTTAAAGAATTCAAATTTGAAACAGAATACCGTGATGAGGAAAATCGACGAACGCACGTCAAAATAATTTTACCTCAGAGCTCCGTGCCTGTAGCCAATGTTCCTGTTGCTTTCGACGAATTGGCCGCCAATCTGCCTTTCTGTAATGGCACCTTTGATAAACTGCTAGAAAGACACATATATTGACAGCTAAGAGATATACGTGGAAATCCAAGATTTAATTTGCAACTGAAATATTTGGGGCATCACGGATAAGTGTGATGCAGCTGCCATTTGCACAATTAACGTCAGAACACAGCTGTTTTGATTACAAATTATAAAGAGTGGTGTTACCTGCCACATTTCATGCAGCTAGCCTTTCGAGTTCTCGCACTACATCCTCAAATGGCCCGTGTCAGCCTTCATATTTACACATTCAAAGGGCGATAGAAAATATATTAGCTGATCTATCAGCGTCATTTGTATAGCGACAGAAGAGCCTTAACGGCTATCACCACGGCTTGCAGTGGGCAATAGAGGGTCTCCCTCTAGAGGATTCAAACCCACCACCTCGGTCGTGAAGTTGGAGCACATTTCCTCCTGAGCTACCAAGGCCCTTAAAAGAATCTTCACTGATTTAACAGATATAATTGTGTAGTGGTAGAAGAGCCTTATCGGCTATGAACACCTCTTGCAGTTGGCAATAAAGGAGCGCTCAACTTAAGAATTCTTACCTAAGGTTTGGTCCAGCGGTTAAGGTGCTCGAGCCCCGAGGCATATGTGAAGCGCCTGAACAGAGATTAAGTTATCTCGGGGCGCTATACCAATGAATACAAATGAATTATATTAAAGTCCTCGGTCGTCCAAAGCAAGCACCAAACCTCCTGGGCTATTACGGTCCGAAAGCTGCAATTTCCACAAACACTTCGCGGAACTGCAGTTTTTATTCAAAACTATTGAGTACAATATTCAAACTTTACCCACCAAATTTCATGGGATTTTCCTTGAGCGTTCTCAGGCTATGGCCTCTGATGACCGTGCCCAAATGGCGGCCCAAAGCAGTCGAACTGCCCTACAGCTGCCGTTTCAACAAAAGCTTTTCGCAACTGCGGTTTTGATTGCAAATTATAGCAAGCGATGGTCCAGTTAAACTCACCAAACTTGCTGCGGCTTTCAATGGCCCGGGCCACCCATCCTCCCTACATAATCAAAGTGCTATACAGTTGCCATTTCCGCGGTTAGCCATTCACAGCCGCGGTTTCGATGCTAATTTCCAGAAAACCGCTTTCCTGATTTACCAATAAAATTTCACGTAGTGCATATGCTATCTCATGCTATGACCTCTAATGGCCCGGACCAGCGAGCCTCCTTACATATTTTAAAGGCGATACAGCTGCCATTTTCTCACGAGGCGTCCCACAACTGGTTTTTATTCGTCAGTATAATAAACGGTGTTTCGGGATCATCCTTAAGATTTCATTGCAACTGTGCACGTGCGTTTTCACGTGATGGCCTCAAATGGTTCGGGCCAGTCAGCTTTCATACATATTCCAAATGCGAAGCAGCTGCCATTTCCTGATAGATTTTATAAAACAGGTTATAAAAAAGTGGTTTTGATTATACATTATAGAAAAAGCCATCGGGTTTACCTACCTACTTTTGTGGCATTGAGTGAGCGTGTTCCAACACTGGCCTCCAATGGTCCGGCAATCAAAGGCCATAGTGTATCCAGGCTATGTTCGGTTGGCTGCGACACTACCGATGTAATGTGGTAAGGGTCACCGGCTAGGCTGGGGGTCTGACCTATGGGCATGGCCGGATGTGTGGGGACGAGAGCACATCGCGGCCCTTGGGGAACGGAAGTTGGCCGAGTAAGTCGTGGTGTTGGAGGCTCCTGGTCTCGCCGAGTTACGCACCTAAATGGATGCAGGCGTGCTCCGGCAATGTGGCCACGCACGCAAGGTGACGAGTGCTCATGGCCCTAGCGGAGCTGGATAGCACGCTCGTTGTACTGTGACGTATATTCCGCCGCGTTCCCTGTGTAGCGTGTTCGTGCCTCTCCCCGTGAGTGGGCGTCTTTCGGCGGAAGAAGCTCTCGACCATGGTAGACGTCGACTCTGACTAACCAAACAGTTAGTCAGCTAGCCGGATCTTTGACGGCGTACGCTCGTACTGTTGGAACGGAAGTCGGTCCAGCGGCGGGACTGCGGAAGCCGACTGAGCAACTAACGCGTCTGTTCGCGCTTGCGGCGTCACCTCGCACCCCTATGAGTTACTGTGTGTAGGATCCTTCATGTAGACTTGCTTGATACCTCTGTTTTTGCTGACGCATACGATTTTATAACGAAGTTTAACCGTACGGCCGCTCGTCTTAGCCTAGCTCGGTTGGCTGCGTGGCCTGAGCATGGCGGGACTTGGCCGGAAATAGCCTCTGACCCCGCGAACCCGGCTACAATAGCAATATAGCGCGCTGGCGAAATCACATAAAATATGGCGAGTAAATCCGGAATACTTTATTCTATAATAAGCAATCAAAATTGTCAAAACTGCAGTCAAACAGTGCCTATTGTTGGAATAGTGGCTGTATCGCTGTTCGAAATGTCGAGCTGGCCCGGTCAATTGTTGAGAACTGGCATGGACTATATCTTGAAAATCGGTTGGTAAACTCGAAACACTGTGTGCGAAAACGCGAAATGAAGCTTCGGTTGCTCAAAGTTTAGTGTGGAAATAGCAGCTGTATTGCAGTTCAATTACGTATGGAGGTTGGCTAGTCCGGGCCATTGGAAGTAATAGCATGTTAATGTCCATGCAATATGCCATACCATTTTTTTGGTTAACCCAGGGCGCTGTTTCCCGAAATGAGGAATCAAAACTGAAGGTACACGAAGCCAATCATGGATATGGCAGTTCTGTCGCAGTTCGGAATAGCTCGGCGGTTTAAGCCATTGAAGGCCACTGCGTTAGAATGACGAGGATGCGCATTTTCACGAAGAAATTTTGAGGGCGGCGCCGTACCAACATGTACTATGTGGACTTTGAAACACACTTGCACGATGCCTGTTGTGGTAATGGCAGCTGTATCGCGGTTTGAATATTTAAATATGCGGGCTGACCGGAGGCCATCTGAGGCCGCTCGAGAGCTTGTAAGCACAATTGCATGAAATTGTGTTCGCAAAACCGCAATGTTCTGACTATTATTGTCTGTAACGGAATTTACCGCAGTTATTTGTGTGACCCGAATAGTTGCGCTCGAGACATCAACAACCCAGTCCTTGCTTGAGATTACCTCCAAGGAATTTCGCGAAGCCTGAGCATCTATTTAAAATTTTGGCTTAGATTATTAGGCTATGGTTACTCTTTCTGTGCGACTACGCCATTTCGAAATATATTTAAAAGCTGGCATAACTGTCAGGGCAAGCAATGCAACTTTTACTGTGCATTTTGCATGTATAGCCTTTCATGTAATTAGTTATTGAGCTCTTTCGTCGGCTTGCTTCTGTCCTGCACGCTCATATTATTTCGCGGTTTTGACGGCGCGTTTCAGTGAGCTTTTGTCCTGCTGCGAGCTATTTTCAGGTTCGCGGCACGCGAGAGCAGGCTTTTGGTTTTAACTGACTCGCTAGTTATCTCAAGCGTCGAAGCTGCCAATGCTTGTCGTGGGGCTCGCTGTTCGTGCCACCCCCACTTGGTCGCCCACTGCTTCGTTGCTAAAAGGCTCTGGTCGTGCTGCTTGACCATCCTCTAGCCCAGTGTTAATGTTTGCGGCGTAAAGTAAAGTAAAGTGGTTAAGTAAACGTCAGGATCGTATTGTCAACGGTTGGGGTAGGAGGGCGGCTAAAGTCTCCCTCCTATGAGTATGGCTGAAGGTGGTTCCAGGCAGCCTCAACCCAAGCCCATGCAATTAAACCCCTCCAATTATGTATAGGATAACAAGGTGGTGACTGTTCATCCGGGGTGTTGATTTGCTAGGAGATATGGTGCGGCGTTGCAAACCTAGTCTCGTTGCCAAAATTGACAAAGCCAAAGTTTGTTCAAATCTCCCTCATGCTTTTTCAAAATCGAGAGTTAAGACCTCGGAGCTAAGAGCTAAAACCTGACCATAAAAGACGTGTCCCCGAGAGGCTTCTCCTTATTTCATACTCCATAAATCGAATAAGATAAATTTGATAAATCAAAACTGGTAGCGGAGTCGCCATTGTCGCCCGTTCAGCCCCCAATTTCATGACCGTTGCAGTCCCCTCGAAACAGCCTTTGGAATCTCTTATTTTGAGTTCATTCGACAAAAAGCTTCCATTGGTGGCATTGGTCTGTTGCCCTCCTCCCAAAGTCCTCTATCTCGGGCTTCTCCGACCTCATTATAGTTCTCCATGCCTGCTTTACTTCGTCCGCCAAGTATCCATTAAGAGATTACGTAATCTGAGGACGCTATACAAATGTATTATTTATATTACTCTGCGTGCAATAAATCGACAATTCCACGTTATGGATGTTTTTAACGTTCATTTTGATAACATAACTTATCTGACGGATTAAAGGTCAAATTTCATGCACTGACGACTCATTTTCTTTGAGGTTCATGTGCATGACCCTACTCACACCAAAGGTCACACAGTCGACCAATTTGCGTCCTACAAATGAATGCTATTATCACCTATTATTACCAAATTCTGCTTGTCTGACGACATACGGATCTTAGTCAGGTTAAGCTCCTGCCTCTTTTAAAATTCCCTGTATTTTAGCGACTACAATGTAATTCCAAGCCACATAAAAATGCAGCACTGTTCGAAGAAAACTTGAGCAGGAATTGCTCAGCGCCCTTTCACCCTGCTTATTTTGATAGGCAACGTGAAAGAGGGCTGGGCAATCGTTGCTCTGGACTAACATTGGATTGACACTGGAACGAGTTGTGGCAGACCAGCTGAACTCTTACATTGAAACTTCAAGCCTAGCACGAAAGTTCTGATTTTAGAGCTAAACTTCTCTACAGAGTCAGCAGCATTACTTAAAAGTTAAAACGACCTTCTCAGGGCTTGGGTAGAGTCTTTTGTTTTGCCTAATCTTTTGGCAGCTTTTGATACTATTGACAAGAATTCCATCTCGAGTGCCTCCCATCTCGTATGGGCACCACTGGCACTGCACTACATGGCTTAGATCCTATCGCATTCGTAGACTCAAAAGACTATTAATGTGAACGGAAAACGATCATCGGAAGAACCACTGGAGTACAGGGCTTCCAAGGGCTCTACGTCTTTTCAGCTTTTCTTCAGTTCGAACTTTACCTCTTGCCGATGTGATCGCCGAGTTAAATCTAGGCTTTCACTTCTATGCAGAAAGCACGCACAGTTGTAATATTGCTTTGATTCCTCCAGCCCTCAAGCAAAATAATTTCCGACAATTCCTTGCCTCGCGTATTGCTGACATCCACACATGGATGGTAGCAAACCTTTTCAAATTAAATGACGACAAAATCAACTTAGTAGATATGGGCAAAGCAAACGTGACTTATGAATTTGAAATTTTAACGCTCGCAATCGGCTCTGCCAGCATATCTGTTGCATATGCAAGAAATCTGTGTGTCCAGTTCCAAAGAGACCTTTTAGTAGATGACCTCATCAGCCCCACAGTAAAATCTGCCTACTTTCATCTAAACAACATTGCCGTAATTCGGAGTGGTTAAACAAAGATACTGCGTTCAAATTGGTCCATGCATTTTTAATATTCCTCATCGACTTCTACAACTCACTGCTTGCTGGTCTCCCAACCTGTATTATTGTAATTACCTTTTGGCTGGGCTGCCAAAGAAAGCTATTATGCCACTACAGCAGACAATGAATATGGCTGCAAGGCTAGTCTTCAAGTCCCAGCGGTTTGAGTACGTGTCTCCTTTGCTGAAAGAGCTAGGATGGTTGCCGGTTGAGCAACGGATACAGTGCAAAGTTCTTACGCTGACCCACAAGGCCCGCCACGGCTTGGCTCCTTCGTACCTAGCTGAACTGCTGCACCAGTTTAAGCCTTTTCGCGACCTCAGGTCCTGTGTGGACAATAAATTAGCTGTTCCATTCCTCCGCTTAAGCTCCTTAGCTCTGCAAGTCCTAGACTGCGGAACTCGCTTCCACAATTCTCAGGCAATGACAACTACCCTACTACTACCGACTATGGCACATCCTTTTCAGCGGTCCTGAGCTGCTACTTCTATGCTACTCACTACCTCAACTGCTCTCCTGACTCTGCTATGCTTCCCACTTTCTCTTTGTTGCGTGAGACGAAGTCCGTTGGCTACCGAATGCTTACCGAAAGCCGCTTAGGCTGTGAGTGTGCTATACAAAGCTCTTCTGCCTAACACCCACATTGTCTTTATGGTCGCTTCCCTTACGCTGTGCGACTCCCTAGGGCCGAAGGGAGAATGGCCAGCGTTTGCTTATTGCTGCGTAGCGGCTGATTTTTAGTTGGGTTACAAACGAGCTGCTAGGGTACGTGGTACGTGTGCCGCTGAGGGTCAATCCCGTCGCTCCTGCCGGCTTGAGCACCTGCATCCCCCCGTAGCAACAACTAGTGCCGAAGCGGAAGGAATCGCGTGAGATCTTTGCAACCGATGTGCGCTCTTTACAATGCACGTTCTTTTTTTCAGACTCTTTCGGAGGATACGCTGGTGGTGAATACGGTGGCGACGGCTACGGCTACGGCTACGGCAAGCGCGCCGACGGTGAATACGGTGGCGGTGGTATGACTTTGTGAAGTTACAGAAGGAGATACATTGCATTACAATACGTTACAATTAGTGTCTTATTGTTGGTGCAAAACTGCAGCCAAGCTTGTCTGTCGTGAGCGTTGCAGTTGCCACATCTCACCACTTCTTGCCAAACTGCACTGGCTCCCAATTAAGCAGTGTTTTAACTTCAAGGCTCCATCACCTACTTTTAGGTCCATTTATTCTTTGACTGCAGCCTATATCAAAACTACTCCTCGTATGTTCCCGCAGTTCGTGTATGCTCCCAAGGGTTTGAACTCCCGACTGACAAAATTTCCCGACGCGAAATTTAAAAAGAAGCGAAAAATGTACCTCTCTATCACAGCCTTTCGTGGGTCCTTGAGATTTTTTGTTAATGTGCTTGTACGTGCTGTCACTCACCATTCTACCACTAACCACTTTTTCTACATCAGTACTGTACATGTCACCCTAAGCATGTTATGCTTGTTGATATCGTGCATGTTACCATTAACCATTTGATCATGCTTTCTTTAAGAGTATGTGATTCGCCTAGAAGGAGATGAAGTTCGCTGAAGGCTCAATACAGATGTATTATTAAAATTATAATTATTGTTAACTCTAATCGTTTGAGATGCATAGCTGTACGTTCCGTGCTACCTAAGATATTAATAATAAAACACTTGATAAAGCACCCCCAGGGAACTATCATGCTTGTTAAACAACATGAATAACATGGCTAGGGGTGACACGCACAGGGTCAGCATGCAAGTGTGGTTAGTGGCAGCATGCAACAGTGTCAGCACGAATAAGCACACAAAGGACGAATCACATGGACCCACTAAATGCTGTCATAAGTAGGTGCGTTTTTAATTTCTTTTTAAATGTGGTCAAATTGGGGGATGTCGTTACGGAAGTAGGGAGTGAGCTCCAGGCTTTGGGAGCACAAGAACTAAATGCACGGTTTCCAAAGGATTTGAGGTTTGTACGAGTTATAGGTAAACAGATTCCAAAAAGCAGGAGGTAGGATGCTGAGCCTGGTAGGGGGGATAGATGCGATAGGTAGGCTGGAGCCAAAGAATGACGGGACCTAAAAGTGAGCGAAAAAAACCTTGAAGTCGATCCGTTGCTTGACTGGTGGCCAGATGGATCGGTACAGGGAAGCCTGGTCATTTATTTTTAAATTGTCGGAAAACTCTGTTAAAATACAATGATTACTAAAACACTACGGACAAATTGCCATTTAATAGTGAACATTCCCATTCTTGGCTTCTGGGCGCTTGGAGCGGGCAACGCATGTTCGAAACTCATTTTATCGAATCACATAACTGTTGTGAGGCTAAACAGAACTCTCATCGTCATCGCTTTTTCCTGTTTGCATTAGCTGAAAGAACGCAGACTTGAGTCTGGCAGTGTGCTTCCAGAGTTACAGACTATGACACAGTGCTTCATTTGTAGCCGTCACGCGAAATAATACACATGCAGCTGAACTAGCAGCCGAAATTTGTATAGCTCTGAAAGCCCCCCACCCCCGCAAAATGATGTCGCAGCACCAACCAGCCAAAAACATTGGGCTCCACTCCTCGATGTCGCCCTCGATGACCGTCCTCACGGAAGCCCGGCAATTTGTTGCTGTTTTGTCGGGAAAGAGATCCGCCAGGTAATGTTTTATGTACTCTTTGAGAAACGGTGGCCCAAAAACCTTACGACTTCGCCTAGCAGATAAGCGAGCATCCCTTGACCAAATTGTAGCTTCCCAAAAGGTTGCAGGCTCTAAGGTTTATGTACAATTTCACCCAGTCTTGGACTAATGACAATCCTAGAATGTTTTCTTCCCATCAAGTACACACCAATACCTATGAGGGTGCTATCACCTCTATGAGTTTGGGTGTGTGTACGTGTTTGTGTGCGTGTCTGTATATATATGTGTGTGTGTGTGTGTGTGTGTGTGTGTGTGTGTGTATGTATGTGTGTGTGTGCGTGTGCAAGTGTGGGAGTATGGGCGGTAGATTGTAAATTAATCTTCTATTTCAAGGGCTAAGAAGGTTTTTCGGTGAACTCAAGGCTAAAGCCGGTACCCATACTCAAGTCAATTTAAAAAGCAAGTTGCTATGAGCTATGCAACCCCCGAGGTATCCCATTTTTACGAGAAGTAAGCAAAAGCAAAGTGACTTAGATTCTTAATGGTTATCGCTGGTACGTCGTTGAAGCTGCAACCAGTGAACTCGAAAACTTGGTACTAGCAGCATTAACACCGTAAGTGACTTCTTGGCTAATATTTATTGTAACCTGCTTTATAGCTTCTTCCACGCAAGCATCGTACCATCTCCTATTTCCAGCAGCACTGCATCGACTCTCTTGTCATCTTTAATCTTGGTGTTTAATTTATGTATTGCTTTTGCGTTTTCGTCCGTAACATCAGGATTAAGAACCTCCTTGTCATAAAGGGCCTGCAATCAAAGTCACAAGCGACGCATTGCAAACTAATCGCAAGTGGCACACACGTACACACACACACACACACACACACACACGCACACACATACACGAAGAAGCATTCGCTTAGTAGTCAGGACATACGTTGTCAACGGCGATGAGACCTCCTGGGCGGGTCAAGGTTAGAGACAACTCATAACACCGATCGTAACTCAGCTTGTCGCAATCGATGAACACGAAGTCAAAAGTGCCAGCTTCCCCGCTGCTTATGAGGTAGTCTAAAACAAGTTTGAATGGTGAATAAAGAAGCCAATGCCACCACCCATCCAGCATAAGAGATTCGCTTCCGGGCGGCTCTGGCGGTTTTATAAACCGAAACTGTCTACTGAAAGGCAATCGGTCGCTGCAAAAACGCTTTGCTTTTAAGAAAACCAAAGGTGGACACGAGCAGTCTGACGACACGAGTGTATGACAGCAGAGTCGCAGCACAAGCCAGCTGCACTGTAGCAGATCTGAGTCTCGCTTTCGAGACATACTTAGTCTGACATTGCAGGCCACACGCATGGTCCGAGGGCAAATCATGCAAGATACCTTCTGATGATCTATCCTACCGACGCCAACGACCCCTATCAAATGTTGTAGGCAAGTGTCTCTTGCCTCCGAGATTAACAATTTAGCAAGAGTGACTACAGCCTGCAAGATTGCTTGCTTGTGAGAAACGATCGTCTGTGCTCATTGCAATTTTTGCTAAGTTTGAATCCATGCAGTGTAGGAGCCAGGAGGCAGAGGGCGTTTACCCACTATGGCAAGTTGAACTGTGACCTGCGGTCGCCCTCTTCTCCTATGCCTTCCGACAGCTACTAACAACGAAATAAGGCCCTACTTCCACTCGATAAGAAACCTCCGGGTTCGTGTAAAAAAACACTCTGATTGTAGGCTATAATCTAATAATTGTAAAGACCGTTGGCGACAGAAGCTTTAGCTCTGCAGGTCTTAGACTGTGGAGCTTGCTTCCACAATCCTTACGCAACGACAACTACTCTCCTGCTGCCAATTATGGCTCGTCCTTTTCAGCGGTCCTGAGCTGCTACTTCCTTGCTACTCACTACCTCAACTGCTCTCTTGACTGCTATGCTATGCTCTGCTTCCAACTTTCTCTTTTTTGCATGAGACGAAGTCCTTTGGCTACCAAATGCGTACCGAAAGCCGCTTAGGCTGTGAGTGTGCTATACAAAACTCTCCTGCCTAACATCCACATAGTCTTTATGACTTTGTGGAGTTACAGACGGATACATTAAATTCCTTGTGGCACTTGCCCTTACATAAAAATCTTCCGAGAGTTGCCCCCTAGATGGTAATTGTGGCTTTACCTCTGTATCCAGGCAATACAAGCTGGTGACCAGTCAAGGGTGTGCCCTAATTAACTGGTTGCTATGACCTTACTTAGCACTTTATTTCAACGAACCAAGATTCAGCTTCAAGATCGAAAAGTTTATTTGTTCATTTATTCGCACGTATGAAGAGAAGTGATGTAGGTGATTTAGATAATAGCTTCCGAATCTGTAGGTACAATTTCGGATAGCGATACAACTAAGTCCATGTCCAACTTAATAACGAGCTTTCGGCACAGCCAAAAAGGCCGCGAAATTTACTTGAAACTTCAGATCCCGAATGTATCATTTTGCAGCAGAAGGTACGAATATTAGAGTCAACCAACATTGGCTTCTTATCGGCTATGCAGCAAGGTGGCCTTCGGTGCTAGAAAGCAGGGTCTTCATTAGAATACAATGTATTATTCGTATACAGGTATTTTGCACCACATTCTAAACCCATGTCTATCCCTTAACATATTCCCATATGTGTGACATCTCAAATTAGCTCTCCTACATCAAAGCATGATGCCTAGCACGTGCCCTACCAGGGCACCGTGTGCAGCTGGCCTAGCAGGATTGCTCCGATGAAATACCATTTGATTCTAAAGCTCTGCAAATGCATTGAGCACAGCCGCATTCGTAATAACTACATTTACGCTACTTAGCATTAGTCCTGGGTCTGCTTTTTACTACTCTCAGCTATAATTGATTGTACAGCTGATCTGGCATTTCCGCTGCATTTAGATATGGGAGTCGTCAATTGAAACATTGATCATGGCATAGTGTGCCACATTTAGCAAAGGAGATTGACGAAAAAAAGGAAACTTGTTTGACTAAGTAGCTCATAGCACTCCTGTCCGAGTATTGAGAGCTCAAAGCTGGCAGTGCAAATGAACATTCACCCAAAGAAATTCCACTAGTAATCACAAAATAAAGAACCAGTCTCACTTAAGCATTGTCAGCCTGCTTGGCTTCTCGCGATGGCTTGATGATTACACCGACATCAACGCTAACAGAAAGTTGGTGGCACCTGACGTCAATGAGATGCCACACTCACTATGGCTGGTGCTCGGACCAAATTCGTTAACTTCAAGGAAAACTTACTCAGCGTATCTACAGCCGGGGCGATTCTCAGGTCTATCTTATGATCAACACCAGCCTAAAAAAAAGTGACAGAAAGTGGTCAGACCATTTCTCGAGCTCCTGATTGGAGCAACAACAAAACGCATTCGTACTGTTTATTCCACAGGCAATGCAGTCGTATATGCGCATGGGCTGAGCGTTCCAGAGTAGAAGAGCATGGGGGCTTGAATGTCCGATTATTCAAAACTAGACGCCAGAATGAGGCAAATCTGCACTTGCCTACGCCTACCCAGAAACGACGGATGATCAAATCACAGAACATCGCTCTGAAGTCAAGGCTTTTCACATCGACTATCGATTATCTGCAATTATGCCAAGACTTGGGAGGACTTCGAAGTCTTTAAATATCCCGTGGCTATTGACCACCATTACGAATTGTGGTACAGCCAGGGCAACGTTTTCTACAGCAACAATGGTGACCTGAGACGCCTGCCTCGTTCAAGCATAACCCGTAAAGCTGACAACCGTTGCTACCCGGATGAAAACCAACCAGATACTGGGCTGTTGTTGAAATTATTCTTGTCACGTATAATTTAAATACATATTTCTATTAATCTAGCATTACTGAACGCCTAAATTTCTCATAGGGTTATCTAATAATGCGATTTAAGCATACTCTTAGCTTCTGCAAGAACCATATAAAGATTTACTGTACATATGCAGGTACAGCATTTTTGAGCTAATGTCTGCATGCATACTCACAGCTGATAAGCCCGCACATGTCTAACAATTGGTTCATTAGCTTTGTGTGATTCCATTCATTTCTCTTCTTACTGCATCACTGCTTGTTCACCAAGTTTTCCTCTACGTTGTCTTGAAACGTGCTGGAGCTTTATTTTCGGCAAATCATGGGCATTTATAGGAAAACCTATTCAACAGAAATCAGAAATAATCTTGAGTTACGTTATAGTTAAAATTGCAGTTTGAACTTTATTTGGAAATGTGAAGTATTATCCGAGTCACAGAATATAAAAGGCATTAAGCTACATTGAAAATGAAGCTGTAAAAAGTTACAAACTTGCATTTCAACAAGTTTCACGCAGGAACGTCAATCTACCAAGGTTCAGCAAGTTGAGATACAAACTGCATAGGAAGCAGAGATCGACAAATTTTGAATTCTCATATAAGCTGCTTCCTGTTTACATCCAGGTTAGACAAGATTTCCTTAATAAGTTTCTTTTTTAAGTGAAGCACTCGTCAGCACTTTCGATTCCGTTTCTAACTTGAAGAAGGCCATTCAGTGAGATCCATTATGTTGCAACCGAAGTTCTTACCGTAACAGAATGGCCAATAATACCATAACAAGGAAAATGGAAAATGGGAGCAGTTCTCGGTATTGATGCCACTTTAGGATTCGAGGATCAATTACGTCTTAATACCTGAACGATAATTATGCATTTGAACCCTAAGTATGGTAATAAATCCAGAAAACACGTATTGAAGTCAATTTGAGGATGCTACAGTAGCTAAATGGTACCAGTAGCCATTGGTGATAGGGATATAGAGTAATATGAATGTTCATATCGAATATATACTTCCATTGTATTGCACTCTAAAAGAAAGCCATCCCTATCCAGGTGCTTTACTTGTGCTGCTGGCTCAAAACAACGAACTTGGTCGTTAAAGGCGAGCACATTATCTGAGGCCAAAGCAGGGCAGCAATGGGATTGCGAAAATTCACAACCGACAGGTCAAGGGTTGGTTTTTTTTACTTGGTTTGCTCTCAACAACAAGCAAACAGCCAACCCGCAACATTAACGCCTCTAAGTTGTCTTCCGGAAACTAATCGTACATCCCGCAGCTGATCCCAAGGCACTCATACAGGCTCGTCGTCTATGCACCGGTCGAGACACGTTGGCTCTAGCTTCGCTGCAAGCCAGTTAGTCTCATTCGGCTAAGCTGCATGCCGAACCACAGCAGGCACTCAAACAAAGCATGCACTTGAGCAAGGCCACGTAAAGGCACGGCCACAGCAAGCAGGAATAGGCTTGCGGAATATGCTACGCTATACATCAGGATCTCACTAGCAATGTGACTCGAGCTGCTCTTGGTCGGCAGCAAACGTGACGCAAATTCAGAGAATAACGCTGTAAGTCTGCTCTACCTCCTTCCAGAAAGGCTTTCCTATGTCGGCGAACTCTTGGCTCACATCGCAGGCCACGACTTTGCCGTCTTGTGGCAGGACAAGTGCGATCGATAGAGCACTGTATCCTGTATAAACACCTTTGACGGAAAAGAGCGATGCATGCAGTAAGTAGCAGCTGACGGGTGAAGCAGAAACTAGACAGAACAAGAGCTTTAAATAAATTCTGAAAAAGTTCGAAGCTAGGACGGCTAAGCAGGCACCTTCTAATTCCTTTCGGCCATTTGAGTTAGCCATTAAAGATGCTTTACTAATTAATCTACCCACTGTATTAACAGTAATTTTGGATCTACTCGCACGTGCACGAATTTCCCGTAAAAGCAAACTGATTTCTTATTCGCTAACCGGGGCTGACATATTGAAAGAGAACCCGAAAATGTGAATTATAGGGAACGTTAATTTCACAGTAGAAAATAAAAATTAGTTTGAACGAGACCATATTTATTTATCAACCGTGAGAAAGTACCAAACTTAAATTGAAATAATTCTAGAACAAACGAGGGCAAACTCCGTTCCCCCTAGTTACTGTTGAATTTGAGTCCATAAGAACTTGAGTGTGATAATACAATTCGCTGTCGTCATACTTACGATCGCGCTAAAATATCGAGAGAGATAACTTGCCAATGCATATGTAGCCACACAATGCACTCTCAAAGCTGACATTGAAAATGAAACTGCGAAGTTCGTTTTGAAATAGTGATGAGCAGGCTTTTGATCATAGTTGTTAATTAACATCTAGTACTTAGATGCTGCAGACGCCATCTCTCAGCTTAATTGATAAGAAAAAGAGCCCGATCGAAACAGCCAGTGCCACCAATCGTCTGAGCCGCTTCACAATGGCACGCTTATATGCACGGTCTTTCGTTTTCAAATCAAATATCACGTTTCTACGCTTTTTTCGGTTTTATGGTTGTAGTATATGAGCATAAAAATTGCAGATAACAACTATACAACCATGAATATGGAACATGATTTAACGTTTTTTGTAATACAAACCATAATAAAGACCATTTTCAGAAGCGTTCGATTTTCCTTCTACAAAAGATTTTGATACACCAAGAAAGATATGCAGGATTTCCCACTGGTATGGTGGGTGTACCCGCTAGGTCAGCTAGAACCAGATACACAAGCCCACCTTCAAAAGTAAATTTGGGGTTGACCATGATTTTACACTGGCATAGGCTAGCGAACTAATACATAAATGCTCAATCGTGGCGAAGGTGACCTGACGTTTTAACTGACCCAACCGCCAGCCTACATAATCGAGCACCAAGAACCAGAAAGTGCTATCATTGACCTTTGGTTCGGCCAAGGTCCAGGTACAGTCCCCCTCTGAGAAGATTTATCTGACCCTAGTAACGCATTAGTGGCTATGCCCGTGCCTCCAACTATCTGCATACATTTACATCCACGCCGGAGGTTTAGTCAAGACTAAGTAAGTAAGTGGTTCACCAGAGCAACTGAATCTTGATCTTGCAAAGACTTTTTAACCATATTAGGAAATAATAAGCGAAGTTATGCTGTCTGCCCGTGGGACCCGGAGCAGGAAGAAACTTGCCTTGAGCAGGGAATGATCTCAGCTGCGTCAGTTCTGCCTGGGCATTGCTCCGCCAACTAAGCCGTATGATATTGTATTCTCATTTGCTATCCCTAGAAGGCTCAAACCCGAGGCTTTAAATGATTACTTATACGGGTTAGTGGAGTTCTTTTGATTCGGCTGACTGCATGCACAGACTTGTGTGCCATTGTGTACCAAGCTGACACCATTGTGGGTGCTTCGGCCCACAACATGAGACTTATCAGCTACCAGACTTACTCAGGTCCTAGTAGGTGAGGACAGCTCTTCCGCATGCACAAGGTCTGAAAACTCGGCCTAACGTGCATGCGTGGCTTTACAAGAGCTTGCAACCACGGTTGGACTCGGGCCGTGGGAAAGTAGCTATGCCCAAAAAAGTGTTGGTCCTTTGAAATTGAACACGGCGTCACAAGCGCCAGCGATCAGTTGCCTGCATAACATACGTGCATATGTTGCTGCTTCTCTGTAGACCTGCAGACCTCGACAAATGCACAGTGCTCAAAACCTGGGATGTCTCTTATTTGTTTTGTTTTTCAAATGAAAAATAAATTTAGGAGACTGCAGTGTATCTCAGATTTTCTATACGTACTTAATTAGCAGGTACTTATCTCGGTGACCGGACACAATAGCCCCCGACGAAATAACTTGCACGCGAACCAGCCCAAGACAAAATAGTCCAGACAAAGATAATAATTTTGAGATAGAACCTACCAACACAGAACTAAAATACAAAAATAGACTTTAGGGTTTAGGGTTAACCCTTCGTTTAATAACAACTATTTTTTCTGTGATTATATGTTCTCCATATTGACTGATCGATATGGAGACAGGAAAGAGTAAAGGAATATGGTGGCAAACGGAACAAATATAAATAAGAAAAAATGTATTATTAGTCAATTATGCTTGAATTATTTGTAATTTTGTAAAACAGAAATATTTCTCGGACGATCTAGCCTAGGCACCGGTTTCCCTCGGCTAGATTGTCCGAGATGGTTGCGAGCAGTCTTCGAGAAGATCATGCATAGCACGCATTTGATGGTCTGCAACCAAAGCATTGGTGCAAACTCAAATCAAAAGGAAATAAGCATTGCGTATGGCAGGCAAGGATCATCAGCTGTTTGCAGGAAATGCATACCTCTGCAAATCGCTGTCGGAACAATTTCTAAAATACCGTGTATTTACCGATATCGATGGTTTTCTTAGCCCCCATGTACTTCACAATGGTACTCAGCAGCTGCAATTCGTCGCGTGCACCCAGCATCTCATTTCGATCATGCTCCAGCGTTTTCTAAAGAAGATGCACATTCCAAAGATTAGACGGTCTTCACGGCTGACTCGAGGCATGAATATTTCCACTGCTAATTGCAGATTGGCAGTAGAGCCGAACTAGCAGACGTGCTCCACCGATCTCGCATAAGCCCGGAGCTGAGTGTGAGTAGCTTAACACTTGCTTCTACGGGCCATGTGGCAGCCTAGAGGGACTCACATTGCAAATGAGGACAAACGGTCAAATTGGCACCATGGACGAGTGTGCAAAAAGGATGTCATGCTGTTACAGGCGACGACAGCTTACGACAGGGTGATCGGCTGTTGCACATTATGTTCGACTGGACCAATAGCTGATAGTGATATCGTTGCTAGACTTATGGCTTCCTGACAGGCGGCTCGTGCCTCGAAGTCTGCTTGCCCGCTTGCCTACCCAAGGGTATTTTCGGCATCGGTCGCAGCCTGGATCGCTGGAACCGACGTCGGCGGCGAGGGAGGCCGCCGTCACTCCTGGCCTAAGCTTCCCACTAGAAAAATGCTGCTCCGTCGGCCAACTTGAGGCAAGCGATACGTGCCGGTCCAGCTACAGCCATGCGGAGAGGGTGCATCCCCTATGGGATGACTTCGACACTGCAGTCTACCTGGGAACGCCGTAGGTCATCGGCCACTGCAGGACTGAGATTCGGAAGCCCTGGGCCTTATCTCTGGTGGCAAGGTGCTAGCTCTTCACGACCTCGAGGGTTGGAGTCCTGCAGTGGGCGATCCATTATTGTCCACTTCAAGTGGTGATACTAGCCGCTGAGGCCTTTCTGGTGCTATATAAATGAGACACTGAAATCAGCTTACCTTTACTTGTATTAAGACGTTCCACTCCCTCACGAGGAAGTTTTACGGGTTGCAAGCCTTCTCCCTACCCTTGCCGCCCGTCCCCACCCCCAGGGGAACCTGAGCGCCCTGCGGTCATTCTTGCTTCCCTGGCTGTGCCCCACATGGATGGTGCCAGCATCACTTTTAAGCCCTCGGAGTCTGCCACGCCACTGTGAGACTGTGCAGAGACGCTTGTCTGATGCAGTCTCCTGCAGCCTTCGTCCTCCTACGTTTCGTTCGTTTCGCAGATTGCAGAATGTATGTGGTCGAGTTCAGGGGGAATGCACGGATCCCGTGGGCCACCCAGGCCTGCCGGATGCCCTGCTCCTAGGATCCCCCCATGACCTTTATTGTGGACCACTCTCGTCATCCTGGTGCTTTCATACCAATCGGGGACTGGCAGCACGCTTGTTCTTTTCGTAAAAGCCGTTCGTTCCATTCAGCTATGAGGCCACCAGCGCGTAATGATGACACGAGTTTCGTCGGGTCGACGTGCACAAGTGCCTGCGTAAGACACGCTGCAGCTCGAGGCTTGCCGGCACCAAGCCGACCGTCACCCCCTGGACGGTGCTCAGACGGGCTCGGGCTTTAGAGCTAGCAGTGACAGCCCAGGAGGTAAGGTATCTGTTCTTAACGATCGAGGTCGTGCGTTCGAATTCTGCAGTGACGACCCTTTATTGCCAACTGCAATCGGGTTAAAAGCCGATAAGGCTCTTCTGCGGCTATACAAATGAGGCCGTTAAATCAGCTATCTTTTTTTAGTGATGATGACGTGCTTGCAACGTCTCCAGAGGTCATCTTATCGAAGAAGCATGGGCTGCCTAAAGTGATCAGGGAAAGCAGTACCTTGCACTGATCACTTCGGCGCCGGCAGCCACTTCTTACCAGCCAACCTGGAAACGACCTTCAAAGCATGACGGATCGTCCATCGAGCTTGCCTGAATTGGCTGTCCAGGTGGGTAATGGGTAACACACCTTTGACCCCACGCGATCTGCCGCATACAGACTCTTCCCCGAATAGGCGGTGCAAGCTGCCTGCTGCCTTCAGCTTACTAACACTTCCACTTGATGATGCCAGCTGTCAGGGCCACCCACGAACTGGTCTTGACCAATCTAAACTTACAGCACTCCCGGAGCTCCTGCGAGAGTAGGCACTTCTCGACAGATGCATTGCTGCTAGCAACAGCCTACGATGGCAGCCTAACCTCGCCGTCGGTGGTAGGATCGCGATTGTCAAAATTGACGAAGCCGCCCCGGCAGATCGCCAACAACGATGCCACTCCGACAAAGGCCATGGACAGAGAGATTGTCAAGTACGCGGGCGTCGCTCATGATTTTTTCAAGCTGGAAAGGACGTCTGCAACGACGTCCTGCCCTTCGTCATTGGCTCAGCTCTTGGTACCCGGGCAACGAACGGTGCCCGGACGTGCTCGAAAATAAGCAGGGGCTTCAGGGAGCTTCTCCAAAAGCTATGCCTCAGGGCCGCCAGATACGGCAGCGCCGAGGTGAAGGCCGAACTCTCGTCTGAGGAAAGCAACGGTGCCGTCGACTGCTCAGCCTACTACCCGAGGCAGTGCTATTTATACAGGATATACTCTGAATGAGGATATTCGTGACTTGTGATGGCCACAGGCGCTGATTTGCAGAAATACATCATCGCATTTCGCCAGAGTATTTTTAGCGAGCATAGTGCCGTATATGTCTAGTGCTGCTCAGTCACTGCTGAGTGTAGTTCTCAGGGCAGACGTAAATCCTAGTGCCAAGAAAACATTTTAGACTGTCGTCCCGGCTACAGATCCTGCCACTTATTGCTGAGTTGCTCCTACTTTAGTTATGTAATGTAATGTATCTCCGTCAGTAACTCCACAAAGTCATAAAGACCATGTGGGTGTTACGCAGAAGAGTTTTGTATAGCGCACACAGCCTAAGCGACTTTCGGTACGCATTCGGTGGCCAACAGACTTCGTCTCACGCAACAAAGAGAAAGTGGGAAGCATAGCAGTGTCAGGAGAGCAGTTGAGGTAGTGAGTAGCATGGAAGTAGCAGTTCAGGACCGCTGAAAAAGATGTGCCATAGTCGGCAGTTGGAGAGTAGTTGTCGTTGCGTAACAAGTTATCCCTGCGGCTATCTATTTCCTTATGGTGGATCTGGGCAATAGCACCACTAGTTATCAAAAGGCAAAAATTCGAGCTCGACATGGAATTTCCGCTCTATTTTTGTGTCCGTAAGGTGAAAGCGGTGAGACTGAAACCGTGCATCGCTATGAATAGTATATTAGTAGCTCACCATTATCGCGCCTCGTCCTCCGCTATCAAAAAGCCTCGATCAATTTCGACTGCCTCCGACAATAATTCATTGTCTGACAGAAATATTTATCACTTCCATGAGGCTGTAGAGTACTAAATCATCAGAACCGGCCAGTTGCAGCTGCTATTGCGGCTGCACATACCTTGATGAGAGCCTCCTGCGCCGGGTGCAGCTTTGAACTATGTTCCTTCAGATATGCCTGCAGCGTATTCTCCTTGCGGCCGGTTTTGTACGACATTATGGAAAATGACCCCGGATGACACTAGAAATTGCAACAAAAAGCAATATCAGTGGCCACTTGAAGCCAAATGCTGGACCGAAGAGCAGCTACACCGATGCTCAGCCAACAGTGAAAGGGTTCGGGCTAGTCTGCCGCTATCAGCCGAACAAGTATACCCTCGTGATCGTCACATGCAGAATCGCGTGACCCGAAGAGAAGCCGGCTTGGCAAATAAACACGTGACTGACACCGGTCCCGATAGATAGGTCCCAAATCGCCAAATCTACCGGTCCCAAATAAGCAAATACGCCGTCTTTTGTTCACAGCGTCACCGCACTATAGGCACACGTGCATCGTGCGACCCATAGCAGAATGAGAGGAGTGAGCTCCGCGCCAAACGACGACGTAGCAGCGTCAAATGAGTTGCCGCGGGCGCTGAGCTCACAGCCGAAAGTTCGCTCAATCTATAAACAGACGACGGCGTATTAGCTGCCCAAATGGCCGCATGGAGCCACATCCCCCACCTTCGAAATGGCTTACACCAGGCTCTTGACTGACTAGAGGCAGCGAAAGCCACAGACGGCAGGCCTCATCGTCGCGTGGCCTGCCGTCTACCTTACAGGACAGAGGAGCTCGAGGCTGCCGGGCCAACCGACCGTCCGCAACTGAACAACGATAAACAAGTGGCTGCGGTTAGCGTGGGCCCGACTAGAGAGCCAACCTCCAATGGGAAGCCAGCTGCCAATTTAATTGGCTGCTGGCGGCTCTCGTCGGCGCCGACTGTTGACTGAGCCGGGCCCAGCCAAACGTTGTTCCGCAGCCTTCAGCCATGTCCTCAGCCGACCCTGCCTATTCCTCGCTGCTAGATGTCAAACTTGGATTGGTAAACCAGAAAGTAAATTGGTACGGTCGTCACATCAAGTCGCGAACTAGTTCTCTCTCTCTCTCTCTCTCTCTCTCTCTCTCTCTCTCTCTCTCTCTCTCTCTCTCTCTCTCTCTCTCTCTCTCTCTCTCTCTCTCTCTCTCTCTCTCTCTCTGACCTACAGGGCTTGGCTCTTTCAT
Source organism: Cristatella mucedo (assembly GCA_009760855.2). Lineage (NCBI taxonomy): Eukaryota > Metazoa > Bryozoa > Phylactolaemata > Cristatellidae > Cristatella > Cristatella mucedo. The sequence goes on along the minus strand of WPIO01000039.1, from coordinate 3,483,695 downwards.
ACCTGGCTGAACTGCTCCCCCAGCTTCAGCCTCCCAGTTTCAGTTTCAGTTTTTCTCCCAGTTTCAGCTTCCTCTATGGACAATAAATTAGCTGAGCTGTTTCTCTGCTTAAAGACCGCTGGCGACAGAAGCATTCGTTCTGCAGGTCCTAGACGATGGAAATCACTTCCGAAATTCTTACTCAACGACATCTACTCTCCTGCCGCCGACTACGGCACATCCTTTCCAGCAGTCCTGAGCTGCTACTTCCGTGCTACTAGCTACCCCAAGTGCTCTTCCGACTCAGCTACGCTTCACAGTTTCTCTTTCTTTCGTGAGATGAAGTCAGTTGGCTACAAAAACCATCCCGAAAGCCTCATAGTGTGCAATACAAAACTTCCCTGCATAAAACCCACCCGGGTTGTCTACTCCTTGGCCTCATCGGCAGCTTGACCCACTCTGCAGCTGAGAGTGCTGGTCTAAACGGCAGCAGAAATTCTGAAATAAACTACTTAAATACAGAGGTTCTAAGATCCAACGGTCAGTCAGCAGCTTGTCAAGAAGGCTTCAACCATCAGCTGCTAATGCACATTGGAAGAAGATCGCATTACATCCCGAATGTAAGTGGCCTGCTCAACTGCCTGAGGCCCATTCTTATACGTATAAATTGTATGTTGCATGCATCGGACACTGTACTAGTAATAATTTTTTATTATTAAGAACTGGTCGGGTACATGGTTGGCCTAGGTCCGCCGAGACACGTCTCGGGCGTGACCAGGACCACGACCAGGAGGCGGCCAGACCTCAGGTGTCGCGCTTGCTTGCAGGGGCGTCTCATGCCTGACAGGAGTAAGCCTCGTTACAAGGCGCTACCGCGGTGGCGTGAGGCGCAGGCGAGCGCGCAGCAGTGTACATGGCCGCCGCCAGTTGGAGGGCGGCGCCACCTAGCCGAACCGGCTGCAGTCGTCCAGCTCCAGCGGGAGCGCTCGACCGTATGGCCCGATCCGCCTGGCCAGCTGGCCCCCGGGGGAGGGGAGCTGACTCTGATGGTGTTGCCTCCCGCTGGGGCGTCTCGCCTCCGTCTACTTCTGGGCCCGAGGACGCAGGGGCGCTCGTCTGCAGCAGTGGATGTGACTCGTCGCGATCAGCGGGCGCCAGGAGATCCCGTGTCAGCTGCGCTCCGTCCTGTGGGCACTTTGTGGTGCCCACGAATCGCAGCCAGACCCTGGCCGAGCCATTAATAGCGTCCGCTTCGCAGAGCTTTCCGAGAAGCCTGCAGTGGCGCTGGCTCACTCTGAGGGCTGCCAGGGTCCGCTCGTTTTCCGCGTGCCAAGGGAGCCTACGACGAAGGAGCAGTGCTCCACATGACGCCCTCTGTGACACGAACCTCCTCCACCAGCTTGGTGTATTTGAGGAGCTTCCTCTCCGCCGCCGACTCTAGCGTGAGCTCCCCGTTGTCAAACGGGACCGTTACGTCGACCACCACGGCATAGGCGCCAGTGTCAATGACAAGGTCCGGGCGACGTAGCGGGACCAGGTCGAGGTCGTGGTGTTGGTCCACCCGCGCGTGCCTCCTCAGCGCCCTGGGCAGCACCTCCAGGAGCCGGTTCAGGACCTCGTCGTGCCGTTCCGTGATAGCGACCATCATACTCGGGCAGTTGTTCAGGACATGCGGCAGCGTCTCGCGCTGACCGCAGCCCTTTCGGCAGAGGTGTTCTGACTCGGGGTCGAACCTGGCCCTGGCAGCAGCCACCGGCAGGAGATCCAGCCTCGCACAAAAAACAAAGCGCCAAGCAGCAAAAGTGACACCGAGGCCTGAAAATTGCAGGCAAGTACATTCGCGAATAGTTGTTATGAAGGGGCAAATGAGTGCCCGCCTTCTTTGGACGCCTCTGAAACATTCCCGCAGCTAGCCGCCTTTGGCGAGGTCAAGGTCTGAGCACCTCCTCCTTCGCCTAATCCATCTATGTGCATACTTCGCGGTTAGCTACGATTGCACTGATAGAGCCATAGAGCCCTGGTGATTCCGAGTGAAGCTCAATAGTTCCGGTTTCGGCACAATCCGTGCAATGCGTACTGATCAGACGCATGCAACGCGCCAAGCGCTGGGCGACACTGTTCTGTTCCGCACGAAGTGACGTCAGTAGCACAGAACTAGCGAAAGCGAAAAGAAGTGCCTTCGATTTGTAAGGCATGCGACTTAGGAGAGACTATTTAAAAAGCATATAGCATCTGATGGTCAGTTATTTATTTCCTTAGTGTTTACATTTAACTAAAGAGCAGCAGTCGTTGAGGATACTTGCTTGCTGGCCTACCGGCATGTGCAATCAGGCGCTTACAGCTGGTGCAAAACTCTGCCGCTAGCCTTGTTTGTTGTGAGCATCGCAGTTGCCACATCACACCACTTCTCGCCGACCTGCACTGGCAACCAGTCAAGCAACGGATCGACTTCATGGTTTTGTCGCTCACTTTTAGGTCCCTCCATTCACTGGCTCCAGCCTATCTATCAGATCTACTGCCCCACTAGGCTAAGCATTGTACCACCGGCTTTTTGGAAACTAACTATTTACCCATACCTCTTACAAACCTCAAATCCTTTGGAGACCATGCATCTAGTTCTTATGCTCCCAAAGCCTGGAACTCACTTTCTCAATCCCCTGACTTGACCACATTTTGAAGAAATTAAAAACGCACTTATTTATGACAGCATTTAGTGGGTCCCTGTAATTCGTCCTTTATGTGCTTATGCGTGCTGGTACCGTTGCATGCTGCCACTAACCACACCTCCATGGTGACCCTGTGCATGTCACCCATAGTCATGTTATTCACGTTGTTTATCAAGCATGATACCACTCACCATGCAATCGTGTTTCCTTGCAGCAAATGTAAGCGCCTAGAAAGAGATTAAGTTCTCTGAGGGCCCTTTACCAAGTGTATTATTAGTATTATTACTATTATTGGACACAGACATAAGGGTAGGCGAAACTTCCTGTACCTGATTTTGAGCATTGTCCACCTCGGTGTCCTCTATTCAAATATTGTAAGACTAAAAAACAGCCAGCGAGAAAATTTTCTGGATATAAGTAGCCACTTTCCCTCCGCGGAGCCAGAGGAGGTGACCAGACAGCCAAGCAGTTCAATCTTGTCGAGCAGCGCCCCTTCCCCACAGTCAGCTGATGTACAGAGCTCTCCTAGCATTTCTTGGACGATTTAAAAATTAAATTACTTAAACGATATGCCGCAAAACCTATGCCAAATATCTTACAGTTCTTCGTTTTCCTAATTTGGCTCTCAGCATGCGTGTTTTAGAAGTCAGTTATGTCGATTGCAGTTATGGCTTTTCCACCGCTGCACACTAATTGCTACTTAATTCTATTACATGAGTGATTTGAAGGTTTGTGTTTCCGTGAATTTTAAGAAATTTCGCATTTTTAATTTAGTAACGTTTAACACCGACATGACAACACAATCTTAGGTAGTTGGAGAGTAAAAATTAATGCAAGCCTTGCAAAAGCTTTAGCAACGTTTAACACCGATGGTGACCACGCAATCTTGGGCAGCTGGAGAGTAAAAATTAATGCAAGCCTTATAAAAGCGGGGTCATACATTCTTTATTTGTGAACCACGAATTCTCGCATCTCTCAAGGCCAAGCGACCTGATAAGATTGACCGTGTTTGCAAAAATAAAAGACTTTCGGATATAAAGAGTACAGCGTCCTTTTCATGTGTCCTGCCCTTCATGAGACTATCGTGCTCCCGGCTTTGACAACGGCCGATGTCCACCTCTGACTGAATCTGCACTTATTCCAGCCTAAGGGCACCTCTGTATGGGTGGTTGGATGATTCATCAACCGAAGATTCATCCACGTAATGTTCATCCCAGAGGATTGATTCAGAGGACGTTTCATTCACGGGAGATTCACCCACGGACTATCATACCACCCGGAGAAGACCTGGATCGACTAAGAAGCCGACATTTCAGCCTTTGGTATAGCAGAACTAAGCCAGGGTGGGTGTTGAAGGTCAAAGTGAATCTATCAGTGACGGTGATAAGGTAGTGGATGACTTTAGCTTTTTTTTTAAAGAAACGCCAGTTTGGAACCTCAGAAATCATTTCTCACTAGTCGCTTCGTGAGCCAATCCAAACTCGTAAGCATCAGCTTTTGAATCGGGAATTTTAAATGGTGACCAAACTATCAAGCCCCTGTATGTCAAGACCCCGGAACATAGTTGGGCAGGCGGCGGAACGCAAGGCCTGGTCGCGTGCCTGCACGTCTAAAGGCCAATTTATAGGCTGTGATAACAGAACGATCGGGCGGAACCGCAATAACGTGACCAATCAGGAGAGGCCTGGCTCACGGTGCGGTCCTGGAGTCGACATAAGACGGTTGCGAATAAACGTGGTCTGTTCGTTGTGCTACGTCTTATCATTACATGGTGGCAGCGGTGAAGCTATAGAGTTTCGCCCTGAAAATCAAAGAGATGGCCAAGTGTAACCGTACAGAGGAATTCACATTTGATGAGCCGGCGTTATGGACGGCTTGGATAAATCGTTTTCGTCATTATGTGACAGCAACGAAGTTGACGGCGGAGGAACAGGACGTACAGATAAGTACACTCTTATACGCCATGGGGGCGCAAGCTGAAGCGATTTTTGACACCTTTACCTATGAGGTCAACCAAGTGAAGACATCGAATCTCATCTTGGGCAAGTTTGATAACTATTTCATACCGCGAAGGAATATTATCCACGATCGGGCTATATTCAACCGCCACTGTCAACATCCGGGAGGGATCTGCCGAGGCATTTATGCGCGCACTACTTGATTTAGCTTCGAACTGCGAATACGGCTCGATGAAAGATGAGTTGGTCCGCGATCGCCTGGTTGTGGGCTTGTCCGACCTTAAACTTTCAGACGCCCTGCAACTAATCCCCGACCTTACGTTAACTGTGGCAGTACAAAAGGCGAGTCAGACGGAGACAGTAAAATCACAGCTGAGTCTGCAGCACCGGTTTCAGATGGCTCTGAGGTTCGTCGGCGACCACAGTCCGGCGACTGTTCTGAGCCCTGCGTCTGAGAGGCTAGCAGCCGCACAGACCGTTGGAGAGTTAAGCTTTTTGACGTATAACAAGCTAACAGCTGCCGGAATTGTAACTCGGCTCACACTTCTGGACACTGCCCAGCGCGAGACCACCGTTGCAATACCTGTGGGAAGTTGGGCCACTATGCAGTGCGGTGCCAATCACGCATAAAACCCGACGCTAAAATAAGAGAGATCGCGGCTGAATCCGACGGTGAGAACTACACTGTGGATGCCGTTACAAAGCCTGTAGCAGTGCAGTGCCAGTCGGCAAGGGCATCATCACCCTGGCAAGTGGATTTGTTCGGGTAGGGAATGAACATTCCGTTTAAAATTGATAGTGGCGCTGACGTAACCGTCATTACGGAAGACGCGTATAGTCGACTGCTACGACCACCTCGCCTCGAGCCTACAGCAGCAAAATTACACAGCATCTGCAACCGCCTGGCTTGTAAAGGTACCTTCAAAGCGAGGTTAAAGCAAAAAGGAACAATTCATCTTCTGCCAGTCTACGTAGTCGCTGGAGCAAGAAATAATCTCCTCAGCCTACAAGCTTCTCAATGCATGGGACTGATTAAACTCAGCGTAGAGGAGACTAAAGTTGGGCCTAAAGTCGGGCCTAAAGTCGAACAGAGACAAATGTATATTCCGCCAGCCAACTTTGACGTTCTTAGGGCATGTTATTGATGCCAGCGGTGTCCGGCCGTCAGACGACAAAATAGAAGCCACCCTCAACCTCCCTGATCCAAAAAACATAGCCGAACTAAAGAGATGCGTTGGTATGATAAACTACCTCGGCTTGTTTGTGCCGAATCTGGCCACGGTCTCAAAGCCGCTAAATGACCTCCTCTCGTCTGACTCAGTATGGTACTGGGGGCATAGCCAGAAGATAGCATTCCGGGAAGCAAAGTTTTTTTTAACAAAGGCACCAGTGTTGGCTTAATTTGACCCAAGAAAGTCGGTGATTGTCAGTGCCGACGCCAGTAGCTATGGTCTAGGTGCCATTCTGCTGCAGTGCCATGGATCGGGAGAGCAAGATGTGCGACCTGTCGCATTTGCATCCCGCAGGTGTCAGGCGCCGAAACGAGATACGCTCAGATCGAAAAAGAGTGTCTTGCGGCGGTGTGGGCGTGCGAGAAGTTCAGTAGGTTCCTTATTGGTCTGCCTACTTTCGAGCTTCGTACTGACCATAAATAATTTATACCGTTGCTTATGACTAAGGACCTTGACCCGGTTCCGGTTAGATGCCAACGCCTATTGATGCGAATGATGCGTTTTAACCCTCACGCCGTGTATGTGCCAGGGAAGACTCTTGTGATAGCTGATACGTTGTCAAGAGCACCACTTCGTGGAAGTGAGGAACACGACCAAACCGAGGCCGTTCAACTCTACGTAGACACTGTTGTTTCTAAATCGCTTTCAGTAGCTTGCTTGAGCGAAGTAAAGCAGGCTACTGCTGACGACAGTGAGCTACATGATGTCATTAAGTATACGCTGTCAGGGTGGCCTACATCGAGCAAGGGCCTACCGGAAACCTTGCGGAAGTATTTCACCATAAGTAGCCATCTTTCTGTGTCAAATGGATTACTACTGTATGACGATCGCATATAAATCCCTCAAAGCCTTCAGGCTTTTCTGTTGGAGCGGATCCACGACGGCCACCAGGGAGTGACCAAATGTAGGGACCAAGCAAGGTCATGTGTATACTGGCTAGGAATTAGCCAAGACGTTAAGACATTTGTCGATTCGTGCAGCTTCTGTCAAAAGAACCAAAGGAGACAACTACATGAGCCACTCATCCCTACTCAGTTGCCCAGTGTTCCTTGGCAATAAGTCGCTGCCGATCTCTTCGAACACGAGGGACGACAGCACCTGATTGTGATCGACTTTTACTCCAGATATATGGAAATCACTCTTTTATCTAAATCGACGACCAAAGAAGTTGTGGCCGAACTGCAGACCATATGCAGACCATATTTGCTCGCTGGGGCATACCAGAGTCGTTGCAGTCTGACAATGGTCCACAATTTTTATCTCACAAATTCGGCGACTTCGTGAGACGATATGAGTTCAAATATGTTACGACCAGCCCACATTTTCCACAAGCGAACGGAGAAGTGGAAAGAGCGGTGCAAACTGTCAAATCTATTGTGAGGCAGCGTGATCCGTGCCTCACATTAATGATACAGAGGTCGACACCATCCACCTCTACAGGCTTCAGCCCGGCACAACTGATCATGGGACGGCAGATTAGGACGACGTTGCCAGTGCTCCCTTGGCATGTCGAACCACAATGGCCTGCAAAGGAAAATGTGCAACTCAACGACGACCGTGCAAAAGAGCTTCAACAGCACTACCATGATCGCCATCATTCTGCTCGCCCACTTCCATCTCTTGAACCCGGCCAACCGGTATAAATGCGCACTGGTGGTGAAAACAGCTGGAGCACACATGCAACGGTGACAGCTCAAGCAAGTACACCTCGGTCGTTTGTCGTGCAGACTGACAATGGCAGCACTCTTCGGCGGAACAGAAGGCATCTTCGACCGATTGACACCGATCCACAGGTCACCAACAGCGAATATCCTGGCAGTTCCCTACATCTACCGAAACCTACACCTGTAGTTCAAGATCAGTCTCCAAGTATTGCCGATGAGATGCACACCACTCAAGGTCAAACGACAACAAGGTCTGGCAGGCTGGTAAAGCCAGACCAAAGGCTAGATCTTTGAAAATGAGACAGTTCCTATTTGGAGGGAAGGTGTGATAACAGAACTATCGGGCGGAACCGCAACAACGTGACCAATCAGGAGAGGCCTGGCTCACGGTGCGGTCCTGGAGTCGACATAAGACGGTTGCCAATAAACGTGGTCTGTTCGCTGTGCTGCGTCTTATCATTGCATAGGCGGTAGTGAGGCTTACATCCATTTAGCTGGATGGTATGAGGTGCAATACTTTGAGGGGGTTACAGGTGTTCTTGCAGCGCCACGTATGATGCTCAACTTCATAGAGACAGTATCGTTTTCTTTTTATAAGCAACAAGACTACTGAACAAACTTTAAGCTAAAGGATGGTATAGATTACTACTTTCTGATGGCTCTGAAATGGCGGCGTGTTAAACCGGCCATATTGTGACTGATATTCATTACCCACGGTTTTCGGATAGATTATGCGATAATCTACCGCCAAGGCTATATTAAGCCGACGCCGTGAGATAGGCAGTGAGCGGTGTTTCCGGAGTTAGCCAGGGCATTTTAGCGGATTCGAGCTTTAGAGCATGGAGCCGTTGCTGTACGTCATGGCCGCTGTTGAGCACCCGTAGCCCTCCGTTGCTGTTAAATGGACATGTCTACGCTATAGATATAAAATTGTTATGTTAAGGTACGTGCGTTCTTCGTCGCTACCGCCTTCCTGCTACTGCCAGCATACCTTCGTGCATTGATGCTACACCTACCTACAAGTCGCTATCCGCGATACCAGGCTCGGGCGTCGCCGGTAGTTTTGTTCGGCAGCTGAGACTATCGCCGCTACGAGCGCTGTTTCTGCGGCCTAGCCCTGTCCGGGCAAGAAGGCCGCGCATCCGCGTTTGCGGCAACCCGAAATAATAGGCATGCGGGGCGGCGGTGCCGGATTAGGCCACGCGACACTGAACGTGTATTCTAAATAGTCGGCACTCAGGGGGCCGACATTTCTTAGCCCAACGCTGGGCTATGCAATGATTGGCTGGAGCTCTCACGTTCAGGGGAGCGGCGGTTCGCTGGGTGGGCCAAGTCAACAGGTTAATTTTTTAACCGTACTGCTTGAGGTCTTGAACTGTGATTTTTTTTCTTGGCTGAACCAGGAAATTTTTTAGTTCCTTTTACTATCTCATTGGCGTTGTACATAGCAGGATAAGTTTTCACATAAATACGCCTTCGAAATACATTTTCCCTGTGCAACCCCATACAAGCCAATACTTTGTTATAATTGCTGGCACTTACTTAAAGACAAGATTTTTTGAGCTTTCTGATGTTTAATAGGCAGTAGAAGAATGGAGAGAACATTACGAAGTATGAAACTAAAAGCCAAGTAATTAGGCAAGTTTTCAAAGTAATTTCAGTGTAAGGAGCTCAAACTAAGTTGTATCACTGCTACCTACCTAACGAAATCATATATCTCTAGATGACTTTGGGGGTAGATCAATTAAAACCAAGACTTCAGAAAAATGACTGAAAAAAATGAATTTCATACAAGAAGGAATACCTCATTTGGGCGCAAGCAGGACAGATGCAAAGCTGATCATGTGAACGCAGCTACAGGTTACTGTCTCGCTCGGGCTTTTCATTTTCATCGGTTCCAAAGACAAGTAATCTCCGCAGCATTCACATACGTAATTAAATAACTATAGCCTGGCCACCGACGGGTTCGTGACCCACAGCCATTCATTCAGACCGCGGCTCTCGCGGCCTGTCGTTCCGGGCCGGGCGTTTCGTTCACCGCGCTCGCCTGGACGCGCTTCCGGTGGGCGCCGCTAGGAGCCGGTCGTAGCCCGGAACTGCCACCATCTGCCGCCTTTGTCACAATGAGGCTGAGACCGTCTGCCACGTTCTAAGCCACTGCCGGCAGATGCTGAAAGCAATAACGGCTCGCCACAACTTGGTTCTGGGTTGCCTAATCGGGGCTTTTCAGGTCATCAAGCTCTCCTGCCTCTCGGCAGGTCGCGCCTTCCCGCATGTCGGGGTCAGGCTCCCCGCATGTCGGGGTCAGGCTCTCAAGCCAAACCTGGTCATCCATCGGCAACGGCCCCGACGTGGTCACAGTCGATTTAACGGTGCCGTTTGACGGCAGCAATGATGCCCTGGTGACGGCGGCCCGGAAAAAGTTTATAAAGTTTTAAGTACGAGGCCGTAGCCCGGTCTTTCCTGACGGCTGGCTACCGGTCAGAAGTAGTGTGGCCCTTCGTTGTAGTTGCTCTGGGTGGCTGGTGGGCGGATAATAAAGCCTGCCTGACGGACCTCGGCATTTTGCGAAAAGAACGAGGCATTTCGGCTGCTGTTCGTCTGGGATGCCACTTCTGGCTCGAAAGCCGTATGGTCCCAGTTCCTGAATCGAGAGGCGCCGGCAGCTCCCGCGGTCACAGCAGGGTAGGGCACCTTCGGCTAAGGTGCCATAATTTGTTCAAATATTTTAAAATGTGATATTGCGGCGGCGGGCTGCGTCAGCTTTGGCAGCTGCCGGCTCGTTGTTTTGGTCGCGAAGGTGACTGACTCTTATCTGCTGTTTACCGGCTGGATGTGCCGCAGAGGAGCTCGAACGCGTGCAATCAGTTGCGCGACCTTGGGTGATAGGAGTTGCGACGCAATGCGCAGGATTGCGCGGTAGTGGGTAGGTGGACGCACGGCGGAGCAGATGGGGCTGTCTCGCTGCGCGCCGCCTCCAAGGGGGAGCCTGCTGCGTCGCTTTGGAAATAAAAGGATTTTCTTACTTTAATAACGATGATCGGAAGCCTGCACACCGCTAGACCACAATCCAAAGTTCAATTTGAAATGTGAAACCGCATGTTGTAGCTACATATAGCAAAGGGTACAACATGAGAGTGACGTCTGCAACTTGCATTACGGGAACCTCCCACTCACTCGACCACGGACTCACATTCCGAGCTATAAAAAAGGTTGATATTATATTTTGCAGGCTTTGCATTATTAAACGTTTCCCTGATCGGCAGGGTAAGTTTGCCCTCCAAAACTAAGGACACTAGGAGATCCACATCCAATGGCCCCACCAACCTTATGTCTGGCATGAGGTAGAGCTCATTCTCTATCATTAAATTCACTGGCACTAATCGGTATAGCCAAAAAGCAATATGTTGGCTTAGGAAGAGGAACGAAGCAACTCTTATAATGAGCAACGATGAGGTATTATAATATGATTCAGGGAGAAAACAGGAGTTCTCCCGCGGCATAGCGAGGAGAACTGGCTGCGTTCAAGGTCGTTGCTGGTGGGGGCTGCTATCCAGTCGAAGCCGAGTGGACTCGGTCGCTCAGTTCGTTGCTACGATGAGTATCGACTTGAGCTTGCAGAGTGCGAAACATTTTTTGCTCGAATTAACTATGCCAACCCAAAATCGACCGAAGGTTCGACGTGACTAGCAGACGACATTTTCTGAACATATGCAATCAAAATAATCAAAGTGTACGCATAATAAAAGCACGAATTGTCCATGTGCCTTATGCTGCGTTCACACTTTTGGCTTCTTGCTGGTCCGGCCGACCAATTCAAACTCCGGAGCTCTGTCTAAATCTGTCGCGTAAACATCCAAACCTTGGAGAAAAGTCGGCGTCGGTCAGGAGGAAAGACTGCGTGTAAACGCAGCTTAAGTATCACCAGCTGCGGATGCTATCGCTAGCCCGTGTGAAAACTTTCCATTAATCCAAGGCGAACCACCTGGCGTTCATTCTAGCACTTCCCTTCGTATTATCAGCTGCTGGTTTTTAGGCAAAACCACAACTGCACGTTATTATTTTGATCGGGTGTGGCAGAGTGCGTTTCATTGAATCTGGGAATATCTTTCTCATGGCCTCGACTGCGGAATCGATACTTCGTTTGAAAAAGCTGCCGTTTCTGACGACAGCCGAGGCAACGCTGGAAAATTCCTCTGCGGATGTTCACTTGTTGCCAAACAAGCCTAGATGCGACTGTATCAGTAGCGCATTGAGCCGAGCTTTTCTAAGCGAGACCGCCGGTGACACTTGGTCTATGCGTTTCAAAGACCTAGTGAAAACGCCTTCAATTCGGCTTTTAAAGCATCGCAGAAAAGGTCTGACCCGCACGCACAGGTCTAATGGCCTTCCATGGGTTCCATCGCGTGGCAAGGAGATTTGGCGCTCTACCCCCTATGGGTGTGACAGGCTGGTCGATTCTGGCTGGCTCAATAGAGCTGCCGCCTTTAATACCCGCCCAGCCGCGAAAGTACCCACATTGCCTAGCTGGATACCCAGTAGGAAATATCGAACGGCTTAGCGTGCTTTCGCAGAGGAGCTACCGGACATAGAGAGTAGCTTCCAAGGCTTGGCGGGCGGCACCCTCAGCTTACGCACCTTTTTTTTGCTAGAAGGGAGCGAACACTTATTTAGATGAGAAGGAAGTTAAAGAGGCCGAATGTGCCACAGTAACTCTTTGCTTGAGAGGGAGATGAAATTTTAGATTTTTAGGGTAGGTGGAAATTAATGGCTAGATAGCGAAATTCTTAGCTACAACGTCCGCCAAATCTTGGCTTCTTCGTACTTAGGTGAACTATCGCACTAGTTTCAGCCTCTTCGTTCCCTCAGATCCTCTATGGGCAATAAATTAGCTATTTTATTCTTTTTCCTAAGAACGCTGGTAGCAGAAGAATTTGCTTTGCAGATTCTAGACTGTGGAACTCGCTTCCACAATTATTACGCAACGTTGGCATCTTCTCTCCTGTGGCCGACTGTGGCACGTTATTTACAGCCGTCCTGAGCTGCTGCTACTTTCGCGCCACTCACTGCGCATGCCTTGATGTGCCGCCTCGCGGTCTGCATCCAAAGGCAGCCGCCAAACCTAGAGCGATTAGTAAGTCGCTCATTCCATGTGGGTGCCCTTTCAGGCTTCTCTAGTACTGGGTCATTATCTCGGGGTGGGGCCGCGGGATTCGATAACGCTCCCGCTACAGATTTGCTTGAGCAGTTCTTTCTTAATTAAATCGCTTCGTTTGGCTGCTAAACTGCAGCAGCCCGCGGTAACTTACGTCATCAAATAACCTAAAAATGGTAACATTCCGCCACGTCCGTCCTGGTTGCTCCAACCCAGGAGGACCAAATGAGCAACGTACAATCATATCCCAGTCGACGGCCTATTAGAAGACCCTCGCGGCTGGCCGCAACGCTTTCGGGAAAAAGTGCCGGGCTGAAGTCTCGTTTGCACGGTCCGTCTTGCTTTCGACGTGTTTTAGTCTTAGGAGCACGTTTCACAAAGACTGAGAAGCGCTCCAAGACTGCTGGAAGAATGAACGTAGACCAAGAAGCCGAGCACGGTCCTCCTTCTCGATCAGGACTGAGGGAAGACTGGACAACTCGCAAATTATTGGCACAGTCACCGCACGCCTTCTTCACTGCATCAAAAGGCTTGCCTTTCAAACGCGATCGGCGAAGTCATGGATACCTGTAATGAGAGCTCCTATTTATAGCACTTTACTAGCTCTTCATATAGGAATCAGATCGTGAATCGTGGGCGATAGGGTAACTGGGAAAGTTTAGCTTCACCTGGAATTGCGTTGCGGAAGACCATTTCCGGCTACTGTAGGAGTGGACCTAGTAGGAGGCTAAAAGGTAGCCAGTGGGAATGCAAGCATGGCATGCGCGTGCGACTAGAAGGAAGAAAGAGGCGGGACCGAAGCGAGAGGGACTGCGCAGCAGACGCGACTTCAGACGGTCATTCAGATGCTCAAGAGTCGCGTCGGGTAGTGCATGTCAGGCGCTTGCAGCTTCGTGCGGTTCCTTCCGAGCGGCTCTTCTTCTAGATTGAGCCGTTAGAGCCGCTAGGGCGGCGGCGCGCACGCGCATTTGGCATCGTGCACGCTGATGCGGTCTTTTTCGAGGAGTGGATGGCTCAATCACTTTACTATCGCTATCCTTTATGCAAAGGCGGCGACCCGCACGACGAGTGAGTCGAAAGAGGCTGAACCTTCAAACGACAGGTTGGTTCAAGCACGACGGAATTGTTGACGTTTTTTTTCGAAGTTTTACGCTCGTATTTTCGAGAGCAGGCTCTTACCTTTGCGCACAGGGTCACAGCGTAAAACCAGAATGAGCTTCAGCCACGGTGGAGACATCCTGGCTGAGCCGCTGCTGCTCAGGTTGGCTTCTTCAGTCGACCCGGTAAGGGTGAAGGACGGCCTTTAATTTTGAGATGCCTTGGAGGCAACGCATCGAGCTTGGATGAAAAGGTCTAGGTGTGAGACCAAGCCAGCTCTGTCACTATTGATGAGATGCTTGACTATGGAGAACGCTTCAGATATGTGGGCACTGACATTTTATAGCTTGACATTTAGGCCTGACACTCTTTTCTCAGGCTGTCACTTGGCACACACATGGGTAGCTACGATGCATATTCGTGACACGCATACTAAATCATATATCTGTATGTTAACATGTATTACAGTTGAATTATATATCATCCTAAGAGAAATGAGTCTCTATTCAGGCGCTTCACGTATGCCACGGTAGAGGCGTTGTGAGACTTTCGGCGACCGAAGACAAAGCTTCAAACGGCGCCCTCTCCCCTTGTAAAAAGTTGCCGCAAAATAGCTTCACCATAGAAGAATTTCAAAACACGAGCTAGCAGGCATACCGAGTCAAAAAAAGTCGTATTAACCGTAGTAAAGTTACAAAGTAGCTGTAACAGCTTTAACTTTGGTGCATTTTTTGGCCTTGAACGCTTTGTAAGCCCAATTTGGAGAGTCAATCTTGCCTCATTGATGCTCTAAGATAAGATAGAATTATCGTCATCTTTCTAAATGAATGTTCACAACTGGCAACTGATACCGCTATGGTGAGAAGAACTTGCAAGGCAACTCTCAAATCAGGAAACACATCTTTTCCACAACTGACAATGAAAGACATTAGTCCTAGGGGTGTATTTAGTGCAGAGTCGTGAGTCTGGCAAGAAAAATTATACAGTCACATATTTTGTTGAACAGCTTTGCTCCATCAACGTCTAAATAACAGAAGCCTCCACAATCTAGACATTGCTGGTGAAGTTTGGTCTGGTCAAGTGTCTTCAAAAGCTTCTCGACTTCCAACAAGAAACCAAATTCGGCATCAAGATCTGTGAGCAAAAAAAACCTAGTTGTAATTTCTTGTCTGAGATGGCTTATGCTTTCCTCCAATAATTGTATTCTTGATATTTTCTCCTCTGCTGCGAGATCAACATCTTTTTAGAGTTCTCCGGGAATCTATGTCCTTCGGCGGATTGTTCGTTAAACTGCAACTCTACTGCTACTGCTGCTGCTGTACTACTACTACTTCAGTAACCCGTAATACCGACATGTAAAAGCAAAATATAATAATGAGTGCAAGTGCATAAACTACAATTGCAGCACAATCATCTTGGAAGTATAAAACGAGAACATCCTAAGCCTTGAGCCCAGGCTAGATTCACAAACAAGGATGTTGAAAAAAGGCTAGGTTTTGTGGACTTGGCTAGATTAAGAAAGTCGAATTGGAATGTGAACATACTTTTATCAGCAGCGGTGGTGCGCCAGGATATCAATAAGATCCCGTTATGGCTGAACATTATTTTAACAGAATCTTATTTTAGATGTAGTGCAATGAGATTGCTTGTATTCCCCACGTACCAGTGTTGAACTCACCGGTTATACGCAGCACCTGCTACATACGTTTCCGACCACTAATCTGAGCATTGCAATTGCTCTTTAACTCTGTGCCTTCGCAGGTCAATTGACGAACTTGCAGCTTAAGCAATTTTAATTGGTTATTCCGTTTGCACAGCGTAGTACCTGGTCAGAATATAGCAAATTACAGCACACCTGCTAGATATTGCATGCTCAGTACAAGCTGGCACTGGCTTTGCTAAATTAACGTATTATCAACTTCCACTGTACCTACTTCAAAGTTGAAGAACCGCTGTCTTGAATGACGAATACTGTATCCTTTCGATGAGTACAGCACGGGTTTGCTTTTTTAAATTGACGCACCAAGCAAAATGACCGACCGAATTGTATCGAGGTGTCTTACTTTCAGACATGATAAATTGTGAGCGATATGGAACTACCATCACCGCCGTGTCCCAAGCGTTTGGCAATACACCAAGTTGGAAGCCGGACGACTCCGTTTTGCAGCAGATCGAAAATGAGCTGGCAGCGTCTGTGCCACGTGAGAATATTCTTGACAGACGACTGAGGCGAGACGGTCGCCTGATTGCTCTTGTTAAATTGACGGATAACTTGAATCAGCAGAATTCACAGTAGAGAGACCCAGCGGCATTCTGCATACGTGACTGCTGTTGCTTGTCTATGAGTTTATGGGCATGAACATCCAGGAGTTTTTAACCTGCGTACTGTTGCCCCGAGATTAGTTTTTTCCTTGGAAATCTGTAGTCAGACTATCAGTAGTTGGCAGTGATGGCAGCTCTCGTAACTGATTTTGGACTCCTGCCTAGCTGCATACATTTTGAGACATGTTATTGAACGCCATTCGTGTACTCAAAAATCCAGAATGAAATTTCAATGCTGATGTACACAAGCACGCGATGGCACGACAACAATAGCGCAAAAGGCTAGCAACCCCGACAAATGCATGCACGACAAAGCGCACAACTATACTAATAATTCCCTTTGCAGAAAATGTAAAGCACCCAGAGAGAGATTGAGTTCTCTAAGGGCGCTTTATCAAGTGCATTATTATTTATTATTATAATAATAATGATTTTCAGTACGTGGCCTAATTATTTTAACTGGCTTGTTTCCTTTCAAATCAATTACCACTGTACAAAAAAGAAACATCTATTGCATTGTACCCATGGTGTGAAAATAATAATAGTATATCCAGATTTGTCATGCTTCAATGGTGCAAATTCTAAATCCCGCAAAGATAGTACCAGATTTTAAGAAAGCCAGTTACAATGCCTGTTCAATCATCTATCCTGGTGCGAAGCTAGGTGGATCCTTGTTTGATCTCAGAATCTTTGACTCGAGATTTAAGATTTCAAATTTTGATGCACGATACCTGTGACGAGAAACATTTGCAAATGCAGTTCAAAATAAGTTTTGCTCTGAGCGTCGTTGCTGAAGCAGATGTTCCTGCTGCTTTCGACAAATTGACCGATGTCTGCCCTCATCTAATGGCACCACCGATCAAGTGCTAGGAAGACATACACATTGGCAGACGGCTGCCAGCAGTTACTACAGGTTTACGTGCAAATTCACACTTTAATTTGCAACTTGAATGTTTGGGGTTCCGAGAATAAGTGCGATACAGCTGTATATTTCTGCAGAAGACGCCATAACTGCTGTTTTGATTCCAAATTATAAAAGATGGCGTTACGGGTTTACCCGCCAAATTTCATAAAACTAGGCTTTCGCGTTCTCACGCTATATGTTCAAATGAACCGGATCAGCCTGCATATTTACACATTCAAAGGGCGATGAACAAAGCAAGATTTTAGCGGATTTACCAGCGTCATTTGTATAGGGGCTGAAGAGCATTGACGGCTATCACTACCGCTTTCTGTGGCAGCAAAGATTCGCCCTCTGCAGGATTCGAGCATACGACATCGGTCGTGAAGAGCGAGCATCTAACTTCCTTATTACGGCCCTTACACAAATGTTAGCTGATTTAAAAGTTTCATTTGTATAGCGGCAGAAGAGCCTTCTTGGCTAAGACCAACGCTTGCAGTTGGCGATAAAGGATCGTCCGACTGCAGGATTCGAACACAAGACCTCGGTAAAAGAGCAAGCACTTTAACTCCTGGGCTATTACGGTCCGACAGCTGCCATTTCCATAAAAACTTTTCAAAATCACGGTTGTGATTCCAAATTATAGAGAACAAATCCAAAGTTTACCCACCAAATTTCACTTGATTTTCCGTGCGCGTTCTCAGGCAATGATGGCCTTACCTAAATGGCGGCCCTAAACAGTCAAACTGTTATACAGCTGCCGTTTCAACAAAAGTTTCGCACAGCTGCAGTTTTGATTGCAAGTTAAAGCAAGCCATGACCCAGTTCAACTCACCAAAGTTCGCTTTCGCAATGTCGAGGCTTCCAATGGCCCGGGCCATCCATCCTCCTTAAATATTCAAAGTGCTATACGGGTGCCATTTCTAAAGTGTGCCTTCCTCAGCTGCAGTTTCGATACTAATTTACAGAAAATCCACTTTCCAGGTTTACCAAATAAATTTCACTGCATAGTTCATGGGCTTTCTCATGCAATGCCCTCCAATGGCACCAACGAGGCCTCCCTGCATATTTCAATGGCGATACAGCTGCCATTTTCCCACGAGGCCTAGTACAATTGTAGTTTTTATTCCTCAGTAAATGAAACGGTGTTTCAGGATCATGCTCGAGATTTTATTGCGACTGTGCACAGGCGTTTTCACGCGATGACCTCAAATGGTCCGGGCCAGCCAGCTTCCATATATATTCCAACTGCGAAACAGCTGCCATTGCCACGATAAGTTTTGCAAAACTGTGGTTTTGGTTACACGTTATAAAAAAGGTGTACCAAGTTTACCCAGCTAATTTCGTGGCGTTGAGTGGACGCGTTCTAATGCTACGGCCTCTTATGGTCCGAACCATCAGAGGCCATAGCAATATTTCACGTTAGCGAAATCGCGTAACATTTTCTGGGTTAAAACCGGAACACATTTTTTCATAATAAACAATCAAAACCGCAGTCAAACAAATCCTATTGTTGAAATAGTGGCTATATCGCTGTTTAAGATGCGGAGCGGGACCGACCATTTGGAAGCCATTGCATGAAAGCTGGCATAAGCTATATCATGGAAGTTGGTTGGTAAACTCGTATCACTGTTTTCTATAACGTTAAAAGAAACCGCGGCTGTTCAATGCGTTTGTGGAAATGGCACCGATTTCGCGGTTCAATTACGAATGGTTACGCGGTTCGATTACTGGCTGGTCCGGACCATTGGAGGTAATAGCCTGAGAATCCCCATGCGATATGCCACACAAATTTGGTTGGTAAACCCGAAACGCTGTTTCCTGTAAACCGGAATGAAAACTGAAGTTGCATGAAGCCTACCGTAAAAGTGGCAATTGTATTGCAGTGCGAAATTTCTCCGCGGTCAGCGCCATTGGAGGCCATTGCGTGAGAACGCGGACACGCAATTGCACGAGATTTTGAGAGTAATGCCGTACCACCATTTGCTATCATGCGTAATTTAAATCAAAACTGCGTGATGCCTATTTTGGAAATGGCAGCTGTATCACCGTTTGAATCTCTAAGTACGTGGGCTGACCCGGGCCATTTGAGGACATAGGGCGAGAAGGCCCAAGCGCAATTGAATGAAATTAGTGGGTAAATAGTTAAACCCGTTCTATATAATTACGAATCCAAACCGCAGTGTTCTGACTATTATTGTCTCTATTGCAATGGGCCGCTGTTATTCGTGGGACCCGAATAATTGTGCTCGAAATATCAGCAAGCTAGTCCTACTTGGAGATTACCTCCAAGGAATTGCTAGCAGCCTGAGCGTCTAATAAAAAAAATAGGCTAACATTATCATGCTTCATTTACTCTTACTATGTAAATATAGCATTTCAAAATATATTTTAATGTAGGTATAAACTATTATGGGACGTGATTTTTGTATACTGAGCATGTATAGCATTCCTTAAACTTACTTTTTGAGCGCTTTTGTCAGCGTGCTTTTGCACTGCGCGCCGATATGTCACCGCTCTATTTTTCAGTGAGCTGTTGGTCTGCGCGCTAGTATCAGGTTTCCGTCACGTGAGAGTGCTGACGTAACTTGATTCACAGTTGCTTTTACCTGACTTGATAGTTATCTCAAAGCGTCGAAGCTGCCAATGCTTGTCGTGAGCTTCGTTGTTCGTGCTATCCACTTAGTCGCCCACTGCTCCGTGATTGAAATTCTTTGGTGGTGCCTGAACAGTCTCTAGACAACTGTTTGTGTTTGAGGCAAAAGGCAAAGAACACGTCAAGATCATTTTTGTCAGCGGTTAATGTCGGGGGGGGGGACGTGGGAAGGCCGCCAAAGGCTCCCTCCTGTGCGTCTGGCTGCCAGGCCGCCTCAACCGCATGCATCGCCATTAAGCTCCTCTTACATGGAGCTTACTCCCTCGGGTTTATAGAATACGACGGGCCGAGACTTGCCGGCTGAGGGCGGCTTTAGCACAGCCATATTACAAGGCAGCGACTTCGACGCCCATACAGGGTGTTGATTTGCTGGGAGATATGGTGGGGCGTTGCCGGCGCAGTCTCGTTGTCAACGTTTGTTCAATTTTTCACATGCCTAGAGAGTTGAGACCTCGGAGTTGAAAGCTGAAACCACGACAATAACCTACGCAACACCGACTGGCTTCTCCTTTTTTAATACAATCTTAGATCAATCGAAACTAGTTGGGTAGTCGTCATTATCGCTCGTTCCTCTCTCAATTTCAAACCGTTTCAAACCGTTTGCAGTCCCCTCGAACCAGCCTTTCGAATCTCTTGTTCTGAGTTTATCCGACAAGAAGCTTCCAATGGTGGCATTTGTCTATTACCCCCCTCCCACAGGTACCAAGTCTTCCTTTATTCAGATTTATCTTACTTCATTTTAAATCTGCATGCCTCCTTTACATCCTACATAAAGTGTCTAGAAAGAAATTGTCATCTGAGGGCGCTACATAAATGTATTATTTATATTATTCGGTGTGCAAGAAATCGATGTTTCCTCGCTATGGATGATTTTAACGTTCATTTTGATAACTTATCTGACGGGTTAAGGTCTTTTGGCAGCGTTTGATACTACTGACCACCAAGTCTATCTCGAGTGAATCTCATCTCGCCTGGGCACCACAGACACCGGACTACATGGCTTAGCTTATATTGCAGTTGAAGACTTGAGATTACTGATGTGATCGGAAAACGATCATCTGAGGAACCACTGAAGTACAGGGCACTTAAGGGATCTGTGTTTTGTCCACTTCTCTTCACAGTTTATAATCATTCTCTTGCAGATGTGATCGCCAAGTAAAATATAGGATTTCACTTCTATGCAGATGACACACGGTTGCTCTACTACTCTGATCCCTCCTTCCCTCAAGCAAAATGATTTCTCACAACTTCCTTGCTGCTTGTATTGCTGACATCCACACATGGATGGCAGCAAACTTTTTCAAATTAAATGACAATAAAACCAACCTAACTAGTTACGTGCAAACCAAATCTGCCTTCAGAATAGGAAGATTTAACGCTCACAATCGGCTCTGCCAGCCTATCTCCTGTTGCATCTATGCTAAATCTGTGTCCTGTCCCAAGTGACCTTTAAGTAGACGACCACATTAGCTCCACAGTAAAACCTGCCTACTTTCATCTTCATAAAATTACCATAATTTGGAGTGGTTTGACTGGGATACTACATCCGAATTGGCCCATGCATTTGTGACATTCCTTATTGACTTCAACAACTCACTGCTTGCTGGTGTGACAGCCTGTAAAATCAGTCTCTTACTGTTGGTGCAAAAATGTGCAGCTAAGCATTTCTGTCGTGAGCATTGGAGTTGCCGCATCGCACAAATTCTTGCCAACCCGCACTTGCTCCCATTCAAGCAGTGTATCGAATTCAAGGTTATGTCACCTACTTGTAGGTCCCTTTATTCACTGGCTCCAGCCTACCTATCAGAACTACTTCCGTATGATCCCAAAGATCGTGTATCCTCCCAAAGCTGGGAACGCTGAGGTCGTGGGCTCGAGCCCTGGGGCATATGTGAAGCGCCTGAGTAGTGATTAAGTCCTCTTGGGGCGCTATATTAATGAATTATATTTAAATTATATACATAACTCTCTTCCGTCTGACGTGACGACATTCTCCGACGTCACGACATTCATAAAGAAGCTAAAAAATGCACCTCTCTATAACCGCCTTTAACCATCCTTTAACCATCCTATAACCTATAACCTATAACCGTCCTAGTGATTTGTCGTAAATGTGCACATGCATGATGACACTCCACATGCTGCCGCTAAACAATTCTTCACGTTGGTACTTACTGCGCATGTCACCCTAACCATGTTATACTCGCTGACAACGTGCGTGTTACCACTAACCATTGTATCATGCTTTCTTTACAGCATACGTAGAGTGCACAGAAAAAGACTAAGTTATCTTAAGGGCCATACAAATTCATCATTATTACTATTCATATTATTATTGGTGTTTATGAACTCAAATGGTCAGAGGTTCATAGTCGCATGCTACTTGCTACCTTAGATAGATCGGTACAGGGAAGCCAGGTAATTTTCCGTAAACTGTCGGTATGCCTAGAGCTGAATGCGACCCAGCGGCATTCTTCAGCTAAGAAGTGACCGATGCAAATCTACATCTACAAATTTCGCTTGCAATTATAAGTGACCAGTTCAAAAAAGCCATAATGACCTCTTGACGGCCCGCCACTAAGTGAGTTACGGTAATCCAACATCGGAAGAACAATTGCATTAATTAGCAGTTCCTATTCAAATCTGACCAATTGGGCGATCACATTTCAGTGTTACAAAGTTGACGGATCGTGAAGCTGGCTGTGTTTCCAATAGAGCCGTCGGAACTATACTCTGAGTCCAATTTAACTCGTGAGTTCGTGTAACGAGAATTGTCACGATCGGATGCGCATGTCCGGCATTTTCTTCACACAAATCCTATGTAGTGGAAAGAAGGAGCTGCTCTCAGATCAGTTAGGCTCACATTATAAGCGAGGACGAGAGAGAGAAAAAGAGCGAGAGAGAGAGAGAGAGAGGGAACAAATATCTGTTACACCTTCTATGTTTATATAATTGTTCTTTTGAAACCGCAGTTGTTAATTTGGGTAAGATTATTTCTGCTCATTCTTCTCCAAAGTATACCGGCAAGTACCGTTTTTTAAAATATAACTATTGCTTAAACACTAAGAAATAATCGGAGTGTCGTCTTAAACATTCTCACTTTGTCCTTGGATTGTAGGCACTTTGAGCAGTGGCAAAGCATTTTCCCTACTCTTTTTATTGAACCTTAAAACAGACGTAACTGTTATCAAGTTAACCAGAACTCACATTGTCACGGCTTTTTCCAGTTTGCATTAGCTGAACGAACGTGGACAGAGTCTGGCCTTGTGCTTCGCGAGCTACAGAGACACAGTACTTCGTTCGCAACCGTCACGCAAAATAATGCACATGCAGCTAAACCACCAGCCGCAATTCTATACCTCTGAAAACTCCCCAACAAAGTTATGTCGCAGCACTAAACTAAAAGTGTAGAAATTTCCCGAACCAGCCAAAAGCATTGAACTACACTCTTCGATGTCGCCTCGATGACCGTTCCCAATGGAACCCCGTATATCCATTCGCGCTTGGAAGAGATCCGCCAAGTAATGTTGAATGTACTCTTGGAGAAACAGTGGCCCAAAAACCTCACGATTTCGCATTGCAGATATGCGAGCATCCTTTGACCAAGTTCTAGCTTCCCAAAAGGTTGCAGGCTCTTAGCTTAATTTACAATTTCACCAAGCTTTGGCTTAAAGACAATTCTAGAATTTTTCCTCCCAGCGGGTATACACCTTTGCCTATGAGGGTGGTCTCCCCTCTGTGGATTTCGGCGTGTGTATATGTGTGTGTATGTGAGTGAGTGCGTGCATGTGTGGGGAGCATAGGCATGCCTGTTGCCGTCTGGTGAACTTTGCTAGACTGGAAATTAATTTATTAATTTTCTAAACTTATTTCAAGGGCTAAGAAGGTTTCGGTGAACTCAAAACCATAGCCGATAACCATGCACAACCAATTTAAACAATAGGTTGTTTTGAGCTCTGCAATCCCTGAGGTATCCTTCTTTACTAGAAACAAACAATCGCAAAGTGACTTAGACTTTTATTGGTAATCGCTGCTGCATCGTTGAAGCTGCAACCAATGAACTCGAAAAGGTGGGGCTAGCAGCATTAATATCGTAAGTCCTTTCTTGGCTACTTTGTATTGACTAATTTATAGCTTCTTCCACACGAGCATCGTACCATCTCCTATTTCCAGCAGCACTGCATCGACTCTCTTGTCATCTTTAATCTTGGTGTTTAATTTATGTATTGCTTTTGCGTTTTCGTCCGTAACATCAGGATTAAGAACCTCCTTGTCATAAAGGGCCTGCAATCAAAGTCACAAGCGACGCATTGCAAACTAATCGCAAGTGGCACACACGTACACACACACACACACACACACATACACGTACACACACACACGCACACACACACGCACACACATACACGAAGAAGCATTAGCTTGGTAGTCTGGACATACGTTGTCAACGGCGATGAGACCTCCTGGGCGGATCAAAGTTAGAGACGACTCATAATACTGATCGTAACTCAGCTTGTCACAATCGATGAACACGAAGTCGAAGGTGCCAGCCTCCCCTCTGCTTATAAGATCGTCTAAAACAAGTTTTGAATTGTAAATATAGAAGCCACCGTCACCGCACATCCAGCATACAAAATTCGCTTCCGGGCGGCTCTGGCAGTGTCAGAACCAAAACGGTCTATGGAAAGGTAATCGCTCGCTGCAAAAACCCTTTGCTTTTAAGCAAAATAAAGGTGGACACGAGCTGTCTGATGACACTAGCTTGTCACAGCAGAGTCGCAGTACGAGCCAGCTGCACTGGAGCAAATCTTAGTTTCGCATTCTAGAAATACTTAGGCTGGCATTGCAGGCCACACGCAAGGTCAGAGGGCAAATCATGCAAGAAAACTTCTGATGATCTATCCTACCGTCGCCAACGACCTCTAGCAAAGACTGTAGGTTAGAGTCTTTGGCGTCCGAGATCAACGAGTTAATAAGAGAGACTACAGCCTGCAAGTTGTCTACCTTGTGAGCAACAATCTGTTGTGCTCATCGCTATTAAGTTTGAATCCAGGCAGTGGCAGAGCCAGGGGGCAGGGAGGCATTTGCACCCTACATCGGAAGGGGAGACAGCGACCTGCTGCCGCCCTCCTATGCCTTCTGACTGCTACCAGCGACAAAGTAAGGCCTTACTTTCACTTGATGAGAAACCGCCGGGCTCGTGTCGAAAAAACACTCTGATTGTAGACTATAATTCTTCATTCCTTGTGGCACTTGTCCTCACATACAAACTTGCGGGGACTTGCCCCCTAGATGAAAATCGCGGCTTTACCTCTGTATTCAGGCAATACAAGCTGGTGACCAGTCAAGGGTGTGCCCTAATTAACTGGTTGCTATGACCTTACCTAGCATTTTATTTCACGAACCAAGATTCAGCTTCAAGACCGGCGAAGTTCATTTATTCACAGTACCACAACAGCCTGTATGATTATGAAAAGGTAATATTAGTGAGGCAACCATTTAAATTGTGTGCAATGTAATGAATGAAAGAAAAGTGGCAGTGATTAAGATAATTGCTTTCGTATCTGGAGGTCTAATTTCGAAAAGCGATACAACTAAATCCATCGTCAGCTTAAAAACAAAGAGCAATATGGATAGCCAAAAAGGTCGTAACATCTACTCAAGCTTAAAATCTCGACTGTAGCATTTTACAGCAGAATTTAACAACATTGAGTCAGCCACAATTGGCTTTCTATCAGCCATGCGGCAATGTGGTCGTCAGTGCTAGCAAGCACGGTCTTCGTTAGGCTCGATGACTACATAGAATTATTAGTCCACAGGAACTGTGCACAATATTCTCAACTCGTGTCTCTCTCCTTAACATATTTACTTACTCGTGTCATCTCAAATAAGCTTTCCTACATTAAAGCATGATGCATATTACGTGCCCTACCGAGGCCCTGTGTTCAGCAGGCCTAGCACGATTGCTCTGATGAAATGCCATTTGATTATAAAGATCTGCACATCTAAGGAGCGCAGCTACATTCGGAAGAACTAAATCTATTAAGAAGTAGTCTCGGGTCTGCTTTTTAAGCTCGCAGCTAAAATTTATTGTACAGCTGATATATTGTACAGCTGGTAAATTCTTCTGCATTAAGCCATGGGGGTCGTCAATTGAATCACTGATCTTAGCATAGTGTACCACATTTAGCAAAGGCGATTGAAGCGAAAAAGGAAAGTTGTTTGACTAAATAGCTCACATAATTACTGTGCAATTATTGGGAGCTCATATCTGGCAGTACAATTGACAACTCAACCAAGGAAAGTCCACTGGCATTCACAAAATAAAGAACCACAGTCTCATTTCAGCAGGTCAACTGCAAGTGCCTTCTTGGCTTCTCGCGACGGCTTGATGATTACACCGGCATCAACACTAATAGAAAGTCGGTAGCACCTGACGTCAATGAGATGCCGCACTCAGCATAGCTGCTGCTCGAGCCGAATGCGGTTAACTCGAAGAAAACTTACTCAGCGTATCTAGAGCCGGGGCGATTCTCAGGTCTATTTTATGATCGACGCCAGCCTAAAAAACAGTAAGTGACAGAAAGTGATCAGGCCATTTCTCCTGACTGGAGTAATAACCAAACGCATGCCCCACCGTTTATTTCACAGGCAGTGCAGTCGTATATGCACACGGGCCGATCATTCCAGAATAGTAGAGCGTGGGGGGCTTAAATGCCAGACTATTCAAGGACTAGGTGCCATAATAGTGCAAGTATCTGCACTTGTCTACGCTTAACGTGCAACGCTGAATGTTCAAATCACAGAACGTCGCTCTAAAGTTTTGGCTTTTTACATCGGCTATTGGGTATCTGCAATTATTCCAAGACCTGGGAGGACGTCAAAGTCTTTAAATATTCTGTGACTAAAGACCGCCTTTCCGAACTGTGGTACAGCCAGGAAAAACGTTTGCTACAGCAACAATGGTGGCCTGCGGTGCTTGCCGACATTAAGTCTGCTTTACTCACTTTTTTTATTGACATGCATAAAAAACTGGTACAAGATTACAAATGAACAGCTCTACTTTAAAGCTGAGCCCCTTGAGATGGCTGCTGGAGTTTAGATGATGCGTCCAAACATATTCCGTAAAGCTGAAAATCGTCTCTATCCGAGCGACAACCGACCGGATACTGGGCTGCTGTTGAAATTATTCTTGTCACGTACAACTTGAATAAATATTTCTATAATTCTAGAAATACTGAACGCCTGAACCTTGCTCGTAGCATTATCTAATAATGTGATATATGCATACTCTTAGCTTCTGTTTTAACCTTTATATAGATTTACTTTATATATGCAGGTACGGCGGATTTTAAATAAATTATATACCTCTGTACACATGCTATATATATATATATATATATATATATATATATATATATATATATATATATATATATATATATATATATATATATATATATATATATATATATATATATATATATATATATATATATATATATATATATATATATATATATATATATATATATATATATATATTTGGTCACAAGCGTGCACCTCGACAAGTTTCAGGCATGTACCTCGATCTATCAAGGTTCTGTAAGTTGAGATACAAATCACATAACATGCAGAGATCGGCAACTTTTTAATTTGTAGATATTTTGCTACCTTCTTACATTAAGGTTAGATATGGTTTGCTTATTTATTTTTTCTTTAATGTGGAAGTCATTAGTACTTCCGGTTCCATTTCTATACGTTTATCTATTGAGAAGTAACCAATACAAATATCCTATTTCCGGACCAATTTTATTAGTATTTTCCTGAAGTTCCCACGTGAAATGTATGAAGAAGGCCATCCAGCGAGATCCATTATGCTTCAAATTAAATTCTTATCGTTGGAAAGGAATAAATAAATAAATAAAATAAATACCAGCTGATTTAACAGCCTCTTTTGTATAGTGACAGAGGAGCCTTTACGGCTATCACCGCCGCTTGCAGTGGCGATAAAGGATCACCAACCGCAAGATTCGAACACACGACCTCGGGGCCGAGGTCGTGAAAAGCAATTACCTTACCCAGTGTGTCATCACGGCTCACCAATTGCCAATGATACCATTACAATAAAAAATGAAAACATTGGAGCAGTTCTCAGTACATTTTCGACGCTATTATTGAATTAAAGTAACACTCAGATCTTGATACCTGAACGATAGTTGTGCATTTGAACCCTAAGTATGGTACAAGATCCAGAAAGCGAGCGTAGCAATTAATTGGACTGTGCTAAATCAGCTAAATGGAACCATTTGCCATTGGTGATAGAGATGTAGTGCAATAACCATGTCCATAGTGAATACATAATTCCATGGTGTTGCTGCCTAAATGAAAGCGATCCCTATCCAGGTGCTTTATCTGTGCCACATGGCTCAAACAAACGACCTCGTCGTTAAAGACGTGCACCTTATGTATAGGCCAAAGCAGGGCGGCAATGTAATTAGCGAAAACTAGCGTGGTTTTGTTGACTTGATTTGCTATGAGCAATAAGCAAACAGTCAACCTGCAACATATAACTTGTCTTTCGGAAACTAATCGTACATCCTGCAGCGGATCCCAAGGCACTCATACAGGCTCAGGTCGGCTGTGCAACGGTCGAGACACGTTGGCTCTAGCTTCGCATCCAGCCAGGTAGTCTTATTCGGCTAAGCTGCGTGCCGAACCCCAGCAGGCACTCAAACAAAGCATGCACTTGAGCAAGGCCACGTAAAGGCACGGCCACAGCAAGCAGGAATACGCTTGCAGAATATGCTACGCTATACATCAGATCTCACTAGCAATGTGACTCGAGCTGCTCTTGGCCGGCAGCGAACGTGACGCAAATTCAGAGAATAACGCTGTAAGTCTGCTCTACCTCCTTCCAGAAAGGCTTTCCTATGTCGGCGAACTCTTGGCTCACATCGCAGGCCACGACTTTGCCGTCTTGTGGCAGGACAAGTGCGATCGATAGAGCACTGTATCCTGTATAAACACCTTTGACGGAAAAGAGCGATGCATGCAGAAACTAGCAGCTGAAAGGTGACACGGAAACTAGACTGCACAAGAGCTTTAAATTAGGTCTGAAAAGCTCAAAGCTATGACGGCTTAGCAGGTACCTTCTAATTCCTTTTGGCCATGTGTGTTTCCATTAAATTCGCTGTACTTATCAACCTACCCTTTACATGTAATTTTGAACGTACTCGCATAGGCATGAGTGTCACGTAAAAAAACCTAACCGAGGCTGACATTTTGGAAGAGACTCTGAAAAATGTAAACTATTTTAAAAATTGTATCTTAGAGTTGAAATAAAGTTTTATTTGAACAAGACCAAATGGGACTAATTACCATCGGAGATAAAGTACCAAACTTTGATTAATTAAATAATTCATTGGTATGGCACCTTAAGAAAACTTAATCTTTATTCAGGCGCTTCACATATGCCTCGGGCTCGAGCCCACGACCTCAGCCAGACCTTGGTTGGAGTGAGCACCTTAACCGCTGGACTAGACCAGCTCGGGCAAGCTCCGTTATTCTAGATAATTTTAAATGTGAATCCGTGGGTACTTTAGTCCAATAACACAATTCGCTGACATCAGACTTACGACCGTGTCAAAATATCAAGGGAGATAACTTACCAATGCATATTTAGCCACAAATGCACTCTCAAAGCTGATATTGAACCGTGCAGTTCGTTTTGAAATAGTGGCGAGCAGGCTCGTGATCATTTTTATTCACTAACGTTGAGTACGTAAATGTGGTTGATATTATCTCCTCCCAGTTTCATTGATAAGAAAAAGAGCCTGATCGGGACAGTCAGTCCTACCAATGGTCTGAGGCGCTTCACAATTGTACGCTTAGATGCAACGTCTTCCGTTTTCAAATCAAATCTCGTGTGACTGCGCTTTTTTCGGGTTTATAGCTGTAGTATATAAGCATAATCTATCGCAGATAACAATTACAAAACCATGAATATGGAAACAAATTTTACCTTTTTATGATAACAACTATAATAAAGACCATTTTCACACATTGTTTAATTTCCCTTCTACAAAATATTTTGATACTTCAAAAGAGAGCTGAAGGATTTCCCGCTGGTATGGTGGGCGCACCAGCTAGGTCAGCTGGAACCAGTTACATAAGTCCACCTTCCAAAGCAAATTTGGAGTTGATCATGATTTACACTGGTAAATGCTAGCGAACTATTACACAAATAGTCAATCATGACGCAGGTGACGTCATGTTTGAACTGACTCAAATAAAATGTAGTCATTTTACGGCACTGAAGTTGATTTTTAAAATTTTCCTTTTGAAGGTGACTGACAGCATTTTGTGGATTGCATTCATTGCAACGACGTTTATCATAAGAATAGGGGCATTTCGACAGCTGATCCATGTGAGAATAAAGCGTCCTACTGAGGACATAGCCAGATGACTGTCGAGCCGTATCTCCCTTTAGCCGAGCGGCACACACCAAACGACGAAATTTTTTGAGGTTGTAACCGGCAGCCTAAATAATTGAAGTAGCACTATAATAATTGTAGTAAATGAATATAATAATAATTTAATATAATATAATAATTAATATATTATAATAGAATAGAATAGAATAATTGAAGCAGAATTGAAGCAGGATCAAAAGGAGATACCCAGAATGCTATCATTGACCTTTGGCTCGGCCAGGGGCCAGGTACAGTCTCCCTCTGAGAACGTTCATCTGACCCTAGTAACGCATTACTGGCTATGCCCATGCCTCCATCTAACTGCATATGTACAGCTTCAGCGAAGGTTTAGTCAAGACCATATTAGTGGCTTACCAGACCGAGCAGCTGATTCTCGTTCTTGCCAAGACTGTTTAACATACTTGAAAATACTAAACGACAGTAGGCAGCCTGCTGTGGGACCTGCAGCATATAGATGCTTGCCTAGAGCATGGAATGATTTCAGCTGCGTCTGTTTTGCCTGACCATTGCTCTGCCAATTAAGCAATATGATATTATATTTTCATGCTAATCACAGAAGGCTCAAACCCGTGGCTTTAAAAGATTACTTACAAGGGTTAGCAGAGCTCTGCTATATCGGCTGACTGCATTCGCGCATATGTATCAAGATGACACCATTGTGGATGCTTCGGCCGACAACATGAGACTTATCAGCTACCAGACTTATTCAGGTCCTAGTAGGTGAGGATAACCCTTGTGAGCCGTAATGGCCCACTAGGTAAGGCTTGTATTAATTAAATATTAAATATTAAATTAAATATTAAAACTAATAAATAATTAAATGTTAAATATTAAAGACAGCTCGAGATCGAGCTGCCTTTAATATTCTCCAAAGTGGGTGAGTGGATGACTATCTGATCCATGCCAGAATCCTGGCTCGGGCGTGGGCCAACACGCTGCCTCGCAAAGCCTGGGCGTCGGAACGTCCGAGAAGGAGGCGAAAACGTCCGAGAAGGAGGCGAGAAATCTGCGAAAAGATAGTGAGAGTCTGCAACCAAAGCAACCGGTGCAAACTCCAGCGTAAAGGAAACGAGCCTTTTGAATGACAAGCAAGAATCGCGTGGTATGCAGGAAATGCATGTCTCTGCAAATCACAGTCGGAACAATCTCTAGAATACAGTGAACTTACCAACATCGATGGTCTTCTTAGCCCCCATGTACTTCACAATGGTACTCAGCAGCTGCAACTCGTCGCGTGCACCCAGCATCTCATTTCGATCATGCTCCAGCGTTTTCTAAAGAAGATGCACATTCCAAATATTAGGTGGTCTTCACGCTCGACTCGAGGCACTAGGATTGCCACTACTCGCTGCAGATTGGCAGTACAGCCGAACTATCAGACATTAGCGAGGGGTCTTACATAGACCCTGAGCTGTGAGTAGTGAGTAGCTGAGTGTGAGTAGCTAAGTACTTTAATCTACGGGTCACGCGTCAGTCTAGAGGGATTTGCATTGCAAAAGAGGACCACCGGTCGAATTGGTACAAACTATGGATGAGTCGGTAATACAAAAACTTGACCAAATAAATGCCTTACTGGGCTGTCAGCGGTGCCCATGTCCTACTTGGCGCAAAACTGGAGATACGATACTTAAGAATCGTTTTCCCAGAAACGCCACGAGGATCGGAACAATGCAATGCGTCACTTTCCCGGCATTAAGAGTTATTAAGGTAAGACTGGATTATTACTCTGAATCCTTCACCGCAGAGCCCCAATTGGCTGCAGTTGTGCCCCACCATCTTGGCGAGCCCGAAGCAGCAAGGATAGCCAGCAGCAGCCGCCGGCATCCTTTAATCAGCCACTGAGCAAGCATCCTGAGTGCTTCGCATAGGTTTGCCTCGTAGACACAGTTCTCCTCGACCTGCATATCGCTTTCGGCAGCGCTCCACACACGCGGCTTTCGCAGGGTGGGCGCTGGCCCGAACTTCTTCGGCTTCGTCGCATGGCCGCTGTAAGCAGACACGTCGACCGCACTTCACACAACTTTATGCAACCAAGCTCTCGTGCCGGTAGAGGCAACGACCGCTTTCGGCAGGCTGATCTGCCGTGCCCGTTTCGTTCAACTTGGGCAATGGCCGATCGTGAGGTCAATCCTGACTTGCTGGACCTCTGGCTTCCTGGTAGGCAGCTCGTGCCTCGAAGTCTGCTTGCTCGCTTGCCGACCAGGGGATACTGGCGGCGCTGCAGCATGGATCGCAGGAACTGCTGTCGGCAGCGAGGGAGGCCGCCGTCACTCGTGGCCTATGCATCCCACTAGAAAAATGCTGCTCCATCAGCCAACTTGGGGGTCCAGCCATCCTTGGGGGTACGTCACGTGGGGGTCCAGCAACAGCCACACCGAGATGATGCATCCCCAAGTGGATCGCTGAGACACTGTAGTCTACCTGGGAATACCGTAGGGCCTGTGCTATTCCAGGAGTGAGATTCAGATGCCCTGGGTCTTAGCTCTGGAGTTAAGGTGCTAGCTCTTCACAAAACAGGTCGAGGCTTTGAGTCCTGCAGTGGGCGATCCTTTATCGTACACTCCAAGCGGTGGTAATAGCCGATTAGGCTCTTGTGGCGCTATATAAATGAGGCGCTTAAATCAGCTTACCTTTACTTTTATAAAGACGATCTATTCCCTCACGAGGAAGTTCTACGGGCTGCAAGCCTACTCCCTGCCCTCGCCGCCCTGCCCCCCCCCCCAGGAAGTTGGGCGCTCTGCGGTCATTCTTGCTTCTCTGGCTGGACTACCTCTGCCGATCACGGGTGGTGCCAGCTTCACTTTTAAAGCCTCCGACTCTGTAAGTGTCGACGCCCTGCCCTTTAGTTCCAAATGGCAGGGTGACTGTTCCGACATCCTTCCCTTTATCGTTAGCTCGCTGTCGCTCTTGGTACTATTATATGTGCTCGCCAGTAAGCAGGGGCTTCAGGGAGCTATTCCAGAAGCTACGCCTCAGGACGCGCCGTGTAGAGCAGCACCGAGGTGAAGGCCCAGCTCTCTTCTGAGGAAAGCAACGGTACGGTCGACTGCTCAGCCTATTACCCGAGGCAGTGCAATTTATACAGGATATACTCTGAATGAAGATATTCGTGGTTTGTGCTGGCCACAGGCGCTGCTGCTGTGCAGAAATACGTTGTCGTGGAAACGTACATTTCGCCAGAGCATTTCGGCGAGCATTCTTTCTGCCATATACGTCTAGTGCTGCTCAGTCACTGCTGAGTGTAGTTCTCAGGGGAGACGATAAGCTTACCACTAAGATAACATTTTAGACCTTGTCATCCCGGTTGTAGGTTAAACCACTTATTGCTGAGTTGCTCCTACTTAAGTTATCCCTGCCGCTTTTCATTTCCTTATCATAGATCTGGGCAATAGCACCAATGTGTGTCTGTGGCGCCTGGTGTTTCATGAAACTAGCTCTGAGAATCTGGGAGAAGCAACTAGTCGGTATGAGTAGGGTAGTTTTAGGATAGATTATAAAGATTCACGTTAGTAATGATTGCCCTAGAGGTTGCATTTCCCATTGCAGCAAATGTAAAGCGCCTAGAGAGAGATTGAGTTCTCTGAGGGCGCTTTATCAAGTGCATTATTATTATTACTATTATTATTATTATTATTATAAGTATCCAGGCGCGAAAAATATGTGTTACGTGAATTTTTTGGAAACGCGATAGCGTAGTGCCAGGCTGAGTAATAATCGCGAACGACAAATCGCAATGGACCATTTCGCGCCGAAAAAATCACTAGTTTACTATCGACCAATTCACGCCAACCAATGCGTACGAATAAAATGGCTAGAATAAAAATTAATTATGCTACACTAAATTTAGCTGTAATAATAAGTAACTATTAAATTTTAGTAAATTGCAAACTAATTACTAAAATTCAGTCATTTTCTGCGTTTTCTTTAAAAATCTAAAATAAATACTTTTGCTTGGAAGATCCAGAATCCGAAAACGGACTAGTAAAGACAATTATTAGGAAGACAATTACTTCGTTAATTTGTGAAGCATTCGAAGCGATAGTCCAATGTTTCCTATCGCCGTGTGTAACTTGCTGATTGATCGCTTTGAGCGAACAATTCAATCAAGGCAGGACGTTGGCAAATTGCATTCCAATCGCCTGTCGCGCGTCATACTCTTGCTGTTTATACATTGGTCAACCACAAGACTTAACAGAATAGTCGTATACATAGCGGAATTTGCCGACAGGCAGCCAGCAAATCTAAATACGCTTATTTCCATGCGTCTTGCTTCGATTCTTCCTACGTATAATGGACGTTATCCTAAGGACTATTTGCACGCAATGTTTTAGAATGTTATCATTTAAAAATAAAGCACAGAGTTATTTGCTACTTACGTTTTAACAGGATATTATTACATTGCGCTTTTCTTCGCGTTTGTATAATCAAGATATCATTGACCTTTACACTAAATATGAGTTTAGTAAGACTTTACATGAAATTTCAATGCGTAGCGTTATGTGCTACTTACTTTTAAAGATATCGTTACGTTGCGCTTTTCAACGGATTTTTGTCGATCGCGAATTTACCGGTGTGGTTATGCCGGCGTGGTTAAGATACCGAGAATTAATCGTCACGATTTCGTCGGCTCGCATTTGTCTTTCGCGCATTTTTCAGGTCACGAATAGCAACACTGACTATCAAATGGCATTTCGAGAAGATCCGGACACAGAATGTTTGCCCTATCTTTTGTGTCCAAAAGGTTAAAACTACAAGACTAAAAACTTCGCATCGCTCTGAATAGTCTACTCGTAGTTCATCATTATCACGCTTCATCCTCAGCTATAAAAAAAAGCCGCGGTCAATTTCGATTGCTACTGACAACAGCTCATTGTCTCGCAGAAATATCCCTTCTATGAGGCGGAAGAGTACTTGAACATCAGAACCGGCCAGTTGCAGCTGCTATTGCAGCTGCGCGTACCTCGATGAGAGCCTCCTGCGTCGGGTGCAGCTTTGAACTGTGCTCCTTCAGATATGCCTGCAGCGTATTCTCCTTGCGGCCGGTTTTGAACGCCATTATGCAAGATGATCTCGAATGACACTAGAAACTGCGACAAAAAGCAATATCAGTGGCCGCTTGAAGCCGAAATCTACGCCGAAGAGTAGCTTCGCCGATGCTCAGCCATCAGTGAAAGGGTTCGGGCTAGTCTGCCGCCATCAGCCGAACAAGTATACCCTCGTGATCGTCGCATGCAAAACCACTTTAGACGAAGAGCAGCCGGCTCAGCACGAACACGTGAGTGCCAGCGGTCCCGATAGATAGCGGTCCCATGTGGCTGTAGGGGCCAGCTCTCACCTACCGGCCAGGGAAAGGGCTTATATCAGGCTCTTGACTGACTAGAGGCAGCAAAAGCCGCAAACGGCAGGCCTCATCGTCGCGTGGCCTGCCGTCCACCTTACCGGACAGAGGAGCTCGAGGCTGCCGGGCCAACCGACGGTCTGCAACTGAACACCGAAAATGGAAAGTAGCCGACGATGTTGGCATGTTCCCCGCTCGAGAGCGAGCCAATGCCAGCAGCCTATTGAACGAGCTGTCTAGGCTTTCAAGCGCTGCGAGTGTTGACCGAGCCGGGACTGGATCAACATTGGTCCGACCCTTCAGCAATTTCTGTCGCCGAGCCAGTCTGTTCACTGCGGCTAAATGTCAGACTTGAGCCGGTAGACAAACAGAAAGAAAACTGCGAACGTCACATCGAATCGCCCACTATTTCTTGCCCTGACCCACAGGGCCCAGCGCGGCTTGGCTCCTTACCACCAAGCTGAACAGCTCCACCAGTTGCAGCCTCCCAGCGCCCTCCGGTTCTCAATGGACAATAAATTAGCTGCGCCGTTCCTTCGGTTAAAGGCCGTTGGCGAAAGAAGCTTTAGCTCTGCAGGTCCTAGACTGTGGAACTCGCTTCCACAATTCTTATGCAACGACATCTACTCTCCTGTTGCCGGCTATGGCACATCTTTTCCAGCCGTCCTGAGCTGCTACTTCCGTGCTACTCACTACATCAACTACTCTCCTGACTCAAAAAATGCTTCTCCCTTTCTCTTTGTTGTGTGAAATGGAGTCAGTTGGCTACAGGATGCTTACCACCAAATGCCGCTTAGGCTTTGAGTGGGCTATATAAAACTTTCCTGCATAAGACCCACATAGTCTTTGTGGCTTTGCAGAGTTACAGACGTAGATACATACATACTTCTGTGTCCTCGCAGCTTAACATCAGATAGGATATCTACTTCTTTCCTAATGTGCTTAGTTTACTCTAAGTAACCAAGTAGCTTGGTGCCAGAGGTCTTGCAGATGCAGACTCCTTATGTAAGCTTTGGTGTGAGATAAGGAAAAGCCTGGCAGTTTAATCGTAGTTAAGATAAAGTTTAAAAAAAACCGTCTCAGGAGCGTGGCGTGCAGTTAGCGATGAACCGGATACTTTTTATTTTCGAACTTCCTCACTTAGATGGGGCAAGGGTTGTGCAGAAACTGTGGGCCTGGCTACAAAGCAAGTACACCATCGAACGCTATCGAAATTTGATGTCCTCAGTATGAAGTACAACAGCTCTGCCCAGAAACTGACCCTTGATTCGTGCATGGGGAGTCCTACCCTGGCCTTAGCCTACGATTGTCGACTATTTAGCCGGAATGAATGGACTTACGGCAAAGCTAGTGGCTCGAGGGGATAGCATTGTTTACTCTGACCTGGCTCTGTCTACACCCGGAGCCGACGAGAGTCCAAGCGCTAGTTCAATCCAAATCTTTAACATAAAGGAAAGGCGCCTGGTCGCGGTCGAGCGCTTGTCTAAATAGCGGCGGAAATTCTTAAGTAAACCGCACAGATATTCCAAGATTCAATGGTCTGTCGGCAGTCTGTCAAGAAGGCTTCAGCCATCCGCACCAAATGAGCATTAAAGGAAGATTGCATTACATCCCGAATTTAAGCTGCCTGCTCAACTGTCTGAGGCCAATTCCTGCATGTATACATTGTACGTTGTATGTATCGTACACTGTGTTGTACGTTAGCCTGGCTGACCAGCCAAAGCAGGAATTCCAAAAACAACTTCCTATCCTAATAGCCGTTGCAGAGCGGGGTCCATTTAATAGCATTACTAAACCAAACAAATGAAGCGGAAGCCACAAGCCAAAAAAACAATTCACTTTTATTTTATAGCCGACCAAACGACTATCATGAACTTGCAGGCAAGTATATCTACCTTCACGCATAGTTGTTATGAAGGAGCGAAATGCCTGCTGGCCTTCTTTGGACGCCTCTAAGACCTTCCGGAAACTAGCTGCCTCTGGTAAGGTAAAGGTCCGAGCACCTCCTGCGTTTAATCCGCACAATATGCATACTTCGCGGTTATCTACGATTATGATACTACTTCCTAATATTTTTTAATTCGAGTGACCCTCACTATTTCTGGTTCCGGAAAAACGCATGTAATGTGGAGCGTACTGATCTGATGCCCGCAACACCCCAAAACGGAAGCAACGCAGTCGTCTAAATCATAAAAGTGGTGCCAACAGCAACCCAGAGTTAGCTAAAGCGAAAAGAATTGCCTTTATGTTAGAGATTGTAAGGCAGAAGACGACTTCCGTCAGACTCTTAAACAAGCGTATAGCAGGTAATGCTCAGGTATGTATTTTCATAATGTTTCTATTTAACAAAAGAGCCGCAGGCCTTGATGGTAATTGTATGCAGTCATGAGGAGAAGCGCGACTTCTGCAGCTGAATCTGAGCGCTTTCCACCACGTTGTCGTCCAGCCTAATATCAGAACATTGAAAACCAGCCAAAAAGATTTTTTGAATCTTAGTAGCTGCTTTCCTGCCGCGGAGCCCGAGATGAGCGGACATCCGAGCAGTCATAATTTCTCGGAGAAGCGCCCTTCCCCCGGCTGATACATAGACCTCTCAAAGCATAGCATTCCTTGCAATATATTTAAGAATTCAATTACTTATATACCGCATAACCTATGAAAAAACTCCAAATCTTGTTTTTTACT
Organism: Cristatella mucedo; assembly: GCA_009760855.2. Lineage (NCBI taxonomy): Eukaryota > Metazoa > Bryozoa > Phylactolaemata > Cristatellidae > Cristatella > Cristatella mucedo. The sequence continues at coordinate 3,445,545 of WPIO01000039.1, read as the reverse complement.
TTCGCTCAGCATGTCTTAGACTCCATTGGTGTCGATTGCCGTTATGGCTTTTATATCTCTACATAAAAATATATACAAATATAATTCATTTGCATAGCGCCCTAATAGAACTTAATCTCTATTCGGGCGCTTCATACATGCCACAGGGCTCAAACCCACGACAACGGCCAAAGCTTGGTCGGAGCGAGCACCTTACTACTTGCCACTTGCCTTTATCACACGTCTTTTGAAACTTGGTGTTTCCGTGAACTTGATGCAATTTTTGGCGTTTTCAATTTAGCAGCGTTTGGCACTGATGGTGGGACCACACAATTTGTGACCGTTGAAGAGCCTTTTAAGTACCTTCCAAGCACGGAATACTACGTAGACTATGGTACATTCAAACTAAGCAACAAGTCTTACCAGCTATGCAGTTATTTTATATTCGCATGTGTGCATCTTTCATTGAATGAACAAACCCTACAGAAAGATTGGACCCACGACGGAAATGGCTACACAACCGTTTGAGAGCCTGCCTACCTCCATACTTAAGGCATATAAGATGCTACTCTGTCAACCTTCTAGCATTCACGACAAACACTTTGATAAATGCATATTTTTGCAGAATCCGTGAGTCCCACTATATCCATTTTAAGGCCAGGGGTTAGCCCATCCTTTAAAAAAATTTATAGATGCATCTCAGCTATTATCCTATTAGGAGCTATTAGGCCACGGCATGGAAATAGAGTTATAATAATAATAATACACTTGATAAAGTGCCCTCAAAGAACTCAATCTCTTTCTAGGCGCTTTACATTCACTGCAAATGAAAAGTAGATCAGCCAACACATGAAAACCATACTCTGGTAACCAAGCCAACTATGCTGTTGCTAAACGGTCGACTTAATATTAACGGCATAAATTTCCTGGCTATAGCACGGTGGTATTTGCACGGCGGCAGCAGCAACTACCTAAACGATAAGCCAGTCCATATAGTGATAGGAGGCAGCAGGCATTAAGATCCAATTGCTCTGCTCATGGCCATCGATTCAATGACCGAAAAAAGACCAAGCACTTCATTAAGAGCCTGTGATATCTTTCTATTTCAATGCACGTAGCAGGTGACTGTAAAGCTCTAATAAAATCACAAAATCCGTGAAAATATAAAATATGCCACGAATTTAACAAGAAATGCTGAGTTATCCGAAAAAGCTAGCCAGCAGTCCTTCTTGTGGATTACTCAAAACTTCTTCCAAGCCAGCATTGTACCATCACCAATTTCCAACATGACTGCATCTACCCTCGGATCTTTTCCGATCTTCACATTTAAGTTGTGAATCGCTTGAGTTTCGTGGTCATTGGGCTCTGGGTTTAGCACGAGCATTTTCCATAATGCCTGCGAATAATCACGTGTCAAAATATTAATCTTATCTGCAGCGAATTTGGCACCACAAGCAGCACAAGGTACTCTTCAGCAGCTTACGTTGTCGACTGCAATGAGACCTCCTGGTCTTAGTAGCTTCAGGGAGAGTTCATAATAATTGTCATAGTTTTTCTTGTCGGCATCGATAAACGCATAGTCAAATGTTCCAGCTTCGCCATTGGAGATTAAGTGGTCTGCAACGAGCAAACAGAGATTTTCTCGGGAGTAACCTACACTTCTGTACCTAAAGTCTTTCATACCAGAAAATTGAGTCGTTTGAAGTCCAGAAGAGATTGAGAGTACAAAGAGGCAGTACAAATGTCAACTCTCCCTTAAGTTGGGAATACAGCAGCACCACCCGGAAAGTTTATAATATAACAGGCACGTCATAATCGTACCTTTCTCCGTATGCGGGTAAGATACCTGGTGAACCATTATGACAATCACTATTTCTAGTTCTGGCAACGTATGACACGTGGCTGTGCGATCTAGCAATCTTTACCTATATTGGGCAGGGATGAAAACACAGCCCAGAGACATTCCAGACGAATGAAACTACATATATGAATTCGGTGTTCATTTCCAAGATACAATGCCTACTTTCAGCTACATAACATTGCTAAAATTCGGGCTTGTTTAGATAAGGATACCACATCTAAGTTGGTCCATGCATTCGTGACATCCCGTCTTGAATTCTGTAACTCACTGCTTACTGGCCTACCGGCATGTGCAATCAGGCGATTACAGCTGGTGCAAAACTCTGCAGCTAGGCTTGTCTGTCGTGAACGTCACAGTTGCCACATCACACCACTTCTCGCCAACCTGCACTGGCTACCAGTCAAGCAACGGATCGACTTCATAGTTTTGTCGCTCACTTTTAGGTCACTTCGTTCTTTGGCTCCAGCCTGTCTCTCAGATCTACTCCCCCACCAGGCCAAGCATCGTACCACCCGCTTTTCGGAATCCAACAGTTTACCAATACCTCGTACAAACCTCAAATCCTTTGGAGACCGTGCATTTAGTTCGTATGCTCCCAAAGCCTGGAACTCACTCCCGACTTGCGTCAGAACATCCCCTGACTTGACCACATTTAAAACACACCTATTTAGGACAGCATTTAGTAGGTCCCTGTGATTCGTGCTTCACGTGCTTATGAGTGCAGACACTGTGCATGCTGCCACTAACCACATTTGCATGCTGACCCTGTGCATGTCACCCCTAACCATGTTAATAATGTTGTTTATCAAGCATGATATTACTCACCATTCAATGGCATTTCCCTTTGCAGCAAATGTAAAGTGCCTAGAAAGAAAAAGAAAGAAAAATCCTAGCTGATTAAACAGCCTCTTTTTGTATAGCGACAGAAGAGCCTTTACGGCTATCACCACCGCTTGCAGTGGCGATAAAGAATCGCCCACCGCAGGAATCGAACCTGCGACCTCGGGACCGAGGTCGTGAAAGCAACCGCATTACCTAGTGTGCCATCACAGCTTTATCAAGTGCATTATTATTATTATTACAACCATAGTGTCGTTGCCCTATGACAGATAGGCTTGCGACCAAGCATAAGAGACTAAGAAAATTGCAATACCTAGAGTAGTTGAGACCACATCTTGGTTCCTATTAAATCTGCTCTCGTGCCATATACCGGCTCATGTAACAAAGGTCACACTTGTCACCAGGTAGGATCAGCTTTCCTGTTCTCAGTGCCGCCAAGCATGCTAAAATGACTTATACTTGTGGAGTTTGCTTTATATAGCGACAGTACGCACTTTACTGCTTGGGTAAAGAAGAATAATACACTTGCACATGCTGCTGCCAGTTGCTGTTATATATGATAAAGAGCTTGAGTATTTTGCTCCATTTGCATCTAGTATACTCTATTTTTAGGACAGCTACAACCTGCGTGCGGATCAAGCTTTAAAAGGCTACCAATTTCACTATCCAAGCTGAACTGTTGAAAAATCATGATGAAAAATGTTAGTTAATACAAGGCTGGGGTAATATCTTGGTGTATGTTGTGAGCACCCGTTGCTACTACGATCATACAAAGTTAACAATAGGCCAACCTCTAAATGGCCAAAAGCCAAAGGACAATCGCCTGAATTGGGATACTTGTGTTCCCTCCTCGATCAGATATATCCATTAGAGACCATCAAATTACAGAAAATGAAATGCAGATTCAAGAAAAATTTATGATTAACACCTCGTGTTGGTAGAGTCTTCAACAAAATCTGCATTTAACTTACTCAACGTCTCTGTCGCTGGTGCTATTCGAAGATCTATTTTGCTGTCTACCCCAGCCTAAAACAGAAGATAAAGCCGAGTAATGAAACAAGCATAGTGCGAACTATTTTGACATTTTAATGCAAGCCAAACAACATATTTTTAAGGAGGTGAAGAAACCAGGACGCGAAAAAGATTGTCAAAGTTCGGAATTCTCCATCTTAAAATCTGAGAATGCCTAACGTAACATAGAATTAAACTGATCTAATGATTACGCCTCATGATTACGAGTTTAAAAGTGCTATTGAACACTAAAAAAAGTTGGTCTATCGGGCTAACCTAGTGGCAGGCTCCGCTTCCTCAGAGAGCATCGCAAATGTGCAAAAAAATTGAAAATAGGGAGGCATTGCTACATAGCAATAGTTTTGGCATGCTGTTCTGCCTATAAGTGGATAAAAATTAATGCACTTGGGCTGTTCTTTCTAAATGGCTTCTCTCCTGCATGGACATACAAAATATTATAGCCGTGGCCATTTTCAAGACTGGCCTTTCAAGTTTCTGAGCAAAATATAATTTTCCTAAAGCCATTAAGTTCATTTTCTCACTTTTTTAGTTTGAGAATGTTTGCTTCCATTCACGTGCCAAATGCAAGGTCACAAATACAATCTGAAAGAAAGTTAAGGGAGCTTGAGATTTTGGAAGACAAAGCACAGGTTCAGCTATTCTATCATCTGCATAAATGCGAAGGCCTAAATAGTGCTTCGTCATTATAGCTGCCCGAGGAAGAGGATAAACTGTTAAATTTAGGCTTGTCTGTCGTGAGCGTGGCAGTTTCCACACCACACCACTTCTTGCCGACCTGGACTGGCTATCATTCAAACAATGCATCGACTTCAAGGTTTTGTCACTAATTTTTAGGTATCTTCATTCTTTGGCTCCAGCCTACCTATCAGATCTACTGCCCCCACGCTAAGCATCATACCACCGCTTTTCGGAATCGAAATGTTTATCTATACCTCGTACAAACCTCAAATCTTTTGGAGACCATGCCTTTAGTTTGTATGCTCCCAAAGCCTGGAACTCACTCCCGATTTGCGTCACGACATCCCCTGACTTGACCAAATTTAAAAAGAAACTAAAAACGCACCTATTCATTACAGCATTTAGTGGCTCCCTGTGATTCGTCCTTTATGTGACTTTGCATACTGACACTGTGCATGCTGCTACTAACCACACTTGCATGGTGACCCTATGCATGTCATCCCTTACCGTGTTATTCTTGTTGTTTATCGAGCATGCTACCACTACATCCTATCGTGTTTCCTTTGCAGCAAATGTAAAGTGCCTAGAAAGAGATTGAGTTCTTTGAGGGCGCTTTCTCAAGTGTGTTAATATTATCTTTATTATTAACTGAAGTGGACCTAAAACAGACCCCTGAAGAGGCCCATACTTTAAAGGCTCACTGGATTCCTATTAGCAGTTGATATCTATGCTTTGAATTATCGTAAAGAGTGCTTTGATGTCAACAACTTTATAGGACAAAGTGCGTATGTTATACCCTAAACCAATCACTGTCTCTAAGCACAAGTGGCGATCCCTTTATAAATAGTTGGCAAAAATGGCTATTCTGGGGGAGATCAACATTTCACAACATAATGTGCTAAAATTACGATTTGTTATGATGCTAAGAATGCTACTGATTTAGAGAAGTGAGTGTTGAAAACAGTATCTAGTCAAGCTAGTCTTGAATCGGTCAGGCCTAAGCACTTCTGTTGGGTCCATTGTATAGCGACAGCGTACAACTCCAGCAGAAGTCGCCGAAGGAGAACAGCCGACCTAATAATAGACTGGCAGATTGTTCCGAGCTAAGGTCTATCTCTCACATCGCTTCCTGCGATTTGTAATACGCGGTCTCAGTGTTGTCAGTTCGATCTTCTCATGCTCGACTGCTCAGACATTTACATTTACACACACGTAGCAACTTCTAAGACCTAAGTACATATAAGCACTTCTCCTACATTACCACCAATTACATGCTCGTTAGCCCCCCCCCCCTTTTAGCCAGTGTTAGCAATGAGTCACTTCATGGTCTACACTATAAATATGATCTAAACACTTCAAATATCCATTTTTTCATAGATCCGAGGTTGACGCCGTCATCAAGTTTTGACTATATTTCAATTTCTGGTAATATTTCACTGGAAAAACTCCCTCATATTTTTAGATCTACAAGTTAATAAAAACATAAAACGTACTAAAATAGCGCACTCATAATGATCAAACTCCATATCACTCGTTGGATCCTTGTCGTTGCACTCGAAGAAATAGAGACACTCGGTTCGCTCACGAAAGCAATAAAGAACTGATTTATTTATCAGTTGATCAATGAAACCTTTATTAACTAGTCATTTATTAGTCTCGTTTTAGCTCGGAATGCTATGGCAGCAAAAGAATTATGAGACATCCTACAGAGGCAATAATTTCTCACCGCAGCATACATACAAGCCTCTGCCGATGCAGCAACTAATACGAACCAACAATATCGATAAAATTTAATCTACAGTGTGCCTAATCAGTTTAAATTGTAATCTTTTGGTTTATAAGTTTGCATTGACCACAAGCACAGCCATTACCATAGGGAAGAAAGCCAATGAATAGGTCCGATTGCAGGTGAGGTGATTGCAGGTTTCTAGTAGCTGTTTAACAGTAATAGTAAAACAGTTGTTTTTCGTCCAAAATCATAAATCGGTAAACAGCTGTTTTTTCTAATTGTTTTAATGTTTTCAACGGAAATTGTTAAACAAAAAGATAATAAAACTATAGTTCCATGAAATTTGTAACAGAATAAATCTTTTAATTTCTTTTGAATGTGTTAGTGATTTACTATGATGATTTTATCTAACTGGCCAAAAACTACAATTAGAATGCAATTTCGCCAAAATTAAGTAAGATCGCTTAAATTAACATTGTCACATCAACAAATATTGATGTTCTTTTCAACCATGCCTTCAGTTTGGAAATATGTAGTAAAACAAAAGAATCCAATTACAGAAGAACTAGAAACCCAAAGTGGACGGTGCAATAAAATCATCAAATGTTCTGGAAACTCCACGACAACATTGAAGGATCATTTAAAAATAAATAGAAGTCATTTGGATAAACCTACTTGAAGGTGAACCTCCAAGGAAGAGCCCAATAACAATAAGAGACCAAAAACGATTACCGATTTCCCGGGCGAAAGAGTCTGTAGAAGATTTTTACTGATCTGGATACTGACAGAAAATTGATTAGAGCTATCACTAGTAATAAGTATACGGCAATCAATCTCAGGGGAAGGATTCAAACTTTCAGCGAACGAAAGCGAAGTACTGAAGCTGGAGCGTGATGACTCCGAAGAAAGGAGAAACAAAACTTTTGCCGATATCAAGGGAAAACTCGAGAGGAGTAAAGTTTGGCACGACTGTGGATGAATAAGCAACTGTGAGAGGACGCTGATTCTTCGGAGTCAACATTCACGATGGCGGCGATAAAACAACAATCAAGACGGATCTTATATGGTCAAATCACTGAAACAGCATTTGAGCGTTTTTGCAATAAAAACGGAGTGAGATTTGGTGGGATCTATTCAGGACGGCACTGTGGTAAATAAGAAATTCATTAGCCACATCGATGCCATCAGACAGTTCTACTTAAACCACGGTCAGCACCTTTGAGTATTGACACATTGTAAGAGAAAAGTAATGAGATGGACGACTTAAACCTTGATAGTAACTATATTGATGAAATAGACACTTTAGAGCAGGCTCGGACTTCGAAGGGATCAGCGATGATACATTAGAAGGAGACGTCGATTACCACGACCTACTCATGAAATCACGAAAGCTAGAAATTATACAACGTAATTCTATCCATTAAACCGACATCAATGGGTGTTAAAAGAGTTTTTTTCGGTCTGTAAAATTTCTGATAATAATTAAGATCTCATCACTCAGAAAAGTCGCTTAATGCACTTGTATTCTTGATATATTATTATAAGTAAAAATGTATTTTAATTTAGAGCTTATCATGAAATATGCATGATCAAACGGCGTTCATCAGTAAAACTAATCTGTTGACTTTAAAATTAGTGAAAAATCGACAACAAAAACAGCTGTTATCAACTGTTTTTTGAAAATTGGAAACAGTAACAGCTGTTTCTCAAAATTGAATTTTTCAGAAACTTTACAAATGAAACAACCATGTCGGCTAGCTCTCTACTGGTTGATAGTCTTAAGAATAAAGAAACTTTTCTGAGGCATCCATTAACACAATATCATGTGCGCTCACCTCCTTCCAGTACGGCTTTCCAATTGAAACAAACTCTTCGTTTACATCGCACGCAACCACTTTGCCGTCAGGTGGTAGGGCCAAAGCAATAGTCAGAGCACTGTAGCCAGTAAACACACCTAATAATATATAGGCACCAAGAAAATGGCATGAGCTACCGCCGTCTGATTGCTGGCAACCAAGCAGTAACGAGTTCTATCAGTATTCTCAGATCAAATATTAGTGAGTTGCTGCTCGTAGAGGGCATTCGTACCATTTGGTCACTGACATATCAAAGGTATTCAGCCCACAAGCTGCAAGGTAATTTTTTACAGATTAATAAAAAAAAGCAGGACGGTAACAAAAATGACATGACTAGACTACAGCACGGTCGTGTCCAAGAACACAAAAGTGCACGACTTGGTGGAATGGTTTTGCTATTTAAGAGATCACGGCTACAATCTTGGAGGTGCATGCTTGCTCACATCTTAATGTAGCAGCAATGGTAGCTAGAAAAATTGACAGGTAACTATTTCTATAGATTGCTGATGGTAGGATCTCTGTTAGGATCAGCTTTTCTATGAACATGAGACGGAACAAAAATCGAAAAGATCCTTAAGGCTTTTTAGAAATTTAGACATAGCAAATCCCTACCAAAATTACTCCATGTGGTCTCATACTCATGCAAGGCCAACTAATCCAATTTGAGCTTGATGCTCGAGACTCGGCTCCACAATCCATGATACGACTACTAGAATACCTAGAATACCACATAAAAGGCTTACCCTTGTCAAAGATACTATCAAGTTATAAGTCAGCATACAAAGTGCCACTTACTAACGGCATCTAGATGATTCCTTAAGGACTTTGTCGCTAAAGTGAAATTATTAAAGACCAATTGCATCTCTTGGAGCTCTCACACAACCCTCATCAAACCCTCCATCTCACTCCATATAACACTGCAGATTGAAAGCACTTAGATGGCCCAATTTGGAACTGTACTAGTATATTCTGGCCTTCATGATTCCTTTACTAGATGGTAATTGAAAGCTCTTCATAAAAGCCCGACAGAAAATTGTGATCGGCTAAGCAGCTTTCTAATCTGGACGGTGAGAGCTCTAACTCCTCGAATCTGGTTTTGCAGGTCTTTCTGCCTGTGCACTAAGACATTTGCGAAATAAATGTTTGTGCAAAACTCTACTGCAAGGCATGTCTGTCGTGAGCGTCGTAACCAATGGAGCTGCTCCACTTCCACGAGCACATCGACTTCAAGATTCTTCCACACACTACTAGGTCGCTCCATTCTCTCGCTCTGGCTTGGCTATCTGAACTAATTCCTTCTCAGGCTCCGAATCGAACAGCCTTCACTTTGTATGCTTCAAAAGCCCTGCCTGACAGTCAGGACATCCCATAACTTAGGGACATTTAAAGAAGAAGCAAATAACTCACCTTGCACTTTCTAGACCACGTGAATTGTCCTAAATGCGATTATGTATGCAGAAATTGAGCATTATATCACTTACTAATTGGAATGCTTCCTTTCTAGCATATCTAAGTTCCTAGAGCAAGATTGAGTTCTCTTCGGGTCTTTATAGGTGCTTCAAAAATGTCTTGGTATTTATTATTGTGCTTACCGATGTCAAGTGTCTTCCTTGCTCCCATGTAGCGAACAATGTTGCCAAGCAGCTGCAGTTCGTCTCGCGATCCTAGCATTCCAGCTCTTTGGTGCTCCAGGGTTCTCTACAGTGTCAGTTAGCCATAATTTACAGCTACCGAGACCCTTGCTGGCGACAAGCACGGGGAGCACTGCTCTGTTAAAAGAGATAGAAATGCGACTGACTGCTTCCTGTCAGACCTGCTAACGTCTTCGGAGATAAACGAGCAGCAAGCCATGAACAGCAAGCCAGAGTCAAAAGTATGGTGTATTTCAAGGTTAAGGAAATGATCATTCAGTCTGAGAAGGCAACCAGAAGAGAATTATGCAGCAGGAAAAATTGTATAACCCTATCACAACAAATACACAGGAGCACTGAACTAACACTACCAAGGCAACCCCGTATCAGAACTCACTAGCAGTTAAAAGTCCGGTAAATTCTTAATCTTTTTAGAAGTCACCGATAATTGTCAGCAGCCTACCAGTATCCTTCCTATTCGACCTGCCATTTTTGACTTGGCAGGTGCACTGTCTGGTTGTACTAGTTTTTGTCCTCATCTAGCTTGGCAGGCCAGCAAAGTTGCAGCAGTCTCACCAACTTTTTACTACGATGGCTGCAAGTTCGTGCACGGTCAATGACAGAGTGGCACCACAGCTTTGCATCCAGCCCATGCTGCAGCTAATCAATTCAGTCTCTACTATGCAGCAATATTCAACGGCATCCCCACGCTAGAATGAGCTCACGCGCGTCTTAACAACAAACACTACAGGTGCTAAACAGCAGCATTGACAATGACGGCTTAATTGATGGCTTATGAAAGACAACTGTTGCAACTGAGTTGAATTTTGCATGATCACTACTAATAGGGGTTCATAGAGGTACAATGACTGTCCCCCCAGGTTATCGTCTGGTGACCAAGCATGACTTCCATGGCTATTGCTTCTGAATTCTAAAAGCAAAGCTTCTGCTGCACTCAGCAAGATAAACAATACAGCATCCGATTTGGACTATGTTTTCAGATTATGGCACTTGTAGACAAGTTCAACTGTGCAGTGTACACGGTTAGGCAGTTTTAGCTGTACATCTAGTCAGGGCTATAGTCTTCGCTGAAAAAGCAGCTATGCATCCCAAGAATGCTTGCCAATGTCGTTTACAAAATTATTCTGCCTACTGCAACGACCATAGACCAGCCCTCTTAAGTTTACCGGCAGAATGGTCTTGAGATCTTGGTGATAACACAGCACAGTACCTTCGCTTTCCTCACTTTTTAGTTTCGGGCACATTTAACAGATTAAATTCCCTCGAGCCATGCATTCTTGACATTTCCACATGTTTAGCAGCAAGCTGTCTCAAGCTTGATGATGATTAAACCAACTGATGATTAAACCAACTGATTAAACCAACTGATTAAACCAACCGCTTATTTTCACTAACGCAACTGCCAAAGTTCGGTATTCTCGGCTTGCTTAGGTAAGAATACCTTGGCTAAACTCAGTGCATGCATTTGTGACATCCTGCCTAGACTTCTGCAAATCAGTGCTCCAATGACTTCCGGCCTGTACAGTGGAATGCTTACAATTGGTATACAAATAAGTACCTAAACTTGTCTGTCACGAACATCACGGCTGCCACAATATGCTGCTACTCACGGACCTAAGCTGGCGCCCCAGCATCTGCCTATTTCAAGCTTCTGTCACTCACTTCCATGTCTCTTCATTTTCTTGCTCCCCCACCCACTTATCGAAGTGACCCCATGTCATGCTTCTAATAATAATTCTCCATGTGACTTCCGTAATTTAGCTGTGTCTTAACCAACGTCAAATCTATTAGACAGCATGCTTTCAGTTCATATGCTTGATGCCTGGAACTCATTCTTGACTGACGTAAGGAAATACCGTGAATTGACACGTAAAAAGAGCTAAGAAGCCACCTGTTCGTCACGGTATTATCTCTGTCGGTGTGGGCTGTTCTTTCTGCGTTCGTGCAGAATGAAATGGTACATGTTACCACCTGACCCAACCAACTGACAGGCTTCCATTCCAGCATATGCAAAGTGATTATAGAGAAATTTGGTTCTCTTAAGGTGCTAAAGTTTAGCACCTTACGCAGCTAAACAAATGCTTTATAATTAGTACTAGTGCTGTTGTAGCAGTTGTTAATGATAAGCTAGGAGATCGTGAGAGAAACGGATAGAGTGGAAAATAATTAGAGAGGCAGAGAGAGCAAGGAATTAGAGGAAATGCCAGATAGAGAGCTGAGACAAATAGATAGGTAGAGACATTGAGTGACGAGAGTGAGAAGTAAGGAATGTGCCGGGAAGAGAGAGGGAAAGAGAGAGAGTGTGTGTGTGTGTGTGTGTGTGTGTGTGTGTGTGTGTGTGTGTGTGTGTGTGTGTGTACATGCATGTGCATGCTGCGTGTGTTTAAGAGGCTAAAAAGGAGTCAGTGAGACATATCTTAGATAGATATAGAAGAGGAAAGTAGAGAGAGAGAGAGGAAAAGAGAAGTGTGAGTGAGAGGACAAAGTTCTGCAGGGTAACCAGCAATTGGGCACCGGCGACCTTAGTCAACGAATCGTCAGCATGCAATGTATTCAGAGCTGCTTTCTAGGCAAGGCTTACAAGTCGGACTGCCAGTCCTGCCAGCTAGCTGTTACCTGCAATCCTCTCTAGCCAGCTTCCTGTCGGTCCCACACGTGACCGGCAAAAGTATTACGAGCGACAGGCAAGTGTGAGAACCTACGTTGCCATGGTGCCGGTGGCTGAGGGATGGAAGTTAAGCTTAAGGACCAGTAGGCTCCCTCAGGCAAGCACCATCGCACAGTAGGTCAGTAGTATCGTCAGTAGGGCACGTGCTGCATGCTGGTGCCTACCTGTATCAGTGCTTCCTGAACCGGGTGCAGTGGGCTGCTGTGACTCCGCAAGTAAGTGTTCAGCTGATCATTGGAACGGCCAGTCTTGCTTGACATTCTACAATGATGCTAGATAATCAATTTGGAGCTTACTTACAGCAGAGCAGCCAGTCTCTATTGACAATCTACATGCAACTGAGGACCTAACAACAATTTTGTGGGTAAATCAGGCGCAGTGTTGGAAGAGTGAGTAGGTAGGGAGAGAAAGGTTGAGAGAGAGTGAGAAAGAGGAGAAAAATAAAGAAAAATACGAAAGAAAGATGTGGAGCAAGGTAGAGACAGAAGAAAGCAAGAGATAAAGATAGTGATTGGGAGAGAGAGAGGAACATGCAGAGGCAGAGAGCTAGTGAAGACACATAGGAGACCGACAAAAGGCAGGAAGAGGAGGGACACGTGTGGGACAGACAATGGGAGACGAAAACCAATTAGAAATGGGGTAACTGAATAGAACAGTAAGACTGGCACTCATGCCCACCTGTGATGCCGATATTATTACCTCACACATTCTTTCCGACCAGGTGCCTGCTGTATGCAAATGACTGCAGCCAGCAAACGAAATGGTAGCATCTCAATAATGCATTGTAGTTTATGCAGTACAAGCATGCTAAGGTCCAAACAATGATCAACCCACTAGCTTGCGACGTACTGTGCTGCAGAGGGTTGTTTGAGTATGGCTATAAATCTGAGTAACGATATCGGTCCATGTGGGAAGTGAGCACACACTCACATACACATAATGCTCCCAAAGCCTGGGACTCACTCCCGACTTGCATCACAACTCACTCTAGACTTGCGTCAGAACATCCCCTGACCTGACCACATTTAAAAATAACTTTAAAACACACCTATTTAAGACAGCATTTAGTGGGCCCTGTGATTCGTCCTTCATGTGCTTATGCGTGCTGACACTGTGCATGCTGCCACTTACCACACTTGCGTGCTGACCCTGTGCATGTCACCCCTAACCATGGTATTCATGCTGTTTATCAAGCATGATATTACTCACCCCTCAATCGTGTTTCTCTTTGCAGCAAATGTAAAGCGCCTAGAAAGAGATTGAGTTCTCTGAAGGCGCTTTATCAAGTGCATTAATAGTATTACTATTATTATTACACACACACACAAACACACACACATGAAAATAAGAAAGCTCCAGCATACTAAAAATGGGCTTCCAACCGACGCCTGAGAAAAAGAAGCGGGCATCCATCTCGAAGCGGTCTTATACTCTGAGGGGAAGTGATTAATTCAACTCGAGATAGATAATGGCATCAATACATAATAACAATAACAATACATTTATGAAGCACATCTAGAAAACTAATTCTCTTTCTAGACACTTTGAATATGCCCTAAAGGATGCATGACCAAATGGTAGCATGCAGTGCCAGCACACAAAAGTACCTCTGTCATAGAACCTGGCCCAGAGCAGTCGCATGGCTAGACCAGAGCGACAGAGGCCCGTAATCTTTTGAAAAAATGAGACGACGCCATTACTATGGGCAACTAGAGACCCGGTCGCGAGCAACCGTTGGGTGTTGAAGGTCGATCGGATCATCCAGCTGGTCCTTTCGGCAGGCCCGCGATTCCAGTACGCCAACGAACCCAAGCGCTGCATGCTAGTACCAGCCCTTTACGGCCTCCCCTGGTCTAATTATAAGATTAAGCTGCGTACAGACATGTTACAGCGGCTGGCTGCAACTCGCCTCAATCGTACTCCACACGGGTTATCTTTCCCTCTCCCTCCCCGCCCCCTAGCCTTACCTACCTCGATGGAAGGCCGAGACGACGGTAGTTCCCTATGGAAAAGTCGTTCGCGAAGAGTGAACCGAGCTCTAATGGCCGGCTGCCAGCTCGCGATCTAGAGCGGATGCCTCGGTCAAAGGTCCTGTATGTTTACCTTGCGATCTAGTGATGCGTCATACAAGTAAAGGAGCCGGAGTTGTCCCCACCCAAAGAAATGTGCCAGTCAAACGGCAAGCGCGTTAAATACGTATTCACTTGTTAGCTACATAGTTGTTGCCAACGCGATTTCGATGTCGCATATGCGGTGTGTGGTTTTCCGAACGCGGGTTCGGTGTTCTATTCGTGGTGTGTGCTCCTTCTATGCTACTCACTACCTCAACTGCTCTCCTGACTCTGCTATGCTTCCCACTTGGTAGTATGTGATTTTTCCATTTCGCACCCTGACCCTCACTCGAGCACACTCCAAAATTCGACCTCGCTATCGCTCAGTCTCCTTTTGTAGTCGCCCTCCTGAGTGTCAGTGTCCGAAAAAGAAAAATCAAATCCTACTCCAACAGGTGTTGCTTCGGAGCAATGGAAAACAATAGACTACTAACAATATTACAAAATGTAGTTATTATTATATATTATAGTAAATTGTTTTCAGAGTTTCTAAATTTGATTTAAAGAAAAATATTTATATATTATAAGATGTCTGAAATAAATTCATTTTCACGGCGTGAGGGAGAGTCATTCAATGACCATGCAAAAAGATTAGTATTTTCTTATGAGCAGCGTTTTAATGTTAAACCTTCTTTTACTAAGAAGTATGGCAAGTCAACTAGAATTGTTCATTATCCAGTTTCGGCAGTTGATATAAAAGAATTGATTGAACGTCTTTCTGTTAATAAAATAATTAATCCGAAAAAATCAGAAAGTAAAAATTGTTTCTATGAAGAAGCAAAACGTCTTTGTAAGATTGATACTAGTGGATGGTTTTTAGGTAGAAAGACTACTATTGGTAGCTTAATAGATTATGAGTATGAAGGTTTTGAGGTTGAAGATGCAGATTTAGAAGTATTTAAGGAAAAAGCATCTCCTGGATTAATAAATGCTATGAAAGATATCTCTAGCCAATATGGCAATGTAAAAATGAGTCTTCTTCTGCAATTAAAAATAGAAAATGCTAAGAAAGATATTATCTATGCTCCAATTAATGGTCTCTCCCCAATAGCACTAAGTAGAGTTTCTCATTTTAATTCAATAATTGACAAACATTTTTCAAAGATTAATAAAACTGTAGATGAATGGAACGAAGGTGGTTCTTCTTGTAGAATTGTTGGGATATCTAATGCATTTGCAAAGTTTACAGTCTTTGTTCCACAAATTGGAGGCTCGTATTGTGAATTACCAATCAAGTTAAGAAATAAGAGATGTGTTATAATATAAAAAAATACAGATGACAACTTTTGTGCATTGTGGTGTATTCTGAGAGCATTACATCCGAGAGAGAATCATCCAGAAGCAATTCATGATTTAAGGCAAATAATGCTTGAGAAATATTCTGATATACTACCTCTAATAAAACATTTATTCTTTCCTATAGATAATAAAGATCCAAGAAATCAGTTTATGGTCAATGGCAACGTACCAATTAGAGCAGAAGATATTCCAAAACTTGCAAAATTATTCAATGTTTCAATAAATGTTTACGAGTATAACAACTCAGTTTATCCATTAATTGTTTGTTCAGAGGAAGGTGAAAAACATATAGATTTGCTTCTTTATTCTTATAGAGGAAGATCTCACCATGTACTAGTAACAAATTTTAATGCACTTTGTAGAACAGATAAAGATAGTGGTAGAACAAGATTATTTTGTAAGAGATGTCTCTCAAGGTTTCATGAACAAGAAAAGTTGGATAAACATGTTGCAGATTGTAATTCAGAGAATTGTGGGACTTCAAGAATAAAAATGCCGGTGGCTAATAAAAGAAAGGATGGCACAGGAGATTTAGTTATGTTTAGAGATTTTGGCAAAATGATTAAATTGCCAATAACAGCATATGCAGATTTTGAATGTTTACTAGGAACAATTGATAAACCAGAAGAATCAGTAAAAGGATCTGTAAATCAACATAAACCTTGTTCTGCTGGCTATGTAATTGTAAATCATGAAGGAAAGATTGTAACAAAATATAAGCAAACTTTTGGCGCTGACTGTGTTAAGGATTTCATTTTGTCTTTAAAGAAAGATTGTGAAATGCAGATAGAGAATCTAAAAGTAGTACTTGAAAAAAAATAAAGTTTTTGATCGAGAAAATATGCCAGAAGAAGAAAAAGAAAATTATAATAATGCATCTGTTTGTTGGATTTGTGGAAACTGCTTTACTGAAGATCAAAAAGTTCTTGATCACTGTCATCTTACTGGAAAATATAGAGGTGCTGCACATGATGTCTGCAACAAAAAGCTAAGAGTTTGCCCAAAAAACTTTAAACTTCCTGTTTATATTCATAATCTAAGAGGATACGACTCACATCTAATTGTTAGTGCGCTTAATTGCGATAAAGATAAAAAAACAAGTAATTGCCAATAACAAAGAGAAGTTTTTAACAATAAGTTTTGGAAATCTTTGTTTTAGAGATTCTTATCAATTATTACAAAATCCACTTCATAAATTGGTGAAAAATTTGGCTAAAGCAAATGATAAATTGTATATAATGAGGCAACACTTTAAAGAAATTGATGATGCAAAGATGTCACTACTAACGAAAAAAGGTATGTATCCATATGAGTACATGGATTCTTTTGCTAGATTTGATGAGACAAGTTTACCACCAATTGAAAAGTTTTATTCAAGCATTAGGGGACATATTTCAGAAGAAGATTATATTCATGCAAAGAAAGTTTGGAATGCTTTTGAAATAAAAACATTAAGAGAATACCACGATTTATATTTAACTATTGATGTTTTAGCACTAGCAGATGTTTTTGAGAGATTTCGTGATCTAATAATTACACATTATCAGATAGATCCTGCAAAGTTTATGACAACTCCACAATTAACTTGGACAGCAGGACTAAAATATACAGGAGTTGTTCTTGAATTGCTAACTGATCCAGATATGTATCTATTCTTTGAAAAAGGAATTCGTGGAGGAATGACACAAGTATCAAAACGTAAAGCCAAAGCAAGTAATAGTAGATGTAGCAATTTCAATCCAGATAAGTTTAAGTCATACTTATTATATTTTGATGCTACAAATCTTTATGGCTGGGCTATGAAACAATCTCTACCAACTGGAGGGTTTAATTTCTTATCAAATCAAAAAGTAAAATCATGGAACAAAAATAAAAACGATATAGTTAAAAAATTTAAACCTTCATCAAATAAAGATTATGTTCTTGAAATTGATATACACTGTCCAAAAGATAAACATGATTTATTTTTTGATTATCCTTTACTTCCTGAAAACAAACAAATAAAGAAGAATAAACACTCAAACTATCAAAACTCTTTTAATAGAGGAAACGATCCAGTTGAAAAGCTGATATTGGATTTGGAACCAAAACAAAAGTATGTTATTCATTATCTTAATCTTAAGAATTGTATTGAATTAGGATATGAGTTAACATTTATTCACAGAGTATTAGAGTTTGATCAGTCCAATTGGCTAGAGTTGTACATTGATAACAACACAAAACTTAAAGGTAAAGCAGCAAATGATTTTGAAAAAGATTTCTTTAAATTACTCAATAATTCATTCTTTGGTAAAACAATGGAGAATGTTCGAGATAGAAATAATGTTGAGTTACTTAATGAAAATGTAGATGAAGAGTTGGCTAAGATGAATAAAATCTATAGAAGTCCAAGATTAGTAGACAGAAAGATATTAACTAATAACATTATCTGCATAGAAAGTAGTAAGGAATCTATAACTTTAAACAAACCTATTTATGTTGGATTTTGCATACTTGACTTATCTAAAGTATTGATGCAGAAATTCTATTATCTAACAATGAAAAAAGATATGGATCAAAAATAAACTTGATGTATACTGATATTGATTCACTCGTCATGGAGATATTTACTGAGGATGTTTATAAAGACTTTATCAATTACCCAGAATCATTAGATCTAAATACTTTTCCGGATGACTATCCTTTTTGGAATGATGATAAAGCAAAAAGTATTATAAAAGGAAATAGTAAAGTTGTTGGCAAATTTAAAGATGAGATAACTGATAAGGTAAAAGCAGCAATATTAGATGAATGTGTTTTTCTAAGACCAAAACTTTACTCTTATACTATTTACACTGATAAAGAAGTATTTGATGATAAAGGAAAATCATTAGGAATAGTTAAAAAAGTTTGTGAGATGAATGAAATGCTTGATAAGGAGAAAGAACAAATAGGACAATTTAAAAAAGCTAAAGGCGTTAGCAAAAATGTTATTGATAAACACTTGAAACATGAAGACTTTAAAAACTGCTTAGATAAAAAGGTAGAAAATAAATGTGAACATTCATTGATTAGAAGTGAAAAGCATGTAATGTATACGATTAAACAAAACAAAGTAGCACTATCAGCTTTCGATTCAAAACGATACTGGTTAGACTGTGGAATCTGCAGTTATGCTTATGGTCACTATAGAATCGCTGATGCATTGAGTAACAATCTAAATCCAGGACGATGTAATACTTGCAATATTGGTGCTATTAATATAGATGCCAAAACGAAAGAGTGAAAATATAATTGAACCTGAAGCAAAAGTAAAGTCGAACATGATATTCGAGAAACAACACAAGAGTTACATGAATTACAAATAGAAATGGAGTATGATAGAGCAGAAGAGGAGTTAATTTTTGAGATGGCAGGAATAAATTTATATTAAAAAATAAAATTCATTATTATAGAAATGAAAAAAGTTGAAATTGAAAACAAACAAGTTGAAGAAATTGAAAACGAGTCCGACAGTGATGATCCTGATTACAATCCAGATGAGTCTGAAGAATACAGCAGTGAATACGATTCTGATGAAGGCTATGAACAAGCATTCTGTTTTGAGGAAGAAGTAAATTACGTAAATGAAGAAGATGAACTATAAAAAAATTTATATTTATATAGAATCGATGTTTCAAGAATTTTTAGTTGTGAACAGTCAAGAGATATGGCTCTTTAAATTTGTCTACAAAAATTAAAGAAAGTCGATCAAAGAATTGTCAAGCATTTACTTGATAAACTTATTCCAGATTTAGATAGCTCGTATATTAGTGTTCTAGTTGAGATTTGCGATACCTGTGATAAACTAATGGAATGTAGAAGTAAAATAAATGAAATGTTGGTAGAAGCAGAAAAGAAAACAAAAACTCCAAAAACTAAGCAGGGTGTTCAGATTAATTAATTTTTTATATTTTTTATAATAGTATAGGAAAATGTCGGGAGAAGTATCTGATCCCAATCTTACTACATCTGCAACTCTGCTGAAAGCATATGTTGACTACCTTGTAAAATCTAGAATGACTGCTTATGATCAACAAACACTCGACTCAGATATCTCAATTATGACAGATACATCTGTTAAAAAGTTCTATATTGATGAGTGCGACATTGAAGCACAAAAGGTAATCAATTCTGGAATGGCAAGTATAACAACTGATCTTGAAGCAACAGTTAGATCAAAAGTTGATACTCTTCTTGATACACCTGGAGAATTTTCTAGTTATACTACATGGATTGCTAGTCAGCTACCAACACTTTCAACAGTTATATCAGGCGTTGCAGGAATTAAACCAGATATCTCTGGAATTGTTAAAGATTAATGTTATGCAATCCTACCTGATCTATCTGATGGAACTAGTGCCAGACAAAAGGCAACACTTGCTGCTCCTGCTGCTCCAACTGTTACAGATCCAGTTTCTGATACAATTCCTTCAACAACTTTATAATTAACTTATTTATATAGAAAATGAATGTAGAAACTAGAAGTAAAGATTGTCTAGCAGTAGCACAAGGACAACAGACTATAAAAATTTGCTCATATCCAATGGGAAGAATTGAAGATATTAGGAGTACACTATTAGAATCATTAAAATTAGTTTTAGAATACAAAGCTTTAAGAGTAAATCATTCAGAAAAAGAAATGGCATATATATTTACAAAAGTTAGAGATGGGTCAATTTTTTCAGAGTTTCTTAAAGATTTGAAAATAGATAAAATAAATAGTCTTAAATCAGAATCATACTCTAAAAAAATAGAGTTAACAAAACAATTAACAGGAAAAGAATGTAGCACACCAACAGAGTTTATTAAAGAAAGTTTAGAATGGAGGTAGTTCTACACATCTGTAGTATTAATTGAATTCAGAGATGAGTGTATTATATCACCAACTAAATCAATTTCAATAACATCTAAATTATTTGGAGTTACAAGATTATTAATATAATTTAAAACAGGAAACTCAACAGTAATAACTACACTAAAACTTGAATCACTGTTATTATAAAATGTTATATAATCACTTATATGTAGTCACCTTCAATGTCGTAATATTTAATATTAAGAAAATTAGAAATTAAAAAATTTGGAGAGTAAAGTTCTTGACAATAATTTCTAACTATAAAATTTTTATTATAACCATATATAAAGAACTCCATTTTAACATTTGAATAACTTACTCTAGTTAAATTAATATCTTTTAATATAATTGATCTATCAGTTTGTTCTTTATGAATAATAGAGTTAATTCATCAGAAATTGTAGGCATTTGAGCAACATCTGCATTAAAAAGATCCTTTATTTTTATTTTTAGTTTTAAATAATTTAGTTTTTTTCTTGCTGGAATATCGGATAATCTAGCTAAAGATGAATTATTACCACTAGAAAGATTATTTATACTATCAACATTCAATATTCCTAACATTTTTGAGATAGGTGTTTTTTTTAGATAAAACATTTCAATAGAAAGTCTATGAAACAGTCAATAGGCATATGAGTTCTAACTGCATCTGCACTTAAGGTTCCAGTAATAGTATCTAGAACTCCTGCTTTTTGATCAGTGTACTCTTTTGTCGCAATATCATTTCCATTAATTGGATTTGCTATATTAACATATTTTTTGAGTTTGCAGATATGTTTCCTCTTATAACCTGATCTGAATCTTTTTTTACATAGTTTTCATCAGCAAACAATTTTCCAGCAACTTCCAATGGATCTATATTATTTTCAATATTTACTATTCTATTTTCACTCATATTCAGTGTTCCAGTCATGTGTAAATCTTTTCTGTTAAGCATTATAATACTGCTATATAAATAGTAATATATATCTCCTTATCTATAAGAGTTGAACCACATATCTAAAATATAACCACCATACAACTGATCATTCTGTGTTGTTAGTGTTGATGGTATAGGCATAAGTACTTGTGTTTTATTACCTATTATATCATCACTGTAAGTATATGCTACTGCAAGAATAAATATACCAGTAGGAACTGTAATATTGCTAATATTAGTAATCCATCTACCATTAAATGTTTTTCCATATATTTGTGTAGTTAGTGATCCATCCATAATTCCTTTAAATTTTACAGTTGCGACATTCCCATTTACTCTTTGTAAGTACCCAAGATTTACGCCATCATTAGGATTTACAGGATCATTTTTTATTGTAATTGGAAAGTTTCCCATATCTAAAGGTCCATTAATAGTTCCACCTTTTAAGTTAACTAAGTTATCATCAGCATATTTCTTATTTACGACATCATATGGAGTTGTAGGAGCATCGTTAGTATTAACAACTAAACTAGCAATAGTTAGCACACCATTAATTCTTCCACCGGTTTTTGGTATTTTTGTATCAGCATAATCACTTGTAGCTGCATCACTTGGATTAACAGGATTTCCAAGATCTATCAGTCTATGATTATTCATATCAATATCACCATCAGCAGTTGTTCCTCTAGATATTTTTGTAACAAAGTTTGTATCTATATACTTTCTGTTTACAGCATCTGTAGAATCAACAGGATCTCCAAGATTTTTTATTAAATTCTGATTCACATTTAAAGTTCCATTCATAATATCTCCAGTTTTACGAATATAATTTTTTTGATTAGATCCTTTTCTCCGATATCCACGCGACATTCTATACAATAGTAATAATAAAGTCAATATATGTAACATTATTAGCAACTGTAAGATTATCTATCATATAAGTGCATGATCCATCAATATTTATTACTAAAAGGAGAGTACCAGATACCCCATAAGTGTTATCACTAGTTAACTCTAAAAACACTCCAGTAGTATTAGAACACCAGAGTATGCTAGATACTGTTTGAAAGTTTGTTACTGGTCCAGTAACAAGTGTTTTATAAGGTGTTGCATAGCCGATTACACTTCCTTGCTGATTAAAAACTGCAATGTCTGCAGGTGTTGTTTTCAATGTAGAACTTTCTGTTCCTGTTCCCTTTACATTAATATTAAATATGTTTAACGGAGCAATAGTTGAAGCACTTGTAAAACCAGAAAGCCTTAAATACAAAGTAGAGCATTTATAAGAATCAACAGATTGTTTTGTTACAACATCTGAATTTTTCAAAGATGTAATTCTGTTTGATCCTAGATCAATAGTACTATTAGAGTTACCATTAAAAACTTGAGACATACTTTTTAATAATCCATAGTTTATTACTTTGTAAGGTCTAGAATCTTGATAGACAGTTCCGTCAGCAGATCTTCCAGATATACCTGTTATATTTCTACAGTTTAACTGAGATAGCATTTTTGTATTATTCTTTGGAAGTAAATCAGATAAGTTAGAAACAGAGGCTATTTCTCCAGAAACAGTAGTTGCAACAGTATTAAAGAAGTTTGAATTAAGAGCATAATCTAATCTTATTGCGTCTCCATCATTTACTGGAAAACCAAGATTTTTAATGCTATTTCCATTAGCATCAAGATCACTAAAAATATGACCATTAATCTTACTAATATTATCCATTCTTATACATATGAAGAAAATAAAAGGCGGTGATCTGAAATCTGGCTTAGATACAACAAAAGAAGTATTATCAGGAACGACAACAGCAACAGAAGTAGGATCAAAAGCAATTATAAAAGTAGCTCCTAAGATTGCAATGAAACTTAGTTTACATGCATCAAACAAGATTGCAACTATTGTTCCAAAAGTTTTGCAGGCATTTAAAGTAATTGGAACTGCTACAAAAGCACTTGGAGGATTTCTATCAGGAATAACAGGAATTTTAGATCTTGGTTTATTTATAAAAGAGATTGTAGATGATATTTCTTCTGGAAAGTATGGCAATGTCTTCTGGAAGTCAATTGCAGAAAAAAAAGGACTGTCAAAAATGGTCGCTTCTTTAGAGGTTGGTTTTTACATAAACGAGATTTTGCTAGAAGCAGAAAGAGCTAAATCTGATTGGTACTTAAATCCTAGTAAGTTTCTTTCAGAGACATTCGGAGAAGAGGTTAATTGGAACGCTGCTCAACTAGATCCTCTTGCGTGGAAAAAGAACTTTCTTGAAGTAAGATCAGGTGGATTTCTTCCTGCAATTCCAGCATTCATGGCAAGTATAGCTTCTGTTATTGGAGCTGTTGGCTGAGGTGTTTCAATAGCAGTCTCAGTTGCTGGATTGATTAAAAAAATAATTGACAGTACAATGTATACAGCTAAGGCACCAAAAATGGATACGCATGAAAAACGAATGAGTGCTTTGAGTTTACAAAGGGAAAGACTAAAGAATGCAATTGTGGATATAAAAAATATGATAGAATTACTTGATAGAAACATTGATATTGATTTGAGTGACAAAGTGCAAAACTCAGAGGTGAAAAACAGATTAGATTATTTGAAAACAGGTAAACAGTTAGTAGAGGTATCAGGAGTAAGTTATTCAGATAAGTTAAAAGAAGATATAAAAAAAGTAGAAAGTAGTACGGTTGGAGGAAAAAAGACTTGTAATTATCAAGCTGAGAGCGCAATGTTACTAGCTAATCTATATGCACAAGGTAAATCACAAGAAGAAATACATAGAGAAGTGCTAAAACTAAGAGATGATTTGAAAAAACGCTATAGAAATTAAAAGTCTGTGTAGCGAACTATTTTACAATCTTCAGTTAAACTATAAGTAAAGTTTAATCGAGCAAATTGCAAATAAAATTGTATAGAAATTATATCTCTTCTTTCAGCCGCAGCGATAGGATTGTTATAATAGCCCAGATGATATTTATGTTTATCTATTGTAATATATGATTCATATTTATCTTTTCTCTTGTTAAAACTAACGCCAATATAATTGGAAGAAGTATTTTTTCGTTTTTCCTTGTTTCTATTATTTTCTGAAGAAGTTGCTAATCTAAGATTGCTTATTCTATTATCTGATCTTATTCGATTCACGTGATCAATTTCCGAAATTGGCATTTCATTATTCATTATCATCCATATAATGCGATGTGCTTGATAAATTTTGCTATCTATTCGTATTTCTCGATAACCGCTATGATGAATTGTTCCGGCTTCGCTGCCAGATCTTGCTTTTCCTCTTCTATTTACTCTCCAAAAGAGTTTTCCTGTATATGGATTATAGTCTAAAAGTTCCATAACTCTATTTCTAAAGCTAGAAACTTGATTCATTTCTTAATATATAATAGTTTAATTTGTCTTTAAATAAAAATTAAATATATTATAGAAATGGAATACCATGAGGTAAAACTAAACCTATCAGAACATCAAGTAAACTTGGTACATAAGTCTGATAAACCTATTTCAATCAGGTTAAAAAAGATCTATCAGGTTCAATTACAATCTTTGTAACAAAAACACAACTAAATAAAATAGAAAAGTGTAGATCAAAAAACAC
Source organism: Cristatella mucedo (assembly GCA_009760855.2). Taxonomy (NCBI): domain Eukaryota; kingdom Metazoa; phylum Bryozoa; class Phylactolaemata; family Cristatellidae; genus Cristatella; species Cristatella mucedo. The sequence continues at coordinate 3,420,437 of WPIO01000039.1, read as the reverse complement.
TGGCCTACAACTGAATCTTTCTCTAAAACAACTGAAACGTAATAGAGGACTTGGCTCAGGCATTGTGGATTTCATAAAGTAACTAACTGGAAATCGTGAAATGCACCTAAAACTACCCTCAGAAGTAAAATCTGAATCTGTTGCGGGTGGTTCATTCAATGGAACAAATCGTTACTCATATGCTGGTCCGGGAACCAAGTTTACTCAGAGAATGAGTGAAGGCTATACAGGCGTGAATGACCTAGATCGAGGTGCTTTAGTGCACGATAGTTTATACACCGAAACTGGATCAATGCCCGAACCTAAAAGAACAGAAATAAGAAACTTGTCAGACTTGGTATTAGCTGAATCTGCTGCTAGAATTGCGCTCGATCCTCGTCAACCAAATTATGTTCGTGAAGATGCAAAGACTGCAGCAGCTGTTATGGCAACAAAAAGCAAATTCGGCTTAGGCCTTTGAGGAGCTCTAAACGATTCATTTGCTACTGATTTTCTACAAGATAAAATAAGTAATTCTGCTAGTCTTAATAAGATAAAAAATTATGACCGTGGAATAGTTGATAAAATGCTTGATATCACTAGAAAAAAGATCTAAAAATTTAACTTACAAAACTATTTTATATTTATTTTTTATATTTATATTTTTAAAACTCTGCTGGATTAAACATTGATCTCTTTGGTAATAATAATAATAATAATAATATTGCACTTGATAAAGCGCCCTCAGAGAACTTAATCTCTTTCTAGGCGCTTTACATTTGCTGCAAAGTGATACGCAATGGAATAGTAAGTAAAATCATGCTTGAAAAACAAACAAAATGAATAACATGGTTAGGGGTTACATGCACAGGGTCAGCATGCAAATGTGGTTAGTGGCAGCATGAACAGTGTCAGCACGCATAAGCACATCGAGGACGAATCACAAGGACCCACTAAATGCTGTCCTAAATAGGTATGTTTTTAAGTTTCTTTTAAATGTCGTCAGGTCAGGGGATGTTCTGATGCAGGTCGGGAGGGAGTTCCAGGCTGTGGGAGCATACGAGCTAAATGCACGGTCTCCAAAGGATTTAAGGTTTGTACGAGGTATTTCTAGACTGTTGGATTCCTAAAAGCGAGTGGTACGATGCTTTGCCTGATGGGGTAGTATATCTGAAAGATAGGCTGGAGCCATAGAATGAAGAGACCTAAAAGTGAGCGACAAAACCTTGAAGTCAATCCGTTGCTTGACTGGTAACCAGTGCAGGTCGGCGAGAAGTGGAGTAATGTGGCAACTGCGACGCTCACGACAGACAAGCCTAGCTGCAGAGTTTTGCACAAGCTGCAATCGCCTGATCGCACATGCTGGTAGGCCAGTAAGCAGTGAGTTGCAGAAGTCGAGACGAGATGTCACGAATGCATGGACCAACTTGGACGTGGTATCCTTATCTAAACAAGCCCTAATTTTAGCAATGTTATGAAGCTGAAAATAGGCTTATTTGACTGTGGAGCTGATGTGGTCGTCTAACGAGAGGTCGCTTTGGAATATGACACCTAGATTTCGAGCTGATGCAACTGGAGATATGCTGGCAGAGCCAATTTTGAAAGTCAGCCTTTCCAATTTCTGAATAACACTAGGTTTGCCCATAACTAGTAAGTTAGTTTTATCATCGTTTAGTTTTAGAAAATTTGCTGCCATCCATGATCGGATGTCATCAATGCATGCAGCAAGTGAGTTGAGAGAATTTGAGGTGCTCGAAGGCTGGGAGGGATCAAAGCAAAGGTACAACTGAGTGTCATCCGCATAGAAGTGAAAGCCTAGATTGTGCTTGGCAATCACATCAGCGAGAGGGAGAGTATAAACGGTGAAAAGAACCGGAGCTAGCACAGAGCCCTGAGGTACTCCATATTTTAGAGGTACTTCAGATGATCTTTGTCCATTCACGTCAACACTCTGGAGTCTCCCACTGAGATAGGACCCGAACCACTGCAGAGCAGTGCCAGTGATGCCCAGGCGAGATGAGAGGCGCTCTAGAAGTACTTTGTGATCGATGGTGTCAAAAGCTGCCGAAAGATCGAGCAAAACAAGAAGAGACACTCTACCCATGTCTGCATTCCTAAGTAGGTCGTTGTATACCCGAAGCAATGCTGACTCTGTGGAGTGATTAGCTCTAAAGCCAGACTGGAACTTACTAGCAAGGTGTGAGGTTTCGATATACGAGTTCAGCTGGTCTGCCACGACCCGTTCCAGTGTCTTTGATAGGAATGGTAGAAGGGAGACTGGGCGGTAGTTGCTTAAGTTCTCTTGGTCTAGTGTAGCTTTCTTGAGAAGTGGCCTGACTACAGCTTTTTTGAAAGGTGCTGGGACCTGACTTGAGGCTAATGACATATTAATGATGTTGGTTATGCATGGCAGCGAGCAGATCAATGCAACGTAGGAGCAGGACAGTGGGAATAGGGTCCAGTGGACTTGTTGTCTTCTTTGATTGAGATACGAGCTTTAGGACTACATCACTAGTGACCTGTTTAAATGCAGACATTGAGGCGCAGCCAGGAACCGAGGAACAGCATTCTAGTGGGAAGGTTGTCATCGCAGGGATGGATTCCCTGATTTTGTCTATCTTCTGCACAAAGAATCGAGAGAAGCGATCGGCTAGATCATCACATGGATCATCAGGTAAGGAGCTAACCTGGGAACGGTTGAGGAGATAGTTTATTTTAGACATCAGCATTTTTGGATTGTGCATCTGTGATTCAACAATGTTTCTATAGAAGCTAGACTTAGCCTTTGCTAGGATCGATTGGTACGACCTACAGTAGTCTTCATATGCCTGTCGATGGACAGTTAGTCCGGATCTTTTGTATGCCTTTTCAAGCTTTCGTTTAGTAGACTTGGCTAGTTTAATGTCTGTGGTAAACCATAGGCCCTCTGGGCGGGGGGCGCACAGTGCGCTTTGTCAAAGGTGCAAACTCGTCGAGCGTGTCAGCTAGTGTCGTGTTGAACTATAAACTTTTACTTGGTCAATCTTTAATCTAATATTTAATCTTTCTTCATTATTATAATACTCTTGAAACATAACACTACCATCAAGAATTCCAGTTATACAAAAATCATTTCCTAACTTCTTAATTACGTCTGCTGGACTAGATACTTTAATTTGTTTATTATTCTCATCAAACATAATACTAGGTTTCTTTCCAAAAACAAATCTAATTCCAATTTTTGACCTTGCACTAGCATCAAATGCTTTGAAATCTAATTTTCACTCGATCTATCTACAATGTTTTGAATATAAGGAAGTGTTTCTTCTGTTATATACATCCATGCTCTAAGATAAAGTTTTGAATCTTTTGAAATTTTCTCTTCAATATGAACGTGTGCAGGCTTTCCTTTTGGGATAACAACTGCAGAATTTTGGAGAACTAAAAATTTCTTTTCTTGATTTTCCATTCTATATAGTAGAAATATTTTGTTTAATTCAAATTAATAATTGCAATGACTGTACCAAAATCGAAAAATTCCATTAATTTAAGAAAGATTAAGCACCTCATTCCACAATCCATTTGATTAAACTTTTGCAGTTGAAACGTTTGAAAACTTGGTGTAACACCGAAATAATTAATCACTTCTGGCATTGGAGGAGCACCGAACGAGTCAAAGTACAAACATCGATCACCTATTTTTTTAAGAGCTACCCAATGATATATTGCTAGATCTGATTTACCAGTATTTCAAATAAGGCACTCATTCTGTTCTGGAGAACTTAATTCATCTCTTGCAAATACACCTCTGAAATTTTTTATATCTAATTCTTTAACATATTGGTTTATTTCAAAATCAGTTAGTGGCGTACTTTTTAATTTTTTTTAAATTGTTGATAGTTCTTCTTAGTTCAGAAAGTATTATATCTTTACTCATTTCACTTCCACCATGAGATAGAACTCCACCACCAAATTTCTTTCTATGACTCAAAACTCCAGTACCTAACTTTTTACCATGAGACAGAACTCCAGTACCTAACTTTTTACCATGAGACTAAACACCTTCACCAACACTTCTTAACCTAACAAACTTTGACTTTTTACTTTCACAAATCACACAAATTGCTTTAGTCATTCCTCTAAGACCTTTTGTACTATCTATCTCGACATACTCTTCATGAATGTTATCTGTAGGCTTCTTACATTTCAAGCAGTAAATTTCCATTTCTATAATATAAAAACTTTTTTTAGTATAGGAAATGTCTCTTCGAGTAAGGGCGTTTAATTTTGGACAAGATGTAGATACTGGGCATAAAGAACTATTGCAAAGTGTACCAATCAGAGCTTTAGTTTTAGGTCCAAGTGGTTCAGGTAAGTCTCAACTTATAATGAATTGGATATTTTATGGAATGGTTAATTATGATTGTTGTACAATTATTGCTTCAAGTTTAGATCAAAAGTTGTATCGTGGACTCATGTCAATGACAAAAGAAAACAAGGCTTATTCTTGGATTAACGGAATTGATGCTATGCCAGAAGTAGACTCGTATAAGAACTGCAAGAATTTTGTTGTACTTGATGATTTAATGACAGAGGATCAAACTAAAATATTAGAATATTTCACACGAGGAAGACATAAAGGTCTAAATATTTTCTATCTTGCTCAAGGCTTTACGAATATACATAGGAGAGAAATTAGAAATATGGTAAATCTAATAGTAATATTTAAGCAAAACACAACTGATATTGAGTATATTCGTTATGCATATCTTGGAGATATTGATAAGAAACAATTTAGAGAATGGGTTAATTCTTGTACTAGAAACCGTTTTGGATATTGCATAATAGATCTAACTAAGACTGAATCGGAAGGCAGATTTTGGTCTGTTGATTCAGAGGGAAAGCAATTAATGACATTTTTTAATTATTAATAGATATAGTAAAATGTTTAATGGAAAAATTTACTCGAGTCGTAAAAACCTTACAAAGGAAGTGTTCAAGAGGCATTAGATTATGAAACTAAACTGCAAAACCTGCAAGATCTAAGAGATGCAAATATTCTAGAAAACTCCAGTGAGATACAAAGAATAGAATCAGAAATTGCTATAAGAGATGCTGCTGAGCATAGATTAAACGAGCAAGCATTAGAGAGATCTACTGATAACTCAGGTAAAGTTGTTGTTGAGAAACTTAAAAGAATTAGACCTAAACTTGCTTTACAAATAGAAAACAAATAACAACTGCAGAAAGTTTTAGAATACAAACAAAAACCAGATATATCAAGCACTATTCAAAAAGCAAGAACAGCTGTTAGTGAAGGAAAGCATAAAAAAGCTATTACTATAGCAAATCAAGCAAATACATATGCAGCAAATCCAGAAATACGAGAAGCTATTGATACGGCACACTAGGTAAGGCGGTTGCTTTCACGATCTCGGTCCCGAGGTCGTGGGTTCGATTCCTGCAGTGGGCGATTCTTTATCGCCACTGCAAGCGGTGGTGATAGCCGTAAAGGCTCTTCTGTCGCTATCCAAAAAGAGGCTGTTTAATCAGCTAAGATTTATACTGCTCAAAAAGGTTTAGCTGAAGAGTTAAATATAAATCCAACCACTGGCACACCGAAAAAAACTCAAATACAAGATTTGGATAAAGCTGAACTAATTAAATTACTTAATGAAAAAAACGGATATATCCCAAGTTACGTACCAAGAATAATAAATGAGATTGATAGTACAAATAAAGATTTAAAACGATATGAACTTGGACAAAAGCTTTTTAATGAAAAAATGGATACTTCTGAACAAGAACTAGGTCAGACTGCTCATGATATATTAGAATTCGCAATTGGTTATTATAATAAACTTGATGGTAAACAGGTTGAAGCAATAAAAAAAGCATATATGTTAACAGTTGTAAAGAAAGATTTACTTGATATTGTCGTAGCAAAGAAAACCGATGGAATAAATAAACAAGTAAAAAAGACTGTGGAGAATCTTAGTGAAGAGAATCTTTCCAGTGTTATTACAGAGCTAGACAGAAAGAAAAAAAGAAGTGTAAAAGAACAAAAATTTTTAGATTATTTAAAACAAAAAGTTGGTAGCGGCATTGAAATAATACCATTAGTTGTAAAGAGTGATTCGGAAGTATTTAACAAGATAGAATTGTGGATTCGTGAACTTGCTGCTGGAAATACTGGAGTAGTAAATTCTATTAGTGCTGCTGTTGATTACCTTGCAAAATCTAGAAAAGTACCTAAGTCATACATTGCTAAGATTAATAAACTTTTATATGATATATAGAAAATGTCTGATCTTCTTGGTGTAGCTAAGGATATTCTAAAAAATGTTGAGTCAATCAAAAAAGATACCATTGCAGGTAAAGAGGGGTATATTTTTAATATAAGTGGAACTACTAATCCTATTAGAGTAAACATCAATAACCCAATTAAACTTAATAATAAAAGGTTTAAGGTATGCTTCAAAAAGTTTGTCGGAACTAACTCTATTAAAAACATTACATCTGCAAATAATACTTTTGTTTACAGGATTACTGGTGGATCTGATCGAATAGTAAGAATACCACCTGGCATATATGCTGCTGTATCTGATGATGTAAATATTTGTATTGCAGATACAATAAATAACTCTGTCGTATTATCTGGAAATGATAAGTTTGTTTTAGGCATTGATACTGCTACTTCTAATTCTTGGATTACTATGCCTGCTGGGTTAACATTTGTTGCTGTTTAATCTACTATAGCTACATTACTTAGATTTACTGGAACTGTTTGTACAACAGACAAGACACTTCCATTAGATGCATATAGTGCAGCTCCTGGAAAACAGTTTACACAAGTAGTTGTAGATCCAGCAGAAAAAATTACTTCAGAGAATGAAGTTTTTGTTTCTGACCTAAGCTTAATTCTTATAAACTGTAATTTGGTTGCTAGTGGAACAAGTTATATAAATAATATTGAAACACAAGCTCTTAGAAGTTTTGCTTATAATTTATATCCTTGGGAACAAATGGTATATGAGCCGAATACTCTTGAATATCACAATCTTGTTGGTGATTCTATTTCTGATATATTGATTACAATTACAGATCAAAATTTGAAAGTCTTATATTTTGGTTCTCAACAAATTACTGTTGTAATATAAATTATTGAAATATAATATAAGAATGTCAATAAGAATAACTGGAACTACTAGTTCTGATTCAAAAACTCTTGTTCCTCCATTAATGCTTGGATCTGATTCTGGTTTTAACAAAATAGGCTTACGGAGAGTTGAGTTTGCATATACAAACAGAATAATAACAAATGTTACTCATGCTGTAAACGATATGCTTCGGTATAAAGCAAATATGACATCTCCAAACAATTCCTCAGTTGCTATACCAGAAGGATATTATGATAGTCAAAAGATTGTTTATGCATTAAATCAAGCACTATTAACTGTAAAACCAAACTCTATGCTCATCAATCTTGCTAATAGAAATAGTACTGGAATAAGATTTAGCGTCGATGCTGATGATAAAATAATAATGCAAGTTGCTGGAGATTTTGTTGTATTACTTGGAGAAAATTCTGGAACAATCAACTCTATTGGAGATACTCTAGGTTTTAATTCAAACCTGCAAGGCACATTCGATGCTGCAATGGTTGGTGGAACTCCATATGAAGCTATAGAAAAAGCAATGTATTTCTCTGGTACTTATAAAGCTTGGAATAAAATGCAACTTCCTGACAATTCTGGAGTAAAATGGATAAGCATTGATTGTGATTTGGTAGATCCTAATAGAAACTATGTTGAACATAAAAAAGAATTTTTAGAGCAATCATCATCTTTATATTTAATTGATATTGATGATATTGATCCAGGAGAAAAGGTTGATGGGCACATTCCAAATATCTTATTCTTGCCTACTCGTGGAGACATTGATGCTGTAAGTAGTATTAGAATTAACTTAACAGATCAAAATAAAAATACAATAAATACTATTACAGATGTTCTAGCTACAATAGAATTTTCTAAATAATATAGGATGGGTAGCTATGCTAGAATTGGTCGTGGTAGGATAACTGGTGGAAAATATCATGGTTCTGGCATACTTGATAAGATTATTGATGGTATTGAAAAAGCAGCTCCTGTGCTTACTGGACTAACTGGGCTTAGTATGAATATTGCCAACAAAGGAATTGAAATGCATCAGGCAAGAAAATAAACTGAGTTGCAGACGAAGAAAGAAAAGATTGACCAGGAATATGCTAATAAACGAAGAGAACTTGATGACAAACTTGATGAAGAAAGAAGAAAGAAAGAACTTGAGTATGAGTTCGAGAAACGTAAAAAAGAAGAAGATTATGATAGAAAAATGAAAGAGATGGATCTTGAGATAAAACGAGCAATGCTTGATAAACTTAAACCAAAAAGCAAAAAGAAATACAAAGCAAAAATGGAGGATTCTGAAACTGAAGATTATTCAGAAACGTTAAAAGAAAATGATCCTAAGGCATACAAAGAGTTAGAAGAGTTATAAAAGAAAAATCTGCTGTTCCTGCTATTATGCCTGCAACGAGAGCTGATGGATATGGAGGATATATGAAAAAAATTGGTGCTGGTTTATACATTCAGAATAAGAAATACATGTTTACTTTTTTATATAGAGAAGAAATGGCAAGTGCTCCAATTGAGAACATACTCGAATTAGGTGATCCTAGTTTTCCTAACTATAAAATTGAAGATTATCAATACAGAGAATTTTATCAAAGCAATGGAAGTGAGACTGGTGATATTGCAAATAAATTAGTAACATTCACTGTTCCTGGTGAACAACAGCTTTGCTATGTGCTTTCAGATGCTTATCTGTTGCTTTAAGGACAGATAAAGGTTCAAACTGTTGCACCTGCTGCAGGCAGTAACGCGCAATTTGATCCGCTTAAAAGAACTGTTGCTGCAGGTCTCGTCAACAATGCTGGAGCATGGCTTTTCAGTTCAATGAGAATCAGACTTGGTGCTGAAGAAATAGAAACATACTCGCATAGACAGGCTCCTGGAACAGTTACAACTCTTATGGAATTACGTACATATCCAAATGATTACAATCGAACAGAAGGACCTGCAACTGGATGGAAAAAAGATGAGGCAGCTAATCCAGATGATTTGTATGTAGCTGACAGCTATACAAGCTCAGCTGCAAGTGGAATATCTACTTCTAATAATGGTTTTGTATACAGAAGGTGTCTTTCAAATATTGTTGCTGACTCTCCTGGATCATTCAGTATTTCATTTCCACTTGCAAGATTGTCTGGATTTTGTGCTGACATGAATAAAATTCTTTATAATATTCCATTTACGCTTGAGATGACAAGAGTTGGTGGGAGTTACTTTGATGCTGTTATGATTGGTACATCTGGCGCAGCTAACATTATGGCGGCTAGAGGTGCAGGAATTGCAGCTGATGGCACTTGGATGGCACTTAAAGTAGCTATGTCAAAAATGAGACTAATAGTTCCATGTGTAAATCCTAAAGAAAGTATTCAAAGACCTCTTGCAGACGTATCTAGTGAAAGAGCTAAACAGATTAGATTAAATTACAGGGTTAGACGTTATGAGAATATTACGATAACTAGTTTCAACCAAGGTTTAAAGTTTACTAAAACTCTATCTGTACAAAATACTATTGATAAAGTTAGATGGCTGATTGTTGCAGCACAAAACTATAATAAGTTTGATAGTTACGCTGGTAATCCGTGTACTTACAATCACTGCGATATTAAAAATGTAACTGTACTTGCTAATGGTTATAAACAGTACCCTGCTGTTCCTAGAAGCTGCTATTTCAAAGATGCTAAATGCTCAACAGCATGTCTAGATTTTACTCAATTCAGAAAGCAATATCTTGGATTAAATGAACTTACAGAACCAGTTGGTGTTACTTATCCTGAATGGCTGTCGCTGTATCCAATTCATGTGATTGATCTTCAGTATAACGATGAACCTTTAAGAGTTACTTCAAAGCTTGATGTAACTATTGAGTTTAACTCTCAAATCCCTGCTACTGCTGGCGCTAATCAAACAAATGTTATGATTCATTATCTAACCATCTGTGAAAACAGTGCTGAACTTACTTCTAATGGTAATGGTTCACCATTTACTTGCAGTAAGGGAACATATGTTTATGATGGAAGTGACATTTTAAAAAATTTAAACCAGAAATATAATGAATAAATTTGATTGTGTACAAGGTTCAGATGAGTGGAAAAAATCAATGTCTTTGAATATTGGAGGCTCAGAGGTTTACTCAGTGCTTGGAAATGATTTAGTATTTGGAGATCAGAGTGAAACTGATATAGAATTAATTGCAAATAGAAAACTAAAAAAATACATTGCTAACAATTCTAGTATGAGATTTCCTCCAATGATATTCGGTAAAGTATTTGAACCTATTGCTGCAAAGTTTTTAGAAATGAAACTGAAAGTAAAATTTGATCATACAAACGATTGTTTTAGTAGTGATGGTGTGTACAGATATTCTCCTGATGGAATAATAGATAACAATACTCTAGTAGAAATAAAATGTTTATGGAGCAGAAATATCATTGATGATTTTATACCTAAACAATATCACGCGCAGTGTTTACTTGGGTTACATGTTTTAAAACTTAGTGAGTGCTTTTACTCTGAGTTTGAGATTTTTGTTCCTGGGTTGAATTGTGAAGAACCTCCATTAGATTATGTAGCAGCCGGTAATGTAAGAATTCCTAATACTGATTTGGATATGCCACTTAGAGAACCAATTTTTATGCTATTACTTAAAGATGAAAAGTATTTTGATTTTGAGTTTGATATTATAAGTAAGTATGGCAGATTTAACAATAAGAAAGCAAATGGTTATGATATAAAGTATTATATAAAAAGATGTTTGATCCAAGTTGTAGAAGAAGATGATCCTTGTAGATTTGTTAGAATAGTTCCTATTGTTAAAGAAGTGCTAGATAGATCAAAAATTTTAATTAATAACTATATAGATGAGTCGAAGACATCATTGCAATGACTATGTAAGTAGAATAAATGGTTATATTCTATCAGATCTTGATGCAAATGGTAATAGAATTATTAATATGAGAGATCCTGTGAATAATGGTGATGCTCTAACTAAATCGTATGCAGATGCAAACTTTATTGTAAATAGTGGTACTTCTTTAAATCTTCAGAATAGACCAATTACAAATCTTGCTCCAGGAGTTAATTCAACAGATGCTGTTATTGTTAGTCAAGTATCAAACTATGTAAAGAAATCTGGAGATACAATGACTGGAGATTTAAATATGAATAGTTTTGCTATTACTTCTACATATTGGAATTCTAGTCTTACTACTCCAACAGTTTTACCTGATGATTTTTGTGTTACTCATGGAGGATTAAAACGAGATGTATTATTGAAGAATTCTCCTGCTACAACAAATATAAATATGAATAATAATTCTACAATAAATGTTGCTGGACCTGTTAATTCTTCTGATGCTGCAACGAAATCCTATGTTGATAGAACAGTTAAAAAAATAACAGAAGTTGTTGTACTTACATTTAATCCTAGAGCAATGAATTCTATTATTAATATTTCTACTGCATATTCTTGGACAAATAAGAATAGTCCTCCACTAATAATACTAAGCGCAACGATTGTTGGATCATCAGACTGTATACAACTAAAGCCTAACAGCGATATGACAATAGTATCAGGAGATATACGTGCTATAAATACATCGCCGACTGGAACAGATTTTAAGTATTATGCATACCATACTAGAGTTCCGATAGAATATTATTATGTTGATAACCTAGGAAATATGAAAGTTAATCTATTAATTTCTTACATAAGTACCTGAAAAATATAGATGAACTAATAAAACAATTAATTTTGTTGCTTTATGCTTACCTTTTATTAGCGGAAATAGTTTTGCTATATGCATTATTGATTCGTGTTCTAAACAATGATGATTACAGAATAACTCGGAACACCTTTTTTAAAGTGTTTCTTGGCTAAACAGTATATCTTTGTAGGTCTTTGTTTAGAATATTTATTCCTTGCATAATAACAATCTGCACAAATGATTATTTTGTTATTTCTTGAAATACCGCAATCGAATTCTGTTTCTGTACTATCTAAATCACAGATATCACTACGCACTTCATACTTTAACTTTGGTCTTCGTTTAACCTTTTGGCAAACTGGATGACCTGACTCTAAGTATTCAATTTCGCTAAATGATGTCGAAAAAGTATCACAAAATATTTCCATTTCTATAGAATGTCATTTTTAACTCTAAATGAAAGAAAAAAGGAAGGGAAATTTAATCCAGACTCAGATATAAGCCAGATATTCAAGCCAAGACCTAAAGTAATTCCAAAAGGATTCTTTAATACTGTTGAACCGAATGAAAGTCATCAGGCAGACATTTTATATATGCCGAATGATTCTGGTTACAAATATGCTTTGAGTGTTATTGATGTTGCTAGCAGATATAAAGACTCGAGACCACTTAAAACAAAGTCTTCTAAAGAAGTAACACAAGCCATAATAGATATGTATACAAAAAGTTTATTGAAATGGCCAAAGAAGATAACAGTAGATCCTGGAACTGAGTTGAAAGGAGAATTTATGAAAGAAATGAAAAGACATGAAACGCAAGTTATAAAAGCTAGTAGTAAAAAGAGTGTTGCACTTGTTGAAAGAATGAATAGAACTGTAGCAGAAAGAGCATTTATTGCGCAATATGGGAAGGAATTAGAAAATATTAATAATGGAGATTATACTAGAAATAAAGAATGGATTTATAATTTACCAAAGATTATTGATTATCTAAATAATAGCGTTACAAGATCTATTGGTGAAGAACCTGTAAAGGCGATAAAAAAAGAATCAGTAAAACTGAGTATACCAAAATATCATAGAAAAGTTTGAGAACAAGAAAAATTATTAGAACTTGGAACAACTGTTAGATATTTACTAGAACCAGGTGAAGGCGAAGATGAAAAAAGAAGAACAGCTACAGATGCAATATGGAGCTTGACTAAACATACTATTGCTAGAATAATGATATTGAAAAAACAGCTGGTTAGATTTTTCGTAAATGATGTTAAAAGGAGTTTTGTTAGAGAGGAATTGCAAGTGATTAAGCAAGAGGAGTAGTTTCTCTTTGTGAACGCTCTGCTATAATATCGTCAAACTCTTCTTTTGTAACTACTTCATCAGATAAAGCATCAGTTATTTTTTAAATAAATTCTGTGTTAGAATTGAGAGTAAATCTTTTTCTTTTATCTATTTCAACTAAAACCCCATCAACCGCCATTAGCATTGCTGTTAATGCCGAGAGAACAGAGACTACATTAGTTATATCTGGATGCGTGTGAATATGTGTTGTAGAAACTGTAACTCCTAAAGCTACTAGTATATTTACTATTTTAATTATATATCTTACTCTTGTTAACTGAGTTAGACAGGATCTAACTTTAATGTTATATGCAACTGTTTCATCATATCTTTGAAGAACAAATTTTTTTCTTAGATCTGCCGTTTTCCTATAAGTATTAAAAGTTTTTCAATTCTTGGAAATTGATCCATCTATTTTAATTTCCTTTCACATACTATTTTAATTCTATTTAAAGTATGTTTAATAGGAGTTTTACACTTGCGCATGTGTGAAGAGAATGTGCAATTCTGTAAATCAATATTAAATATTTCAGTATCATAAAGTACAAAATCATGTGGTAAATTCTGCATTAATTCTTTTTTGCTTTGAAGATAAACTAATTCTGGATTAGGAAAAGATTTAATTAAAATATTTCTTGCAATATCAATAACAAAACCATTAATATTTAACCAAAAGTGAGTAGTGGCAAGTTTCTCATCCAAATGAACACTAAAACCTTTATCTATTTTTACATTGCATTTACCTTTCAATAAATCTCTAGCAAGTAAACAAGAAATTAAACAAGATCCAACTATTATTCTACTAGAAAATTCTTCAGAAATAGTTTCTAGAGTTTTCTTAATTTCACCACCTAGTTTTTGTAAGGATAAATTATAATTACTTATAAAAGAAGATTCAATCTCTCCCTCACGCCGTGAAAATGAATTTATTTCAGACATCTTATAATATATAAATATTTTTCTTTAAATCAAATTTAGAAACTCTGAAAAAAATTTACTATAATATATAATAATAACTACATTTTGTAATATTGTTAGTAGTCTATTGTTTTCCATTGCTCCGAAGCAATATCTGTTGGAGTAGGATTTGATTTTTCTTTTTCGGACACTGACACTCAGGAGGGCCACTACAAAAGGAGACTGAGCGATAGCGAGGTCGAATTTTGGAGTGTGCTCGAGTGAGGGTCAGGGTGCGAAATGGAAAAATCACATACTACTCACTTTCTCTTTGTTGCGTGAGGCGAAGTCTGTTGGCTACCGAATGCGTACCGAAAGCCGCTTAGGCTGTGAGTGCGCTATAAAAATCTCTCCTGCGTAACACCCACATAGTCTTTATGGCTTTGTGGAGTTACAGACGGAGATGCATTACATTACATTCCACGTCCAGTCAGAAATAGGTCGCAAACAACGCGCTCGTAACGGTGGTGCTAATTCTCCACCGCCGCCGACGACGAATACTAGTGAATGATAGCTTCTCCAGCTTCTATCCACCCAGACGCTAGCCAGCGAATCGGAGCGCACCATCCCGGTTGCTGGACGCAACCCCGAACGCTGGCGAATCAACGCCCCGAGTTCCTGCAGCAAGGCGCCAGTCTAGACCTAGCCAATCGGAGCGCAGCCTGAGTCCCTGGTGGCAAGACTTTCCTTTAGAATTAACGTCCGAACTCCAGTTAAAAATACAACGTTGCCGAGTATCGTTTAGTACGTGTGTTCTGGAAAGTCGTTTTTGTTTTCTCGATCGGGATACGGGTAGGATGACATTTACGTATGAGGTGTTTAGAGGCGGCTGAGCACTTTGTCCCGGCCAATTCCACTCGCGAAGAGCCTGGCTCGGCGTAAAATAGATAGGCCGCTTAAGCACGTCATGCACTGTTTTATTCGGGGTTCTGCAATGAGCTATTACTCGGAACAGCCGGTGCTTTCTTCGCTCTAGTTAATCAAATCTCAAGGTTCCTGGGTCGCAGTAGGCAGACTTTCCGCTAGTATTAACTAAAGCATGTCAGTTAAAATACAACGTTAAACTAGCCAGGTCTACAAAGCGAAAGCTTGAAAAAACATACAAAAGATCAGGACTTACTGTCCATCGACAGGCATATGAAGACTGCTGTAGGTCGTACCAATCGATTCTAGCCAAGGCCAACTCTAGCTTCTATAAAAATATTGTAGAATCACAGATAGACAATCCAAAAATGCTTATGTCGACGATCAACCATCTCCTCAACCGCTCCCAGATTAGCTCCTTACCTGACGATCCTCGTGATGATCTAGCCGATCGCTTCTCTCGCTTCTTTGTGCAGAAGATAGACAAGATCAGGGAGTCCATCCCTACGATGACAACATCCCCCTAGAAAACTGTTCCCCAATTCCTCGCTGCTCCTCAATGTCTGCATTTCAGCAGATTACTAGTGATCTCGTCCTAAAGTTCATATCCCAATCAAAGAACACAACAAGTCCTCTGGACCCTATTCCCACCGTCCTGCTCCTACACTGCATTGATCTGCTGCTGCCATGCATAACTAACATCATTAATGTCATTAGCCTCAGGTCATGTCCCAGCGCCTTTCAAAAAAGCTGTTGTCAGGCCACTTCTCAAGAAAGCGACACTGGACCAAAAGAACTTGACTAACTTCCGCCCAGTCACCCTTCTACCATTCCTATCTAAGACACTGGAAAGGGTCGTGGAAGACCAGCTGAACTCATATATAGAAACCTCAAACCTTGCCAGTAAGTTCCAGTCTGGCTTTAGAGCTAATTACTCCACAGAGTCAGCATTGCTTAGGGTGTACAACGACCTGCTTAGGAATGCAGACATAGGTAGAGTGTATCTGCTTGTTTTGTTCGATCTTTCGGCAGCTTTTGATACTATCGATCACAAAATTCTTCTAGAGCGCCTTTCATCTCGCCTGGGCATCACCGGCATTGCTCTACAATGGTTCAGATCATATCTCAGTGGCAGACTCCAGAGTATTGACGTGAATGAACAAAGATCATCCGAGGTACCTCTGAAATATGGGGTACCTCAGGGCTCCGTGCTAGGTCCGGTTCTTTTCACGGTTTGTACTCTCTCTCTTGCTGATGTGATTGCCAAGCACAATCTAGGCTTTCACTTCTATGCGGATGACATTCAGTTGTACCTTTGCTTTGATCCCTCCCAGCCTTCGAGTACCTCAAATTTTCTCAACGCACTTGCTGCATGCATTGATGACATCCGCACACGGATGGCAGCAAATTTTCTAAAACTAAACGATGACGAAACTAACTTACTTGTTATGGGCAAACCCAGGGTGATTCAGAAATTGGAAAGGCTGAAGCTCAAAATTGGCTCTGGCAGCATATCTCCTGTTGAATGAGATCGAAATCTAGGTGTCATGTTCCAAAGTGACCTCTCGTTAGAAGACCAAATCAGCTCCCCAGTCAAATCTGCCTACCTTCAGCTACATAACATTGCTAAAATTCGGGCTTGTTTAAAAAAGGATACCACGTCTAAGTTGGTCTATGCATTTGTTATATCCCGACTTGATTTCTGTAACTCGCTGCTTACTGGCCTACCGGCATGTGCAATCAGGCGATTACAGCTTGTGCAGAACTCTGCAGCTAGGCTTGTCTGTCGTGAACGACGCAGTTGCCACATTACTCCACTTCTCGCCGACCTGCACTGGCTACCAGTCAAGCAACGGATTGACTTCAAGGTTTTGTCGCTCACTTTTAGGTCCCTTCATTCTATGGCTCCAGCCTATCTCTCCGACATAATCCCCAATCAGGCCAAGCATCGTACCACCCGCTTTTCGGAATCCAACAGTCTAGAAATACCTCGTACAAACCTCAAATCTTGTGGAGACCGTGCATTTAGTTCGTATGCTCCCAAAGCCTGGAACTCACTCCCGACTTGCGTCAGAACATCCCCTGACTTTACCACATTTAAAAAGAACTTAAAAACACACCTATTTAGGACAGCATTTAGTGGGTCCCTGTGATTCGCGCTTCACGTGCTTATGCATGCTAACACTGTGCATGCTGCCACTAACCACATTTGCATGCCGACCCTGTGCATGTCACCCCTAACCATGTTATTAATGTTGTTTATCAAGCATGATATTACTCACGATTCAATCGCGTTTCCCTTTGCTGAAAATGGAAAGTGCCTAGATAGAGGTTGAGTTCTCTGAGGGCGCTTTATGAAGTGTATTATTATTATTATTAATATTATTATAACGTTGCTGAGTACGGTTTATTACGAGTGTTTGGGTAGGTTGACTGTCATTTTTTTTAAAGCGAACATTGCACTCGAAACACTGGGGACGCTTGAGCCTTGTAGCATGGCTAGCTACTTGTAGGTGCTGCTCTAATGCATGCAGGTATGCTGACAATAGCTGGAACGAGGCAGCGACAAATAGTGCCCACACCTTAACATAAAAAGTCAGTTACGTTAACTTAGATGAGTCTATGTGACAGCGACGGATGTTTACAGGCCTTCAACAGCCCCCACGAGGTACATCAACCGCTCTGTGGCTTAGAGCTTAAATCAGCTCAATTGCTCAGGCCAACTCCGGAGACAATTCGCTGCGTATCTCACGGCGTCGGCTTTTGTGCGGTCTTGGGCAATACGTTATCGTACAATTGGCTCCCAGCCATTAAAATTCTGGAAACTTAATTTTTGAGTATCAGTCATAATGTGGCTGACTTAACTCACCGCTGTTTCACTTTCTCCTCCTTTAATAAAGGCCGTCCCCGGCCGCAGTAATAAAAGACCCAACGACCAGCTACGGTGAGTATCAATGTTCTGCTTCGCCACCTGCTCAGACAGGAGTGAAGGCAAGCTTAAATGCGGGCAGAGGGGAGAACCGCTGCGTTGGGGGAGCGTCGCCGGCGCCAGCGAAAATACACTTCGTCGTAAGCCAGCTACGGTGTTCTGCCTGCTTCTGCATGCATGCTGTTGGGAGAGCATTAATCTACAGATATAGCTGTATTGTATCTTCATCCTCTTCACTAGCAGCCGCTCCGCCAACGAGCTGTACTTCCAAGCATCCCAAGCAAGCCCTTCGTTTTTCATATCTTCAGGTCGTCTGCACTTCACTTGGCTGGAGTCAGACGAGCGCCTTTAGATGAAGTGCTATCCGATTAGATATCCGAAACGATCTTAAGCTGAAATGAGATAAGTACTCTCGACGCAGGGAGAAGCAGACCTTCCTGCATCGTTGCACGAGCAGCTGCGACTTCGACATATCATGATCGTTACTTGCATTGCCTCAGCAATCAAGTCGTGTCTGTCTTCATTTCAGGTGTGGGGTATGATGGATAACATCCGGTGTCCAAGATCTCTTAGAAGCATGCACCCACTCGCAGACCTTCGAAACGCAGTGAACGACTGCAAATCGGAACCGGCAGTCCGATGCATTCGCTTTAATAATAATAATAATAATAATAATAATGTCCTTGATAAAGCGCCCTCAGAGAACTTAATCTCTTTCTAGGCACTTTACATTTGCTGCAAAGGGGAATGCAATTGAATGGTAAGAAAAAATCATGCTTGAAAAACAAACAAAATGAATAACATGGTTAGGGGTGACATGCACAGGGTCAGCATGCAAATGTGGTTAGTTGCAGCATGCACAGTGTCAGCACGCATAAGCACGTGAAGGACGAATCACAGGGACCCACTAAATGCTGTCCTAAATAGGAGTGTTTTCTAAGTTCCTTTTAAATGTGGTCAGGTCAGGGGATGTTCTGACGAAGTTTCGGGAGTGAGTTCCAGGCTTTGGGAGCATACGAACTAAATGCACGGTCTCCAAAGGATTTAAGGTTTGTACCAGGTATTTCTAGACTGTTGGATTCCGAAAAGCGGGTGGTACGATGCTTGGCCTGATGGGAGAGTATGTCGGAGTGATAGTTAATGACGCGCCAATTCAGCAACCGTAGCACGGTCGCAGCCACTCGACATTGGTCGACATTCACATACTCGAAGATTGCATTGCTTTAACTGGGTTGAAAATTCAATGAAATTATCGCAGTAGTAGTACGTAGGGATTTTAACACACAAAAGAAGAAGTTTCCTTAAGTCGCCAAAACCGAGAAGTGTTGTCGCCATGAAAATGTAGGGCTCGCGACATATAAGGTAGTCCTCTCTATCATCATGCAGCAGCGGCATTCGACATGTTGCATTTTCACCACACCGATCTTTGCCACACACACAAAATCTTTGTCTGGCGTGTAGCTGTGTGTTGGTGTTGTGTGTGCCTGCTCCTTGTCGGCCACTGGTGTGCGGTGCCCCGCTCTGTGGTGGTTGTGGCTCACCACGGTTGCACTCCCTTATCTGTGGTGAGTCAGCCCCTAGCTTATATATGTACCCACTGGAGGAATAAAGAGAGAGTCTCGTTCGACGCTCACGTTCGCCCGCTCGTGTCCTCGTGTCTCCGTGAGACTCCACCCGCGCTGCTGCAGCCGGAGACACAGTAACGTAACATTGGCTTCAGTCACATTACTTGTAGTGCAGACATCGTCAGTAATACGCTCACAGTTAGGAAAAACAGCTTATCTAGTTTTAGAGCACCGGTCCAGCACTTTAACAGTTCCCGTTGTAGCAGTCTCCAAGCGAGTCACGACAGTTGCAGGCTCTACTGTGGCTATAACCGTCTCAGCAAAAGCTAAGGCTTCGCACCGCAATCTTTCCTTCGAAGCTAACGTACCACACACCTGTCCGTTATCAGCAGCAGCTATTCCCATGCCCTCGTGTAAGATCAAAGTATCTTGCTTCTCTAGCAGTACATCGGGCGTGCCGATTTTCAACACACGGAGCTTCAACTATGGCCTGCACCAGTGTTCATCGGTCACCTTATCGCCCTTGACATCTCCTGGATTGTCAGTAATAAGTTCAAGCCTGATGCCGTCGTCAGCACGCTTAATGTCCAGCTTTGTAGCAATCTCGGCATTTGGCTCAACAGACTGCTAGTTATCCGTGAAATTTACGGTGGATCTTTCTAACTTTTGCTTCAGGCGTTGGCGTACCTCTTCTTTCAGAGTATCTATGCTCTCCACATTCAAGTTTAAATGGTACTATACGCAGCTCAGCCACCAGTGCCGCCTAGCAATATCCACAGCCTGGGCATATTTTCATAAGTTGCGTAAGGTCAGAACCATAGCCTTCTCCAATTTGCTTAATATTGGCTAAGCACGGCATCAAATGTTGCCAAAATTCAACAGAGGATTTTTGGAATCCTTAAATTTGGCATAGCACTCAGCCACTTCGTCATTTAATGACTCAAGTTCCCATTTAGTTCTTATCTAAAACACGCCAATAAAGAACTAGATCAGTTCAGGCTCAACGCTCACAAGTAAAGTTAAAAGTAATGAGACTAGCGCAAGATACCTGCTAAGGCTCCTCGGCAATTAGTTCATACTTCTGACACCAAGTGTTACAAACGCGCTGTGTGGCTTCAACGTCCGGGAATAACTATGCCGCAGCAAACACAGCTCGCCTAACGGCGCTAGTTTCAGCCGCCGCCGGATGAATATTGGCGACGCCGTAAGTTTTATCGCGGCTACCGACTTGTAGGTGCTGCACCAATTCACGCAAGTACGCCGACAGTAGCAGAAACATGGCAGCGATGAAAGGCACTCATACCTTTACATAAATGTCCACATTGATAACGTAAGACGTGTATATTTGACAGCGACCAAGGGTTACAGGCATTCGAAAGCAGCCGTGGCGTACACCAGCGGCTAGATGGCCTAGAGCTTAAATCAGATCAAACGCCTAGGCGAACTCCGGAGAGAAAAACTCGCTGCTTATCTTAAGGTGTGGCTCATATGCGACCTTGGCAAAAGATTATCGCAGAATCTGTTCTTGGCCGTTATTATTCAAGAACCACGAAACAATGAATATCAGTCATAATCTGGCTGATTAAGCCTCCGTTTCGTTGTGGAGTTATCGATCCACTCTAACTAGGATAAAAACGAGCATTTTCATTAATTGACTGCACCTAGACGGCTAATTTAACAATAAACAATCGACTTAGCGTGATAAAATCCGAAAAAAATTTGGGTACAATATGTCAAACTCCGCCCTAAGGCGAAGTTTTTACCTACCTTCCTTTTCAGCTTCAAGAATGGTAAATTGGCATGCCACCTTTCCAGCATATGTAAACGGCCAAGATTAAAATTAATTCTCTTGAAATTAATAAAACAGAAAGTAATTCTGTTGGGTTGCTGCACAAATGTCTCCTTATCTTTCCAACCTTATAGCTTGTAAAAGGTCCATAATGACTAGCGGAACAATTCAAAAGCTCCGACCTAGCCTCGAAATATACCGCTTCTTTTTTTGATAATTCGTAAAAATATAAACCATAAAATATAGCCTAAAAGCGTACTGAAATAATTTCTGTTATTATTCCCAAACACGGGCAAGCATTTATAAAATGGGCAAGTGCAAATTTAAATCTAATTCGTGGCCGAAAGGCCGGACTGCGAAATGATTAGGCAGAAAAGCAGTATGTTATCACTTTTTAAAGTCCCAAAGCAAGTTTCAAAAGTAGGTAACTCGATACGCTAAGGTTCAACCTCAAGAATGTCGCTAAACACTTCAATTTAGTTGATTAATTCAATTAATTCTAATAACAGCCTGTTTTCGCGTAATGTCACTAGTCTCCTAAGACGTTGCTGGCAATTATAGGATTGCTGCCCACTGGAGTACCGCGTCCTATCTACGGAACAGGTCAGGTCTACGGAGCCATCTCTGTCTTTGACCTAATCGTACGCGAGTGAGAGAAAGATACCGTCCGCCCTGCCCCTCTTCATTTGCCAGCATTAGCTACTTAGTGCGCTCTGAACGAGGAATTGCGAGTAAATGGTGCAAATGCGGGCGATTCTGAGCGCATCTAGCAAACCGAAGCAGCAGCCGCTGCGGGCCTGCATTCCGGGGCCCCGATGTGCAAAGCGCAATTGCACATGCACAGTGATATTGAATGGGGCATAAGAGGGCTTCGTCTTCCAGCAAGGCTTTGTGCATGTCAAGCTCATTGTTACCAGCCTGACCGACTCATCCGCTTCATTCTTAAACCAGAGTCCGTCTCATTGAGCATCCGCTTCGCTCGCTATACTTCGCACCTGACATCTCGCAAGGGCCCGTTGAAGAAAAAATGCATCCCCTTATGTTTTAAGTGGCTTGCAGCTATCCTGAACATTTCTCGCATACAGCTTTGATCCGATACTGAAATTCTGCCTGCTTTAAGTTCCCTTGAGCGGTCAACGTCACTAGCTACGGAGACAAGCAGTCCATTCCCGGGTGGCCGTTGGACAGGGTGCAGCACGATTCTTCTTCGCGTCCGAGACGCACAGAGGCGAAAACGCTAGGAGGGCGCTGTGATGACTAATCGGTGGCATCTTCGAGTAACTACTTCAGTTGCATTTCATGAAATGTCGACATTCGTAGATTAATCTCTGAGACTTTCATTAACAACGTAGAAGTATACCACATGAGTCCTTGTGAAGATAATACGCTTAGATCGGATTACCGGAATGGAATATTCGGGCATACGGAGCAAAGCACGAGCGGAAGTGCTCAAAGGTACGGCCATTGCAGAGCGACGACCGAAGTCGTGTGAGTCAAGTTCAACCTAAACACTGACTCCTCTGTTAATAGTAATAACTATAATAATTATAATAATGAATTTTCTATAGCGCCCTCGGAAAATTCAACCTCTTTCTAGGCACGTTACATTTGCGGCATAAGAAGCACGATCGAATGGTTAGTGATAGGATGATCAATGACATCAAGCAGTTGGTCTGTTGGCAGGTCTTGTAGGAAGATGGATACGTGTGCCAATCGGAGAGTGTAAAGAAAGGTCCAACAAACAGAAGATTGGAGACCTTTCGGAGGATTGTTTGTTTAAAAGCGGACAGTATAGCCACTTCCTTAGAATACCTGATTGAACCCGCAGAGCCCAGTTTGGTTGGGACGCAGTATGGGGTTTGCAATTTTCGCGAGCTACAATTTGCCCAACACGACTAGTGGGGCTGTTGTTTCTGCTGACGTAATTTCATCTCGCATGGCCAGCGCCCACGTAGCGGAGCATTATGTTATGACCGTGCCACCCTCATAGCTCAGGTAGCGGCACAATGCATGCAATGTGCTGAGACCTGAAGCTCGCAATATGCCAACTCTAACGACATAGCTCTGGATGTCCAGCACGCAGCGAAAATAGCTACCTAAAATAAAATACTAAAAATACTAAAATAGCTAAAATACCTAATTAGAAGAAGCACGAGCAGCTGCCTTTATATTCTGGCTGATGCAACAGGTGACTTCCAAAAGACTCATTTACATGCTTGCAGCAGCTCACGATGTAAGGTGCTAGCTCTTCACGACCGCGGTGGTGAATTCAACCCTGCTGTTGGGCGATCCTTCATTGCCAACTGCAAGCGGTGGTTAAAGCCGATAAGGCTCTTCTGCCACTACACAAATAAAGCTGCTGAATCGATTAGGTTTGGTGAGCTGTAATGGCACACTAGGTAAGGGAATAGCTTTTGCTGATCTCTTCGATCCCTCCCAGCACCCTTCGATCCCTCCCAGCACCCTTCGAGCACCTCAAATTCTCTAAACTCACTAGCTGCATGCATTGATGACATCCGCACATGGATGGCAGCAAATTTTCTAAAAGTTAACGATGATAAAACTAACTTACTAGTTATGGGAAAACCCAGTGTGATTCAGAGATTGGAAAGGCTGACTCTCAAAATTGGCTCTGCCAGCATATCTCCAGTTGAATCAGCTCGAAATCTAGGTGTCATATTCCAAAGCGACCTCTCGTTAGACGACCATATCAGCTCCACGGTCAAATCCGCCTATTTTCAGCTTCATAACATTGCTAAAATTCGGGCTTGTTTAGATAAAGATACCACGTCCAAGTTGGTCCATGCATTCGTGACATCCCGTCTCGACTTCTGCAACTCACTGCTTACTGGCCTACCAGCATGTGCGATCAGGCGATTGCAGCTGGTGCAAAACTCAGCAGCTAGACTTGTCTGCCGTGAGCGTCGCAGTTGCCACATTACTCCACTTCTCGCCGACCTGCACTGGCTACCAGTCAAGCAACGGATTGACTTCAAGGTCTTGTCGCTCACTTTTAGGTCCCTTCATTCTATGGCTCCAGCCTATCTGTCAGATATACTACCCCATCAGGCCAAGCATCGTACCACCCGCTTTTCGGAATCCAACAGTCTAGAAATACCTCATACAAACCTTAAATCCTTTGGAGACCGTGCATTTAGTTCGTATGCTCCCAAAGCCTGGAACTCCCTCCCGACCTGCGTCAGAACATCCCCTGACCTGACCACATTTAAAAGGAACCTAAAAACACACCTATTTAGGACAGCATTTAGTGGGTCCCTGTGATTCGTCCTTGATGTGCTTATGCGTGCTGACAATGTGCATGCTGCCACTAACCACATTCGCATGCTGACCCTGTGCATGTCACCCCTAAGCATGCTATTCATTTTGTTTGTTTTTCAAGCAGGATTTTACTTACCATTCAATTGCCTTTCACTTTACAGCAAATGTAAAGCGCCTAGAGAGAGATTAAGTTCTCTGAGGGCGCTTTATCAAGTGAATTATGATTATTATTATTATCTCGCTCTCAATTTAGTGGGTTCGAATCCTGAGGGAAATGTTATTTTTTATTACTGCTGAAAGCGGTGGTGATAGCCGTAAAGGCTTTTCTGTCGCTACATAAAGAGGCTGTTAAATCAGCTAATATTAATTTATTTACGATCATCGCTATTACTAACCGATCAGCGAATCGTTACTCCAAGAAAGTGACTGATATCAGGCCCGTGCATTTTACGACTGCCAGGTCGTAAGACATGTAATTCTCTGGTCCATATACAGAGTCATAAATTACCTTGCTTATAGCCTCGGTTTATCGCAGTAATTTGATAAGTATCTCGCAATTATAATTCAGTGGCCAAGCACAAAGTTCACAATCGCAGAACTTTTCACTATCCCTTTTTTTACATCATCAGTCCGTCCCAGGACCTTGGGTGCTCATAGACTCGTAGTGCCTGAGACAGCGTCAATTGAGCCTCCAGAAGTCGTCTGGGTTGCTGGTGTGAGCCCGGACGCTAGCTGCAGTTGAGCACCGTCGTCAAGATTGCCTTCACCATCAGGGTACCGTTTCTCAAGCCACATCCTAGATTAAGCTAAAGCGGACTTGGTGCAACCACTCGCAGAGATGAAAAGTAGAGGAAAAGAGGACAGACTGACAGCCCTGCTGACAAAACAGAAAAATCCGAAATAGGACTAGTTCTGTCTGTGGGATCACATGTGGCACGATCGAAGCTCAATAGAAAGCAGGGGATGAATGCCCTTCTGCATTGATCGAGAGACACAAGGAGACACAGAAAAGGCAGAAATACTGACTTACATTCCACCAGAAGAGAGAGCATTAACGTAAAATATTTTTAATTACAAAGTCGGACCGTGCATCTGAGTCGTGCATATCTTACTTCTAAAGAAAACGTGCCTTGGTCAAGGACTTTTGCTGTTCCACTACGAGCGCTCGCTCGACAAAAAGATATTTCTTCTACACTTATTCTAAGCAAAACATTCATCTCTGAACGAATATCGCCTGCCAAATATTTATGGAGAGAGAGAGAGAGAGATGACTCTAAAAGACCGTCATCGAGCTGACTCAAGAGGGTCAATAAGCTCTCTGTCAAGACGAGATAGGCACTAATCGAGCGAAACAAACTTGTATCTCACGCATGACTACAGTTTCGGTGGTAGGAAGTAAAGAAAAGAATAATGTCTAGCGACATCAAGGATTTTCTGGGAGCCCATAGCGAGGCTCCAAATTCGAGCAACTGCACACATTCCGTAGTTTCCTTGCTCAAGACGAAGTAGAGTGGCATTTTTTTAATTTTTTCTACTCATAAAAAACACGTTGCTAGTTTTGACCATTGCAAAATGGCTCAAACGCGAATAAAAAAGTGTCCTGATTTATTAATAAAACCTAAAAAATCATTAGAACCGGAGAAAATCAAGACTCTATCTCGCACGTGTAAAAAAGGATTTCATGGTCACTATTTCAACAAATACATGAAAGCCACTCACAACCGGCTCCAATCGCAGCTCAATCCAACAAGCACGGACGAAGCATGGGTTCCGTAATACCTATAAAGAAAAAGATGTGTCAGCCGCTGAATCCGGGCTCAATAGTAATAATAATGACAATAATATGATTGTTCAGAGCCATTAGAGAACGTAAACTCTTTCGAGGAACTTCGCATATGCTGCAAAGAAAGCATGCTCGAATGGTTAGTGGTAGCATGCTCAAGTCAACCTCAATTTCAACCGTACCATAAAGGTTTTAAAGTACGATAGCTTCAGCGTGCTAAATCCGACAGCTGTCTAATAATCTCACCAGATCCATAATTGAGCTACGCAGTTGACTATTGCAAATCGTCGTCTCGGCTAGACACGTAGTCAGATCAGAACGAAACACCTTGAAGCTTACTGCAAGAGATTACCACCAGGCTAAGCATCGTAATACCTGCTTTTTGGAATCTAATTGTTTACCTATGCCTCGTACAAACCTCAAATCCTTTGGAAACCGTGCCTTTAGTTCGCATGTTCCCAAAGCCTGGAACTCGCTCCCGAGTTGCATCACGACATTCCCTGACTTGACCACATTTAAAAAGAAACTAAAAACGCATCTATTTATCGCAGCATTTAGTGGGTTCCTGTGGTTCGACCATTATGTGTTAAAGCGCTGTGCACGCTGCAACTAACCATACTTGCATGCTGCCCCTGAGCAAATCACCCCTTACCATGCTATTCTTGTTGCTTACTGAGCACACTACCACTAACCATTCGATGGTGCTTTCTTAAGAGCAAATGTAAAGCGCCTAGAAAGAGATTGAGTTCTCTGAGGGCGCTATGTCAAATGTAGTATTATTATTGCAACCATTGCGCCTCCATACCTATCACAGGTAAGTCGGAAAAATCAAGCGGGCCAGCCCAATCCAGTACCTACGTTGCAGCGCCTCACGAAGATGTACAGCAGTAACAAAAACCTTCGATCAAACGAATATCCAATACCCAGTAACCATCACGTGAATACATAGTCTATCCTAAAATCGCCCAACTTATGCGGGCTTCTTTGATTTTGAGAACTAGTTCCATGAAACACCAGGCGCCACAGTCACCCGTGCAGGCATACCAGAAAGTATACCAAAACAGTTGGCCAAATGACAAGACGTCGAAAATTGACACTATGTTAGAGCAAGCAGTTTTCAAATAATTCCAACGCAACCACTGAAGGGAACAGTGCAGCCTATCACTTACGGTAGCGAGTATGCAGTCCGCTCATTCTGGCTCACCATCCATCATGTAGTCAGCCATCCATCTCGGTGCGGCCATCCTTCGTTTCGATCCACGCTGGCCATCTTCAGCAGCCTGCAAATGCTGGATATCACCTGTTGCTCTGCCTTGGCACTGACCAGCGCCAACGTCAGCGTCATGTAGAGCATCTAGAAAGACATTGAGCACACTGCCGGCACTTTATCGAGTGTGTTATTCTTGTTATGATCGTAATTGAGACTCAATTAGTTGCAATCACCTGAGCTGTCAAAATCGCTTCCTTGCTCACCATTGGTCCACGCGAACCGACCAGGTCTGAGATGTTTCCGCGAGCAATTAGTGCGAACCGTTTTAGTTTTCACCTACGGCGAAGAGCGAATGCTAGCGGTCACATCTGGAAGTCATTTGTCAACAGAACGGCGGATTTAATTCGGTCGGCGAGTACCGCCCGATCACGTGCGGATCAGCCGGTTGCTGCCCAGTTCGTCTTTCGCGGCACCTTTTCAGCCACCTTTTCTCGGCGCTCGGATCATTCTGTGCAGTCGGGTAGAAAAGCCTGTAGTCTCAGGTCTGCACCGTCTGATATTGCGCCGTGAGTCGTACCGGCCGCACTGGGCATTGCAACGAAGGCTTGTAGCTGACTCAGCACCACAGTCTTCGCTGCGAAGTCTGCGGCATTCTAGCCCTCAGGCGGATCTGCAGCTCATTGCTGCTTGACCGAACAGAGGCAAAACCAGCGCCTCGCAGCAGCACGGCCAGGAAATATTAGAAACTGTGCCAATGTACGCCGGTAGCTGGGCTTTTTGGGGGAGAGAGCCAGCTTCGGCGAACGGCTATGCCAGGCCTTTAACGCTTTATTTAATTACCATACTTATGTTTACATGTGTAGCGATACGTCCCCTCTAGCTGGGATTACCGGAAATGACTAACGCATGGTAACTATACAACCGTTATGGATAATTGTACCTACTGCCACCCGGGCCCGCGGTAGCTTGGAAGTCCATTATCACCGAACCTATTGAATCCTAGGGTCGCTGCTTTGTATCCACCAGCGGCCATTTCTTTTTGCCTTGCGGTCAGTTGGTCGGGAGCGTTTCACTACAGTGGGTATCTGCATAGTACCGCGGCGAATTAACTCATTGTTTATTGGGAATCGGTTTTTCAAATTTTGATTAATTCTGTTCAAGGGAACTAAATTAAGATTACTTCGATTTTTTATTCTTGCCGTTTATTGTTGTGATTTGCTTATGCGAAAGTACCACAGACGCTTCCGCTATATCGCCAACATATGGCGCATTTTCAGGTTGAGTTGATGGTACCTAAAGGTCTTGTAAGGTCGAGAAAATCCTAGAGGTAAGTTCATCTATTTGGAGGATTATTTATGTGATACACGGTGCTGGCATTCTTTTGTAACTTTTCTTCATCAACACCCCACATATTAAAATTAGCCATCTGCTTTGAATACCATCCCTTACATTTTGCTGATGTTATACCTTGAATAATAGTGAATTAATTAAAAAAAATGGAATATGTGCTTACGCATGATTCCAGCCGTCTCTCCTGAATATTATATTTCAGTAGCTAGACTTACTTTAATGAAGAGCTAGCTGCTTTGCTTTCAGCACAGTTTTTCACCATTCTACACACGTGTCTTGCAAAGGTTACAGGTAGGCTAACAATGACACGATCAAAGGAAAGTTTGGAAGTACACGCTCCATGTAATGGTATGTGTTTCAAAGTTGTGTGACGGTAAACCAAGTAACTCTGGTTTTTCTTTCATCATTTGCATGCTTTGAAATCGACCGTTGTATTCTCGGAGTGTTTTCCCGCAGTGATCTTCGGTGCCATGTATAGTCAATAGGTTGGCCAATTCTGGTCTAATCGACGTGAATGGAATATAAGCTGGGCTCAGCTGGCTTGTTAGGATTTACCTTTCATAACAGTTCTGGGCTGAGTTAAGTATAGTTTATACATGCCTTTACGTGTCCTTGAACTTGATATTGCTGTTACATTCAAATTTTGAATTCTCAAATAATTGTATTTAATTTTCAGAGCTGACTTGTATCAAGCCAGGGTGTTCTATATTTTTAGAGGGGTTTGGTATCTCTTACAGTGCATGGTATTGAATTGGTCGATCGTGCAAGATGGTCAAGTTTTTTTGAAGATCTGTGAAATACATGACCTTGAATTTTACAGGTCATTAGAAGGTCAGCATGACAGTTATAGTTATATCAAAATATAACTTATGTTACCCTTGTTGTGTGTGCCAATTTGCATCCCGATAGCTCCATCGGTACTTGAGAATTATCAATAAATGTGCTTAGATGCCGATAAATCCCATTCGGGTGAGGCATAACTCCCAACTTCTCTGCAGTTTCCCCTTTATTCATATTTACTTGGGCTAATCTTGACTGCTGGAAAGCTGGCAGACAACTGACACGGATACCGAAAATAGTAATCATGTAGTCACCAACAGTACATGCCAGTTCTTAAACATCGTAGTCCCGGTAGCCATGATAAGATCAGACTATTCCGGTCTGCATTTCCCTGTGAACTGTTGGCGGACTAAATCAATCAGGTTATGATCATGCTAGAGATCGTTAGCGGTTACTGTATTATAATGATTAGGAACGGAAATTTCATTTTCCTAGGGTTTATTCCGTATATATAAAAAACCGTTGCGGTGGTAATGAGTTTTACGCGACGGCTGTTGCTGAGCACGTGTAGCTCCCTCTGGGACAGGAGCATGCAGCGAGAATATGCGGTGATAGGAACTCATTAATAAGCCACGCGCCTTCTTGCTTGCTGCGATGCTCCCCAATCATTGGCACATCTTAGTGTACGTGGGCGTTCCTTTGACTTAGCTGATCGTCGGCATAGCTTCAGCAGTATCCGCCACGTGTCTGAAAAGACTACAGCCCGCAGCTTGCACTGTTTTTTGGCAAAGGGCCTGAGTTCGTGGGCCGTTCTCTGCAGCACGCTCTCAGCACTCCTCATTAGCTCTCGCGTTTCCGGCTAGCTTAAAAGAACGTACATTCCACGCTTGGGTGTCAAATTGCTCTTTGTTACCTCGTCAAGCCTTTTTCATGGCGTTTTTCTCATCATATGTATCGCCAATAGCTTTCGCAACCTTTGAGATTGGCCTCTACGCGTCACCTGAATCGTTGGCTTTTCTTATGCTCAGATCACCAGCACTTTAGTTAGCTAGAGGTAAACGATCATCGTTAGCATCAACGCTGTCTCAGTAGTGAAATGATCCTGAAACGATCTCAAGCTAGAGCATGACGAGTGCACACAACACAGACAGGAAGAAACACATCCACGCACCACGAGCGAGCGATTTTATATGTAACTTACCATGCTCCTAGGTAGCATCATCATGCTTTCCAAGACCTTACTGTATTACATTTAGTTTGAAAGTCTGTGGGGTACGATTGGCAATGTCCAGCAGAGATATGAGCAGAGATTGGCAATGTCCAGCAGAGATCTCTTAGCAGAGTAGAGCAGCACTCAACGGAAGACATTCGAAATGCGCTAAACTGACGAGTTACCGCGAATCAAAACAAAACGTCCGTCTCATTGGTTTTTCAAAATGCATATTCAGAAGCTCAGCATTTTCTTCTCCATACCTTTATTTTCTAAATCAATCTCGATCGCTAAAGCGAAGAAGAATCCATTTCACGATTAACTAAAAGAAACTTCTCCAAGTCGTCGAAAAAGTGAAGAGCGGTCATAAATAAGCTCGAGAGAGAGAGACCAGCATTCTTATCTGTCATCATCATAGAACACATGTATACTTGACATAGCTATATCGATCCTTTGCAATGCCATCAAAACACTGCGATCGTAGCCACTGCGATCGTAGCAAGCAAGGGTTTCTACCAATGTACGACACGTAGAGGAGGCTACTTCGGCAGCATTGTGGCATGCAAGCAAAGCAGCACGACCAGCATCGGGAGAAGCAGTCCGTGACCTCACCAGTTCTTACGATAGCAGTCTTGAGGAGAGTTATCGTAGTCCCCGTTAATATCGGCAAAGGCAGACCGACCTCTCTGCCCTCTGAGTATTCACTTAAAGCTAATGCACCAAACACCTGCACAATACCAGCAGTTAGTCCAGCAAATCGTGTAAATTCATCACGCTAGCTCTCAGCTTCATGCCCTGGCTTCACATGCCTTCCCACTTTGGCTGTATGGATTTCACTGCGAGCAGCTTCAACCATGGTCGGAGCCAGAGATCACCCTACCCTGACTTCCTAACGATTTACCGCGATAAGTGCATTCTGCTGCCGTCATTAACACACTACATAGAATTGCTAAAATTCGGGCTTGTTTAGATAAGGATACCACGTCCAAGTTGGTCCATGCATTCGTGACATCCCGTCTCGACTTCTGCAACTCACTGCTTACTGGCCTACCAGCATGTGCGATCAGGCGATTGCAGCTGGTGCAAAACTCGGCAGCTAGACTTGTCTGCCGTGAGCGTCGCAGTTGCCACGTTACTCCACTTCTCGCCGACCTGCACTGGCTACCAGTCAAGCAACGGATTGACTTCAAGGTTTTGTCGCTCACTTTTAGGTCCCTTCATTCTATGGCTCCAGCCTATCTTTCAGATATACTACCCCATCAGGCCAAGCATCGTACCACCCGCTTTTCGGAATCCAACAGTCTAGAAATACCTCATACAAACCTTAAATCCTTTGGAGACCGTGCATTTAGTTCGTATGCTCCCACAGCCTGGAACTCCCTCCCGACCTGTGTCAGAACATCCCCTGACCTGACCACATTTAAAAGGAACCTAAAAACACACCTATTTAGGACAGCATTTAGTGGGTCCCTGTGATTCGTCCTTGATGTGCTTATGCGTGCTGACACTGTGCATGCTGCCACTAACCACATTCGCATGCTGACCCTGTGCATGTCACCCCTAACCATATTATTCATTTTGTTTGTTTTTCAAGCATGATTTTACTTACTATTCAATTGCATTTCACTTTGCAGCAAATGTAAAGCGCCTAGAGAGAGATTAAGTTCTCTGAGGGCGCTTTATCAAGTGAATTATTATTATTATTATTATTACAGGTAAGATGCCTGGGTAGTGAGTGGGTAATTGTTAGAAGTACTTCCCGTCTATGGGCTATTCGTTTTAGCCATAGGCAGTGCAACCATTGCCGCGAGGTCCGAAATTTCGATGAAGTAGGCCGCCGTCTTTAGGCTAAAATACAGTCCTTGAGCGTGCGATGCTATACGCGTGTCAAAATTTGCTGCGTAGCAAACCTATGCACACGTATCAATTGGTAGCAGAGATTGGCCTTCCAAAGCCAAAAAGAGGCTACGTTAATACCAAATCTACTTTAGTCCCGATTGTCTGCCGACGTTCTGCAAGGCACTAGAGAGAAGGGGCAGGAGTCTTTTTTTGCGAGCTCATTTTTTGCGAGCCTTCTCGAGCCGACTACTAAAGTTCGACAACAACTCGACGAATCGATAAAGCACAGCGAAACGTCCGATTTCAGGCCACCAGCTTACCATACCGACCAGCTGTAAATCATTTTAAAGGTTACCATCAGCTATGCAGGAAAATCATCTCGCTGTGCATCTTGCTAAAGGACGAAGAGGCCGAGCTTGAGGGTCAGAAAATAGGAACAGCTCATCATAAGACTGGCTACGCGAGCGGCGAGCACAGCTGCCGCGTGGCACCGTCATTGACCGAGACCGCTTGCTTGAGGCTGCATAGCTGCCCTTTCCGGCTACACCCTTAAATTTGTCCAGATCGAACGGCAAGCGTCCGGAATGATAGTTATCAATGTGGTTATATCCTCAGAAATGAACTCCGAGATGACTGCCACGGGCCCCAGTGAATTTGAAATGGTCAGCAATTATCCAACTCTCCTGGTGCCAAGTGTGACGCGGGTAATGGCCACGGAACGAGAGTCTTTACCACACAGCGAAGGGAATAGTGACAAATACAGATCATGACCGCATCACAAGCGGACAAACTCTAGGAACAACTGGAAGAGCTTTATGACCACGTAGGTAGCGTTTTGTTAGATACTTCAATTGCGGCGCAGTTTTGTAAGTTACAAAGCTGGAAGACGACTTGCCACCAGTTATCAGGACATTGCACTTTCTCTTGCCAAGGGTTCAAATATATGCGCTCCGTAATCATCGTAGTCGTCTTCCAGCTTTGTAACTTACAAAACTGCGCCGCAATTGAAGTATCTAACAAAACGCTACCTACGTGGTCATAAAGCTCTTACAGTTGTTCCTAGAGTTTGTCCGCTTGTGGTGCTGTCATGATCTGTATTTGTCACTATTCCCTTCGCTGTGTGGTAAAGACTCTCGTTCCGTGGCCATTACCCACGTCACACTTGGCACCAGGAGAGTTGGATAATTTCTAATCTTTGCAGTTTTTTGCGAGGTCAAATTACCACTCTATTGCCTCCATTGCAAAACCCTCATTCCGATTCGGATGTGAATTTCAGGAGTCTCCCTTCGGCAGTGGCCACACGCGGCACCGCCAGGCACCGCCAGGCACCGCCAGGCGACTCAGCGAGCTAGCTAGCAGTGAGCAGATGATTCACTGGCGGACGCATTATTAGCAATAATATATCCCGCATCTATGAGCATGCCACCTCTTTAAAAGCCACATACTAGTCACCTGCTCGTTTAATCGTCGCGGCGGAACGTTACTGCCAAAGAGTCTTTTTCCGAGATGTGTCTACCACGCTGGGATACCTTAAGTAATTGTGGCGAACATTCAACTACGAAGCTCCCGCCAGAGCCAGCGTAAGTAAAACCATGCAAGCATATTAAGAGTCCTTGAGATGACCTTCTAACTTACAGATCGTCATCAAGCTAGTGCAGGCAGAATTACAGATATTTTGACGTAGACGCTCAATTACACTAAGGGCATATATTATATGACCTGTTTGGCATTTTCAGATTGATGAAAATCTCTGGAGTAAATTTGAAGCTCGAGAATTGAAATTTATTCAGTGGATACGCAAGTTTGCCAAACTCGGACATCTTGGTATTCTATTGCGTGCACTCCTCCAAAATTCTTCTATTTTCCTCCGCCTGTTTGTGTGTTACTGTTATCGGAGAGTATAAAGAATGCATTTAGATTATTCCTCGCTCTATTCAGAACGCGATAAAGATGCATAGTCTACGTCAAATCAAATTTCTGGTCATCGCTTAGAATGATAAAAACTGCAGTACAAAAATGAACAGAACATGTCATGGCAAAGTAATACAACAAAAAGATCGCTAAGACATATTTTATGAAATCTAGAAAAAGCTAAACTCTCAGGTGTAACAGGGGAGTGATTACGGGGGATGAGTAGAAAAAGGAAATGGTGTGAGTGGATTTTAGGTAAGCAAAGGAACTTGAGATTACCACAGCGTATGAGAGACGAAATGAAAATGAGTGGAAGAAAAATAAAGCTTGAGCGGATCATTTCACTGACGGATCTTTCAAACTCGGTGTAAAATTATTTCTCTTATACGATCCTTTTTTTACTAGTCAGCTACTTAATTTATTTCTTTGATCATTATTCAGGACACCGGTAAGAAATCTTTACAAATAGATCCAGATGAATGAGCACCTACCAGAGGAAAGACAAATCACGACTGGATTTAGAGAACTGGAATGCTGAGTAGCAGCAGCTTATGAAATGGTCGTATTTTCTGATCAGTTTGACTGTTATTTATATTCGGCTTTAGCAAATAGAATATGCAGTACGTGTATCCTATGGAATTCGACCTTCATGGATCATTCATCGAGCCTTCAAGAAGTCAAAATTCTTCCGTGGAGTCTCCCTACAGGCGTACGGAAATTGAGAAGTACCCCTAAGCAATCTTTGTTTGAATTAATTGATTACCAGTCACGCTTTATATAAAGGACACGCGCACAGTCAGCAAAACATTTCTTCGCATCGAGAATTGGACGTCATTG
This sequence comes from Cristatella mucedo, assembly GCA_009760855.2. Taxonomy (NCBI): domain Eukaryota; kingdom Metazoa; phylum Bryozoa; class Phylactolaemata; family Cristatellidae; genus Cristatella; species Cristatella mucedo. The sequence goes on along the minus strand of WPIO01000039.1, from coordinate 3,384,958 downwards.
GCCAACGTATAGATGGTTAGGCCAAGGTCAAGGCTAGAAAAACGGCTCTACATTGGGAATCGTCCCCCGATTAAGTGTAAGCTTGTATTCGGCAGCTAGAGCAACCAATTTAACATTTAGAGTGACCAAACTAGATCCCACAATCTTCTAGGGCTAGAGCACGACCTTCAGAAACTTTGGATTTTCTTGGCGCCCAAAAGAGAGACAATGTACGTCGGACCAATTGAACTCTTTGCAGCTGGCTGAAGGGATGACGACGCAGACAAATCACTCTCTTGTACTCCTGATCGGGTCAACGTCGTGTAGCTTACTAACTTTAGCCAATTCAATGCTCCTCTAGCTCCAGCTAAGGATACGCACGCTAAAGAGCTCTCTGTGTCTTCCGGCTCCAGCTCGGGATCTGCTCGAGTGCCCAGCTTCCTCCAGAGTCCTGGCGCTCGAGTCTCGGCGCTCGGGCGCCGCCTGTAAGCGCTGTAACGTTCTCATCGGATCGCTAGTGGAAGACAGATACGGGGAGCTTCACGAGCCGGAACGTCGTCTCTCGGTCCCGGTTAAACGCAGGACTGCGATCAGGCACCGCGAGCGCCAGCACGATCCAGACCGATCGTTGATCTCTAGCTTTACACGGGCGCCTGAGAAACCTCCTTAAAATACCAAATGCAGCGATGCCCCTGGGTCTTAGCCCAGAAGGTAAGATGCTCGCTCTTCACGACCCGAGTCGTGGGTTTAAGCCCAGCAGTGGGCGATCCTTAATTAGTCGCTGCAAGTGGTGGCGATTGCCGCGAAGGCTCTTCTGCCGCTAAAAAAAAAATGAGGAGGCGGTTGAATCAGCTAGCCTTTGACAGGGTATTAATTGGAGCGGTTTCTATCTTCTCCTCCAGCTCTATCTGAAATACCCAGCTCCTTTTGCCTAAATCTGGAAGGAGCGCGGAGCACGCGTCGAGCCAATAAGAGGGAGACGCAGTATAGCGTTTACATTGATAAATCTTCCGAACGGTAGTTGCATCCGGCATCGCCATTGACTAAGCGACGGACACCGAGAGGCGATTTGAGCTGGGTAAAATCGCCGTAACGAAACGAAAGCTTTGCGGCTACCGGTCCCCTGACCAGACAATGATAAGCGAGCTTATCTCGCTGTCACTCTGACGGCGCCCTGTGACGCGCGTGTACGATGCATACTCGGCCGTGCCCCGCACGAATCTAGTCCCTCGAGTGACGAGAAAATACCTCGAAATGCTCGCATTTTCGGCAATAGTTAGCTAGAGGGCTCGAGCCTCTCTTGTGACACATCTCCTCTAATGCATCGAAGCTGGTGAAAGAAGACGCTCATAAGTGAATAATGTATTTCGGCCCGCTTACTGACGCCGCTTCGAGCCAGATGTTGAGCAGAGGTGCGCCGCGACGAGCCGCTCAGCGTATCGGACAACATTGGCATAGACGGCGGCTAAGCCGCCGCAGCGGCGACCAGCCGACCTGAGGGTCACTGGTTCCCTAGCGACCGTACCGAGCGCGGGGTTCAAAGAAGCGGCCGGGCAATCGCTCCCGTTGCGATTCGTGCCAGCCCTGCCTCTTCGCCGAGCTGCCGTACAAGGAGACGGCCCGAGCGAGACTTCGTCGAAGCAAGCTCGGCGCCCCAGCATGCTCGGATGCACTACTTGCGTCCTTTCTTTTCGCGAACTGGCTCGCGTGCGTGTGCGTCGCTGCTGCACGCCGCTCGGCATCGGCGCGCGACGGAACCAGTGAGCCTTTGACCGCAAAGATCGTGGGCTCGAGGTCGTCGTCGAGGCCAAGGTCGTGGGCTCTGGCCCTGCTGCCTGTAAGTAAAGCGCCTGGATGGAGATTAATTGACTCTTTTGGCGCTAAGCAAATTAATTATATAAGCATTTTTCTAGAAAATTCTTGCCTACGAAACGCTAGAAAATCGTAATAGCTACTATTAGATAAGCGCGGACCGCGAACGCTGCACGAATAAGGCCGAGCAGTACGACTTCCGTCGAGACGTGCTTCGACTAAGGACGGATATGCGGCGCTTTCTGTGGGCGAAGAGCGAAAAGGTCTCGTTCGAGTGGCAGCCTATGCAGGCGATGGAAATTCCTACAATGGCCGTCACTTGCATGGAGGAAAGTACGTTCGCTCACCTTGTTCGCCGCGTCGTCAATCGAGACGAATGCAACGGAAATCCGCACTATTAGCAAAACCGCCACCGAGCTCCCCACTGAATTAGCGCGTAATTGCATTGCCAAGTGAACGTGAATGATTAAAGGACCCGGCAAAAGAAAGAACGGATGAAGGTCGACTGGAGGGCATCGTCGCGCGAATCGTGCGTCAGAGCGCTGGACGAGCGTTAAAGTAGATCATTGCGAAACACCGGTCAAACCAGCTCAGGCAGCACATTTAGAGCGCGCTAGGCGGTACAGAAAGGCCAGCCTGTGAGCGCTTCGTAGCTGGACACTGTCTTTCTCGTGTGTATTGTGCTGCTTGACCACTATTTTTGGCCGTCTGACGTGCGATCTGTAGACCACGGGGAAACGCGGCTGCTGTATGGTCCGTTGCCATTCTTCGATTGCGTTGCGGCCAGCTTATCGTCCATTGGCATTTCTGGCGGGTGTGGACGCTGTTATCTTGGATTATGCATTTATTAAGGAATAAGTCAGCGCTTGAGAGGGCAATCACTGCACCTGAGGCGTCCTGAGCAAGGATGCGCACAATAATACTGTTATTGTATTTTATTTTCTGACGTTCAACAATAAATACATTGCAATGTGTAATTCCAAAATACGATATATATTGCAATAGTCAATCCATAAAATACAATATATTGTAATATTTTACCCCGCCAATGCAATATATCGCACATCGTATGTTGGAATGTTTTTTTCTGAGCTTTTAGAAATAATCATCATATTGCTGTTCGTTTTCTTCGTTATCACTGGCTGTCCCTGAGACTTTTTCCTTCCCTATCAATGCCACCAGACCCAAATTCCGCAGTGACTTGTTTTTATTCAGAAAAAGCAGCGCCTCCGACGTTCTGGGTTGCAAACTACACCGGCAAGGACAAAACACTCGCTTTGCCATTGAGAAACGTCTCTCCACCTAATTTGTTATTGGAAACAAGAAGACGGTGTCGATGTACTTGATGCATGCTTTTTTCTCTTCAAAATGTTGTCGCTTGAGTGCTCGCCCAGTAAAATACAATTGAGCATCATAATCTGCTGCCTTTTCCGCGTGCGAAGATGCAAGCAGCAACAATTATTCAACAGCACGTTTTTCATGGATTGTCAGTGTTCTCCTAGTTTGTTTGTATCTGGACGATGGCCGTTTCCATATCTTTGCTTTGAATAATATCTGCATCCTTGCCAACGTAGTGGTGGAAGACAAACTCTTGGTATGAATCAATGATCGATTGGAATAAAACATCGAATTTTTTCATGGACATGTCTTGTCGTTGCAGCGCTATACTAAATATGTTGGCACTGTCAAGCAATCCAGTACAATATATCGATACTGTCTAGCAATCCAGTACAATATATTGGTACGGTCACCCAAATCAGTATAATATTTTGTAGCCAATATATTGCAATGTATTTATCTACAATGTATTGTTGCGCAGCCTTGGTGCAAAGTTCAGTTCTGAGTCGTCGGAGACCGCCGAAGCCGGAAGTGGATGTCGGGAGAGCAGCCGATCCGTGGGGCTAGGGCGAGGAAATATACTCCGGTGTGTGCTTGCGGCTGAGCTTTATTTGTTCCGTGCTGTACAGCCGATTCAAAGCGCACAAGTAAACACGCCGAACAATGCAAGTGGAAGTTGAGGCAGATAAAAAAAATAAGTATGCTGCCGCTGCGAACTTCTCAGATAGCGGTCGTGCGAGTATCAAGGCTTTGCCGAATATGTCCTTGACACGCGTCCTTGCCCATGAGCTGCATTCGTGACGGTTATCCTCGAGCGCCGTCATTGGAGTTCCACGGAGAAATAATTTTGTCAACGAATCGTTGCATAATAAAGTGTTTATTACCTTTTCGTCTCAAAACCCCTTTATTCGGCATTCACCTTTCATATTCAAGCGTTCCGGTCAGCGGTCCTTTCGCCTCCAAGAGCTTGTCTCTTTTTAGCTGCGGCATGCTTCTTTTCGCGCGCACCTGTTCGCGATTCTGTGCAAGCTACTAGTCCGAGGTCTTACTAACCCGTGGCCATGAGTATCTTCTAGTTGTCTTAACCGCTCCCGTTACAGAGGGTTCAGAGACTCACATTTTGAGACTGATTTGGAAGTAGCCATCGTATGTGAATGACTTCTGGTCTGTGGAGAAAGCCAGGACCGAGTAATTAATGTAACGTATATCCCCCGTCGGTAACTCCAAAAACCCACAAAGGCGTGTGTGGGTGTTACGTAGCCTCAGAGTTCTCTCTAGCGCGCTCGAAGCCTAAGCGGCTTTCGGTACGCATGCGGTGCGTCAACAAACTTCTTCTCGCGAAAGAAAGAGAACATGAGAAGTACAACGGAGTCAGGAGGGCAGTTGCGATAGTGCGATTAGCCAAACTGAAGGTGCGATGGGAGATGAAGAGAAGAAGGTTGCGAATGCACGTCGTTAACTCCGCATCGAGTGGCGTAGGGGAATGTCTACGCACATAACGAAAGACCCTTTCCGTCGGAGGAGGAGCAGTAAGAGGCGTCGACGGCGAGCCGAGTGAGTGGGTGGGGCACAGCGACCTTGCTAGTAAGAAGCGAGCGACGAGCCCGTCTTTCAGGAGAGGACAGCTGTCTACTCATAACCGGCAACCGCTTTGCTGCCAACGGTGCGCAGCGAACAGGCGAGCCACGCGAAGGCCACCGGCATCCAATGTGGGCGCACATCCGCTTCGCTCCGCGTCAAAGCGTAGCAGCCGCCGCCAGTACGGCTGCCTGAAATGTGATGGATTGGCTGGGCGACCAATTAGGCGCGGCGCCAAGTAGTCGCTGCTACGAGCTGCTGCTGCTGCTGCTGCTGCTGCTGCTGCTGCTGCTGCTGCTGCTGCTGCTGCTGCACGCGTGGCTTCACCGACCCAGGAGCAAGTGGTCGGCGAACCCATTAAAGAGAAGAGGAAGGATTTTCCAAAAGAAAATATGCGAGAGTGGCGACCAAACCTATCTGCCTACGGATTTCCGTCGTACAAGTTACGGCGCCTCTGGCCGCATGACGGCTGCGGCACCGCGAGCGAGCATCTGCCTTTCCGTCGTCGCGGTCCGCACGCTGGCGTGCTAAATTCGCATCAGCGGACCGATATGCAACGCACGGCGAACGGCGATGCGAGCGTCAGAGTGCCGTCTCGAACGCGCGTTGCACGTTGGTAGGCGGGCGCGTCAGCGCTTCTTCAGACTCCAGAATACGTTGCGATAGACACCTGGAGGCTAAAAGCAAACGAGTTCGCTCGCTTACACTGTCGTCACGTCATTATGGTTTACAAATAAGTCAAATAAGTGCAACGTTTGCCCTCCCTCCCCACCGAATCAACGGGGGGGGAAATAGGCGCGTACAGGTACTTTTACCGCTCTACGCACTGGACTTTACACCGCTTTCTGCATACTTATACCTCCGTAACCCGAAGAGATCGCTATGCCCCTCCCTGAGTGGCCGTAGATGTAGACGCAGATGAAATGCGAGCGATTTAACCACTCACATGCATGCGTGCGGCGAGCGAAATACCAAGGATAAACGTCACGCGACAGATACCGCACTCGTGGAAGATGAAGTGCATACACGCGCCTAAAAAGCTTCCCTGGAAGCCTGTGGATCTTATAAATTAATTATTGGAAAAAATGAATGAATAGACAGTTGAGTAGCGCAGCAGGTTTCGTTGGGCGCTGTCGCGGCACTTCTAAGCGATTAATTGCTGGTGCAACTAAATAACGAGACAGCTAGCTGCAAAGTTTGCCTCTGTGTAACGGAAAGCAAGCAATGAAAAAAAGTCATCTACGCCACGAGGCAAGCCTATGTAGGCCTTAGCGTACGTACCAACGAGCAAGCCCGCAAAAACAAGCAACTCCTATGCCAAGTGAAATTTCATTATTATTATTGATATAACTATGAATGTGCGTACGTCTCACCAAAGGAAGTCACTGCTTGTTCGCTAGCCGATGCTGCATCGACCGAACGGGAGTCGTCGCGATTTGAAAATTGTAATGCGAATGACAGTCAAAAAACGCTCGTATGATAGAAACTGAAAATTGAATTGAAAATCAAAATGTTTGTAAAATACGTCCGCACGACCGTAAATACGAGTTACGGCCCCAATCGCTAATCGGCGCTGACCAATGGGAAGAGAGACAAAGCGAATAAAATGCAAACGGAAAATGCATTCGGATTGCTGAAAACTAAAATTGTGATGAACATACATCATTTCTACGATCGCTCAATTACAAAATAAGCTCAGTTTTCAACTCGTTTTTTTATTTTCCAGCTGTAAAGATTTTGCTCCGTAAGAAAGAACTGCAAGATTACTCGTTAGCAGCCCTGGTTCACAAGCTAGGTCAGCTGACACTCAGGCTTGCTTTCCATGGCAAAGTTGGTATTTTGCGTGATTTTTCATGGTATGGGATAGGCTTAGCAATAATTAATGCATTTTGTAACAGCAGCCAGGATACAGATATTTAAACAGTCTAGATATGGGCCTCCAATAGTCGTTATAATCAGTCTAAAAATAACTAGATGCGATTTGTAAGCCCACTTTTGAAAATATGCAGAGAAGAAACTGATTGAAGGGTTATGTTCAATAAATTCCACCAATTCAGTGCACTGAACTCATATTTGACTAACTTCATAACTTCACAAATATCGGTTAAGATTTAAAACATTACCGCCGCTTACGGCCGCTGCTTTCGCGTCAAGAGTACTCAACCTATGTATGTGAGCCCGGGGGTGGTAGACGCTCAGTGAAGCTGAACCGTTTAAATTATTTCCGAATAAATACGAATTAATTAAGGGTTTTGATTGAACCAGCTTTTATAATTAAGCAGCGAATGCTCATTTAAAAAGCCATTCTAGATCTGAAATAATTTGCACCCACTTACGTACGTAAGGACGAAATAAAAACTGCCATTACGTTCATCTGCCTAGTTTTTTATGTTTCTGAGTGCACACCCCCCCCCCAATACAATGGTCGGAGCCTGCCAATTTGCCACATCAGCGTAGTACTTTTTTCGGCACCTTGACAGCGCACTAAAGATAATTGATTTCTGCCCCGACACATGCAGCTTCACCGACTCTACCGCCTCAGAGCCACCGCAACCCGCCACCATTTACCACCGTCGCCCCTCAAAGGTAGGATTATTTCTCCGATGCTTTCGTAATTCAGCAAATATCGGCTGACTCAGCAGCGTCATATATATGGATATACATACATATATATAAATATGTATGCTTTATATTTAATTATATGTATATGTAGACAATATATATAGCGTTATATATATATATATACAAATGTGTGTGTGTGTGTGTGTGTGTGTGTGTGTGTGTGTGTGTGTGTGTGTGTGTGTGTGTGTGTGCGAGTGTGTGGGGGTGTGTGTGTGTGTGTGTGTGTGTGTGTGTGTGTGTGTGTGTGTGTGTGTGTGTGTGTGTGTGTGTGTGTGTGTGTGTGTGTGTGTGTGTGTGTGTGTGTGTGTGGGTGTGTGTGTGTGTGTGTGTGTGTGTGTGTGTGTGTGTGTGTGTGTGTGTGTGTGTGTGTGTGTGTGTGTGTGTGTGTGTAAATATAGCGACGGAATGAAGGGCTAAAGTGGAAATCACACCGATCGCAGCAGAGAATAATTGCTTGACTGCTGCTGCAGATCTCGAATCGACGACCTGGTCGCGAAGTGCAAGCACCGTAATCTTGGGCTATGACCCAAAGTAGCTATAACCAGGCGTAGTAATATAAATACAAAGTTTGGGTATATTCTCTGTGCGACATACCTGCGACGCTTACGTTGCAAGTACGGAAGTTGATATCATCGATGCGCAGGCCAATCTCGACGCTTGAGCCTGTCGTTTTGCATTCGATCATCTTGAGTAAGTCGTTTACATTCTCTGCATTCGAGAAGCGCAATCTAAATTAGAAATTTAAGATGAGGATTACTCAATTAATACGTGTACATTATTTCCTTCCCTGATAAAGAGGCATTATTTAAAAAGAAGAAGGGATTCGTAAAGCCTACCTTTACAATGGGTTTTTGATTCGTTGCTGCGTAAGGAAGTCAACGTGATTCGTCTTTTGGGCGCTTGTGCATGCCTAACACTGTGCATGCTGCCAGTAACCACATGTGCATGTTGGCACTATGCATATTGCCTCTTCCTTCATAGTCATTGAGCAAGTTACCACTAACCATCTTCGATCGTGCTTCCTCTGCAGCTAATGCAAAGTGCCTAGAAAGAGCTTAAATTCTCTGAAGGCGCTATGCAAATGTATCATCATTATTATTATTGGAGATAACTAGCTGCGGAATTATAAAAATCATTTCAGTGACCGCACTCGCACTAGTACGACACAAGTGCACGAAACCTTGCGTAATAAACCATGAAGACTGGCTCACAGACTGTCCCGACGGGCTGGGGCACGTCTCCGACGGACCCGATACGGCAGATGGCAGTCACTCTTAATGTTGACCTTGATAGCGCGAGTAGAGCCGTCGGGCAGCAAGGAATCCTTTGAATAATGCGCGCTCGCTCGCGCGTCCTTTTAAAGAACTCTATTCCTTTTGCGGCTAACTCTCTGCGCAACGGTCGGAACGGGGCGAGGTACACTAACAGAGCGCCGCTCGGCAACGCGAAAAGTACGCGACAAGAGAATGCGATTAGGCGGTGCGTAAAGTCAGGAGCGTGCCTTCGAACGACCCTGCTCCGTCACTGAAAGACAGAAGAACGGCAGGCAAGCATCGCAGGATCTGCGTGCCGACTCCGGTCTGGATTCTCGGACCAAGGCCGGTCGCACGCGCCATCTAGCACCCGCCCGCCACCAGGTTCGAAGCGACCTGACCTCGCCCGCGAATGAGGTGGTGCAAAAAGTGTCTCCTTTTGAAGTAGCTTCGCAGCAAACAGCGGGCAGTGCCGGTTAAAAGGGCATCCGGCGGCAAATCGGATGCCTCCGCTTGCCAGCCGCCGAATCGCCGACTCGAGATCGAGGGCGTTCAAAGCTCGTCTCCCATTTCTCCCCACCAATGACTCCGCCGGGCCGCCTCCCTTTGCCGCGGAGCGCCACTGCTGTTCGCCCCTCGGTCGGGCACGTCAGCCGTCGACCGGGCGGCGGCCCACGCGAGCACCTGGCGCCGACCGACTCCGAGCCTAGCCTCTCGCCGGGCGAGCGCGCAAGCGCTGCGAGGGAAGAGATTCGATTAAGCCGCCTCCACGCTTGGCCCGACTCGCGTCATCCGCCCGCGCGTCTCTCGCGCGACGAGCGGACGACGGCGACCGCTCGCGCGAAGAATAAAGGAGCGACGGAGTCAGGGCGTCCGACTGCGTCCGGCCTCGGAGCGAGCGGCTGCGCGCTCGCGGCCGCTGAGGCATCGGACGGCGCTTTTTCGCGACGGTCTCGCCGCACGCGACGCTGAGACCAGTAGCCGTCTGGGTTTAGCCCAGGCGGCTACTGGTGCTTGCCTTTGATGACCGAGGTTAAGGAGAATGCATTTAATGGCCGCCGTCGTGGGATCGAGTCCCTGCGGCTCATGTGAAGCGTCTGAATATAGATTAAGTTCTCTTGGGGCGTTATACAAATGAATTTTATTTATTTATTCCGCTCGCTCCGCCCGCTGCATCTCGGAGCCTCGTAGCCTGCGCATGGGCGGCGCGTCGGCCGTCAGCCGGTGTGGGCGCAGCCACCATAGGACGGCGAAGACACCTCTGACAAATTTTGACCGAACGCCCAAAGCGGCTCAAGGGCAGGCGGACTAAGTGCGCATCCGCCTACCCCGTCCCCGTTCACCGCCCGCCCGTTCACCCGCCCGCCCGTGGCCCCAGCTCGCCCCTGGCACGTTTGGCGTGGGAGCACTTGATGAGGGACAGGCAGAAAGATACAAGAGATGTCCAGTTGCCATCCGAAGAGGCTGACGGCTGAGGAATGTTCGAGAGGGCGTCCGACTTCCGAGCATCCGACTTCCTCCCCAACTTAATAAATTAAATGAATGGCGGCTGCGGTGCTAGGGCCGCTGGAAGTCGCTGACCCTTTGTTTAGAACATGCGTGCTGCCAACCACCCCTCCCCCCCCCCCTTGGAAGCTCGCAGCCCCTACTATATAGCTGGCAGAGCCGATTTTGAGCGTTAGCCTTTCCTATTTCTGAGTCACATTTAATTTTCCCATGAATACTAAGTTGGTGCTATCGCCATTCAATTTGAGAAGGAATGCTGCCATTCATGTGCTGATGTCAGCAATACATGCAGCAAGGGAGTTGAGAGAATTCAACGTGCTGGAGGGCTGGTAAGGATCAAAGCAAAGGTATAACTGAGTGCCATCCGCATAGAAGTGAAAGCCTAGATTGTGCTTGGCAGTCACGTCGGCATTAAGAAGAGTATAAACCGTGAGAAGAAGCAGACTAAGCACAGAGAGCCCTGGGGTACCCCATACTTTATTGGTTCTTCTGATCCCTTGTTTCCGTTCACATCAATACTCTGGAGTCTCCCACTGAGATAGGACCTAAGCCACCTAAGCAGTAAATTGCTAGTGATGCCCAGGCGAGATGAGAAGCACTCGAGAAGGACTCGACGATCAGCAGTATCAACCTGCCGAAAATTCAGCAAAACAAGCAGAGAGAGAGAGAGAGTTTACCTTAAGTCTGCATTCCTGAGAAGGTCGTTATATAGACGAAGTAATGCTGACTATTTGGAGAGATTAGCACCAAAACCAGACTGGAACTGACTTGCTAGGTTTGAAGTTTCTATGTAAGAGTGCAGCTGGTCTGCCACAACTCGTTCCAGTGTCTTTTATAGGAACGGTAGAAAGGAGACCGTGCGGAGGCAGCACATTTTCTTGTGGTTTACTGTTGCTTTCTTAATTCGTCGCCTAACGACGGCCATTTTAAAAAGTGCATGTACATGAAATAGAGGCCAGGACATATTTATTACGTTAGTTATTCGTGGCAGCAGCAGATCTGTGCATCGTAGAAGTAAGACAGTGGTATTTGGGTTTAGAGGACTAGTAATCTTCTTTGACTGGGAGACAAATTTGGGATGAGGTTACTCGTTGCCTCCTTGAACATAGACATTGAGGTGTTGCACGGAATTGAGGGAGATGAGTCTGGAGGAGCTGTTATTGAGGAACATGAGTCCAGAGGTGATGCTGCTACCTTGGGGATGGATTATTTTATGCTTTGTATCTTGCTGTCCCAGAAAACGATGTGCTAGTTCAACACAAGGATCACTAGGTAAAGAGATAAGACGGGAGTGATTAATGAAACGGTTGATCGTAGATATCAGCCTTTTTGCATTGTTCATCTGTGAATTAACAATGTTTTTATGGAAGCTTGGATGGATGGGTATGATATACAGTAGTCTTCGCATGCATGACCATGAAGAGTTAGTCGCAATCCTTGATATGCTTTCTCAAGCTTAGGCTTAGTAAACCTAGCTAGTTTAAAGTCTGCAGTAAACCATAGGCCGTCTCGGAGAGGGCGCATAGTGCGCTCAGTCAGAAGTGCAAACTGGTTAAGCATATCAGTAAGTGTCTTGCTGTAGCATTCTTCCAATGACAACAGGTCTGAAAGAGGATTGAGCAGCAGGGGCAAATAAGGAATTTTTGCTCGGACAGTATCAATGTCAATTGTCTTGAGGTTTTTCGATTCACAGATTATTTTGAATGCTGAGGAGGGCACACACTGCAGATTGAATGAGACTCACGTGGGATCAGATTGGCAGGATTTGGTAGCAGTAGGGGATGATAGTATATACTTGTGGGAGGATATAGGATCGAGTGTATTACCCTTATTGTGAGTGAGGTAATGCACATAAGCCACAACAGAAAATTATTTAGTCAGTGTACGAAATTCCGCACTTAAGGCGTATGTTAAATTGTCAAAATGAATGCTAAAATCACCCATAACGATAAAAGACCGATTTCTTAAATCTGAGATAAAGGAGAACTTGGTACACATGGGATGGTATATTGCTGGGACAGAAGGCTATTCTATTTTTCCACGCACCTCAGATGTCAGCGCTATATTTTTTTTCGCGGCTCGCCGCGAAATCTGCGTTGCCTTGGCAACGCAGATTCCTCGGCCAGAAAAAGCGCTCAGGGCTGCAAGTTTGCACGAGAGCGCATCGTATCCAATTCAAGTGTCTCGCCGCTACTCAGAAACTCGCTAAGCTAAGCGACTTCGCGTGCGACACGTGATTTTGCATTATCCTCGTCGACGCGAAGACGTCCTACCAATCGGTTGAGGTTAAGGCTTTGCTGCTCGGAGAGGAAATCCTAGCCTCTCACTCATTCGCCGTAGCCAAGAGAGCCACATCCGGCTGCATGCTGTGTACGCGTAGCTGGTCGTCCAAATGCAGTCACCGATAGTGCTTTCTGACGATCGCGGTTTCTGACGCCCAGCAGCTTATCTTTGTCCGCTGAGGAAGTGGCCTATCTGAGCGCACCACCGAGCACCGCCCGCCGCGGTGCTCGGTGGTGCGCTCGCTGCCGGGGTCTCCGCCGCCTCCAGAGCAGCCAGAGCGAAGCGTTCACAGCTCGCAAATGCAGCAAGACGCGTCGTGCATTCTGCGCAGACGATTTCGATCATGCGCTAAGACGCCGTCCTCGGCCTTGGATTAGGATTAGGATTAGGGCGACCGGTGGACCGGCTGGCGCCCTTGGCCGCTCCCCGTGGCGGCCTGCGCCCTTGCAGGCTCCTCTCGCATCGTCGAAGACGGAAGCCGGTGACGCCGCGGTGCCGCCATTCGTTTTCGGGGGAAAAAATATAGTTTGAAGTGATCTGAAGCAGGTTTAGAGGTTGCACAAGTCAATCAATATTTCTGACTATATCGCAAAAAACGACCTTTTGGTAGATTAAACTATTTGACGTAAATATCAACAGCAAGCAATGTATTATTATGCAACTGTATTATTGCACTAACTTAATAACAAAAAAGTAAGACGGACAGTTGTATCATTTGTCGATTTGTAGTACTTTATGCTTAAAACAGTAGTCAATACAGTCGATCTTCAGTGCTACTACGAATTATTTATTCGGTTTTCGAAAGTTCCAACAGCAAATTGACTTTCTTGGAATCCGTAAATTTGTGGCAATGTTCCTAGTAAACCTGCAATAAGTACTGTTTTTGTTCTTCCTTTTTTGTTAGCATTGAATTGTAATCCTGTACGAGTTGCACTCCTCTTTTAGCAGAGTCGCTAGCTACGGTTACAGCCGACACAATTTGTTTTAAGGCAACGTATTCACTGTTTTCTGTTCTTTGCTCTGGTGACAACCTCGGAAACGCACTACTCAGCTGCAGGATCTCAAAAAACTTTCTGGTGTTGGAGGTTATAAATGCAATCAGTAGCTGTGAAGCATTGACAAATTTAGTCACGTCTTTGTGGTAGGTGGTCTGTTCCAGATTTTACACGTTACATGTGGCTGATCATTGTCAGTTTTTTGCTGAAATCAGTTTATGGATCAAAGAAAGCTATACCAATAGCTATTTTGCTCAAATACCACAGATTGCGGTTGAATATTGTAACTGCAGCCTTATGTCCCGAACATTGCAGTCATTGATACATCATACTAAAGCGGCTGACCGTGCTTCTCCGGTGCTGGAAGTAGTTTTTTGAACGCTAAGTATTCGTCCTGTTTCAACACCGGATACTATAACGGGCAGTCTATCAAACTTCTCTTTTCCAGTGAAGTCAGGCAACAGCTTTTTGTCCCAGTGAACAGCTAATGCTGAACAGGGAGAGAATTTAGCTGAATTAAAAATTAAATTGGCTGTTAATTTAGCTGAATTAATTTAGCTGAATTAGAATTAAGCTGACATTGCCAATTTGCTGACTTACCGAAAGCAAAATGGTATGCCCGGTTGAACCCCAGAGGCACTGTGCAACCTTTAAATATCCCTAAACGATGCAAAACTTCACCAGATTTAATGTTATATATTAGAATCATTTGTCACCTACCAACTTGCGATGATATAAAAATCATTTTTTTGTTGTACCTACGGACCACCCTAATATATATCCGTATTAATTGGTCCTATTTACATATATATATGTATATATATATATCTGTGTGTGTGTGTGTGTGTGTGTGTGTGTGTGTGTGTGTGTGTGTGTGCGTGCGTGCGTGCGTGCGTGTATTTAAACATACTGTATGAGCACGTGAGTGCAAGCTTACTGCCATCTGTTCCTCCTTGAAGCCACGAGGATGAAGTAGGCCCTAAACTGGAGAGTTTTCTGTGGCGAAGTCAAAGCCACCAAGGTTTCGGGCTCGCGATTGATAGCCAACAGCACACATCTCAGGCAGCGGAAAAGTTACCGCGCGAAGCACGGTGCTAGCGTTAAGAAGAGCAAGTGTACCGGCGTTGTAACGTTGAGGGAAGCTGTGTTGTTTGTGCCTCCACGCCCTGTCCGGTATTTCGCTTTTTACCCATTTTCTAGCTGCTGCCAAGCAAGTTTTATTTTCAGGTGGCGCGGTACTCCCCACCGCTCGCCATTCGCGCGCCTTCCGAACAACGCTAAGCTGTCTGTTTCCACCGCCCCGCCCCCCTACTCTCAACGGCAGCGAAATGCGCACGACGTACGCGGACGAGTGGCCGGCAGCACAGCCGAGTCTAGCGGCAGCACCTGGTCTCGGGCGGCCACTGGTAGCCACCATCGAGAGCACTCGCCTGCCTCCTCGAGTACTCGACGAGGCACTTACCTGCACATTGCAGGCCGCGTCGCGGGCCTTCTGAGTCGGAGTCGCATCGCAGGACCGACCGCGGCGTAGACCGGGAACGAGGTCACTTGGGTCTCCGCCGCAGCTGCTTTAGCCGACTAGCCAACTGCGCGCTGCGCGGCTGGGTGGCTGCGCGTCCAGGCTGGAGACTTTCTTAAAGTCTTTCCGATTCTAGCGCAACGCTAGCCTGGTCGCGAGTAGAATAAATGCCGCGTCTACTCCCGGAGAAAATGCAGCCATTTTTCGCGCGACCATGTTCAAGTACTCAACGCTTCGTGCGGGTGATGTGCGGCCCTCTCGGGCAGCAGAGCAGCTCAGTGTACAGCCCATACGCTAACGACTCGGAGAGTTATCATTTAGGCATTGCCGCTCTGAATTTCCTGTCGTGCTCCGCCGTCGCGTTGCCATGCCTGTGTGCATCGGAGCGGCTTCTGCGAATCGTTAGCTGCGCTTCGAGGGGCTCGCTGTAACCGGCATCCGTCTCGCGCCTGCAAGCAGCACTGCTAGTTTGCACACAGCACTTGCAACTAGCAGCACTGCTCAGTCCCGGAGCCTCTAATCTTGCGTTCGCAACCGTACGCGAGTGTGGCGTTGCTCGCTAGTCTGCTAATCCCTGCGCGCCTTATAATCCGCCTCAGCCGCTCGGAGGGTGGCCATTGTGTACAGGTTTGCACCGCAGCCTTTCGCTGCGACGCTCACCCGCGAAGCCTTCACCTCGTCGTGGCAAAAGGCCGCAAAGACACGCCGTCCAGAGGCGAGCCGACTCAACTGAGTTACTTATGCGCGCTACGGCCTCGAAGAATCGGACGGCACTGGCCGGCCGAGGCAGGTCGAGAGCCTATTAATTGGGCTGATAAATTAATGCTCTTTGGGCCGGGCCATTGTGCCCACCATTAAAGACAAATCGCCGCCCGCGTGTCAACCGAACCGTCGCTGCGCTATTTGCGACTTCACTCTCCGACGGCAGCGGCAGGAAAACAGAAGAAAAATGTGACCGCCAAGATGTTGACACAGACGCAGGACTGCGCGCGTGCGCGCCGTCCAGTTGGCGCTCGTCATACGGCGGCCTCCTCTAGCCGCGAGAACGATCCCCGCTGCAGCGCGGCCGCCGCGAGCGGTGGCGCGTCCAGCGACGATGCCAGCAACAGGCTACCGACGGAATGGAGACTCTGCCCGTTGCTCGAGAGAAACGCCGCGCCGCAGAGCCGCTAATGTGCTGTCCTCGAAGGCGTGCTCCCCGGCGAGCCGCTAGACCAGCCGACGCTTCGCGCCGACGCCGCGCATGGGATCGATACCGCGCCCGACGGACGCGCCGTCGGAATTATCGAACCCGTGCGGCGTGCGGCTCCGCGTCTTACGGTGACGCCGAAAAGAGCCGCCGCGGCAGTTCCGCCTCCTCGGCTGCGATTGCATAGGCAATTCCCTCGTCGACACCGCTCTCCCCCTGCCGCCGGAGAGGCGTCGGCGAGTGGACGGTCGGCCGCACGCGCTCCGCGGTCGGTAGCGCGAGCGGCCGACCGCTGAATTCCGAAGGCGTGGCGGAGGCGTCGTCGGCGCCCGTTGGCACGCGTGCGCCGCCGCGGCGGCGGCGCCAGCTGCCGCATTGGGCCCGTGCGACGTACCGAGCTGCTGCTGCTGCTGCTGCTGCTGCTGCTGCTGCTGCTGCTGCTGCTGCTGCTGCTGCTGCTGCTGCTGCTGCTGCTGCTGCTGGGTGCCGCGTGGCCGCTGGCGCAGCCGCGGCAGTCTCTCCGCCGTCTGACAGCTGCTGTGAGACGCTCTCAAGCTGCACGTACGGCGACGCGCAAAGCGGATGACACGCGAGCGCGCTGATAGTAGCCGCTACGCCGCGCGGCGGCCGTTGCCTTGGCACGCCGGACCGCCGAGCTCGCGCGGCGCCGGGCGGTGGCACTCGAATCCTCGTCTTCTGCGTCTCGATATTTTCTTTCTCGCGACCCCACCAGTCGGAGTGCTGCGGCGTCGCACGACGCTACAACGCCGGCTCTCCGGCGATGCAGGCAGGCGCGTGCAGCTCTCAGCCGCGGAACGTAGGAAAGGGGCGGACTTCGCTCAAACGCATTGGGTGGCCTGGCGGGCATCGCGGCGGCGATCGTGGGCGCGACGCAAGAACAATCAGAATGAGGCATTTGTCCAGCACCCAAAGAGAACCGAAACTCTTTCTGTGCACGTTGCGTGCGCAGTAAAGGACGTCCGTTCGATCAGCGCCCGGCGCTGCCCTCTGCCAGGTTCGCGAGCTCCCGATTACGAACGCCCGCGCCGGATGGCGAGTGCGCTGATGTAGAGCGGGCGCCGAGTCGGGCGTCTCGGCGAGCTGCGAAGCGGCGATGACTCGCTGGGATCGCGGCAGTGGAGACTGAGTAGTCGCCCTAGAGCCCTCGTGGCTGCCTCTTATATCCGCGTTGAACGTCGCCGCCGCCGCCGCCGCCGCCGTCTGCTTTACGAACCCCTTGTCGCCCGCGCGGGAAACACGAAAGATGCAGCGCGGGGAGTGCAAGCGGCGCAGTCGCGGGCAAAGGTGCAGTGGCAGTGAAAAAAATCTCAGCAAGTCTACGTGAGAAGGTGCACGAATTGGCGATGCCGGTTTCGCTGCCGCCGTCGGCGACGCTGTCGAAGTTGAGCCGCGTCAGCCCCGCCGACGAACACGCGCGCGCTCGCGCGCTTCGCCTCTCGTCTGCGAACAGTCTCGTCAGCTCCGAAAGCAGTCGCTCGGCCGGCAACGTCGCGAAGAGCAAGCCGCATCTCTAGAACAGTTGAGGGCTCAGCCGCTCAGACAAGCTTGTCTAAACCGCCGGCTATCGCCGATAGAGCGAAAGCCGCCGATCAACTAAAGAGAGCGGACGAGCGAGCATCGCGCGGGTCGGTGCAACTGCTCTCTCTCGCGCGCGCGCGCCAGTACTCGCTTCTCCGACTAGTCGCTAAAACAGAGGCCTCCCAATCTCGACCCGCCCCAGCATTCTTCCGCTGCCGTCGCCGCCGCCACACTTTACGGTCATAAATCCCACGCCTAGTTCCCGTTCTCTCCTTCCGCGGGCGCGGCGAAGCGTAGCTTTTGAGATGCTCACCGGTGCAGCTCGGAGGTTAAACGAAACGATCCACCATAATCAACGCCGCCGCCGCCGCCGCCGCCGCCGCCGCCGCCGCCGCCGCCGCCGCCGCAGCCGCCGCCGCCGCAGCCGCCCGCATCCGGCGCGTCGTGCGGAAGCTACGAGCGGCCAGCTGCGGCGCTCCTGCGCTCGCGGCGCCTGGCTCTTTGCAATCGCTCGCGCACGATCCCGTCGCTCGGAGGCGAGCCGTCGTCGGCGGCCGACACCAGAGGGCCACCGGCCGGCGTCGTTGCGAGCGGGACCTAGTGGACGACGCAGAATGGCGGCCGCGTCGATGGGGCGATTCTGGCGCCGATCGGCGCCGAATTCTTTTACTCGAAGTTTTTCGCCTTTCTCACTCGCTGCTTCCTCGAGCGGATCCTAAGCGGAGCCAGTGGCTCACCAGACGCTGGCCGCGGCTCGGCGCGCCGCAGCCAGCGTCCTTTTCAAAAGTGAAAGCGGCCGGGCAACGCGGGGGGGGGGCCGGCCGCGGCGACGGCGGCCCCTCGCGCGTCTCGAGCGGCTCGCCAAAGATCGCCGCCTCCGAGCTAGCTCGCTATCTGCTCGCTCGCGCGCACCTCTCGAGAGCGACGCGACCGCCGTGCGCGGCTGACCGCGGGGGCAGAGCCCTTCGGGTGGCGGCGGCGGTAGCAGAAATATAGTCTCCACCCAGATCGTAATCCTATCGATTTGAGCGCTCGAGAAAGCGACGCCAGCGCATTAGCACGCCGTAGCTAGCGGGCCCCGCACGAGCTGGCCGGAGGCTAGACGGTTGAGGATTACTTTCATTGATTGGCCGCTCGAGCGCGAGCGGCGGCGGCTGCGGCGGCGGCGTCGCAGGGGCGACTAATCTCTCGCAGCCGCCCCGCTCTCCGCCGTCGCCGAAGACGCCGAGTGTGAGAGAGCGAGCGGGCGCCCGCGCGCACTCTCTGTCGCCGCACTCGAGCCAATCTTGACCGCCGCATATAAGGCGAGAAGGTGGAGCGGTGAGCGCAGGAAGCGCCGACGCCTGAGCGAGAGAAGAGCGAGACGGCGAGCGAGCGAGCTAGCGGATAGGCAGCAGCAGCGATGCAAGTGCACGGGGCCGCCACGTGGTGCCTGTGCGCCCTGGTCGGCCTGCTGCTGCTGCAGGCGGCGCTCGTCCGCGGCGGCCTAGAGCGGTTCTGCACTCTGTCGCATTTCTACGAGCAGAGGCGACTGTCGGCCAGGACGACGTGTAGCCGGCACTTGCCCGAGCGGCTCCGAACGATCTGCCGAGGCCGGATAAACATACCGGGCAGCTCCGACCTCACCGCGCAAATGCCTCGGCGAAGGAGAGCGACGGCGGACGGTAAGGTGCTGCGAAGTCGGCCGCCGGCGCCGGCGTGGGCATTCTGCAAGGCTGCCGCCGGCGGCGGCCCCCTCCGTGCATCTCCTGCCCGCCCACCGCGGCTAGCACAACCGGCGGGCCGAGGCAATG
The DNA here is from genome assembly GCA_009760855.2 of Cristatella mucedo. Lineage (NCBI taxonomy): Eukaryota > Metazoa > Bryozoa > Phylactolaemata > Cristatellidae > Cristatella > Cristatella mucedo. The sequence goes on along the minus strand of WPIO01000039.1, from coordinate 3,365,552 downwards.
CGCGCGGCGCTTCGGCGCGACCCGGAAAATTCCAGCTCCCTTTCCGGCCCTACGAGTAGGAGTAATCGAGCGGGAACGAGTGAGGGAGGATTTTAGCGGCGGAGCCTCAATCGCCGGCCGCAATTAGCTGCCTCGTACATTCAACAGGCGGCGGCGGCGATCGCGGTGGGCTCGCTCGCGCTCTGCTGGGCCCCGCAGCTTAGCCGCCGCCGGCGCCGTCTCGAGCGCGCGAGACGGCTCGGGCCGTTTGGGGAGCGATGGAAGCGCGGGGGGGGGGCGCGGGTGGCGGCGCGCTCGGGCGGCCAAACCCTCGGCGGCACCGACGGGAGCTCGCGCGCCATCGGATCGTCGCGAGTGCGCACGCGCTCTCGCCGCCGCCCCGCAGGACCAACCGCAGCCCTCGATGACGACGGCTACGGCGGAATTTTTCTCGGCAAAGAAGCCGCCTCCGTGTACTTGCGCAAGAGGCAGGCTGAAGAGGACAGCGGCTTTCAGGGAATCGTGTGCGAGTGCTGCATATTTCCGTGCAAGAGACGCGAGCTGATGCAGTACTGCGCCGGCGGCCAGGCCGCGAAGAGGAAGCGATCAGTGTCCTGGAACACCGACGTACCGGCAGCAGCAGCAGCAACGCCGCCGCCGGCAGCCGATGAGGCGAACGGGAGCGGCCGACGCTAGACGGCGGCGACGGCGGCGGCGAAGACGGCTACACCGGCTACCAACATCGAGCGGCCTCTTGGCATGGCTAGCGCGCGCGTGGCTCGCTGGGAGCCGGACAGGGTGCCATCCTGCTGCCTCGTTTGGCCGCTGTGGCGCGGCCCTGTTCAGGCAGAGGCGGACTTATTGGGCGACGAGCGACGGTGGCCAGCCAGCGTCCGTCGCAGTGGTGCCTAGAGGCGACCAGAAAGCGGCCTCCAGCTCAGCGCCGACGGTCCATCGCAGAGAGACGCCGCCGCCACCGCCGACCGACGAGCCGCTTGCTCGCTCGCACGCGCTCAACGTAGGCACAGCGACCCCCGTAGCCCACGCCGCCTCTGGCGGCGTCGCTTCCGGCCACGGCAAGCGCTAGCGAGCGCTCCCTGAGCCGACGCGCGTACTATCGCGTCCCGTCGCGCTCGCCGCGCGCGCCGCTGCCGACGAACGGTGCGAGACTTCTGCGGCCGCCGCGGCTGCAGAAGTCTCTTGGCGACGCGCCGCGTTCTCCGTACTCATGTGCTTGCGCTTCTCTCGACACTGCGAAGGCAGCCGAACTTTCGCGCGCCAGCGCCTGGCGCCTTGCCGGGTAGGATGCCGCCAAGTACCAAATGGCCGAAAAGTGAATTCGAATAAAGTCGATGCTGCGGAGTCGCGCCAGAGGCAGCGTGCAGCTTGCGCGGCGTACAGCTCCGATGCCCGTCGCCGCGCCGTCGCATCGACGGCCGCAGCGCTGGCGGCGACACGTCGCGTTCGGCGACGCCCGAGGTCTTCGCGGTCGCGGAGTGTGACAGAGTGTCTCAGCGAGATGACAGAGGAATTTCGAGAGTGAGTCGCACGAAGATTCAAGGCCAGGTTCTGATCGCAAGGCGGAGAAAAGAAAAAGACCTACTCGCCTTATTACACGCTTGCTCGAGTGTCGCGTGAGTCAGTCAGCGCACCTGCGCCGGTGCGAAAGCGACGATCGCGAATAGGCCTCGTACGCGCGAACGAGGCCACGCTGTCCGTCGGAGTTGCGAGTCGCTGTAGCTGCTGATCTGGCTGGTAGACCGATCGCGAGACATCAAGCTGCACGACATCATTTAGCGGCCGCAAGAGAGTAGCTCGTCCGCCAGACGACGGACAACCTTGGCGTCGGATGCGTCTTTAGCGCCATGAAGGCGGCTTTGGGCTGAGTTCCAGCGGGCGCGCTGGCGACGAATGGACCTACTGCTTGCTTGCGTAGGGTCAAGGACGTAAAAGTAAAAAAAGCCGACATTAATTCACCTCTACGCGGCCGAGCGGAGCCGTATCGACGGACAGGCCGCGAGCTCGTCAGCGATCGGAGCTTTCGTAGAGCGCGCGCGCGCGCGCCGCCGCCGCTCACTCGAGCTGCGAGAAATAGGGGCTCTTCGCGTGCGAGCAAAGTTTTCGTACGACGCACCTCTCGAAAGCACCGTGACGCACGGCAGTCTGCGGCCGGCGCCTCGGGCTCTCGCGCCGCTGCGCGGACCTCTGACCTCAGACGCGTCGGCGTCTGCGTCGGTCGTGCATCGGACCCAGTTCGCAGAATTGCAGCGACAGCGGAAGCCGTCGGACCGCCGAGGGACTTCGTGCGACAAGCAATCCGACTGCTGAGACTAGCGGTCGGATAGCGGTCAAACCGAATGCTTGCGATCTGAAACGTCGATTGCCTTCATCTGTCAGACTTTGAGAGCGCTAGAGATCATTAGCTGCTGCGGCTGAACCTTGAGAATTAGGCACCGGCTGTATCCTGATTTAGGGTTTACAAAGTTTGACTGGAAATTTGTGGTGGTGGCCAGATAGCCATGTCTTGGACTTCGAACGAGTGAGTTGCTCGCTATCGCTGGCGCTACGCAGAAGTGGTCCTCTGTGGCGCTGGAATAGGCTGCTCTACGTTCTCTCAGGACTGGGACTTGTCGTTAAGATACGGGCGTTCTCGATCGCTGCCGCGCTCAGCTAACGTCGGCGCATGCAGTCGGCACGCGATCGTGAGTCGACGATGCGGTTTCGACGACTTGGCGGCAACTGCTTAGAGTCGCCGGGTCCTCCAGTTTTCGTTACGCGCCGCCGTTGACTAGCGCACGCCACGTGCGCTGCGTTTGTTGCAGTTGCAAACGAATTTAGCGTATCAGCTGCTATAGCTTACTCGTCACAGTCCCGTACCCTTTCCCGGCTTGCATCTACAAGCACGCGTCACTCGTAATTGCCCAAACGGCCTTGCTGATCAATACTGCTGCCCGCGTTAAAAGCTCTGCGTACGACGACTGAAAGAAGGGCCGATCGCTGTGAAAGCAGCTTGAGAGTTGTTCGCGTGGATCGCTAGGCGTGGGAACTCATTTGTTGAGCAAGCCTCAAGGGTCGGTTTGCAATTGTTTCCGCCACGACAGCAATGGACGCGGAGAAATAGTTTCGTTCAAAATGGGCTCACGGCAAAATAGCTTTTTCTATCGGCCATGCTATCTCAGGCAGTTCTGCGCAATGCAGCAGCCGGAGTACGAGTGAGCGCATCATTTGAGATAGCAGCTCCTCGGCTTACAAGGCAATTCACAGTAGCTAAGTAGTCACGCGTCGACGTGCAATCAATTTATTTTTGAGAAAATAAGCATCCAGTATTGGGTAGAACTTCTTGAAAACCTCAGGAAAGGATTTATTATTAATAACAATAATAATAATACTGCACTTGATAAAGCGCCCACAGAGAAATTAATCTCTTTCTAGGTGCTTTACATTTGCTGCAAAGGGAAATGCAATTGAATGGTAAGTAAGATCATGCATGAATAACAAACAAAAAGAATAATATAGTTAGGGGTGACATGCACAGGGTCAGCAGGCAAATGTGGTTAGTGGCAGCATGCACAGTGTCAGCACGCATAAGCACGTGAAGGACGAATCACAGGGACCCACTAAAGGCTGTCCTAAATAGGTGTGTCTTTAAGTTCCTTTTAAATGTGGTCAGGTCGCACATGCTGGTAGGCCAGTAAGCAGTGAGTTGCAGAAGTAGAGACGGGAGGAGATATGCTAGCAGAGCCAATTATTATTCACTTGAGGCTCTTCTGCGAGTAGGCTGACCTGCACAAAAATAGGTAGCTTCCGGACGACGATGACCAGCCATCGCTTTGCTGACGCAGAAGAGGTGTGGCGTGCACCTAAGTTACGCGGCGATCGCGATAGCGGTAGCCACTAGTGTTAGGCAGTCAGCTCGGCGAGCTTCAGTCGCCCAGCCATACCCTTAGCGCCAAAATAACCAGCGCCTTCGCCCCGTAGCCCCTCCGGTTTAAAGCACCGCGCTCGCCGCCGTCGGTCCGGCTAGTAATCCTGTCGTAGCCTCGAAAGCCCGCTACATTTCCCCTGCGGCTAAGCTGCAAATTGCATCGCAAACGAGACGATAGTCACCAATTCTGCGTGCTGTCTTCGGAGGCTTCGCGGAGGTCTGTCGGTGACCGGAAGCAGCGGACATAGCGTACGCAGACAGTGCAGACAAATCGGAGCGAGAGCGGATGATAATATGAAGTGAGACAACTGTGCTCGCTACAAGAAAGCTAGCCCGACGTGAACGCCAGTGTCAAACGGCGTAGGACTCGATGCCGGCATCAGTCGGCGAAAATAAAGAGGTCGACAGATTTAACAGCCCCATTCGCGTGCAGTGGCAGTAGAGCCCTAGCTTCTGTCACTCCTGCTCGCAGTGGGCAATCGCGGATTGCATGCTTTAGGACTCAAACCCAAGACCTTTAGGTGGTGAAAATCCTTCAACGAGTCTGCCAGAAGTAGCCGGTCGTTTTCAGCTGCTATATGGGCAATCTTTGCGCTTTCGCGAGGTCGGTGCTGCGGGCGGCGATACTTGCAAATTTCCAGGCACTCGATCCTCGCCGGTTGGTTTTGTATGACTGCGTCGGGTCAGCAAGCATTGCACCCGTTGTGCCGCTACTTGAACTTGTGAAAACTATGAGAAAATAACAGTGTAAGCAACTTAGTGTACAAGCCAATTACGGTGCAGTATTGCCCTAAACTTAAAAGGGATGTCTGGAAAATACTTATACAACTTTTCCGACAATCAAATATTTGTTTAGGTTACCTTTCAAAAGATAATGTTAGAAATTACATCGGAAGCTCTGACGACTACCACATAGAGGAAATAAAAGGTTTTGAAAACCACGCCTAACCCGGATGTAAACCGGAAGCAGCATGTCTACAAGCAGCAAATGTACCGATCTCTGCATTGTATGTGACTTGTATCCGAACTTGTCGAACCTTGGTAGATCGAGGTAAATGCGTGAAGCTTGTTGAGGTGCATTCTTGTGACTTTTATGCAGCTTCATTTCGAGGGTCGGTTTGTGCCTTGCAAAATCAATAACGCGGCCAAAACCTCATGTATCAGAGTAAAACTTGAAATGCGAGTTCAGCCCTGCTCGCCAAACATGATTCCAGAAAAAAATTCCGATTTAGGTTGGATACATTTTGTTCTACATGTCTGTGATTACGGAAAATAAAGCTCCGCGACGTTTGATGACATGCACAGCAAACATATCCAACCGAAATCGGAAATTTTGCCGGCAACTGCTCGGAAGCCGAGCACTTGAGCTAGATCCAGCCGGAGCTGAACCGAACTCGCTGTCGTGTCGATTGCCTGATTGGCAGACGCACTATCCTTCGACGCAAAAGTATTTGTTCGAACAAAAATGTGGGCTTCGCCACCGCTCTTTTGTGTGTCGGCAGAGATTTAAGGGCAAAGGGCGTGTGTGTGTGCGTGTGTGTGTGTTTGTGGGCGCGAGTGTGTGTATTCGGCGCCCCGTGCGTGTGTGTGTACGTGTGCATGTGTGTATGTGTACGTGTGCATGTGTGCGCGCGCGTGCGTGCGTATTCTGCACGCAGCTCCGCTTGAAAGAAGAAGCTATTAATCCACGTGCAGACACATACAGACTCGATCGCACCACATTAAAGTGTGCGTGGCTAAAACTGAGTTCTCGTGGCCAAGCATGGTCTATTTTGGCGATTCTGCTACGAACGTTCACAGCCGCACCTGGACGCGGACCGCAAGTGCAACCGGATCGGGCTAGCTGAGAAGTTAAGATTTAGACACAGGCTTTAAAAAAACCGTTCGGGTCAAGCGGTGCTGAATCCGTTTCAGCGGACCAATATCCATTTTATTTAAACGGACGCGAGCAGTAAAAATTGAACGCGCCTTCAAATGTCTCTGGCACCGTCGCCGGCATCGCCGAGAGCCGACTACGGGAGCTCTTTAAAGCGCGTGCGCTATGGACGCGACAAAAATACCGCTGCCTGGTCACTTGCTCGCTCGCGCGAGCACTGGTGCTAATGATGACAGTACACAGTACAGAGCGGGCTTAGAAAAGCGATGCGTGAATGTAGACACGCGCTGGCATTAAAACGCTGACGGCTGCTAATTGCCCGGATTAAGACGCCGTCGAGATTTTAATGGCGGTTCCAAAACTATTTTAATAAAGGGACCGGAATTTGCATAATTGCACTGACTAGGGTCTTGGCTCAGTGGCCAGGATCTTACTTAAGCACGGCTGACTTGATATTTACATTCGTTGAATGCCGAACTTTGCTCTCCAGAGCTTGCCGCCGTCAAGCTGTCGAATAAGGAGCTGGATGTTCCTGCGAGAGTGAATTGACATATTCCTTAGATATGGTCAGCAATGATTGCTGTCGCACCATGCGGTCGTCTGCTGCTGGCGCTCCTGCTCCCAAGATTAAGTGGCCGCCCTTCGAAGTACTAGTTCCATCAGTAGCGACCAGGCATCAGCGAGCCGCCTTCGATTGTCGCGTCTTAGGGGAACGACTCTAGTTTCAGAGACACTGCATGCGCGTGTATTAGTGCTTGTGTACGCATTTATCCGTCTGAATCTCCGCACACCACGACTTAAGTTCGCGTTACACTGGAGAGTGCGAGAGCGCACTGAAAGCCTAAGCGGCATTCGATGCGCGTTCGATCCGCTTAAGCTTTCAGTGTGCTATTAAAAAAACTCTCTAGCGTAACACCTACTTAGTCCTTGTGGCTTTGGAGGGTTTCAGGCGGAGATAGATTACTAGCTTAGTTAATCTCAATTAACACAGCGAATGGGAGAAGCACAGCTGAGTTGGGAGCTATGCGGGAGTGGGTAGCGTAGACACTGCAGCGCATGACGGCTGGAAATAATGTGCCCGATTTGGTGGTAGGAGAGGCGATGTCATTGGTGAAATGAGTTCCACTCTCAGAGACCCACAGAACAAAAGCTTCAGTCATCAGCGGTCTTCTAGCGAATAGTGGAACAATCACTTTATTGTCCAGTCAGGACCACGGTGCATGAGGAGGCTGAAACTGTCGCAGCAGTTCACCTATGTAAGAAGCAGTCAAGACACGCGGGGTCATCTGCGGGGTCATCTTCTGAGTAAGAATTTTCCTCTGTATATGCTGATCAAATAAGAGCTATTGCGGTTCGTTCGGCAAAGCAAAATACGTGGCTGAATTATTGGATGTATTAACTACTCTTATCGCCATGTTCTTCATTAGCCCAGAGGCTTAATGGTTTGTTCGTAGCAATTAATTGTTTGTTTTTAGCAATTAATTATCAAGAGTCTAGACAGAACCCGTAGGAGCTGCAGCCAGCCATCTCTATAGGTAGTCCCCGATCCTGGACAAAGATCAAACGTGACGACTAGTTGCGGTCACAATCTTGTGAACGGAAACTTATAAACGCCAAGCCATAGTCAAAGAGGAAATCTAAATAGCGATCATTCGACGGTGCTTTTGCTACGACACCTTCAGCAGTATGACAGCCCATGAATATATGAACTTACGAGCTTCTCTTGAAACTTTGCAGGGCCCCGAAAATTAAGCTGTTGCTAAACTGAACTTTTCTAGAGCAACCGAGATTGAACCGGCGTTATAGCAGCCGAGAGCGCTTGTTTCCGAGGCACTCATGGCACCTCCTTGCACCGACACTGGGAGTGGCAGAAGAAATTACGCCAGCCCAGGAAAAATACTATTACAAACGTGCTCAAGATGCTCAATGAAAACTTGAGCCCGCCGGCACGACAGCAATCAAGAATGCTTATTAGCCTACATAATGTATAGTGAGTGTCATGTCGAAAATATCGGGTGAGATGATTTACTAGTTTGCACTCTTGTAGATACAACGTGCACTCATATTTAAAATTAAGTTGTGCGCTCAAAAAGGCTTTTAACTAGTTTATTTTTGAGCAAGCTTAAAGCTAACTTTGAATAATTTTTTCCGTTCTTTCTTCATTAAACATTTTGCGACATTAAGAACTGCAAGATTGTTCTTTAGTAGGGCTGGTTCACTAGCTGTGTCTCAGAGGATACGCAGGCTCGTCTTCCAAAGTAAAGTTAGCATACCCATACCAGTGATTTTTCACGGGTATGGGTTAGTACCGTAACAAAAATTCATGTCTTTAACGCTGACCGGTATCTTCCATATCCACAGAGGGCCACCTCTGCACAGCACCAGCCATAACTTGTAACTGCTTTACCTTGACTCTCGCCTGCTTTTTCTACGGCCTGAAAAATAGATTATGACGCATCCGGCCCCTAATTATTGTAATTCAGGAGCCGCTCATAATGTCGAGAACTGCCATAATATCAGCGATTTTACCAGGTTTACGCAGTGAGTCTTGCTTTCTACCTGCTTCTATCCTACCGCTAACCATTCAACCATGCTTCCTTTGCAGCATACGTAAAGTGCCTGGAAAGAGATTAAGTTCTTTTAGGGCGCTATAAAAATGTTTTATTTTTATAATTACTTGAGTCTTTGGTGTTTACGTCATCATTACTAGGGACCGATCTAAGACAAACTAAACACTTAACAAAGACTCTGCAGCCAAATGTAGTTGTACCTTTTGGCTAAGACTCCGGCAAGACTTATCAAACGACCCATCATATGTGCTGTCAAGAGCACGTCTTCTTCATTGCTTTAAAAGGCCCTGTAGCGGACGATTTGACCGACGAAATAACCAGTGAGGTCCATAAGAGTCCCTGTTTAAAGTTTGCTACGATCACCTCATATAGGAATCAGATCATGAGGCAGCAGACGAATAAGGTAATCTTGGAAGGTTTAAATTCACCGGTAGGTGCATCGCCAAAGACCATATCCTACCTCCCCTAACAAAGGCAATTTTTCCACGATCTCTCGGTTGTCAGCAAAGAAAGTAGGAAACAAGACTGGGAGAAAGACTGGCCGTGTAAACTTTCTACAAGAAGGAATACCCGAAGTATGACGAAAGTAAGACTGAAGCAGCAGGAAGGAAGGAAGGAAGGAAGAAAGACTCGCCGTCTATACCCGGCTTTACCGTGCCAGCGTTCCACTACCCAAAACACTAATCGCCTTAAATTTCAGAGGCAATGCGGCACCTGGGGCATTGAAAAGGTGAGTAATGAAGACCGTGCCTATATTGGTGCATGCATGGTCTTCATTACTGTGACGCGCACTGTCATATCTTGCTATATCTTGCTAGCTTTCACCGAGACGAAGCTATCAGAGCGAGTTGACCCTTCGATCGGAACATACGGAAGCCATTTCCAATAATCACTTATTGTAAGTGCAAAATAGCGGAGCGTGCCGATGATAAGTTTTCATGCAATCAGGTTAATCATGTACAGACGGAATTTTTTATGTCACTGCTGCAATGCTGACTCGAAAAATCAAGACGATTCGCGCTTGAGGAGTTTCATCCTGGTTGATACTCCCCCCAAGCCCACGCGCCGCCAATTTTGGGTTACTAATATCAGCCGACGCCGCCATTGCACGAAGCTGGGTTGAGCTGAGCTGGCGCCCAACCGCGGCGGCTCACAGCCACACCTCGAGGTCGAGGTTCGACTCCCACGAGCGATCGACCGGGCGTATTGCTTACCATCCGAGTTGCGTAAGAATGGCGCAGCGGGATGGCCAGATAAGGCTACAGTTGCGTTTACACTATCGGCTTACCTTCTAACTCGGCGCCGATTTTCCTCCGGTGAGAGTTACACCGCCGCCATACATTGAAGGTGGAACTAAATGGCAGCCAAGAATTAAGAGCGGCTCATAGTAGTACTGCCGACCAATCAAAACCACTGGGCGTATGGCATTAAAACATTGAGCGAAACAGTAATGGCTTATGAGAACGTCCAAGTTATTATATATATATATGAATTATTTTATATATATGTATATATATGAGTTATATATATATATATAATTCATTTGTATAGCTCCCTAAGAGAACTTAATACTTCGCATATGCTACGGGGCTCGAGCCCACGACCTCGGCAGACCTTGGTCGGGCGAGCGCCTTAACCACTGGGCCAAAGCACCGCGTTATGGAGGCGTTCAGGGCAAGTTCATGTTTATGGGGCATGTATGTGCTGTAGCCACGGCTTCACTCACTCATACAAAGAAGACGCCACGAGTCTGCGTACGGAATGCAGCAGAACATCGTTAACAATGCACATTACTTGCCGAGCTGGTTTGGTCCAGCGGTTAAGGTGCTCGACCCGACCAAGGTGTGGCTGAGGTCGCGGGCTCGAGCCCCGAAGCATATGTGAAGTGCCTGAATAGACATTAAGTTCTCTGGTGGAGCTATACAAACGAATTATATATTATATATACTTAACGCAATCCTCTTTCAGGACAAACCTCTCCCATATGCTTACCTTCCTTTTTTTCGTCCTCTGCTCCTACTTGTCTACAATGATGACTGCTGCAGCGATCTCAATTTCTGTAAGTGTTTGCCCCTCGGCTTCCTTGGAAAATCCTCTCGTACTATCTAGGCTCCCACATTTGAGCGCGTGGTTTTAGACGGGGCTAAGTCCGCCATTAATTTCCCAGCATCGGCCGTGTATCGACGAACTTTACCTAAAGGAAAGTCGGCGTCGGTAATATTTACACAGTCCATCTAACTTTAGTCCTACTTCGGCCTTAGAAGAAAGTCGATAGTGTGAACGTAGCTAAGACTGTCCTATTACGCCACATTGAAACAGCGTTCCCAGCTTATCTCTCTTTAAGCTAGCATAAGCTACCTCATTTGTCTTACCCTTTGAGCTCTAGCTAGTCAAATGGCTCTCCGATCGAGATGCTCGCGCCGCGGGCTCGTTCGAGTCGCGAGAAGAGCTCGAGAGAAGAGCTCGCCAAGCGAGATCCCCCCTAATAGAGATGCTCGCCAAGCGAGATGCCAGAGATCCAGTTCTTTTCATGGCCTATATACTCTCCCTCTTGCCGATGCAATTGCCAGGCACACCCTAGGCTTTCACTTCTATGCAGATGACACTCAGTTGTATGCTTTGATCCCTCCCAGCCCTCCAGCACATCGAATTCTCTCAACTCCCTTGCTGCATGCATTGATGACATTCACACACGGATGGCAGCAAACTTTTTTTTAAATTGAATGATGATAAAACCAACTAACTAGTTATGGGCAAACCAAAGTGTGATTCAGAAATTGAAAAACCTAACACTTTAAATCGGCTCTGCCAGTACATATGTTTAATCTGCACGAAATCTGGGTGTCCTGCTTCAAAGTAACCTTTTATTAGACGACCACATCAGCTCCACAGTCAAGTCTGCCTACTTTCAGCTACATAACATTGCTAAAATTCAGGCTTGCTTAGGCTGGGATACTACATCCAAATTGGTCTAAGTATTAGTGAAATTCTGTCTCGACTTCGGTAACTCACTGCTTGCTGGTCTATCAGCCTGTGCAGTTAGGCACTAACAGTTGAGTGCAAAACTCTACAGCTAGGCTTGTATTTCGTGAGCATCGCAGTTGCCACGTCACACCATCGCCGACTTGCACTGGCTCCCAGTCAAGCAGCACATCGACTTTAAGGTTCTGTCACTTACTTTTAGGTCCCTTCATTCTTTGGCTCTAGCCTACCTATTAAATCTACTCCCCACCAGGCTAGCATCATATCACCCACTTTCCTGAATACCTCAAATCTTTTGGAGATCGTGCCTTTAGTTCGTATGCTCCTAAAGCCTGGAACTCACTTCCGACTGGCGTCACGACATCCCCTGACTTGTCGACTTTTAAAATAAAGCTAAAAATGCATCTATTTATCAAGGCATTTAGTGCGTCTATGCGATTCTTCTTTTGAGTGCTTATAAGTGCTGATATGGGCGTGACTACGCCCACGTCATTCCACCACAGCCGGACTCACACCGCTCCGCCCGGCCTACGGGGGCGCATACCGGCTCATCAGGCGCTGCAGTTGGACAGTATCGTCTGACTAAGCTGGATTTAATTGCAACGGGTCAGCTGTGGGCGCCTGACCCGCAAGTCCTGCAGCAAGGGACTTTCTTCCCGTGCGTCGTCCTGTACGCACGCTATCCACTCTCTCTCCCTCTCTCTTCTCTTCTCTCCGCACGTTCCGGAGCTGCTTCTACGACGGCTACTACATCTGTATGTACGCTCGCACGCTTGCGTATAATGCAATACAGCCGTATATATATATACATATATATATATATATATATATATATGTATATATATATATATATATATATCGAGATGAAGATATATATATATCGATCGAATATATATAGATCGAATGAAGATCGATATATATAGAATCGAATGAAGATCGATATATATATATATATATATATATCTTCACGATGGAGGCAGACGAGTGTCCTTTCCAGTTCGGTTCTCAGAGGAGGGGGTACTTCTCTATTAGACGCGCTCACAGCAGCTTTGTTCTGGCTCTAAGCCCAAAGGTTAAGTACTCGGATTTCTTGACCCAGCTTGTGGATGGGACCCCTGCAGCAGGCAATCCTGTCCCGCCAGACCGCCTGCACATGAAGCGGTTTCGGGAAGGCTCTACTGTCCCCACTGTCACCAATGAGGCTGAGGACTCGGCGGATCTTGATTTAAGTTAACTTTACAGCCGATTGCTACCACTCCTGCAGAAAGAAGGCAAAATGAAGCTAGAAATGGTCACAGAAACCAGCGGCTAGCCCGTGCAAGAAAACACATTAAGCTAAGTGTGACTAAGAGTGAGATTATTTTCGAATCCAGATGCACTCGAGAATACTTGCTGGCTTTCGCACCACACATTGAACTGGACTGAATTGGCTGGCGGATTTGTGCTCTTCTAAGAGCAAAAAAAACAAGAAAAAATAGTGGCAAACTCGGGCTTGAACTCAGGTCGGTGAACACCTTGGATTGACAACATTGTCAGTAATTCTTTTCTAACATGTTGATTTCGCCTAAATTGATTGCACAGAGCCTGCAAGAAGGTCAGCGATGGGCTCCCGCTTGAATTTTTCACGTTAAAATTTGATTTCGGTACGGCCGAGCAGTGTTTTTGCAGCCGATACGTAATGATATGTAAAGCATACAATGCTACCCGGAGATATGGAAGTATTTTGATGCCAACAACAGATTATAATAATAATGCACCTGATAAAGCGCCCTCGGAAAACTCAATCTCTTTCTAGGCGCTTTACATTTGCTGCAAAGGGAAACGCGATCGATGGTGAGTAATATCCTGCTTGATAAACAACATGAATTACACGGTTAGGGGTGAGGCTGCTAAGAGTATCGAACGCTCATTCTAGAGGCTGGAGCCGAAAGCAGAGCAGTATCAGTGAATGGCCAGATTCAAAGGGTTCGTCTAATGCTGCAGCTCTAATGCTTGGACGAGTAAGGAAAATCCTGCGACGTCAATGTCCACAGGCTTGAATTAGACCAGTAGCCTGCTAACAGTAGCAGAAGAAAGACGTCCGGTGACGTTCGTGGTAGCCACACTACTTTTTCTTTAGTTAATCGTCACAACCCATAGCGGTTTGATCTCCGTGAGCAGTTAGATGGATTTCTCTTAACCTGAATTGAAGGGACCGAGCTCGACCCTCAAAATAATACAGCTAGTAGCTTATAAAAGCATCGTAATCATCTAAGGAATGTTGAACGAGTAAATTAAGTACAGCATATCGTCGAGAATACTATAATTCAATCACAAGGAGGACCATTGCTGATGCCCAAAATGGCCGAGAGGCGTGAAACCCTTTCTATGCTCGAGCTGAGTTGGTTTAGGAAGACGTGGGCTAAATTCGAGAGGACAACACGACATAGCCGTATTTCTCTAGAGTGCTATAACAGCTCGTGATGATGTATTTACTTGTTTCGCTATACTGATTCGCCCATCTGGCCCGACTCTCTAGAGCAAAAAATGCATGCAAAACGAGGCAATCTGATAACATACAAGACCCTGCAGTAACACTATATCAATTCAACTGTCGGCTAGCCACGATTGCCATTTCTGGATGAGACAATTGACTATCTCGTGGCAGACCTCAAAATAAGAATTGCCACTACCGAAGGCGACCGGCTACTAAACAACTCGCGATCGTTGCCTACATCTGTAACAAAAATCAGGAGAGAGGTTTGCGAGGCAGGCAACTTCGTTTTATTTTGATGGTCGTCTAGGAGGTCGCTGGTCGGTCTCTCGCGTAAAACGGTTTCGGACCACCTTGCCCATTCATCACTCAACTCAGCGAGCTCATGCTAAAGTTAAGATGGGAGCATGAGTCGGTAGCACTGGAGTTGCTGAATATATACTATCTGTTGCTGGATAAGTATGCCCAGCCCTCACCGATTCGCACTGAAACCATGTGAACTTCGGTGAATGTTGGTTTCTGATTTCTCTACGTCAGCAACTCTAAGGTATAGCAACCAATTGTGGAGTGCAAATTATTCGCAGAGAAAGCTATTATTTTTTCAAGCATGGCTTACAGAGCCAAGCTACAGCAGCTCGGGTCAGTCGAGCCTACTTCAGGAATCTGCAAACATGTGTCACGGCAGAAGTCAGAAAACTCGTAAACATAAGCTCATCCTAGTCCGAACACCTGCACGGAGGACGGGCCACAAACTACCAGCCGTAAACACTCAAAAATGCTAACACTTATTGCAACTGACTTCTTTGAGGAAAGAATTAGCACAACAGGGCATCAATGCTCGCCGTAGCATACAAGAAGACCTCTACCAATGCCGTTAATATGAAGATTCTACTATATCAAGTGCCAGCATTTGATAGACGATTTGAAAAGTGGATGGCTGGTGCATTTATCGTGCCATTTTAGCCAGCTAAACTAAAATATAATTCACTAGCAGCTCCGGTGCCATGGTCCCCTGAAGTTAAGATATTTGACAAATACTTAGTACCAGACCGCTCAGTACTAAATTTTCCTTTATAAGTGCAGTGCCAATGTTTTAAGCAGCAAATACCACCGCTCATATTATTTAGGCAAATAAGTCTTTGATGGTGTAAACATTTTAATGCTCCATGACGAGCTGACAGCTGATCGGACGGCCAATAAAGCACAGTTCATGTAGCACGACAGCCTCAGCTTATTTAACTGGACATCCGGACAGAGACACTCATCGACTGGCGATAGTAGTGAAAGAATATGCCGCCGAGCAAAGCAGCTTGAGAAAACAACGGGAAGCAAAACGGTCAATATAAAAGCAATGACGAAGGTGCTGGCACTCCAAGAATCTCAAAATAGATTGCAGTTACAGCATACCTCCCTGGCAGTCATTCATTGACTTCGTGGGCTCGCAAGCAAGCTGCTTGTCAAGAGCGTTTTGTCAATGTGCAGCAGAACACTGGTGATAGTAGCCATTGTCCATCACCATGGAGCTTGCCTAAACATAGTCTCTCTAACCAAGGTATCTCCTCGGTATCGATCTACGGCAACGCAAGCAGTAACAGCAGCCAACTCGGTCTTCTTACACGTCCAGTAAGCAGCACTTGTCTTTCGATTTAGCCAATATAATCTAAGGCCTGCATCGTAAGTGCTAGAACGGTAATTGGTCATCAGCTACAGACGGCAACCAAGACAGTTATAAGTGCAGTTGCCGACCATGACATCCAATTCTGGTTAACGTATGCAGTTCACTACCAAACATGAACAGTTGCCAGCCAAACAAGTAAGAAACGGGTCCATCACAAACCCCAGGTACCACGCAAGATGTCCTCAAACTCCTGATCGCTGTCAGTGATTGTGGATAGCCACTCGTAGTAGTCCTCAAACTCGGAGTAGCCTACCATGCCTCGTACTGCCGTTGACTCGTTCCAGTGGCTTAGGAAGGATTCAGTAAGGACAACAGCGCTGGTGATGCCTACAGCAGGTTTCAGAACGGTCACTAATTAGTTAGCTTCAGGTACATGCAGGGAAGCCAAATTACTAGAAGCTCAATAAACAAAGAAGTGCATCAGGAGCACATCTCGGCATACAAGGTGTGCACAACAGAAGTATGCCGATAGGGAACCATGGCATTACGGTAGCAAGAAAGAAACAGTCGAGCAGAAGTAGGAGATCGAGTCGGTTGTGCGCAAACTTTACAGGTCATGCAAAAGCCTGCTAGCATAAATTTAAGAATAGGTGCACCTTTGCATGGATCTGGCATTGATAGAGGGTGTGGAAGAAGCATCGAGGCGCAGATAAATAAAGCGAGACTTACAAACAAAAATGACTTACAACTATGAAAAGGAGCGATGCATGGACAATGACAAATAAAAAGTAGAGCTAGAGAACGAAAAAAGAACAGCTTTGTATGAGAAGACAACAGAACTAACAACAGTCTTGCTACAAATATCCGGCAACCGTACAGAGCATGCAATTGGGCCCAACGTTCGTGCACTGATGACTCATTTTCTCTTGTGGCACGTGCACAAGAGCCCACTCATAAAAAAAGGTAAAATACTCGATCAAATAATCTCCCACAATTGCATGCTATCACCTCCGATTATTACAAAATTCTGCACATCTGTCCACTTTTGATCTTTTTCAATCTGCAGTTAGTTCCTTCCTCGGTATCCTAAATCATCTGGGAATTGCAAAACTTTAAGACCTGTCACATGAATGCTCTCCATACGAAAATATATTTAATGCCCCTGCTGCTTAATCCCCCTACTGACCAGGCTTGGCTGGTAAAATGTTACAACACACTAGCCGACGTTGAGGTCAAGTTTGCACCTCTGACTAAATACACCGTAAGCCCTTGCCCAGATGGCATTTGGTTCGCTGCAAACAAATTGGCTTGGTCTACTAAGAGCAAGCTTGAGAAATCCTAAGAAAGATTAGGACTAGCTGTCCCTCTACTGCCATGTAAGGACTACTGCAAATCCTACCAATGTATCCTAACGAAGGTCCAGATAAGCTTCTATAAAAATAAACATGGTCGAATCACAGATACACAATCCAAAAATGCTAACAATCCTTGTGGTGATCTAGCAGATCGCTTCACTAGCTTCTTGGTGAGAAGATTGATGAAATATGAGAATCCTTTCCAGAGGTAACAAAATTCTCACTGAACTCCTCCTCAGTAACATCCACACCGGACTCTTCTACTTCAATTCCTCCAAAATTCGCTGCACCTCAGTACCTGCATTCCAGCCTGCAACTAGTCACCTCATCTCGAAATTCATCTCCCAGTCTAAGTAGATAACTACCTTCTAGACTCTATGCCCATTGGTACCCTCGTAAAATGCGTAGATCTGATTCTGCCTTGCATAACTAACAGAATAATATTCCTTAGTCTCTGGTCTTGCCCCTGCACCGTTCAAAAAGGATGTTGTTAGGCAACTCATTCGGAAGGCAGCACTAGACCTGGAGAACTTAAGCAACATTCACCCAGTCTCCCTGCCACTGTTCATATCGAAGACACTGGAATGAGTAGTGGCAGAAGAGCTAAACTCTTACATCAAAACTTCAAATCTAGTAAGTAAGTTCCACTCAGAATTGAGCACTAATCACTCGACCAAGATAGCCTTGCTTTGGATGTTTAACGATCTTCATAAGATTGCAGACTCGGGTAAATACTCTCTGCTTATTTTGCTTGGCCTTTTGGCAGTGTTAGATACTATTGATCCCCAAGTCTCCTCGAGTGCTTCTCACCTTGCCTGTGCATCACTGGCACTGCAATGCAACAGTACTAACAGAGTAGGAGACTCTACAGCATTTATGTCAACAAGTGACAATCATCGAAGGAGTCTATCAGAACTACTCCCTAATCAGGCCAGGTATCGTACCACCCACTCTTCTAACTGAAGTCATTTAGCTGTGTGCCTCAAACCAAACTCAAATCCTTTGGAGACCGTGCATTTAGTTCGTATGCTCCCTAAGTCTGGAAATCAATCCTGACTGACGTCATGACATCCCCTGACCTGAACATTTAAACAGAAGCTAAGAACAGACATATTCTTCCAGGCACCTGCCGGTTCCTTGTCATGTGTCCTCTGTGTGCTTATATGTGCTACACTGTGCATGTTATCCCTAATCATATTCACATGCTTACATTACAACATATATAAAGTGCCTAGAAAGAGATTAGGTTATCTGAGGGCACAATGCAAGTGTATTATTATTATTATTATTATTATTATTGATATTGGTATTATTTCACGTAAAGCACCTAGAAAGAGATTGAGTTCTGTGATGGTGCTTTATCAAGTGTGTTATTATTATTATTATTATTCTAGTCCCACTCGTTCCTTTTCTTTGATTACCTTAATACTCAAACTGTATGAAAACTTGAGTGGCATACGGGCTGTCCGTCTACCAAGAACTTCACAAACAGGGTGCTTACATTGTGTATGCAAGACATCAGCTTCAGATAAACAAGCAAGCCAGAAGGCTAAGGAATTGATAAGGTCGGATCAAGCAGGATTTGACACGTTTCTTCCGATGAAAAAAAAATAGCACTAAAGGGCTTGCAATCAATTCGGAAATGCGAACACGGCCCAAGAAAACAAGATCCGATGAAGTGTGTCAGCACGTGTCAGCATGTTTAGGTGGGCCACTCAAAGCTGGAAGTGTCGCATTACCAGAGCAAACGTGCGGGTGCTTGCTGGCACTGAAGAACTTCATCAGTTGACTTAGAGGGACAACACCTTGTTTACCAGTGTCCAGTTTCTGGAAAGCCTGCAATCGATAACATCCTATATGTACAGCTACTTCCATAAAAGCCTAGCAATGGCAGGTGGAAGAGGCATGAAAACCTAGCACCGGCTCGATCCACTGGCTACTGGAACCCCACTTATTTCACGATCACAATCTTAGCTAGAGCATGACTTTTGTCGAAGGTGGCAGTCACTGTTGCATTACTGTCTGCCTTGAGGAGGAGCATTTACTGAGAAGCTGAACACATGCCAGACAGAGGGAAACTGCAGCTTAGTCATTATGCATGTAAACAAACTCTCAGACAGTGTTCGATTATGTGTATGTCAACAAGTGCACGGCATACCATCTTTAATACCCGTAGCCAGAGGTTCTCAAACAAATGCCAACACTTAATTCGAAGACGCCGGTAAAACAGCCCAAACACTCGTGAGGTTATCCGAAGAGGACTCCGATAGTGGCACTGAGCTTGTACCGAGCGATGCTGAGGTATTAGAAGCCTCCTAATATCTCTATTGCTGCTCTAGTTCGGTTACGAGTTACCTTAAGCAGCACGCCGCTGTAGCATAGCTGTAAATCAGACCTCGGTGGGCTGAAGCTGTGCCTACAGTATTCCACTCGGCACTTGTGAGGCAACAGAAAAAAGTCGGATGGTGTAGAAGTACAGTCGGTTGACCACAATTCTACACCTGTTCTTTTCTTTTCCTGACAAATCGTTTGCAAACATGACATTTCACGGGTCTTGTTCTGAGCAGCTTATTGACATTTGCATCAGTTGAAGCCAGAATGCCTCTTCCATGCGTACACCCCAACTAGGAGAGTAGCTTGGTCTGAAGCCCCGTGCTCGATGCGCGTATTACGTGCGACGTGTCCCGAAATAAGATCGTGATGCATACACCAAAAATATGCTCTTTTGATTCTCCGACGTAATACAACACTAGAAAAAGTGTTGATATTGAGGTCCTTACTATATATGTTTCCTGATATCGCTGTTGTTCCGTAATTAACGATACAAATGCGAATCACCAACTAAGTGAACAAATGCAACTCATTAACGACTATTGCTTAACCTCTGGTTATCAATTTTTCAAATAACTTTAGTTAATTTTTTAGTCATGGCTCTAGCCTGAAGTTAATCAGAGATGCTTCTGGCTTCATGCTCGGCATCTGCATATGGCTGAAGCTATCATGGTCCATCTGGGTACCTTGACAACCAAGAAAATGTTTCATAGCTAGTAATGCCATGACTAAGCAAAACTTGCTTTTCCACTTTGTACATAAGAAATCATTGAGACATATTGCAGCCACCCCCTAAACGTCGGACTAGTAAGAAATGACAACTACCAAAGCAGTGGATCCAATTGAAACATTCTAAAAAAGTATTTACAAATTAAGTAATAACTTACTTGCACTTTGTGCTGCGAGCTAAGCCACACAAGGAATAGAGGTACATACAGTAAACATATTAATCGAATACATAAACTGAAAAGATGCACTCGATGCACACAAGTTCAATGAAAGAAAGCAGTGTCTTGGTCACTCATCTACTTTTCGAAGGTATGAAAGGAGAGGCAATTTAGCTAGCAGAACTTCGGGAAAACCCAGAACTGCAAAGTACACCTCATCGTGGTACATGTCATTTTCTATGGTGAGCAGATTAAATTGCACTATCAAGTGACACACGAGAACTAGCCACCATGGCTGTACACGCTCGAGGTGACATCCGGTGCAATTGATGTGTATGTGATGGATGAGGCCTTCCTCGGATGTACTGCAGCAGGGATTTCAAAAATCCTTGCAAACAACGCCACTTCACCAGAAACTGCCACTAAAATACCTGATACACCTTATTCCTATGAATAGTGTTCTCTCTACATGTTCAAAACAAAGCCAAGAATCCTAACCGAACAACCTCAGGCTTTACCAACCACAAGTCTCTGTGCAGTAACTACGGTTAAGCTAAGTTCACGAATTAAAAAGTAGTGCTTCGCAAGTTTTTCTTTGATGCACTAATTAAAAACCAAAAAGACATAGGCTTTTGTTCACTCTGAGTTCTAAATATAAATGCACATACACGTTTGAAAGTGATAGAAACTGACTTATTTCTCGTACTGCGTGTATTTTGGCACTGAAACGGGAACTTTGCTTGAACTAAAAAGATCAGACCGCTCAGGAGTTCAGATGGGAGAATAAAAGTAAGATCATAAATAGCGCTCGGGGCCGCATCTTCAGTAGCTCAAGTGAGAGGCTGCGCTTCGAGAGCACAACAGTTCGATCCTACTGCGACGAATAGCTAAGTGTAACTTGGGCTGTGTAGTTGTGTTCCACCGGCTACACACGGTTAGCCACTTGTGCCTTGTGCTATAGCGGTCCACCTTTTGGGTCAGGACCATCGCAAGCGATCACAGGCATACGGAAGGGTTGTCATACCCGGGCTTCGGGAGTTCGATAGTTAAAGTCGGTCAGAACTATGTGTGCTGCATAAAGTGCTTGCACCGGCTCGTAACCACTACTAACAGGCCTACAAACTGTCGCTTTCGGCGCCCAGTTGTGGCAAAGTATGTTTTA
The DNA here is from genome assembly GCA_009760855.2 of Cristatella mucedo. Classification (NCBI taxonomy): domain Eukaryota; kingdom Metazoa; phylum Bryozoa; class Phylactolaemata; family Cristatellidae; genus Cristatella; species Cristatella mucedo. The sequence goes on along the minus strand of WPIO01000039.1, from coordinate 3,344,394 downwards.
ACCGTACTCCAACACTGCATTGCATAATCTACCAGCACAGCAGGGGGGGCTGACACTTGCGAGGTTACATTAGCTGTTCGTCACTGCAGGTTTGAACTCGAATGTTCTTGAAGCGTAGTCTCTTGCTCCAGCTACGAAATCTGTAGCCCTGAACTCTATCAGTCATCTCGTTGGCACTCGTGTTCGTTGATGGTTAACAACATTTAGTCAGATTATGAATATTTTCTGCCACCGTAGGAGAGAGAGAGAGAGAGAGAGAGAGAGAGAGAGAGAGAGAGAGAGAGAGAGAGAGAGAGAGAGAGAGAGAGAGAGAGGGGGGGAGGAAGGAAAGGTCCGATCAGGCAGAACGGCAGGCAGAGAGGAATGCCTCCACATAGCCCAAGCGGCTGGAAGGAAGTGTCCATTGTCTGCCACAACAAGACAGGTGTGGGTTTGAGCACGTCTGACCTCGAGGGGATTAGCCTCACAGCTAGCAAGCAATTGGGTAGCCAGCGATTGATGCGACCTTACTTCTTTTGTCTCCCATCTGAACTCCTGAACTCGGGCGTAGTTGTTTTTCTCTCGGACCCAACTATTGACGTCCACTCTTCGGTTAATTCATATTGTTAAATTGCTCCAAAACGTTGAGCAACTTCCACCTAGTCTCCCTTCTACCGTTCAAAGTCACTGGAACGAGTTTCGGCAGACCAGCTGAGCTCTTATATAGAAGCTTCAAACCTAGCAAGTTCCAGTCTGGTTTCAAAGCTAATCACTCCAAAAAGTCAGCATTGCTTCGTGTACATAACAACCTTCTCAGGAATGCAGACTTAGGTTTGGCCCATTGGTTGAGGTGCTCGCCCCGACCAAAGTCTGGCCGAGGTCGTGGGCTCGAGCCCTGAGGTATATGTGAAGCGCCTGAATAGGGATTTAAGTTCTCTTAGGGTGCTATGCAACTGAATTATATTTTTCTCTGCTTGTTTTTCTCGATCTTTCGGCAGGTTGATACAATTGATCACATGTACTTCTCCAGCGCCTCTCATCTCGCCTGGGCACCACTAGCAATTTACTGCAACGGTTCGGATCCCATCTCAGCAGGAGACTCTTAAGCATTGATGTGAACAAAGGTCATCCGAGAAACCACTGAAGTACAAGGTACCTCGTGGCTCTATGCTTGGTCTGCTTCTTTTCACAATTTATACCCTACCTCTTCCCCGTGTAATCGCCAAGCACAATCTAGGCTTTCACTTCTATACAGATGGTACTCAGTTGCACCTTATCGTTGATCCCTCCCAGCCTTCCAGCACGTCGAATTCTCTCAACTCCGTAGTTGCACGTGTTGCTGATTTCCACACATGGATGGCAGCCAAATTGAATGACGACAAAACCAACTTACTAGTTATGAGCTAACCAAGTGTGACACAAAAATTAAAAAGCTTCGCTAAAATGCTCAAAATCGGCATTACTAGAATATCTGCTGTTGGATCTGCATGAAATCTAGGTGTCCTGTTCCAAAGTGACATTTCACAAGATGACCAGATCAGATCCACTGGTACGTATGCGTACTTTCAGCTACATAACTTTGCTAAAAATGTGGGTTTACTTAGACAGGGACACTATATCCAAATTAGACCATGCATTTGCGACATACCGTCTCGACTTCTGTAACTCATTGCTTACTGATCTACCGGCCTGTGTAATCAGGTGCTTACAGCTGGTGCAAAACTCTGCAGCTAGGCTTGTTTGTCGTGAGCGTTGAAGTTGCCACATCACACCACTTCTTGCCGACCTGCACTGGATGCCAATCAAGCAGTGCAGTGACTTCCGGGTTCTGCCACTCACTTTCAGGTCCCTTCATTCTCTGGCTCCAACCTACTTATCAGAACAACTCCCCTACCAGTCTAGACATCGTACCAGTTGCTTTTCTTACTCAAATGGTTCAGGTATACCTCGAGTGAATCTCAAATCCTTTGGGGACCGTGCCTTTAGTTCGCATGTGCTCAAAGCCTGGAACTCACTCGCAAGTGACTTCATGACATCCCATGACTTGACGACATTTAAAAGGGAGCTTAAAACGAACCTGTTTGTCACAGCATTTAGTGGGTCCTAGTAATTCGTCCTTTGTGTGCTCAAGTGTGACGACACTGTGCATGCTACCACTAACCATACCTTACATGTTGACATTGTGCATGTCGCCTCTAAGCATGGTATGTTTACTGAGATTGTGCATGTTACCACTAATCAGTTGATCAAGCTTCGTTTACAGCATATGAGCCAGATGGCAGTAATCTGGGTTACCATGGTAACTCGAGTGCATGCGGACTGCGATAACTACCTGAATATTGGTTCAAGTTATATGTCAATAGGTTACAAATGTCAGGCTCGCCGAGTTCTATTCGTCAGCAGAAAGACAGCAATTTCAAAAACGATGATTTTTATTGGGGAAGAGCGCAGCGGCTGACTAGATCCAGGGTAAGGATCCAGGGTTCGATCACGTAAATTGAGCTTATTTTTTTCGAGAAATAGCTCAAGATTGACGGCTGATTTGGGCAACCGGCTGATTTGGGCAACTGCTGGTGCCTTCTTCGGCCGCCCGAGAGAGTATAGCTGCATGCCCGGAGTAGCTTTCTGCACTGATGCTCTTTTTTCTGCCATGAGTCTTCGCCTTATCAGATGCCACCGCCAACAGCAAGCCGATACTTTCAGGATCTTTGTCCTCACTATCATCGACACTACCCAGGAGAGCACTGGCACTGCAATTACGGATCTCCTGCATAATGTTTTCAGACCAGCAGGTGGCAATGAAGGTTCCGGGAAATTTTTCTAAGAGCTTGCACACCAGTTCCATTACGTTGTTAAGAACATCATTGCTAACATCTTTTATCCTTTAATTGAGCTTTGGCGCACATAGTTCTTCAGATTACTTCGACATGATTCTGACGGTGCTGCTCTTGAATCAGGTCAACGGCATTATTGACTTCGAAACGCTATATTTTTTAGAGCAGCTATCCCCAAAAGAAGTAATTAATTGCAATTCTACTTGCATAGGAAGAGTGTCTCTGCTTGTTTTGCTCAATCTTTCAGCAGCTTTTGATACTATCAATCACAAAGTTCTTCTAGAGCGCCTCTCACCTCACCTGGGTATCAATGGCGTTGCTCTACAATGGTTCAGATCATATCTCAGTGGGAGACTCCAGAGTATTGACGTGAATGGACAAAGATCATCCGAGGTACCTCTGAAATATGGGGTACCTCAGGGGTCCGTGCTAGGTCCGGTTCTTTTCACGGTTTACACTCCTTCTTGCTGATGTGATTGCCAAGCAAAATCTAGGCTTTCAATTATATGCGGATGACACTCAGTTGTACCTTTGCTTTGATCCCTCCCAGCCTTCGAGCACCTCAAATTCTCAACTCACTTGCTGCATGTATTGATGACATCCGCACATGGATGGCAGCAAATTTTCTAAAACTAAACGATGATAAAACTAACTTACTAGTTATGGGTAAACCCAGTGTGATTCAGAAATTGGATAGGCTAACGCTCAAATTGGCTCTGCCAGCATATCTTCTGTTGAATCAGCTCAAAATCTAGGTGTCATGTTCCAAAGTGACCTCTCGTTAGACCACCACATCAGCTCCACGGTCAAGTCTGCCTACTTTCAGCTACATAACATTGCTAAAACTCGGGCTTGTTTAGATAAGGATACCACGTCTAAGTTGGTCCATGCATTTGTGACATCCCACCTTGACTTCTGTAACACACTGATTGCTGGCCTACCGGCATGTGCAATCAGGCGATGACAGCTGGTGCAAACTCCGCAGCTAGGCTTGTCTGTCGTGAGCGTCGAAGTTGCCACATCACACCACTTCTCGCCGACCTGCACTGGCTACCAGTCAAGCAACGGATCGACTTCAAGGTTTTGTCGCTCACTTTTAGGTCACTTCATTCTTTGGCTCCAGCCTATCTCTCAGATCTACTCCCCCACCAGGTCAAGTATCGTGCCACCCGCTCTTCGGAATCCTACTGTTTACCAATATCTCGTACAAACCTCAAATCCTTTGGAGACCATGCACTTAGCTCGTATGCTCCCAAAGCCTGGAACTCCCCCCTGACTTGCGTCAGAACATCCCCTGATTTGACCACATTTAAAAAGAACTTAAAAACACACCTATTTAGGACAGCCTTTAGTGAGCCCCTGTGATTCGTCCTTCAAGTGCTTATGCATGCTGACACTGTGCATGCTGCCACTAACCACATTTGCATGCTGACCCGGTGCATGGCACCCCTAACCATGTTATTCATGTTTATCAAGCATGATATTACTCACCATTCAATTGCGCTTTCCTTTGCAGCAAATGTAAAGCGCCTAGAAAGAGATTGAGTTCTCTGAGAGTGCTTTAACAAGTGCATTATTCTTATTATTATCATTATGGTTAGGCAGGGTGCAACAAGAATGAAGCTCCGCCCACCTCGCCAATAGTCTGATCTAATTTTACCCGTGGCCAGCTGTGGGTTATATGACTGACATTCCTTCGCACATAAGAAGTTTTTTCTCGGGTGCCCTGTGTCGGGGCTTTCTTTTTACTCAGCCTCAGCCTACTTGGTACCACGGCCTTGCAGCAACTGCAGCAGCAGCTACAGCAAACTGCCGGCTAATGAAGCCGACTCGGTGTGCAAAAGCCAAGGATTTGGCTGCCCACGCCACCTATTCATATTGGTCTAGTCTCCATTAGTCTCGCCTCAGCCTACTCTAGGTTCCATCGTCGAGAAAGAAACATGGTTCTCTCACGGTGCTATACAAATAGGTGTTTGCCTTATCATCAAGTATCGCTCGTGTTTTGCATAGCTCCAGTGCATTGTCGCAACTCCCACCCCAGCAGCATGGTCTGTCGTGTTACACCACAGGCAGAGCGCATAATGACACGGCTGGCCGGCAGTGGCACCTCACTCCCAAAGTGGCCATTTCCTGTTAGTGTGCATTGCTAGTATATACCGTACAGCAGCATATGCATGATAATGGCCATCAGGCTCAAAGAGCTCCCAAACATTTATGGCTGAAAAATCTGCCGACATGGTAGCTGGGCACGGAGCCAGCAACGACGGTGAGCGACGCGAGTCAGCAATGCTGCGGATGCGCATTGCGTGCCGGATGAAAGCAGAGCGTCCTGCACACCCGAGAAAATGATGGCAGCGTGGGTGGCAGGTAGGGCTGTGGGAGAGCGAGGTCGTAATGCAAGCCTAAATATAAAGCCAATCGCCTCATTCTACTCCCACCATCTATGCCTAGTTGGCTCCCACGAGGCAGCTAAGAATAGCGACGGAGATTCTGCAGACAAAGGATTCGCGGCTGACGAACGCCTCGATCGACTGGAGCATTTGCGAGCCGACGAAGGCTCGGGCTCGGCGGTTCTCGCGAGCGATCAGGTCACGGTGCAACACGTTTCGAAAGCAACGAGCTGGCGCTCAGCCTGCCAACTCAATCACAGCGAGTGCGTAGCCCTGGATCACTTCCTACTGCGCAGACTGGGAGAGCAATCTAGCAAGCGTATGCTCCAGCTTATCAAACATCACTGCCTCCACACACTAGGGCTGCTCGAGCTAGCATTCCTTGCATGCTTCAGATGGACTCTGAGCAAGAGGATAGATAGCTGAGCCAAGCAGCGAGCAAGCAAGCTTGCCCACAAAGGCGAGGCAGCCAAATGAAAAGAGGGTGTAGTAGGTCGACAAAGAATAGCACCGACCACGAGGCCACGGCAGCTGGAGGCAAAATGTAGCCTTGGCAACAGCAGAGAAGCTGCTACACAGCCTGAGACGTACACAGCAATAGCACCAGCCGCAGGCAATCACCGGATGCAATGAGATGGGTTATTTGGGAATACCACCGACTATAGTGATGCACATAGCCAGACAGACAGAAAAAAGAGTCTACTAAGGCAGCCTTAAGAGCTACACCCTCAGATGCTGGAGGCAAATGCTATAATGGCTGGTGATTTAGCAAGACATCTGTTCATCTCCCTCGGGTAAGTAGCTAATACTTTTTGGCAAGGTGGAGTTCGAATACAAGGATGAAAATCCTCACGTCTACTCATGCACCTGCAATAGGTAGCCAGCACCCCAAGAAGCAGTGGCAGCATGGTGCAAGTTAAGGGAGTAGGTCTACCTCTTTGTATGCAGAAAATCCTGTGCCAGCTGCATGCTCTAAAGCGGTGACAGCAAAGTATAGAAAGGATATACGTTGGCCTGCCACCAATTTGAGTACAGACCAGCACGGCCGTTGACCACCACAGACTTTAGTTCCAATATTAGAGCAAGTCTGGTGATTTATATAACCACGGTAGCTTTTTCAAACCTAAGGTGGCTTTTGAAGTTGATGTCCAGATTCGATCTAACCTGTAATTTAATGTAATGTATCTCCGTCAGTAACTCCACAAAGTCAAAAAGAGTAGCCACCTCACAACCGATAGATTTGTGTGTGTATTTGTGTGTGTGTGTGTGTGTGTGTGTGTGTGTGTGTGTGTGTGTGTGTGTGTGTGTGTGTGTGTGTGTGTGTGTGTGTGTGTGTGTGTGTGTGTGTGTGTGAGGTCACACTGAGCAGGCGTATGGTGTGATGAGATGATAGAACATGAAGTATCCCATGCCAGATATGAACCAGTTGCTACAGCTTCGAACTATGTAGTGAGAATTTTGCTGTAGATAAGCAGGTCACACTAATAAATGGCAACTATTCACAACCTGTGCAAAGTCGCCTGTAGTATACTGATGATGCACTCTTTAGCAAGTAATAAATGTAGGCCGTTTCGCCCAACACCATGCATATGTGGTGCAGTATACATCCAAAATCACTTGTCCAATTAAAAAAGAACACTCGAAATTGTTGCACGCGACATACTAGATTACACACAAAGCCACATGCCCGTGTCACCCCTGAACTCTCGACCTAGGCAGTGCTGATAGAAGGAACCAGATCAAATGAGCTTTAAACGCATGCCAATAAGCCAATCAGACGGCAAGCCGCCTGATCAATAAGTCAATATAATAGCAGACTTCCAGGGACACGATCATTGCAGCAGCTTGGCCTAGGGTGAAAAGGGAAAGAGAACGGCGTCAATTCGCAGAAGAGCTAACCAAGGGAAATATGAAGCCGGGAATAATTAATCGACCCGAACTCGATGTGGCAACTTGATGTGGCAATTGCCTCTCAACGGACTGATAGCTTCGTTGAAATATCACGCCGGTCACCACTTGTTAGCCACAGGTATAATTGATCAGCATTTTCAAGAAATAGCCTGAGGCGGCTGGCTGTCGAGATTCATCCCGGCCACGCGTGGGCAAGGCAGTGCTCAACGGCATCATCACACGACCCTTAACTGCGGCAACCAGAGACAAGCGGTTAAGATGCTGCAAGCAGGAGATGGGGGCGTTGACCTCCGGCCAAGTGTGGACGGTACACAGTTACGAGATTAAAAGTAACTTAAAGATTCACCACCAATGGTGATGGCGAGCATGTTACCAGTTACTGTAGAACAACCGTGAATTTTCAATGAGACATGCATGCTGCCGGCACATTTAAACCCTTGGCTCAGGTTCAAAGATGATTAATAAAGATGTGGAATGAATCATATAGCCACTGTTGGCTATCAAATGCGTACCGAAAGCTGCTTAGGCAGTGAGTGCGCTATACAAAACTCTCCTGCGTAACACCAACATAGTCTTTGTGGCTTTGTGGAATTGCAGCCGGAGATACATTACATTACATCACTGCAGAAACTTGCTAACCCCTGCACCAAACTTGCCTGTCTAAAACCGTATGAACATAAGCCACAGCCACAGTGCAATATCGAACAAATGCTTATTTGAAAATATAGAACCAGCAGCTGTGCGGGAAGGACTCCCGTAAGAAACCCGCCAGACCAGAAACCAATCTATTATTTCTGGATAACTGGTCTAGCGGCTTCACCCTTCGCCGGGCAATTACCCTCCTTAGTGTGAGCACTGAAAATAAGTATGCACACACGTGCGACCAAAGTTCATTCTGGGTGATATTTGGACATGTGTACTAACTTTAACTAGTAGAAGTTACTGTAACAAGAACATTGACTTGGGGTCAGGATCAGCAGCAAAATTATAGGCTCCCACTTCAGTATTACTAAACAGAAATTTAAATCTCACCACATGTATTTCTGTAATAGGCATGAACGATGGATAAGTTACCGTCTTGCTTCAGGGCCAATGAAGTAACCTTGAAAGCTACATTACAGATGATCTCATTGCCTATCACTACCAGCCGAGTTCAAATTAGAGCACTTTGAAACCTAGATCCTCCATCCAAAATGTTAACTGGCAGACATTATGGAAACTCACTTTTGCTTCATTCAAGACACATTGTGACCTCGAGCATTATTGCAATGTGCTTGAAGACCAACACTGTGGCTTGTTGCCACAGATCAGATTACGAACAGCAAATATATAGGCAGGACACAAAGTTGGTGGAACAGCATTTAGGAAGCACAAAAAACGGCACAGTTGCAAGCCAGTGTAATTGCTATACAACAAGACATACCAAGAAAAACCCCAATAGCATGCCGGTAGCATGCAGCCAGACAGAAATACGTGGCATCAGCTCAAAATACCCTAACGTCATAGGTCCGGAAGCAGCACTGCATAGTTGCCCACCAGGTTTCTGCCCATGGCAAAAGGGCATGTAAGAAGATCGAGAAAAAATTCTGACAACAGGCCTTACCTTCCTCACGAGCACATGCCGGTGCTCAGGCATCTCACCCAGGAGACCCCTTATTGCTTCATGTACAGTCAGCACACCATTACCGTCTACATCGATGGCATTCCAGAGGTCTTCCAAATCCTAAACAAAGAGATTTTCCCATGCCTTAGTTGCTATGCTGAAGTAAGGTCCTCACTCTTCACGAACTAAGTCGTAGGCTCGAGTCATGGTGTGGGACAATTCTGTATTGCCTACTGCAAGTGGTGATGATAGCCGTTAAGGCTCTTCTGCGGATATATAAATGAGGCTGCTTAAATTAGCTGCATGACCGACAATGAGCATGGCTGTCTCTACAAACTTTGCACACATCAGACTCTAGCCGTCCTCCCTTCAAAAGCTAAGGAATGAGGTAGATCTTTATCCTAACTTGCTCAGAGGTACTCAATCGACAGCACACTAAGAAAGACTGACTGGGAGGCAGACACACCAAACAGACTAATGCGGACGGTAGGATAGGGAGAGGCAGAGAAAAAGAAATAAAGAAATCTATATGCATATATTTATTATGCACACACACACACACACACACACACACACACACACACACACACACACACACATATGTATATACACATGCATATCATATGTATAAATATAAATATGTATGTATGTCTATACACGTGCATATAATATATATATATATATATATATATATATATGTGTGTGTGTGTGTGTGTGTATAATATATATGTACATTCATATGTAGATAGTATAGTATGCATATAGTATATACAGTATAAATTATACTAAGTATACTTTATATATATATATATATATATATATATATATATATATGTGTGTGTGTGTGTGTGTGTGTGTGTGTGTGTGTGTGTATGTATATATATATATACATAGATATATATAGTATAGTGTATATTATATAGTGTATAATAGTATGGTATGTGTATAGGTACATACATGAAGGTGTACAGAGAGAAAGAGATAAAGATCGACCGATGGACATACAGTGTCTTATCCATGAGAAAAGAGAGAGATAGGGACCCACCGAAGAAAGGACAGAACAGAAAGAGCGATAAACAGATGAGGAGTTAGCAATAGGCAGATACAAAAATATGGTGCAGATAGAAAGGCAGACAGATGGACTGACGTTTGATCTCCGCCAACCATAATTAGCTCTACTTGTCACGTCTTAGACAGCATAGGGGAGCAACTGCACAATCTGCTCGATATCGGGAATAATGTATTGTATCTCCATCTGTAACTCCACAAAGCCACAAAGACTATGTGAGTGTTAAGCAGGAGAGTCTTGTATAGCGCACTCACAACCTAAGCGGCTTTCGGTATGCATACGGTAGAAAATAGACATTATCTCATGAAACCACGAGAAAGTGAGAAGCGTAGCTGAGTATAAAGAGCACTTGAGGAAGTGAGTAGCATGGAAGTAGCAGCTCAGGACGGCTGGAAAGGATGTGCCATAGTCGGCAGCTGGAGAGTAGTTGCAGTTCCATAAGAAAGACTACAAGACTCGTTCGTGAGTCGAGCTATTAATCCTGACTTGATGACGATGCCATTAATTTAAGCAAGAAACTGGTACTGTGTAAGAGCAGGTTGACTGCTTACTCACACTTAAGACAAAGAGAATTTCCTAATTTCAACACTAGCCAGAAAGATACGGTTTAGCACTTCATGGCTTTAAAGTTTGGGGTCCTCACAAGCGACCTTGGTCATCAGCTCTTTGAAGTCATGATAGAAGGCCAACAAGTTTCGATAGGTTTGAACTGGGATACTATAGAAGTATATGGAGTAGGTTATTTGTAAGTTGATTATGGTTGAAATGTTTTCTAATATGAAAAACCACATCCACAACATTTAAAGACACGTGAAATTGCATTGCAGGACTTGCAGGGCAGGTTAATCTTTTTTCACAACAACGTGGCCACGTAAAGACATCATTACAAACAGCATGTCGACCTATAACATACGACGACACATCCTCAAATTTTGGTGCACAACAGCACTCACTGCCTTTGCACTGCTTCCAGTCCTAAAACGAATGAGCTGGAATGCTTTGCAAGTCCATTTGGCAGTCTTTCATATTTGTGTTTACTCTTTACAGTCATATTTGCCTTAGTACATATCTGGGTATAGCTCAAGACATTCTCATGAAAGGACTTTAAATTAAATGTCATAAATTATATAGCTGGATGCTGCACAATGCAAAAGGTGCCCTGATAGCCGATACTCAAAGACAGGGGCAAACAAAAATTTGCCTTGACGGCCTCCTCAATAGCATCTAACACGCCTTGGATCGTCCGGTCTCTATGTGGCGGTCAACGACAAAAATTGCTATTATGTTTGAATTAGAATCTTGGATCTGGGGAGCAGGGTCAAGACTCGAGGGTATCAACCACTAGGACACAGGTGAGCGATCCCTAAGCTTGCTCTAATGAACAAGGGCTTATGCTTATGAAATGAAATGCTTATGAAAACTCTAAACTCGGCTGGCAAAATTTCACCTGGTTACTCTCAGCCACCTCTGACATTGGGGGGTGGAGGAAGAGAAAGAAGGAAGGAAGAAGTGGACAAAGTAATGTGATCGACCAGTGAGTGATACATATTGTGTAGAGCTTACAAGCAGCTAAACCCGGCAATCTCAACTAGGTGGCCTGAAGGCTAGAAAAGGCCCTGAGCCTGCCAACTTCTGCTGCCATATATGCAGTGCTCCTAGCGAAAAAAATCCTTCCTTTTGAAGAATCGGCACTTCTAAAAAGTATTTTGCTAATGTCAGGCACATAAGTTTGCAATTAGGCAAAAGCTGTGAGGACTACACGACTTGTATGCTACATCTTATTATTATTATTATTATTACTCCATCCAAGCCAAAGCAGCTTTAGGTGAGCAAACAGCAGCAAAAACACACATCCCATGCAACAACAAAAAATCGTCACTGAATTTTGTATAACAGTTGCGGAAGCAAGTAGTATAGAAGTAGAAGCAAATGACAGTATGAAAAATTAGCTAGACTGAGCAGCAGAAGTACAGCTAGCATCACCTTGCAAAGAGTTGTCAAAAAATTAAAAGGTCGGTTGATTCAACAGCTCATTTACAGAGTGACAGAAGACCCTTAGTGGCCCTTAGTGGCTATCATCTTGTTGCTTGCAGCACACTTTAAGGAATCTCCTCCAGCAGAACTTAAACCCACGCCTTTGGTCATGCACCTTACCCCTGGGCTAAGACCCGAGGTGTGAGTTGCACAGCCTGGGGCCTTCAGAGCAAAAGTATGTAGTGCCAACATACTGTAAGGAGAAAGCTAGGACGGCTGATACATTGTCTGAAGAGCTGCTACTTCGTAGGCAGCTGGGCAAGTCATGAAAGAGCTGAGCCCTGGTCGGCCTTAACGGTCATCAAGGATTTTGCCATGTAATAATAATTCGATCGAAGCAAACACCATTCCTTTACGAAAAGAGACATGTAGATGGCATTTGTCAAAGCCCAGTTAAAACCTATGTACAATAATTCAACAGAATTAGAATCAAGGATTCCAGTTTCCCTTCTTCCGTTCTTATCAAAGATTCTTGAAAAAATTGTTGTTAAGCAGCTAGTTGAACATATTGAAAATAATGGAATGTCAGAAACATTTCAATCAGGTTTTAAGAGGCAGCACTCTACTGAAACTGCTCTCCTCCGTGTTAACAATGACATTCTACGTGGCAACGACGACGGGAATGTCACTGCCCTAGCTCTGCTAGATCTGTCTGCTGCCTTTGACACCATTGATCACGAAGTTCTGCTTGAACGATTGAGAACAACGATCGGTCTGGCAGACGAAGCACTGGCATGGTTTAAATCATACTTGTCTGATCGTGTTCAATCCGTGTCGTGTGGGGGTCAGGACTCAGACATGAGAAGGGTCACCTGTGGAGTCCCTCAAGGGTCTGTACTCGGTCCCTTGCTGTTCTCCATTTATACGCAACCTCTGGGAAAAGTGATTAAGGCCCATGGAATAGGATATCACTTCTATGCTGACGATACTCAGTTGTATTTGTCATTTAAACCGTCGGAATCTGCTGCAGCAACTGAGAAACTGAATGCTTGCCTTGCCGATATTCGATCCTGGATGTCGGAAAACTTCCTGAAATTAAATAAGATAAAACCGAACTGCTTCTCATAGGACACCCTAAGCGTGTGGCTGGATTAAAAGGCTTTGCTCTTCTAATAGGTGATGCTATTGTGCGACCTTCACCACGTGGTCGTAATCTAGGTGTCGTGTTCGACAGCTGCCTCAATTTCAAAAGCTTCATTCAGAAGACTGCCTCTACAGCTAGCCATCACATCCGATCCCTATCCAAGATTAGAAGCTGTCTCCCACAGTGGCTTGTAAAAAATTTAACTAGCTCTTTAGTTCTGTCTCGGCTTGATTATTGTAACTCCCTTTTGGCTGGGCTACCAAAGAAAGCTATTATGCCACGCAGCTGACTATGAATATGGCTGCAAGGCTGGTCTTCAAGTCCCAGCGGTTTGAGCACGTGTCACCTCTGCTGAAAGAGCTAAGATGGTTGCCGGTTGAGCAAAGGATATAGAGCAAAGTTCTTACACTGACCCACAAGGCCCGCCACGGCTTGGCTCCTTCGTACCTAGCTGAACTGCTGCATCAGTTTCAGCCTGTTTGCGCCCTCAGGTCCTGTGTGGACAATAAATTAGCTGTCCCATTCCCCCGCTTAAAGACAGTTGGCGACAGAAGCTTTAGCTCTGCAGGTCCTAGACTGTGGAACTCGCTTCCACAATTCTTACGAAACGACATCTACTCTCCAACTGCCGACTATGGCACATCTTTTTCAGTGGTCCTGAACTGCTACTTCTATGCTACTCACTACCTCAACTGCTCTCCTAACTCTACTATGCTTCCCACTTTCTCTTTTTTGCGTGAGACGAAGTCTGTTGGCTACCGAATGCGTACCGAAAGCCGCTTAGGCTGTGAGTGTGCTATACAAAACTCTCCTGTGTAACACCCACATGGTCTTTATGACTTTGTGGAGTTACTGACGGAGATACATGACATGACATGGGCAAGCCGTTGCAATAAGTAGTATAGAATTCTTAAAAGAAAGCAAATATGACAATAGCAAGTGCATTCAGACATAAATTTCCCAAGATACCAATTACTTATCAAAGATGGCACCTAATGTATGATGGTCTTACAACTCTGTCACTATCGAGGAACGTAGATCACTGTTGGAGTTTCAGAGAGCTACAGCTTTAAGGTCTCTTGGATGGGGAACCTCAGCTTCTATCACTCGGCTAATGCAAAATAGTTTACCGAAACGAAAGGAATGCTGTACTTGCTAGGAAGAGGCAAGTTACATAGCCAGCTCCAAAAGATTGCCATCTGTCAGCTAACTGAGTTAGCCTACTTCTGACACTTTGTAACAAGATGCTAGCAAACCTTATGACACATTGTTTATTGTCTACTAAAAGCCGTGGTGAGTGAGTAATCAGCCTGATAAAATAAGTTGATTCATCATACGGCCTGAGCCTCCAGCACATGGCCCTTCAGCCTATTTCCAGCCAGCAGCTATCAAGCTGTGGGTGGAGAGTGCTGTAAATGCAGCTTGAATGGAGCCAATCCATATAGAAAATAAGGAGTTCAAGAACGATCAAGCTAATAACTATTCGTCCGTACGCAGGGCCAATGACCACCCGATCGGCTCCAGCTGATTCCTTAGAAGCCATTACAGATACGAAGCTGGCAAACACAGCTCTTGCCCTTGATATAGCTGCAACTTGCCTTTTTCCGGACACATTATAAGAAAAAAACAGAAACAGCAACACACCAAGAGTGAGAAAAGAGTGAGAAGAGATAGATAGAGAATGGTCGAGTATGCAGGAGACAGAGCAAGAAAGCATGAAGAGCAAGGGCCAGACTGACTTCCCCATGCACCTACGCGCACAAACGCACACACACACAAAGACGGAAACACACACACACACGTCATAAGAGAAAGAGAGTGAGAGTTGGACTGAAGGATAGTGCTGAAAGATGAGACAGAGTGCAAAACTTTGGAGCTAGGCTTCTCTGTCGTGAACGTCAAAAATACTAAAGCATGGTCCTTTAGCTGTGTTAACTAGCTTCAAATTCTTTGGAGACCTGCCTTTAGTTCCTACAGAGCCAAAGCTTCGAGCTTGACATCGACTGACATCAAGACATCCCTTGGCCTAAACCCGTTTTTTTAAAACCGAGCTAAACACCCACCTGATTCTTACGGCATTTGCTTCGGCCATTTGAATTACCTTTAATTCAAGGTCAGCTGCAACTTTGAATGTTATTAACACTTATCAGTTGGTGTGTTTTTTCTTAGTATATTTGGATTGCCTAGAAAGAGATTCAGCTCTCTTAGGGTGCTATACAAATGCATATATATTATTAATATTACTATTATGAAAAGAATAGCAGAGATGAATGTAATGCTGAGAGGCTAAGGTGAAGTACAGCTGAGGAGTGAGTCACTCACCGAGAAGCCTCAAGCCGGTAGCAAACAGCATGCCCAACAAAATCCCTGCAATATATAAACTATAGAAACACTCAAAAAATTCACTGCAAAAGTAGCTAGTGCACATTATGTAATCTTCTTTGAGCCCTTTGATTTGTAACGTTGCTAAGCGTGTGCCGGATCAGTGCAAGTCCAAGAAGTCTTTGACAATGGATTGGAAACAATGTACTTGCTACAGGAGTGTAGCACTTGTTGGAACAAACGTTTATTTCCTTTATGAAGACAGATACAGATTTATATACCACCAAAATCAGTCAACCAACTGCTGCTGCCACACACAGCTCTGGCACCAATGGGAACGTCTCTATCCTTGAAATGAGACAGTCGCTGCAGCGACAGCAATGCTAAATGGTGCAAACACTGCAAAGAAAATTCACAAACTTCTGTCGTGATCTGAAGTTTTATCTGAAAGGGTGCCGAGAGCAGGCTTAATACTACATGAAGGCAAGTATATTGAAGGAACGTATACGATAATTCCCAAAAGTTATGTTAGCAGCTTGTCAAGTAAGCGTGCCAGTCAAAGGACAAATGGAGGAGACTGTGCTACAGCACACCAAAGGCGATTACTTGTGCATGCGTTCTCTTGGCAGCAGGCAATCCTGTATTGCCCACTGAATGGGTCTTAAGCCAACAATTCAATAACACGCAGTTAGCGCAAAACTTGGCAGCCACTGATCACAATCTTCACTTGCCAGCTATCAGACAGCATATTGACTTCAAGATTCTGCCATTCATCAATGAAGCCCTACACTCTCTTGCTACAGACTACCTATCTGATTTAGTTTAACATCAGGCCTCCTGTTGCACCAACTACTCCTATGACTCAGATAATTACTTTTGCCCTTTAAATCCCATTAAGGCCGTGCCTTCAGTTACAATGCTCCCAAAGCTTGGAGCTCACTGCCGGCTTACATGAGGTCATATCCTGATTTAACAGCATTCAAAAAGAAGCTGAAAAACCCTTTCAACTCAACCTTTCTCTGTTCGTGTGGACTGTCATTTTGTGTGATTGTTTGCTATGAAACTATTCACGTCATGACTGAAAACAATACTGACATGTTTGTGTATAGCACTCCAATAGACCTGACTTTTCTTGTGTGCTTTGGCTACCTGTGCATGACTAAGCAATTTCTACAAACGAGGGTCATAGTAATCAGCAGTCGTGATTTTTTTGAGTTTTTGCATTCTTGTCTGAGCATAATAATTGTAATCCTGCTTTTGCAAGATTGTCTAAGCAAGATTCCTTGCTTTTCACTAACTACTGGCTATTGCTTGTCTTAAAGCAAGTTGTAAAGCACCTGAATAGAGATATTATTTGCATTGAGCGCTGTACAAAAGACTATTAATATGATTACCATTTATATTATTATTATTATTATTATTATTAAAACACAGCATCTGGGTTAAATAGGTTCCACAAAAATACCAAGACAACTAGGGCATGCAAGCGAAACGAGGAAAGTCAGCGGCCACATAGAGGCGACCATGGCGGCCAGTTTTGAAGACAGAGAAGAGAAGAGATCACACTCACAGAGCAACTATCAAGCAAGCATGGTCCCTCGCTTCCGGTAGCGGAGGCTGCACAAAGCTTTGCACAGCCACTCGGGCAGTGCTCACCACCAATTGCCTGTGCGGTAGGCATGAATGTTCGGCTAACTTTCTTGGCCAGTAGCTGCATTTGCACAGCGCACAACATTGGATTCTCCGATGACTGGACTTGTCCACCTACTACGAACGGTTACGTCGGACTGGTCTCGACAGATGCAGCTAGGCACCGACCGCCTAGTCGGCCAGCATTCTCTTACCATCCCCCCATATCTAACCGACAGCGGCCCACCACGACTCGACACGATATGACCCACCGAGACTTTATCGAGGCCATCGAGGCACCGATGACCTGGACAGGCGGGCAGCAAAGCCTAAAAATACAAGTCCCCAAGGAGCCGCGTCCCTTTCAATCAGCTAGCGCTCTAGCAGCAGTCTCAAAGGCACCGAATCGCTCACACGCTTCCGCTGGTGGGCGGATCTCGCGGCTGACACTGTCTGACAAAGGCTTGCGGCAGCCTCCGAGGCAGCCTCCAAGGCAGCCTCGTCGGTGGCGAGTGGCGGCCGACCAGGTCCCGATCGGCCACAAGGGCTTCTCGCGAGAATCTTTTAGAGGTACCCTGGGCTGCTGCTTTCGGCAAGTGGCATGTCAGCACCGGTCCTGCTGACATTTTCTTTTGTGCCGGTAATGCGATGCTGCTCACGGCCACCTGTATAAGTAATTCCTTCGGACTGGCTGCACAGGGAAATATTGCTGCCCTGACCAAGATCCTGTGCCACCTGCACACACTGACCCAGATCCTGTGCCGCCTGAACTCACTGCTCAGTTCACGTGAGCACGAATGCACGTACACAGCTAATGAATCGAATGACCTTGAGGAGCAGGTCTCAGAGCCTATCGGGGTCACTAGGGCAACAACTGAGCTCGCACTGCTGCCATGCACCGGCAATGAATGAATCACTATCAGCTCGAGGCAAATGAGCCACCTCGGCAACACGGCATTACCTCGATGGGCAGCACCATGCGGAAATCGTCTAGGGCAGTGGCTAATTCATCCATGCTGACAGCGCCACCTGGCCTCTCTCTGCCACGGAACTGAGCAGCGAAGGCAGCGACAGCTTTAATCGAGCGCTTCTTTATGGAGCTACGCACTTTTGCTAAAAATAAACGTGGAGCACGTCAGCTACAGCAGCATGGCCGGGATTACAGTAGGCCAGGCACCGGGCAAGTCACAGGCAGAGATCGAATAGAGGCTCGCTGGTGCCTTGCAGCAGTCAGGGTCACTAGATATCCGGGACGACCCGAAACGCTCGTGGAGCAGCCCAAAAGGGGCACCACTTCGCACTGCAGACTGAACCCCGACTATAAGTGGGGAAGAAGTGGTGTCGATTCGAGAGTAATCCAGAGAGCCACAATAGTGCTGCTCAGCAGCCGTGCAAGCGCAATGCCCACACCGCCTGGTGCTGCACGGCTGCTCTCAGGCCAAGCGTGACAAGCCAGCCACTGACAGCAGATAAAGACGTGGGCTGATATCGGTGAGTACTGAGGAGATGAAGGACAGTGGCAATGATCGATTTTTCAAAACTCTGCCAGGGGCCACATCGTGGGTTCAGGTCTTGAATGAAGAGACACACAAAACTGTAAAGGAGGTGTCGACACTAGCTCGACACAGATCTGCTAGTAGCAGCAGCTGCTTTCCAGTTTCATAGACCAGTGCTTTTGAAGACATTAAGTTCGCCCTAGCTGATCAAGCACACATGCAGCATGTGCGCTCTTTCTTTAGCAAACGGTCCGTGAAAATTCTCATCTACACAATGACTCTTCAGAAAAGCATATCACTGCATATCCATTTCTTCCACAGGTATTGACCAAGCAAGTCAAAGATGCCAGAAGCAGAAAGCAATACACCAAAGACAAAAAAACTATGCAGACCGGAGATGCACCAGAGCATATGGTAGCACCCACGGACGTGCCCTAGATACAACATGCTTCAAGCTATACCTGATGGCAAACCCAATTGATGCATGCAAGACAAACAATTTGGACTCCTTAATCAGATCAATACATGTAATAATTAACAGACCTCGGGTGTCATGGTCATGTGATCCGACTGATAAAGCAGGTCGGCTGTACAACGCAACTGGTTCTTATCTAGCGAGTGACTTTGTGATCTGAGCAGCTGTCCTGGAAACTATTCTACGATCAAAGCTTCTACTACAAAGGCCATTTTGACAGCACTACTCAAAAATCCATTCACCGAGCTGACACGAGTACTATGCAGAAAGTCCGACATGCTGCTTGGCATTTCTTTTCTGTGCAACAGAAGAGGTAAGCAGAAAATTTACTTCATTCAGTCACACCTAATTCTTCCATCAGGACTAGAGTAGACCATGTCACCGGCATACATTTCTAGTCTAGAATGTGAAGGCTTGGAATCGTGCTGCTTGCAGCGGACACTTTACGCCGAAAGACAAATCAGCTAGACACAAAGCATGCTTTATCACTTATCCTTCTTCAAATGATAGCAACTGCATTACCAGGCGGTTGGACAACTTTCATTCGAAGCTATATAGCACATGCCCAGTGCAATAAACAGCATCCGAAAAAGCTCGAAAGGTCTTTGCACGTCATGTCCCCTTTAGTCACCCCGGTTAAGTGGTACAAGCAGAGCTTCAGTGTGCTTTATTAAACGGGCGGCTTAAACGCCAGCTCAAGTATTTACACCTGTACACACTGTGTTGTGGTGACAAAAGACTTTTGTTCAAGTTCCAAAATAAATAGACATGAGGGCAAGCCCAGCATAGATCCCTGCACGTCACGATAGGGGCTGGTTGATAGAGGGCATCACATGAGCCATTTTGTGAACTTCCAAATCGATAGCATTAAATGGATTAAATGAATCCTTACAGTACATAAGATAAGACCAGAAATCGCAAATGTCGTGATCATGCTCAGCACAATGACAGAGAGGTATATTTTGCCGGATGCGGCACAAAGATCCGGCAACAAGGAAGCCACCTGGTCATTGCCCTATTATTGCAAACCAATATTTGCAACTAACAAGATTTAGAGAAACCTAAGGAAGATTGCGTACACATGATCTTGATCGATAGAAGCATAGTACAGAAGATACCAATAACTATTTGCCTAATGTACAAACATTTTTAGTTCCATGGCTTCCTTAACATCGACGAAGCTTCATTTACTCCAAGTTTAAGGTGCTAGTAGACACACCCTAAAGCAATCAAACGTATGTCAGAAACAGAACCTTGTTGAAATGAGAGCAGTGCTATTACACTAAACACATTAATGACAACCTAAATTACACACGGATGACACATATAAGTTTTGTAGCTAAGCTAGTAATTCATAGTCCTAGTGGTGGGACCGAGTCCTGCAGCAGTCAAATTCGTCAAGCAAGATGAAAGCTGGAAGGAGTGAAGCTTGCTAAGGTTTCTCTACTGCTACAGCTATCTGACATTGCAAAAACTTTCGGACTTACTAAAATAAGTATACCCCAGCCAAGTTAGTCCATCCATTTCTGATATTCCATCAAAACTTATATAACTTACTCCTGGCAGGTCTTGCTGCCTGTGCAATACGATGCATCCAGACGGCACAAAATGTAGCAGATAGGTGCCACTGTCATGAACGTCGCGGCTGCGATATTAAGCCACCTCTCGGACCTGCAATGGCTTTCCATCAAGCATCGGATCGACTTCAAGGCACTCATTGTTGTCCCTCACTGTTGGCTCCCAGCATTCACTGGTTCTGGCTTATCAATCTGAAATAATCACTCTCCGGTCTCTCTGCACAATGCCTGCTCTTTCGACTCCGAGTCGTTCAAGGGTGCCTTTAACCAACCGTAAACCATAGGGAGACAGTGCCTTCAGTTACTGAGCATCAAAAGCTTGGAACTTGCTATCGACTAAATCATAACAGCCCCGACTTGACGTCTGGTTATAAAAACCTGTTCTTTTCAGCATTTGCTTCGTGCATGTAAATTTACCTTTAAGGGTAAATTGAGGATGATTTTATCACTTATCAGTTGACATGCTTCCTTTCCTGCGGACATTAAGTGCCTAGAAAGAGATTTACTTGCAGTTTTTTAGGGCCCACTTATTACGTTTTGTTATTAATATCATATAACTGTAGCTGTTAAATCATCTACTATTTACTTTTCATGTTTTAGCATTCATAATTACCACATGCTAAATGCAAAGAACTTGGGCAGATATAACCATGGTATATCCCTAAATTTAACTGTTTCAAGCTAACAGTAAGCTCTGGAACAGTTTACATGGAAAAACAAAAGAGATCAAGAAAAACTTTGGGATGTTAACGGCAAGGCACTGAATGCCCCAGCAAATTGCCGAGCTGGTTTGGTCTAGCAGTTAAGGTGCTCGCCCCGACCAAGGTCTGACTGAGGTCGTGGGCTCGAGCCCCGAGGCATATGTGAAGTGCCTGAATAGAGATTAAGTCCTCTTGGGGCGCTATATAAATGAAATATATTATTATTATATTAAAGCAAAAATTTTGCGTAGACATAAGCAAACATGAACTTGTATAGTACCAAAAGATCACTTGGTTGCCAGAGCACCCTGAAACATTAAGACACGATGACTTTTTGACAGCTATAACTGCCACAGTTTGTATCAATGACAATTTTCGATTATATCAGCAACAAGTGTGAGATAAGAGAGGTCATCGAAAATGTGCCCAGTAGGAACAACTCTTGATACTTCGGCTCTTGATACTTTGACTCTTCATTCTTTGACAGTGAAGGAATTTGGAAGGAATTTGCATAAAGAGCAAAATCAAAAATTCTAAAAAAAAATGGAGTTGCGAGATTCCAATCGACCGACCACCAACTGTAAGTAGCTACCACTAGGAGAGTGTAGCTGCTACTCAAGTAATTGCAGAATTTGCATCTGACAACAAAAACCAATGTTAGTACGAGCAAGATAAGGACTCGTGGTAACCTTTCATCTAAACATAGTACCCAACAAAAAAATTATAAATGCATCAGAAGTTTGATTCTATGCTACTCTCTCTCTCTCTCTCTCTCTCTCTCTCTCTCCAAATTTAATTTACTGCCCCAATTAACTCTTGATGGACTAGGGCCTAATAAATAAACAGCATCTAAAAAAGCTTTATTTGGATCACAATTCTCTTAGTAACGCCAGATGCTGCATATAACACAACCTATTACTCATTTTACGGATCTGCAGTCAAGTGTAAATGCTTTCACGCATGCAAATAAGACTGCCAGTTTCAAGAATCGTGCCCAAAAAGTGCCTGCACGCTCACCTTGAACACGCTCAATAATTTCTTTATCATGCAGCTCTTCCGGTGTCAACCCATGGAGCGTTGCCCATGTTGTCTCTTTTTCTGAGTTTCGCACACCATCAAACCTACAGAGACCAACATGTTCAGAACAGCAGCTAGAATGCTGGTCTAAAACAGCAATGGGTAAAAATAGAACGGCTAAGACATCAGACCGGAAAGCACATGTGAAACTATTACTTTCTCAAATCTACAGATTTCCAATAAACAAGATTGGTCACATCTTTGCTGCTATCGTCAGGAATCTGGATGCGCTCAATTTCATTGGCTTCGATCCAGATCTAATGTGAATGATCTTTTTGACTCTAAATGATCAGCATCTCTGCTCACAACACATAAACCCAAATATTAACAAGAGACCCGATTGTCAACCACTATTGCAGGTGCACAGACACACACGCACGTGCACACACACGCACGCACGCACGTGCACACACACACACACACACACACACGCACGCACGTGCACACACACACACGCACGGACGCACACACACATGCATGCACGTTGTACCCATGCAAAATTCACATAGAAGCAGACACAGATGCAGACAAAGCCATTTTTAAGGGAAATCCTTGCTAAACATAGCCTGTTACATATGTGTGTCATAAGAAGTGCAGCATTTGGCACTGCAAAAAGTTCCAACAAAGGCGATGCTAGTGTCAGACCAGAATCTGCAAGGTATACGTTCGGTATGGAAACACAGTTAGATCATACTTTTTTACTTGTACTTCTAGTAACTTCAAAATGCACAATGACTGAAGGCTATCTGCCGTAGGACTAGGCAGAAAAAAATTTGCTTCGAACAGCAAGTGGTCCTGCAATCTTTGGGTTACCGGTCCACTGCTCTACCGATTAGGCTATCGAAATTATTGGTACATAGTTCTCAACACAGGGATTAAAGCCATGACTTTCTTTTACCACCTACCCATTCGTACTCGTGCAAAATTCGGGTGATGCACCTGAATGCAAGAGCATGCTTTTTTCATTGATATCGGTTGCTGAAGAGTAAACATTACTTCGACTGTAGTCGGTAACCAAAGGTCGTATCTGCTGCTCGACTTGGCGGGTCACACGTATGGGTATAACTCCAATAAATGGTCCTATGGTTAAGCTTCACTCTACAGTACCTCTATGCAGCACCCACTACCAGCTATGCAGATGCCAAGCATCCAGGAGAACAACTTCAATCAAGCCAGGATTGTATTTACTTTGTCCAGGTGGTCGTACAAAAAAAAATTTTTACTTGTACCTTTGCTCATGTTACTGATTCACTGGAGCACAAGAATTGGTAAGTCAATAAGAGAGGCATGGTGTGCACTCTTTAAGATTTGCTATTCCACACCGTTGAAGTATATCCCAAGAGGTATGTACCTGTATCTGTGCAACAGAGCATTGTTGCAGTGACCAAGGCATGACTGGACAACCAGCAGCAGCTATCAGAGTCTGGTAGAAAGTTGCTTATAATTAGACTTTTTCTCAGCCAGGACAACCAGCAGAGTGCCCGTGTACTTGCTGCTATTCCCGCAGGCCATTTTAATTAACTCGTAGCCATATATGAAATCCGATCTGAGAGTCGAAGTGCTAATTCCTACCTAAATGTTTGCTTAAGTAAGTGGCAGAGAGTGGTCAGCCCTCCCCCTCTATAGTGCAGACCGAGGGAGATAACGAAGGTCTTTTTGGTCGGGAACACACGGTTAAAGATACCTTGACGATGACCATGTTCGAGCTCAACAGAGTTCTAGCTAGCTTTGGGGTGCCATCAGAAAAAACGAGTGCAAAGCTTACAGGAAGAAGCCTAGAGATTTAGTTCTCTTAGGGTGCTGTAAATCCATTAGGATTGTGAAACTTACCGTTGAGGGTACACTTAGAATTGGACAAACTATGCTCAAAGAGTGAGCAGAATGCATGAATTTCCAAAGCTAATGCTTATAGACCTTCGGCATTGCTTAGCAGACAACTAGCCAATAGTGTCTCTAGGCTGAATGAGCTATCGTGCATCCAGCCTACTCACCGTGTGCACACCAGAGATGCACGCGTGCGAGCCTGCCCTCAAACACACACACCTCCGAACACATGCGCCCCGAAGACTTCACATATGCACATGGCTCACAGGTTGCATTCACAGCAATAGCATGCATTCGGAAGCAAGGCCGCATAATCGTTTGGAAACGGCCTGCTTTCGTCACTCCTACAGTTCGCAGCGTTCAGACCATCGAGCGCCTATGGGTAGCGACGATGGACTCACAGACGTTGCCCCAGGCAACAAATCAAATTACTGTTTCACGATCGGAGTGCCTGATGCCAGAATGGTAGCACGGCAGTCAGCTATAATCTCGCAGCTGCACCGAAGGCCACGAACAACGACCGAGGATCGGCAGCTCATCAGCCTGAGCAGGCGAGTGGCCACCTATATACATAGGGGTGGGTGGGGCCAGATTATGAATCCGTGCCTTACACGGCAGGTAGGTGGCACGAGGTCATGGCCGTCGGAGGAGCCACTGGGTGAAGCGAGCATGATGCAGGCGCCGGGCGAGCAGCACTGCAATGGGCTCGCTTACAAGATGCTCTGTTTGGCCTCCTCGTCGACCTCGGTCACTCGGATGAGCACGGCGTTCTCCTCTTTAAGTGTCACGGGTAGTGCAGGTTGCTGAGAAGCGCTAAACACAATCTTCTTGCCCTGAAACGAGTGGTCACCCGTGCACAACCCCTGTTAGCAGAGAGGGAGAGAGAGAGAGAGAGAGAGAGAGAGAGAGAGAGAGAGAGAGAGAGAGAGAGAGAGAGAGAGAGAGACCAATAGGGCAAAGGTGAGCCGACTTTGAGCACTCATGTGTTTGAAGCACCCAAGCCCTTCTTGCTAAGAGCGGCAGCAGCTAGTAATAATAGTAATAATAATAATGCACTTGATAAAGCACCCTCAGAGAACTCAATCTCTTTCTAGGCGCTTTACATTTGCTGCAAAGTGAAATGCAATTGAATGGTAAGTAAAATCATGCTTGAAAAACAAACAAAATGAATAATATGGTTAGGGGTGACATGCACAGGGGCAGCATGCACAGTGTCAGCACGCATAAGCACATGAAAGACGAAGCACAGGGACCCACTAAATGCTGTCCTAAATAGGCGTGTTTTTAAGCTCCTTTTAAATGTGGTCAGGTCAGGAGATGTTCTGACGCAGGTCGGGAGGGAGTTCCAGGCTTTGGGAGCATACGAACTAAATGCACGGTCTCCAAAGGATTTAAGGTTTGTACGAGGTATTTGTAGACTGTTGGATTCCGAAAAGCGGGTGGTACGATGCTTGGCCTGATGGGGTAGTATATCTGAGAGATAGGCTGGAGCCATAGAATAAAGGGACCTAAAAGTGAGCGACAAAACCTTGAAGTCAATCCGTTGCTTGACTGGTAGCCAGTGCAGGTCGGCGAGATGTGGAGTAATGTGGCAACTGCGATGCTCACGACAGACAAGTCTATCTGCCGAGTTTTGCACCAGCTGCAATCGCCTGATCGCACATGCTGGTAGGCCAGTAAGCAGTGAGTTGCAGAAGTCGAGACGGGATGTCACGAATGCATGGACCAACTTGGACGTGGTATCCTTATCTAAACAAGCCCGAATTTTAGCAATGTTATGAAGCTGAAAATAGGCAGATTTGACTGTGGAGCTGATGTGGTCGTCTAACGAGAGGTCGCTTTGGAATATGACACCTAGATTTCGAGCTGATTCAACTGGAGATATGCTGGCAGAGCCAATTTTGAGAGTCAGCCTTTCCAATCTCTGAATCACACTGGGTTTGCCCATAACTATTAAGTTAGTAGTAGCCGGCAGCAGCTGCACTATGAAACAGCAAATCGCATAGCAAGCCTTGTACTCACCACCACGATGTCAGCAAGAGTAACCGGTTTTCCCTTCCGCCTACCACAAGGGTGATAGTAGGTTCCCTTAGCTATGAAAGGAAGTGCCTTGCCACTGCAAAGTAGATATCACTGGCACGAGTAGGGCAGAAAAACCACCCCGAATGACGCATTGCAGAAGATTATCTGACAGGCAGACTGTCAAATACAGGTGATACTCACGACTTGCCAAATTGCTTGTACTCGTATATTGTCATGCTATTGTCATTGGCAAAAAAGAACCCTGTCAGCTCTCGCAAAGCATCTTGACTCACTCTGAAACAATGCAAAAAGAAATGCACCGACACGGGCCTTCAGCTAGAAGGGTCTTGCGGTATTACACGAGGCACCACTCTGTTAATTTATTTCACTTTGCCACGACGACTGCTTCATCACAAGACATGGCCCAAAATCTTATGGCTACAGACAAAGGAAAGTCAGCTTGTCCACCCATATGCAGAGTGGCGGCTTTCAGCAGGTCACGGAAAAACTGTGCATGTCAACGTCAAACAGTAAATCTTGGTAACAGAAATGCATAGCAGCCAGTCAGACACTGAGAAGATAAGACTGTTACGTATTAGATGCTGTGCCGAACAAATGGGCAACCAATCAGCCAAGCCACGACGGATGCCCTTCAGTTAAGCAGCCTTTGAAGACTGTAGGTCATACGGCTGCTTCTTAAGACCGACTTGTGCTGTGACCTAATTACTTGCGATGAAGCACGTTGCAAAACAGACAAATGCAATAAAATTTGTCCACCTATTGAGTTCGGTGGTTGTCACAGATGAGGCATACCCTCCTTACCACTAACCAGATATTCCTGCTGATGTTCTATCAACCAGCAGATGACATCATAGTTTGACAGTGTGGTGCCACACATTAAAAACAATGTTAGTCAGCTTAAAGAAAATAATTAAGTCGAGCTGTAGCCTATCTGCATCCTCTAGATTAAACCAGCCCATAATAAAATATACGAATATAAATCATTTGTATAGCTCACTAAGAGAACTTGATCTCTATTCAGGCGCTTCACATATGCCACGAAGTTCGAGCTCACGACCTTGGCCATCAAATGCATTTACCTTGACCTTGGTCGGGGCGAGCACCTTAACCACTGGGCCAAAACATCAATGCAAGGCCATTAACGATAGCTCGTAGGAAAAGTAGGATGCCCAAAGCAGCACGTTGGATCATAGATCAAGGGGTGCTTTGTGGTGTTTTGCCGACCACTTAGGGCAGCCAACTGCAGACAGTGTACCATGAGATCAGGACTCTCCTGATATTGGATAGTCGCTATTGGGTATATCTGGACGGAAGCACTTTCGTACCAGCCCCTCAAAGGGTCACTGCCCAGGAGAACTGCGGGCCAATTGCCAGATTTCTTAATCAAAGGCTAGGATCGGGCAACATGGCCCCTCACTCCTGCACGGCACCCAGCGATTCGTAAACAGCTGTGCTATCTGTAAGGTCTTCCGGCAGGCTTGACTGCTCACATTCACAAATACAACAGTCGGGAAAATGTGGTAAAAACAGTTATTAACATTAATGAGGTGTCCAATTGATAATGCAAAACATGGCTTTAGCATGACACGACATGCATGCACAAAATTTAAGAATCAAAAGTTACATAGCAACGATGGTTATGAAGAAGAATTAGAAATCGTTGAGCTGAACGAGACAATTGAGCCAAGTAAAGGTAGCAGGCCAGCATTAGCTGCCAATTCAAGCACCATAGATCATCAAGCAACCAACTTAAAGGCACCGCTAGGGCTAAAACATGATACGCCATTTCAAATTTCGATATTCACACTACAAAAATCAGAAGACATTACACATCTGGAACCAAGATGATAAATAAGAAAGTGACACCACAAAACTGTCTGATTGGCAAAAAGCCAGCAGCATGTCGAATGCCCACTTCATACATATTTCATTGATACTGGTGGCTTGAAGTCCCCGTGATGCTAAGTCATGGTACTGGTATCTCAAGTGTATTTGGAAAGCAAAGCTCCAGCAAATCATATACTGACCTTGTAAGCACTCTTGCCCCAAATCTCACACGCTGTGATAAGAGCATTTCTGTCGGCGTGGCTCTTGCTAAAACCCTGGAAAATTCAAATTACGACGGTAACATAGCCTGCTTAAGCTTTCGGCTTATCCGATTAATGTAATGTACTGTATCTCTCTCTATCTGTAACTCCACAAAGCCACAAAGACTATACAGGTGTTACGCAGGACAGTTTTCTATAGCAAACTCACAGCCTAGGCGGCTTTCGGTATGCATTCGGTAGCCAACAGACTTCGTCTCACGCCACAAAGAGAAAGTGAGAAGCATAGCAGAGTCAGGAGACCAGTTGAGGTAGTGAGTAGCATGGAAGTAGCAGCTCAGGACCGCTGAAAAGGATTAGCCATATTCGGCAGCAGGAGAGTAGTTGTCGTTGCATAAAAATTGCGGAAGTGAGTTCCACAGTCTGTGACCTGCAGAGCAAAAACTTCTGTCGCCAACGGTCTTGAAGCAGAGGAATTGAACAGCTACTAGGCAGATATATCAAAAATCATGTATTCACACGTGCACCTACAGAAAAAAAGTGTTTTTCATGCAACAAACAACAGAAGCCTCAAACAGAAAACATTATTAATGTCCCAGGTGATAAAAGAAAAGTACTGAGACAAGAAAGCAAATGTAAATAATTTCAAACACAGCAAGCCGACTGCCAGCTGACAAAGCCCCGAAAAAAATTCTTAAAGAAGGAACTATTCTAAAATAACAATAATATCAATAATAATGCACTTGATGAAGTGCCCTCACAGAACCCGATCTCTTACTAGGTGCTTCACATTTGGTGCAAAGAGAAATGTAATTGAACGGTGAGTAATATCATGCTTGATAAACATGAATAACATGGTTAGGGGTGACATGCACACGGTCAGCATGCAAGTGTGGTTAGTGGCAGCATGCACAGTGTCAGCACGCATAAGCACGTGAAGCACGAATCACAGGGACCCACTAAATGCTGTCCTAAATAGGTGTTTTTAAGTTCTTTTTTAATGTGGTCAGGTCAGGGGATGTTCTGACACAAGTCGGGAGGGAGGTCCAGGCTTTGGGAGCATACGAACTAAATGCACGGTCTCGAAGGGATTTGAGCTTAGTACGAGGTATTGGTAAACTGCTGGATTCCGAAAAGCGGGTGGTACGATGCTTGGTCTGGTAAGGAGTAGATCTGAGAGATAGGCTGGAGCCAAAGAACGAAGTGACCTAAAAGTGAGCGACAAAACCTTGAAGTCAATCCGTTGCTTCACTGGTAGCCAGTGCAGGTCGGCGAGATGTACTGTGATGTGGCAACTGCGATACTCACGGCAGACAAATGTAGCTGCACAGTTTTGCACCAGCTGTAATCACCTGATTGCACATGCCGGTAGGCCAGCAAGCAGTGAGCTACACAAGTCAGGACGGGATGTCACAAATGTATGGACCAACTTGGACGTGGTATCCTTATCTAAACAAGCCCGAATTTTAGCTATGTTATGTAGCTGAAAGTAGGTAGACTTGACCGTGGAGCTGATGTGGTCGTCTAACCAGAGGTCACTTTGGAACACGACACCTAGATTTTGAGCTGATTCAACAGGAGATATGCTGGTAGAGCCAATTTTGAGTGTCAGCCTTTCCAATTTCTGAATCACACTGGGTTTGCCTATAACTAGTAAGTTAGTTTTATCATCGTTTAGTTTTAGAAAATTTGCTGACACTCATGTGCGGATGTTATCAATACATGTAGCAAGTCAGTTGAGAGAATTCGAGGTGCTCGAAGGCTGGGAGGGATCAAAGCAAAGGTACAACTGAGTGTCATCCGCATAGAAGTGAAAACCTAGATTGTGCTTGGCAATCACATCAGCAAGAGGGAGAGTATAAACCGTGAAAAGCACCGGACCTAGCACGGACCCCTGAGGTACTCCATATTTCAGAGGTACCTCGGATGATCTTTGTCCATTCACGTCAATACTCTGGAGTCTCCCACTGAGATAGGACCTGAACCACTGCAGAGCAATGCCAGTGATGCTCAGGCGAGATGAGAGGCGCTCTAGAAGTACTTTGTGATCGATGGTATCAAAAGCTGCCGAAAGATCGAGCGAAAAAGGCAGAGACACGCTACCCATGTCTGCATTCCTAAGCAGGTCGTTGTACACCCTAAGCAGTGCTGACTCTGTGGAGTGATTAGCTCTAAAGCCAGACTGGAACTTACTAGCAATCTGTCACCGGTCCAGTTCTCTACCGATTAGCAATGCTACTTTTTTCATTCTACGCTCTGCTCAGGGCTTTAAACAGTAGGCTTTCAATTTCCACCTAGGTGTTCGAGCCGAAAACTGGTGCACTGCGAGAAAGAATGTAAACGCTTATAATTGCGATTTGTGTGCCAAGCTGCAACCATCATGCCTGTTGTGTCTGCAACCACTGAACAAACAATAATAATAATAGTAATAGCAAGACACTTGCACTGTACCATTAAAGAACTAAACCTTTTTCTTGAAACTTAATGTATACTGAAAAGAGAGTACATCGATTGGCTGCACAGTCTTAGCATGCATAAGCATTTCAATGATAATTCACGTGGATGGAGCAAATGCTGTGCAAACAAAGGTAGATTTTAGCTTCTTTTTAAATGTCAAATCAGCAGATGATGTAAAGTTTTTCAGAGTGAGTTCCACGCTTTGGGACCATATGAACTCTGCCGGTCCTACACTGTGGAAATCACTTCCACAATTTTTATGCAACGACTACAACTCTCCTGCTGCCGACTATGCTCATCCTTTCCAGCCATCTTAAACTGCCACTTCCATGCTACTCACTAACTCAACTGCTCTCCTGACTCTGCTATGCTTCCCACTTTCTCTTTGTTGCGGGAGATGGTCTGTTGGCTACCGAATGCATACAGGAAGCCGCTTAGGCTGTGAGTATGCTATACAAAACTCTCCTGTGTAGCGCTCACATAGTCTTTGTGACTTTGTGGAGTTGCAGACGGAGATACATTACATTGCATTACAAGGCAAGGTCTACGAAGGATTTGAGACTAGTTAGAGACACAGCTATACGGCTTGAGTCAGAAGAGTAGATGGCATGATACAAAGCCTTGCTAGGAAGCATTTCGGATAGGTAGGCCAAGCAAGAGAATGAAAAGACCTAAACGTGAGTGACAGAACCTTGAAGTCAATATACTGCTTTCAAGGTGCCCGTGCAGGTCGGTGAGAAGTGGTTAATGTAGCAGTTATTCTGTTTATGATAGACAAGCCTAGCAGCAGATTTTGGCTGTGTATCCTTGTTTAAGTAGGCCCACATTTTTTGCAATGTTATGTAGCTTCAAGTAGGCATACCCGACTGTGCAGCTCATGTGGCCATCCAGTGAAAGGCCACTTTAAAAAAAAGGACATCCCAAGTGCATGCAGACACTATAGGAGATGCTTCTGGCTGAGCATTTTGAGGCAAAGGTTTCTAATTTGCTGCATGACTTATTCGGGTCCAGGCAAGTGGATAAAACCGCCATGAGTGGCTCCCTGATGCCTTGGCAACCAGTGAATGGCTGAATGCATTGCGACCATCAGCAACATATGCAAATGAAGCAGCAATTTCATTTTACAGACCAATAGGAGACCGGCTGCCTCCTGTGAATGATCACAGGAAAATGGGTTCACCTCTAGCAGAGAAAGATCCTGAAATCTCTTAGCTTAATGTTATAGACACTTGTCTCGAGAGCCCTGGGCAACCTTGCTTGCACAATGATTTCTCTAACGTCGACGTTAGTTCCCTAGGTTTCATACCCTCGCACTACTACAATTCTGGCTTCCAAGTAACCGACAATAGTGACCTACAATATGGGCATCTAAAACCGTATAATGCATGCTCACATTTGATAGTAAATCATATCCTTGAGCTAAGTGTCTGGAGCCCAGACCAGATTACTGTAGAGGCTTTAAAACTACGTGTTTCGACCATTTGCAGCTGCCTGACACTGGAGGTAACATAGCATGGTAACATAGCTGCTGGAATTTTTAGGTATTCGGCTTTGGTACTTAAGGCTGCCGGTCGAACCAAACAGGTAAATATTTTTATATCGATAGCATGCACGGTGAAAGCCGTCAAGGTTCTTCTTGTACCATGCTAGTTCAGCATTATTAGCAATGTTTTACAATGTTGTACATGTGGATAGTAGACTGGCCGAAGATGTGGGTGGTAGGCAATTTAATTTATAAGATGCTCACACACAGCCACGACATTCTGCACAAATACAGTAAACGTGAATGTGCTGAACCTAAAGTTAGGCTTGCACATTGCTAGCAGATCCTGTGAATTGTCAAGAGTATTGCTAGCACAGACATCTGGATTATCAGGCGTTCAGCAGCATGGCATCATGGGCGTTTGTAACATACAAGCGCACTGCTCATGGCAATCAAGGTCCTTTTGGATACTTGGGCATGCTTTGATAAAGATATCGCAGCCTAGCTGGTCTATTCATTTGTAACATCTATTCTAGACTTCTGAACTCTCTGAGTCCTTCTGCATGTGCAATAAGATGCTTACAGATAGAGTAAAACTCGGTAGCTATGCTTGTTTGCCGTAACCATTGCAATTGCCACCAACACCCACCGACCTGCACTTGGCTTACCATCAGCAGCCTATAGACTCCAAGAGCCTATTACTCACTAGTAAGTCCATCCATTCTGTTGGCCGGCTTACCTATCTGAATTGCCACTGATCGGCTTCCTCCGCATTCCACCTGCTCCTTTGATCCTGGTCGCTTAGCAGTGTCTTTAACAAACCTCACTTAGCAGCAGCTCAAATGCTTCCAATCCAAACTATGTTTAGTGCCTCGAAAAAGATTTGGTTTTCTTATGGAGCTATAAAAATGTATTAATTTTAATATTATCATATTACAACTGGCTAAAAAATTTCGAGTGCAAAGCAGACCCTTGGGAATCAATGACAGATGCAGAAACTGCTCTCTAATTTCAAAAGAGATAGGCAATGCTCGAGTACCGATCACAAGGATTGAATGTGCATAGCTTTTCGACACACTGCCAGTCAAGCAATACTGTTCTATCGGACCTCATCATCAGCTTCTTCAGTCAAAGCAGGAAGTCTATTACGAGTCTTGCATCTGGATTTGTATGTTGCAGCCAATGATGACACCACAAACCCTTGCTTTTATTCTAGCCCTAAACTATCCCAAGGATGCTTTATGTTACTGTACATAACAAAACTAGCTGGCGATTCAGCTACATATTTTTTTAAGCAATTCATGTGCAATGACATCATCATTTCACTTTGACATGCTATCTATAAATGATTGCATAGACACACAGCCGCATGCCTAAGGAGGCAGAACGAACAGGAGAAGTGTCAAAAATATAAACACCAGCATGGCCATGCGTGAGACTTGAGATTATATTGGCCTAAAGAATGCTTCTTTCATAGGAGCCCGGGTACGGCTATGGCCAGCCAAAATTACCTGAGGCATTTTCACACAAACCAGCTGATCTAGGAAATAAAGGCAATCGTACGATGTTAATGCATACTTCGACTCGTGTAACTTTCGGATATGGCCACGTGGCATTCCAGGCTGGTGGTAGAGCTCGCTAGCTGCTGCAGCATCTTGCCGGTAGTCCTGATCCGGTTGGCTAACGAGAGCACGTGAAAGCTGATCGAGCAAGACTGTTTCGATTACTTTGCCTCGTCTCTTCTCCTCATCTACTTCCTCCTATCAAACGATTGCAATTATCTGGATATGCACACATTTGTAAAACTGCTTTGAAAAGCTAATAAAGCTCAACTGTGAAATAATCTTAAGAAACATCAGAGCCTCTCATGTTGGCTTATAAAACAATCATATGATTTCATCAAGATTATACTCTAGCTGCAATGGGCCACATGCATGCAAGGGATTTCTAGGTCACCATGCATAGTTCAAATGACTACTCCTGTAAGAAAGATATTGTAGTCGTACACTACCAAATGGCTACATACAAATAGTCATATATGGCACTGTCGATTGTAGTAGGTGGTATAAACACATCAGGCTATTTTCTGTACACATTTTGTTCTCAGATATAAACACTTCTTCATGCTACTCTAAGCTGTGCATGCCTGAACTGCTTTTTTCAATGAATTGGCACTCTCGAGAGACAAGCACATGGTATAATTTTAAGTAATCGAATTAAACAGTTCAGCGCCTATACACACAGCAGGTAGGCATGGACACATTCATCACTCCTTTCTTGAATTGCATTTCGGAGAAGGACCAAAACACACGGCAAAGTAGTCTCACACATTCACTTACAGACCGAAGTCACCTTTACTAGGTCTACCAATTAGGTGTACTATCGTCATTGCAAATCATAAGTACAAAGTCGCTAAATTCATGCTCAATGTTGACAGTAACACAAGTCTCACACAAGATCATCACCGGGTCACAGGTGGGCTGCTGCATTGGTCGACACTTGGTCCTATGACTTAACACAGCTGTAAGTAATAGGCTCCTTTGCCTTTTCAGTCAGTCTAAATAATTAACTTCATTAACTGCCAACTGCCACCATATTTCTTGCAGCAGACCCATAAAAGTGAGGTTTGTAACAGGCATGTGGAAGTAGGAAAACCTTGGGCATATCCATCGCCCTCAGTCGCATGGGGGGGGCACGAGACAGTCTTGAGACTTTGTAGAATAAATTTGGAGCAGCCTGCAGGAGCATCAGATAAATCAGCTGCAGCAAGACGTCATCAACAGGATAAATTGGAGCACCGGAAAAAATAAATAGCTGTATTCTCTCCGTTGACAGTAAGGATGCATTGTGCCGGCTTGTAACAGCACTGTGATATCACGTCTTACTGGTGGGCAGGTGTCAGATTAGATACCAAAACTGCAAGGGGAGAAAACCCCAAGCAGGCAACATAAGACTGTAGGCAATCAAGGCAAACAGCAAATGAGTCAATAATGAACTAGCAGCAAAAATACCCTAATAGCTACCAAAACTGTTTGATATACTGTACTCCTCAGGACAACAAACGGCAGTCAGGGCAGACTTGAAAAACCTACGCATGAGCAGATCATAAGCAACCAGAGAACACTCTGTGGCTCTTCCTTTGCATCAGCTAAAAGATAACGATCACTTACAATTTTAAGACCTGCTAGAGTAAATGTGAACAATACAGCAAAGGAAGCCTTACTGCATTTGACTTCTTCACATTAGGAATACTCATAGGCTGCACTATTGAAGTGACTTTCGACATCGCTGCTGATATCTGCTGCCTTGAGGACCTAGCCTACAAAGGCAACACGTAAGCCAGCATTTCAACAAAGCAGTATTATAATTCCGGCATCCTTTCAGTCGTCAATAAAATCATAAGCCCTCATAAGTGATGACAATACATAACAGGACAGAATGCAATCACCCATACAGTCACTAAGTATAGAGCTAGCTGCATTGCACAAGCCATGGTTAGGCGATGGAGGGAGCCAGACACCGATCTTGCACGAGGCAGCCAATCACTGGATGTCGGCCAATCGAGTCACCATGGCACGGCCCTTTAGGTCGATCCAAGGGGGACTGAGGCCTTGTGGCCCCTTTTCCCTACGCTTATGCATGGCACCCGCAATTTTAGAAAGCATAAGGTTTTCTCTCTAATATTAATAATCACATACTTTAAGTAATATGCCCACTCGGTCATTTGCATTCACAGAAATGGCAAAGTAAAATTTCATATGACTGAACGTTTAAAAAAATGTCATGTAAGAATTCCAGCAATAAGCCACTGCTGAGCTAACAGCTTTTTAGCAACCCCATCTGTTGCTGGCTTCCTAAATTTCAATGGGAGAGTTGCTGATGTGGTCGCCTTCAGCCCCAGAAGCAAACTTACGAGACACTATTGCAGTTGAAGAAAAGCATGAGTATTCCAAAAAGAACAGTCCAGCTCTTGCTTCTGCATCATTAAACGCTCTTAACCACATGTACGATAAAGAAAATCAGGCCGGTTGCCTAAAATTGCAGAAAAAACCGCCAAAGAAAAACCACTTAACTGGAGATGGATTTTCTGGATCAACTGCCTCAAATTCTGCACACTAATTTTGTGTGAGAAACTGGATTCGAGCTCCGACATGCTAGATTGATGTGCTAGCACCTATCGCATCCCATCTAAGGGTCACGCCCTGCAGTTGACTACAGAGGCAACTGTGTTGGATATAGAATACCCCATTGCTCCGGGAATTCCGAAACAATTTGACAGTTTTGAAACTATATAAATTTAATTAATGTGGCCATTCGCACGGCCGGTGCTCCAAACCTTTCTGTAACCTGCTGGTAGCATCCTGAGGCAAAATAAAGGTTCCTGTCACATACTTAGTGCCGCGATGGGCAATGGAGCCACCCGGCTATTTAAATGATAGGCTGTGATATCCTAATTGAAGCATCCTCCCCAACCCAGTAGTGCCATGTTACTTAACTGAAAGGTAGGCAGGCTCGACCAAAAGACTTTTTTAGAATTAGATGTCCTGATCCCGGCAGAGGTTATAGAAGAGATGCTGACTGAGCCTATTTTGAGGGCAAAAATTTCCAGGCAGGCCTTGCTTCATCACTGTCACCCAAAAGGTGTAATAAACATGATTTCTGATTGAGTATAATTTTTCGTTCCTCTGAATGTGAGATCAACTGACTCCTTGTAGCCAGGAAGTCAATATCACTGATTGCAAATCTAAAGGTTTTGGAAGCAATTGGTTTTGTTGGTGACATGATCCTTCACTCGACCGTTGGTAGCTTTAATGCATTTGAGTCATTTCTTCTTAGACATGTCTACCGCTAACCTTATCTGTCCTCCTGCCTCAGCTGGTTGCCAATTATGCAACTGAGAAGGTAGGCTTGGTTTTTGTGAACTTCAACTGCTACACTACATCAGTTCTCATTTATCTGCACTGTTTCCTATCAAGCAGCCAATCTACTTCAAGGCAAAAAAGAATGCTCTGTTGGAGGTCAGCATTGAAAAAATTAATGCAGTTGATCCAATTTATGGGGACCTGGCCTGCGACCAAAAAACAGTTCGTTAAATCAAGAAATCCTCATTACAGGGATGGTCTAACAGAATATAAGATTGCGTATATGAAAGCAGGCAGCAAGTAAATACAGTCAGCCCCGAATTACAAAATAGATAGGGGCCGGAAAACCTGTCAAATTTTCAAGTCTATAATGTATACTATGATACGTTCTGACGAAGACATGGCGAGGTAAACGAATTGAATTTTTTTAAATACATGACAAATAAGTAGTAAAATAAGAACAAAAAAATAAGATTATATTTACATACCATAATGTAGAGTATTTTTGGGCATACAGAAGCTGATAGTGGTAGTACTGTACACTGAGTACTGTACTATTGGGAGGAGAGTGAGGTATTGGCCGATCTCGCTGGAGGATCATCAACTTCCTCTTAACCCTCGTGACTGGTAGACGGCTGAGGTGAATCAGCTGCTTTGCTAGTGGATGATTGGGGTTCATGCATCACTCTAAACACGTCTTACCTCTAGCTAGCAAGCGATAGCCCTCAGTACCCACAATGCACTGCTTTCAGACATCATTTCCTCCCTATTGTTTTCGGCGTTGTAAAATCTACTGACCACGTGCAGATTTTGAAAGTTTTCTGGGATAAATTCTGGTTTTCGATTTGTTTACTTGACCGTGGCTCGAGTTTGTATCTCCAAAATTCTGTAAATCGAACCGTCGTAAGTTGGGGGGCAACTGTATTCCCATACAATTTTGGCAGTGCAAATAATTGTAGTACAGCAGCTTTATTTCTGACGGGGTAAGTAACCAGTCCCGGACAGCTTTTCTCTTACAAGCACTGGATTCAATGCAACTGCAGCTTGTGACAGGATGAAGAGTTGTTTCTGAAGCCAAGGCACACATAGAAAGCTTAGCTTTGCCAATTTTAAATTAGCTTTGCCAGGCCACCGTGCTGCGTCAAGATTGGCAGAACTTGAAAGTAAATCATTTAGCGCCAGTGCTCTTTCTGTTGTAAACTATTTATCATTTTGTCGATCTAAATGATTCATAAAAACAAAGCAGTTGCCTTGCCTGGAAATCACTAGCAAATCACATCACTGCAATGGTTTACATACTATCTCGGTGAGAATTTTCAGTGTGTAGAGGTCGATGAAAGTCTGGAGCTTGCTTCCGGCTACGTTCACAACCTAAAATGACTCTGTATCCTTTAAGTCTCAGCTAAAGATGCATATGTTCTGCTAAGCTTTCCCTTCGCCCCAGTGAACTTGTCCTTTTTTGTTTCGGTGTGCTTTGCGTACCGTACCTGTGCATGATTCAGTGCTCTTTACTAGCCACGCATTTTACTAACCGGTAGCCATGAGTATTTCAATGTTTGCTTCAGCATGCTGACCTAAGTTTGATATTTGATAGCTTTTGCATGCTTGATCCGTCAATGCCACTAACCCTTCGGCATTTATTTTCTTATAACAAGTTGTAAAACGCCTGGATAGAGGCTAGCTTCTCTTAAAGTGCTCAAAAACAACGTACGACCAACGATTATCCGGTGAAACTTTAAAATTATAGGGTAACCGGGAGGGGGTAAAGTCCTAGATCCACAATGTATGCTCTCTCCCTGTTGCCGATGTAACAGACAAGCACAACCTAAGCTTTCATTTTTATTAAAACCGTAACTGTATCCATCCTTTGACCTCCCTGCAAAGATCGAACTCTCTCTCTCAATTTCCTTGCAATATAAATTGTTGATAGTTGCACATGGATAGCAGCAAACTTGCTCCATTCGAATGACAATACAACCATCTTAATCGTTAAAACAAACATCTAGTGTTTCTCAAAAAGTGGAAAGCCTAACTTTCAGAATGAGTTTGGTCAGCATCTCACCTGTAGGGTCTGTATGCAATCTGAGAGTCCTGTTCGAAAATGGTATTTTGCTAGATAACCACACCAGCACAGAGTAGAAGCTTTCAGCTAGATACAATAGCCAAGCTGGTCAGTGCATATGTGACATCCCGACTAGACTTCTGTAACTTAATACTTACCGATCTTCCTGCCTGTGCAGTGAGGCGCTTACAGTTGGTGCGAAAATCTGCAGCTAGGCTTGTCTATAGTGAACCTCACAACTTCCATATTACACCACTTCCCATGAATCTTCGCCGGCTCACAGTCAAGAAGAGTATCGACATCAAGATTGTGTCACTCACTTTTAAGTCCCTTTGTTCTCTTGCTCCAGCTTACATTCAAACTACTTCCCGATCAAGCGAGGGATCGTACCAACTACACTTCTGACTCAAGTCGTTTAGTTGTGCCTCAAGCCAATGTCCAATTCTTTGGAGGCCATGCCTTCAGTTCGTATGCTCCTAATACTTGAAACTCACTACCGACTGTTCTTGCGACATTCCTTGACTTGACGACGACAAACAATATAAAAAAAGACCTGATCCTCACAGCATTTGCTCCATCCATTTGACTTGCTATTTATGTGCGTATGAGTGCAGAAGAAAATTGAGCACAGTGTCGCTAACCAATTGACGTGCTTCCTTTTTAGCATAAGTAAATTAACTTGTAAAGGATACAGTTCTCTTTAGGTGCAATATAAATTTGCTATGGTTATTACTTGTTTATATCCATAAAACTACAGGAAACTCCAACTTAGCTTTGGGAGGCAAACGTGAATGTCCACTAACCTAGCTGATTAGCCTGCCCGACTAATGGGCAATCTTGCAGTTCTTTCTTTATGTAGCAACATCGTTTAAAAAAATGTACCGTTCAAATTACTCTATACAATTACATTATCAAACGAACTTAAAGCTAATTTTTACATAGTTCATGTCACTCCTGATTCACCACCCGGTGCTAACCAATGGGAATATAACCTGTGTGAATATTAATGTGAATGGTGAGATGCACAATCGCAGCAGAAAATTGCATTTCATTCGTACTCAAAAACGAAAACAATTGTCAATTCAACTTTAAATTTAATTTTTAGTGTAAACTATTTGTATTTACATATGCAAAATGCACGGTCATCTTCCCTTTAGTCAGTACTGGCAAGCAATGCAGCAGTAACTTCCCTTTAAGCCGTGAGCCATTCTCAAAAATACATTCAAGATATGGAGATTTATCATTATAACTGCTAATATTATTATTTTAATTATCCCTATTATTGGGCAAGTGTGCAAATCACTGTGATGCAAAGTTGAGCCAAGTTGACCTATTGTGTTCCCGCAAAAGCCTAGTAACAAGGCACAGTTGCTTCTATAGTTCAGCTGGAAATTTTTCCATTTGCCACTAATTGTTCCTTCGTTTCAATGGAAGTGGCTAAACAGATCAGGTGACTTCTATTAATGTTTTTTATCTTGCTACCACGACAATCCAGTCTAATTTAATTAAGCTAAAAATCTACCATACGTGGGGCAGTACAGAGCTTTAATTTTGAGTAAATATTATAACACACGGTCATCATAATGTACCCAAAATATTTCTTACCACTGCTCGTGTGTTCTCGTGCAAATGGACTGCAAACACTCGGGCCACTGTGGCAATCCACCGAAATCTACCAGAATCCACTGCAAATCCACAGGAAATCACCAGTGCAAAGCTCCAATTTCGACTGCATTTTAAACTACATCATCGTTCAAGTGTATGCACACAATTATGCGCCATTTTGCCTGTGCATTCTCATACCATTCACATCAGTCGACTGAAGCCACCAGGGCCAATACCACAATCAACCGCCAGGGGCGCTGCAGTCGCTTGCCTAGGATTGCATGAGAAGGCGGTGGGGTAATGGCACAAAATTTCATGTTTGCACTTTAATGATAGTGTAGTGCAGTTCAAATTAAAACTGTGTGCAGCCGATTTCTTGTGATTTCGGTGGATTCCAATGGATTTCGGTAGATGGCAACAGTGCCAAGCCTCTTGGCAGCTTACTTAGCATGAGACCAGAAGAGCCAACGGCATGAAATTTGGCAGGTACATTACAACGGTCGTGTAGTAAAGTATTCACTTGAAATCCGAGCTGTGAGCTGCCGATTTACGGTCATTTTAGCTTAATTAAAGTGGATTGCAGTAATTCCGTTGAACCTGCTAGATTGTTTTCGAGAATGCCACTGCTAGGAAGGTACACTGTGCTGCCAGGCAGAGAGCACGCAGAATAAAAGACTTACTGCAGAAAATTACTCCTGATATGAAAAAGTTCTTTATATCCCGAGTCGGATCTAATTCCAGGACTTCAGAGCTGGTTCGTTGTAACAGGGCACTATCTCAAGTATCCCACACCACGGAAGTCACTCACTTCTTCTAGGGTTCGAATCTTTTCCTCAGACTTCCTACCATCATTGTTAACGGCACATTTTTCAGTGTAGACATACTCTTCTCACACAATGTGACTGCACGTGCGCTTGCCACTTTCTCAGAATTATAGTG
Organism: Cristatella mucedo; assembly: GCA_009760855.2. Lineage (NCBI taxonomy): Eukaryota > Metazoa > Bryozoa > Phylactolaemata > Cristatellidae > Cristatella > Cristatella mucedo. The sequence continues at coordinate 3,302,893 of WPIO01000039.1, read as the reverse complement.
CAACCATATTAGCAACTCTCAGCCCAACAAGCTGCATGGCGGCTCAGCACAAACGCATTTACACACACACACACACACACATGCTATACAGGAGTCGTGCGCATAGATACACGTGGCGACAAAATGGCAGCAAAGAGCAAAACGTGGCAAACGCAATACTTACATCACTATACTTTGGTTGCACAGAGTTTTCAAGCCTACACGAAGCAAGACGTGATAGATAAGTGTCCACACCACACAGAGTTTCTACTGAGCAGATCACACGAGAGTCGGTATGTAACTATGTTAGCAGCTCAGAAAAAGCACGTGTAATTTGAAGTCCTTAGGCACACGAAAATAAGCTCGTTGCACAAGTTCCCGCATTCTGGTGCATGCTTACTAGGCTATCTGCTGTTCTGCATCACACAGCAAAGATCCAATTGTTACGTTGCATTCACACAGCATGCACTAACTGGTTCGACAAACCTCACGATTACCACTGCAAAGCACGTGCAGAATGCAGTTGTGCACAACTAAGAAAAAATTGTCAATGTCAACCAAAAGGCCGCATTGTATCAGGAAGTGCAACTTGTTAAGTACCGGAAATTGTGAAGTAGGGTCCGGCCATCAACATACTATGTGCTGCATATCCGGCAAGACAAGTAATGTCTACTGATTCAGTTGCATGCATGCAAAGGAAATCCTTTAAAACCTACAGGCCAACGGCAACCAGATAATGCAACGGCAGATATGAACACAATGATGATAAAAAATAATAATACTAAGACATTTGTATAGCACCCTAAGAGAACTAAGTATCTTTCTAGGTACTTAATATATTCTTTAAAGGCAAGTCAATCGCTTGGTGACAGCATGCACAGTATCAGCATGCATTTGCACACAAAGGACAACTAAAAATTAGGAGTAAATTCCAGGAGCATGAGAACAAAAGGCATAGTTTCCAAAGGACTTGAGGTTGGTTGAAGGCACAGCTAGCCGGCTTTAGTCAGAAGAGTGGGTGGTAATATGCCTGGACTGATTGGGGAGTACTTGGGATAGGTACGATGGAGCAAGAGAATGAAAGAACTAAAAAGTGAGCAACAAAACTTTGAAGCCACTATGCTGTTTGATGGGGAGCACGTGCAGGTCGATGAAAAGTGGCCACTGCGATGCATAGTTCCCAAACGACATCCCTGGCTGTAGAGTTGTTCATTATTTGTAAGCACTGTATTGAATAGGGGGGAGACCTGCGAGCAGTGAATGACAGCCGTCAAGACGGGATGTCGAAAATGTATGGACCAATTTGAGTGTGATATCGCTACCTAAGCAGGTACGAATGTTTGCAATGTTACATAGCTGAAATTAGCAGACTTAACTGAAGAATTGATCTGGTTGTCCAGTGAAAAGTCACTTAGGAATAGGACCCTCAGATTTCGGGTGCTACAGGAGATATGCTGGCCGAGCCCATTTTTCAGAGACATGTTTTCCAATTTCAGAGTAACTCTAGGTTAGCCTATAACTAGTAATTTGGTTTTATCGTCATTCAAATTAAAAAAGTTTGCTCACTAGTAAGTTGGTTTAATCGACATTCAATTTAAGAAAGCTTGCCTCCCATCCAAGTTCGGACGTCTGCAATACATGCAGCATGGGAGTTGAGAGAGTTAAGTGCTGGCAGGCAGGGACGAATCAAAGCACAGATACAGCTTTGTGTCATCTGCATAAAAATGAAAGCCTAGATTGTGCTTGACGATTCCAGCTGCAATAGAAGACAGTACAAACTGCAAAAAGAAGTGGGTGAAGCACCAATCCCTAGTCATTTTAAAATAACTATCTCTTGAGTAGCATGCTTGCCAGTTGGAGTTTAATTGCCCCTCAGTTTCTCCCAGAGGCTTAAACTTGCTTTCATTGCAATTTGTTCTATGGGTAAGCGGTAGTATTCAGGAATGCACCCAACGAAGTACAGTGAAAGCAAAACGGTAATTTCAATGCAGTAAAAAACGTTCAGGTTCCACAGCAAGCGAGCCTTTTTTAATAATAGTTGCGACTTTCGAATTCGGTTGAACACTCAGCCATCTGCATAAACAGAGACCTATGGGATAGCTAGCAGAAGCTGTGTAAGTGCACACGCTATGTGCACGAGCACAACAGCTCCCATGGAGTAAAACAACTAATTGCCAATGATTTTTGAGGCTCTCGCAATGACTCGTCAGAAAAAACTGTATGCTAAGCATTTTCAATAAGGCTGCCATTAAAAATTCCGTGTAGAAGAAAAGGCAGCCGGATCTATAAAAGCCTCGGCTTATCTTAATCTTAACAGGATATTGTTGCTACCAGAATGAAAGAACAATATGTCATTACATCATCAATGGTTGAACTTCTGAAGTTCTGAAACCATAAGCAGAGTTTCACCAACTCACCCACCTCGACCGACAGCAATCGTAACAGCAAGCAGTGCCTGGGTGCTCAAGACTGGCTAAACATAGCCTCAAAGAAATAGATCACTGCATGTGACCACACACCTATTTAGGACAGCAGTTAGTGGGTCCCTGTGATTCATCTTTCATGTGCTTATGCGTGCTGACACTGTGCATGCTGCCACTAACCACATTTGCATGCTGACCCTGTGCATGTCACCCCTAACCATGTTATTCATTTTGTTTCTTTTTCAAGCATGATTTTACTTACCATTCAATTGCATTTCCCTTTGCAGCAAATGTAAAGCGCCTAGAAAGAGATTAAGTTCTCTGAGGGCGCTTTATCACGTGCATTATTATTATTATTATTATTATTATTACTCTTAACGGTAACAGATAAGAGGCTGGTAACAGACAAGCAGAGTGTCACAATCAAACCCAGTCAGCAAGTGCAGACAAGATGAAACAACTTAGAAACATCCTACAATGCTATGGAATGTTGCAGGCACTCACCTTGTGCTGTTTGTGGCAGACGGGGGTGTTTTCAAGTCCATCTGGATGCTCCTGTTAGAGCTTTTTGGCTGAATCGACAAAGATATCGGCCTCGAGACCTCGTCATCATCCGCCAGTCTGCCGAGATTCAGTGCTGGAACGCTGCAGAAGCAACCACAGTGCATTTCCCTCATTGTGTTGCTGCAGGTAAGGCAAAGACAGATAGATAAACGGCATGAATATGGCTGCAATGCTAGTCTTCAAGTCCCAGAGGTTTGAGCGTGTGTCTCCTTTGCTAAAAGAGCTAGGATGGATGCCGGTTGAGCAACGGATACAGAGCAAAGTTCTTCCGCTGACTCACAAGGCTTGCCACGGCTTGGCTCCTTCGTACCTAGCTGAACTGCTGCACCAGTTTCAGCCCGTTCGCACCCTCAGGTCCTGTGTGGACAATAAATTAGCTGTTCCATTGCTCCACTTAAAGACCGTTGACGACAGAAGCTTTAGCTCTGCAGGCCCTAGACCATGGAACTCGCTTCCAGTTCTTACGAAACGACAACTACTCTCCTACTGCCGACTATGGCTCATCCTTTTCAGCGGTCCTGAGCTGCTACTTCCATGCTACTCACTACCTCAACTGCTCTGCTGACTCTGCTATGCTTCCCACTTTCTCTTTGCTCCGTGAGACGAAGTTTGTTGGCTACCGAATGCGTAGCCGAAAGCCGCTTAGGCTGTCAGTGCATTATACAAAACTGTCCTGCATGAGACCCACATAGTCTTTAAGGCTATGTGGAGTTACAGACGGAGATGCATTACATTATATTCCAGCCACTGCAACACACACCTGACCACGTGAGTACATTGGCAGATACAACCAATGGTATGCAGAATTAACATATTAATAATAATAACACATGTGTAAAGCATCCCAGAAGAAGTAAATCTCTTGCTCAGCACTTCACATTAGCACGAGTGGCAGAGCAAGCACAAGAGCAAACAGTCTGCCATTAATTCAAGCATGCATTCACTATTTTATCCTCTTGCAATGTGACAGTGCAGCAGAGGACAGTAAAAAAAAAGATCTTTATCAATTCGGCCTTACCGATTAATCAGATCAGAAGAAAGCATAAAAGCTGAGTAGCTCCATTCTGGGAGAGATTTAGCCAGCATGAATCTGATCAGTAAATTTAACTTGGTGCAAGTTTCTTCAAATTGCATTGTGCCAGAGGCCTTTTCACTCAATGATTTAGTTATTTCTTGTCACATTGATCGCTTGGTTGAATATGTACCCTGCAGTAACTGCTTATAGCACCGCAGTTCATGCTTTGGCTTTGACAACTATTGCTCACTGGCATCACAAATCCTTGTATATGCAAAAAAAATTATCCGACTGGTTTGAAACAGATTACGAGCAGCTTGTTCTTGTGGGAAAGAATGGCATGGAGCTAAGAGCCATCAACAAAATTTATGAGAAGGTTTACAGGTGGAAAGGCGACAGGAAAGAAGAATATGTGTCACTAAATTACGAACAGTACAGCAAAAGACCAGCAGCAATACCATCCGTACTCGCTCGGTCGATGCGCCAATCCATCTGACGCTGCAGCTTTACTTTCGATTCCTCGTCCCCTTTCGGCTTTGCTGTCAAGACCCACTTCTTCACCCTACAATAAACACTGCTTGATTGAAACCTGCCGTTTCAACTTTAGGCACCTCTGATACAAGCACGCTACTAAGTGACAGAACACTCACCGTAATTGGATTAAAGCGACTGGATGGCCTGCCACTTCCTGGACGCCTGGAGGGATGGTTGAAATTCATTGCACACCGGGCAGTTTTAGGCGCGGGGATGAGATCAACGTAGCACGTAGTTGAGCTGCTATACGCAGTTGATGTGGACACTCGAAAACTGTAACTACAGAGGTAAACATTGCTAAACAAACAGTTGGTTTGCACACCACGACCTGCGGTGCTTGGGTTAAGTCAGGCTTTCAAATGCAGTGATAGGAGAAAGTAATAATGCCATGTCATTCTCTGGAATAAAAAACGGTCTCACTACACCACAAGACCGTTTGCATTTCAAATTGGCTTCTTTTCAAAAACGAATAATGATGGATCAGTCAAGTTTTCCAACATTTACAACGGTCTCTGTTGCTTAAAGGACAGGCAAGATTCATTTCCGTGTGCATGCACTGGTTTGTCTCACACATTCTTTTAAGCAGGTGTTTGACTCTTGACATTAGGATAAAAATAATTCATTTTTATAGCACCACAAGAGAACTTAATCTCTACTCAGGTGCTTCATATGTGCCTCGGGGCTCGAGCCCACGACCTCAGTCAGACCTTGGTCGGGGCGAGCACCTTAACCACCGGACCAAACCAGCTCGGCAAGGATGCTATCTCTTTTCAGAAGCACATTCACCAGACAGAATCGAAACATCGCCTGGCTTGCTCCAGAATGATGTATGCTCTTTTTCCACGTCATTCATTTCGAGAGCCTTTAGTCATTTGCACATTGCATATTTGCACAGTATTGCAGTACTTTTAGGGCTGCTTCGGCTCCATTCACGCACCGTGCCAGTTCGTCTGCTCGGTATGACGGTGCACCTGCTTGTACATTGCTGATAATACTTAGCTTAAAGTTTTCTACGTTCGCTCTGTTCAGCTCAGGCACCGCCCATAAGAGGGCCGCCTGAAGCCTCGGCGTACAGCAGCAAAGTGATAAACGTGGGCTTTGGCCAGCGGATCCAAGCTTTGATTGTACCTGGGGCTGCGCGACTTAAAGCCTGCAGCTCCTGAAATGAACTGAAAATAGTGGTAAATTACAGCACCAAAGAGCAGTAGGTCAGCAGGTACGTCAGGCGAGCATTCGGCCAGGTATCTCTAGCTGAAGTAGGCACGGCTATTTCCAAAGGAAAGGTAAAGGCTGAATTTCCCGTGACTCTTTTGGTGAGAGAGATGCTGCATAGAAACCAAGGAAACGCCTAATCTCAGGCTCGAATGTATTCGAGTTTGAGAAACACCTAACAGTGAGGCATTGGCACGTGTTTGTATTACGACGGTAAATAACTGCGACGCGCGCCTCAACGCTGAATAACTATGCGTGCAGGTGCGTCTTCCTCTCACGCGTGCCGCCTAAATTCTAAAAATTACTGCACGCAAGGACCGCGCCTCGCAAACCGAAATTAAATTGATCCGATCACGGATGAACTGGCTCTGCTTGAATTGGTCCCAGCTTGAGCAAGTGCCCGGGCGAGCTAGGAGCTAACTTCGAGATACTCATATTAATTACCTCAATTTTCTGAAGGATTGTATACCTACGTAAATTCTCAGAGGATGTTATTCGAGATACCCGTTAATGCTGACAGCCGCGACGACACTACAGGCAGCGCACAACCAACGACGCCCAGACGAATGCGGTAGCGACGAGAATGAACTTAAGTGGGTCCGCCACAGGCCTCGTGGCCAATCGTACGGTGGCTAACGCTCGGAGCCCGCGCGCGTCCTTCCATCTTGGTTTGTCGCCGGTGCCGGCACGGATAGCCGCTTTGAACGTCGTGAGGACCAGCAAATATGGCTTACAAAGGACAGCAGAAAGTTCAGAAAGTGATGGTTCAACCTATTGTATCCTTTCCAGATTGTTTAGCCGAGCCGCTTGCGTTTGTAGGGACAGGGACAAAGCTTTCGCCTCAGCGTGCGCTTGCGACCCTCGTTAGACTCGGCGAGCTCTGACATGGATTCGTTACCCTCTCCCCCTCCCCGTTGATCCTCCGTGCATCGTCTGGTTTTTTGGGCAACATCTCTAGCTCGTGACTTGGCTTGAGTGCGTCGGTACGCGACCCCCAAGAGCGTGCTGTGACCTCGTGCTTACTGTCTGTCGAATGTCCTTCACGTCAAGCTGTTAGGCCCGCCACCGATTCATCCCGCTGTGACGCCGCTCGTAATGGTATTGCATTTCCTTAGCATTCGTTCAGAATCTCATTTTCAGGTACCTACAAAATGTGAGTATGTCTGCGCTTTGAGTCGCTGCTTTCTTTTCATTTGTTTTGCCACTGCATGTATACTTACATGCCCGTGAACTGATTTGATGTTGTCATGTCGATCGTGTACTTACTCATTAGCTGATTAATTTTTTACTGTAGAGGTCGCGAATTTCGGTGTGGCTTTATGAGAACATCAACTTGCGACTCGAAGGAGTCATCGTGGTCAGTATTTGCTAGCCGCCTTGTGTTCGCGAGCATGTTTGCGTTTGTGTCAGTTTCTGTGTGTCTGTGCTTTGGTACTTGTTTGCATAAAACTTGGTAGAGTGCATCATCCGCTTCTATACGTAATTGCTATACTCATTCGTCAGGCTATCCGCATACAGCCCCCTCTCTAGGTTACTTAATTCAGTCGGCTATTTCAGTGCATTATCACAAAGGCAACCATCAATTTTTTATATTGTAACGTTGATTTCTCGTTCCCAGTTGTATGAAGGTACCGCTATCAAAAGACCTGAGCCAGAATTGAGCCAAGAGCATATCTATCTATTCGCACACATTATTTTTAACTGTTAGCTTGCTTTTGCTCAGAGTAACCTTGGTTGCCACTGAAAGTGTGTGATAGTTTAACTATATGCAGTAGCTAGAGTTTAGTGGCGGCCTTCTTAGCGACTGCGCATGTATGCTTGTACTGTTCAGAAGTCGCCTTCGTCCAGCTTGTAGGGGTTGCTTTGCAGGCTTTACCCCTGTAGTGTCTGCACCCAATTTGGGTGTCCTTTTCCAAAGTTAGCTTTTACGAGATGACCACATCAGCTCCACCGGCAAGTCGGCCTACTGTCAGTTCCATGCCGTTGCAAAACTCTGGCCTGCTTAGATTAGGATACTATAGCCAAGCTGGTCCATGCATTTGTGACATCACGAACAAACTCAACCAGTGGGGGATAAGACAGGTCAACTCCTGGGGCCAATAAGGGCCAATAATAATAATGGGCGCATTAATTGCTCTTGTTTTCTTTACCGTGCTAAATACATTAGTTAGCTTGGCCATGTCTATGTTGAAAACTATTTGCACGTTTTGGTTTGTTTTTGCCATGTTAAAGACAATTGCTCCAAGAGCTATGCCCTGAAAGCTTGTCTGAAAATGAGCATGCCTGCTGTAGGACTGTGTGCACTGCAATGGTTTAGGTTCAATCTCTGGAAGACCAGCTCGGGTGTCATTTGGCTTCAATCACCCTAAGAGCCACTAAAGCACATGGTACCATAGGGCTTTGTGCTTGATCCATTTCTTTTCACTCTCTAATTTGCCAATGTAATCACCAAGTACAATCTAGGCTTCTGTACGGACGACCCCTCGCAGCCTTCCTGCCTGTCAAATTCTCCACGTCCTTGCTGCATGCATTGCTGACACACTTGGATGGCAGCAACCTTTCTCGTATTGAAAGACGATAAAACTAACTTACTAGTTATGGGCTAAGTGTGGCTCGGATATTAGTAAACCTGTCCCCTTAAAATGGGCTTGGCATATATCCTGTAGAATCTGCACGAAATCTGTGTCCTGCTCCAAAGTGACCATTCACTAGACGACCACATCAGCTCCTCATCAAGTTAGCCTACTTTCAGCAGGGTAACTGCAAAATTCGGGCCTGCTTAGGCAGGATAGTATATATAAGTTGGTCCATACATTTTTTGACACTCCTCTTCGACTCCTGTGACTCACTCCTTGCAGGTCTATCGGCATGTGCAATCAGGCACTTTAGAGAAAAAATACATTAGCTGACTTAACAGCCTCATTTATATATCGACAAGAGAGCCTTGATGGCTATCACCATCGCTTTGGTTTGGCAATAAAGGATCGCCCTCTAGAGGATTCGAACCATGACCTCGGTCGTGAAGAGTGAGCACCTTATCCTGAACTATCACGGCCCTGACTAACTGTTGGTGCACAACTCAGCAGCTGGACTTGTCAGTCATTAATGCGTGGGTGGCCGCAATACACCACATCCCACCGGCCTGCAGTTTCACCCAATCAAGCAGCGTATCGACTTCAATGTTTTGTCACTCACTCTTGGTCTGGATGTTCTTCTCTGGTGCTGCCTAACTTTTGTATGCTTTCCGATGCAGAATTTGTTTGAGCTATGCGCACCTCGGTGGTTAGTAGCAAGCATAGCGCAATAATTAAGAGGATAAAATGGTTTTAGTGGGTGCATGATTAGCTTAGACTGGAGCTGCAACTAGAGGACCGAGCAACTAGCTCTGCTACTGGGAAAGTAGCACGACGCACAGGTATATGGCACTAAGGTTCCTTATTTTCTTTATTGAGATTTCGTATGTGCGTGGGTCGGTGCAGCTGCTGCCACTCGGAAGTGAGGGGGTCGGTACTCTTCTCTTCCTACTTGCACCTGCTCATTTATGTTTGCTCTGCATATGCATAATTACATAAATCATGTATAAATGAATAATGTACATATATCAGCATATTGTTGACAGTATTGTATTCAACCACAACACAGGTTGTGTGATCTAACTCGTTGCATGGTGCCTCCAATTTAAAAAATATTTATTAGCTGAACCGTCAGCTGGATCTATACACGCTGGCAAAAAAAATATCCGTGACCCCTTGTTTACAATGAGTAGTTTGCATCCCACCTTGAATAATTGAACCAAAGCGCATATTTCAAATGGAAGCAATGGAAATTGTGCCGCTCACGGTGGCGTTTTCATAAACGAGCGTGTACAGCAGAAAAATGACGTGAGAATGAGTCTTCGACTCGTCAAATTCACTGAAGTGGCTCGTTTCCAAATTTATTAGTGCATGGAAAACGACTGCATTGCTTGTTCTTTGCATATCCTGGGCCTGTGTGGTAAGAAGAAACCTACCCTTATAATAATAATAATATTGCACTTGATAAAGCGCCCTCAGAGAACTTAATCTCTTTCTAGGCGCTTTACATTTGGATTCTTGTCCTCGTGCTATTATTATTCACATTCGACAAGCTTAAGACCGGTGATCTGCCTGTTTACCAAGCGCCAGTTGTAGGCATTGCACCGAGCGGGACTTTATCAACAACGTAGCATTTGCCTAATAATTGCGAATTGGTGAGCCATGGCGAGGTGTGCCGTGGAGGAGCTGGCTCTGACCAGCACCCTGGATAAACTAGAGAGGAGTGTTGCACTACCTAATGCAACGAAGCTTCAGGGAGAGATGATAGTATTTTCCAACCGGACAATGACCATGAGCACCCTGTTTTTTATGTGCAATTCCTTTCAGCTTAGACCCTGTTTTGCTAATAGAGTGAGTTAGTCAATCGCCCCGGATTTTAATCCCTTTGAGCATCTCACAAAGTGTTAAAAGATGAGCATGCAAGCACAGGTGGGTGGATCGTATCTCATATGACTTGCTTTTCTCAAGTTTCCCGGATGCTTGGAAAACGATGAAGCTAGTTATTTGCAAGCACTTAGTTTGCTGTAAGCCTGAGCAGCTCAGGCAGGTTATTGTTAATCGTAGAGACGAAACTTAATTTAAGCGGTAAGTTAGTGTTGAACCTTTGCTTGCATGTCACCTAGGCTTGTTCTATTTGCCGAACACTATTACAGCACCATTCGGTGACCGTTATACCAGATTCTGAACTTTTAGGGTCCGTCTGCAATATTGGACAGCCTGCCGATGCTCATCTGCTCTGTAAAGTGCTATAAAAAAAAAATTAAAAACATCCAGGGGATGCTGTAGTGTTTATAAAGATTGTGCCGTGATCGTTTTAGCCCACCTCAACAATTCAAAGCAAGTCAGTTTCGACCATGGTCGAGAATAGCTATGCTACTTTGTTATTTAAATCTTACCTCGTGTCTCATTAACTTTGTGGTGCTGCAGCGCCACCACTAGCCAAACTGACGGCACAAGCCACAGCTCGGTCTGACTAATTTCTGTCAACATGCAGGACAGCTGCGTGTGTCTGAGACTGTGGAACTCGATACTTAGTTGTTGCACAGCGTTGTCGTCTTGTCCTTTCCCCTACTGCCGATTTGAGAAACTTCTCTTTATCTGTCCTCTGTTGGTTGTTACGTTCATTACCTAGTTTCTGTACTGTGTTTATTTTCTTCAGTTTTACCATGCTTCTCACACTTTGTTGAGTGATGTAAACGGTGCTGGTGACCCTGTAGAGCACCGATGGTAAGCTCGAGTTCTCTTGGCTGCATGCTTTTACCTGTAGTCATGTATTCACATATTCTCTTGCGTGTAGGGTTGGTCACCGATGTTTCGATCCTTGAATATTCTCCCTTCCAGCTCCTTTTATTCCCTCTTTTCGCCAGATTTGTCCCCTAATAAACAATGGTCTAAGCTGTTGCCTTCCCACCCACCCCCCACCCACGGTTCCATAATGGGTTTCAGTTGTTAGTCGCTTGCCAGCTGTATGAGCCACTGGTTGAACTTGGTGTTTATGATTGCATGCTGTGGCTTTTTTCTTAAGTTTCCCCGTAAGGACAAGGGCTGTGATGGCCGCAGCATTTTTATTCAGTAAATTTATTTCACATTGCTGTGCTCTTCCAGTCGGCCCTTTTGAGTCTGTGCCTTGCTCGATTCGTGCGAAATAAGGTGAGCTTGTGAATAATTAGTATAGGAGAGCTTGCTTGTCGGTAAGCATAACAGAGGTCGGTTGTTGAGAGATTATTGGAGCTGGGCAACGAAAAGCTTTAGTCTTTTAAATATTCCTCTTTTCATTCTTTACTTTCGTCTGGTCGATTTTCTTGAGCCGAGATGCTCATTGAATGCTCATTTGTTCTTTGAAGTGGGCGTTAGTTTTGGCACGGCAGCGGAAAATCAGTGTTGGTTTGAACTCGCTTGTTGGGTATTGTGTTTCTAGCATGGCACAACTCCCCTTAAACCCACCATCCTGATAGTGAAGTAAGTCGCTTGCACCTGCCAGTCATAACAAATTTGATTCCATTAGCTTGATGTTACCTTGCTAGCCTTTCTGTACTTTAAAATTTAGCTAACTTTAAGCAGTTAAACGGTAGTCGTGAATTGGTTGTTCTACTTATAAACAGGTGCACTACAAACTCACTGCTGTATTCCTTGCATTGATTAACTTCTAGTGGCCGAGCTTCCTCGAGCTAATACGGATAGATGTAGTCATTGCTTATTTTAGGCATAATTTAGCCAAGCTATGTTGGTTGCTTTCTCGGCACTAGTAATACCTTTGTTGTGCCTGCCTGGCTGTTTACTCTGCAACGTTTGCAAGCCTGAAGGACTACAGACGTCAATAACATGCTGTTTGGGATTCGTTCATTTGTGACGGTGTGACTCGAGTATTATGTTTATGCTATGTTTCATATGTATATTATGACTGTCCTTCGTGGTTTGCTGTAGGGGTTCGACGAGTACATGAATCTGGTCCTTGATGATGCAGAAGAGGTTCACATGAAAACAAAAAACAGGAAGCCGCTGGGTTGGTACCTCTGAAGTTCATCAGTACCTGAATTTTTGCCTTGTGTATTGAATTCTTTGCTACTGTGTTTGCTGTTTATCGATTATGTTGAATGACTTTGCCTCCAGGGTGTGGGGTAATTGGGCTCAACTTAATAGCTGGAGAAAATCTATCGTCCTCATTTCTTTGTGTGCTCAAGTTTGATAGCCAATGGGGGCTAGATGAAATAATTCTGCTGAACGTTCTGCTAAGGCTGCATTTTTTTCATCGCCATGGTGTTTATTTTCAAATCAACTGGCTTTGGTTTCCCTGTCCTGCTCGCATCGTGGGCCTATTGGTGGCTGCTGCTCCTTTGCAAGCCAGGTGTAAATCCCTGCCCAACTTCACTGACGGGCCCCAAAACCGAGTATGTACTAGCAGTTGGTGGTTTTCCTTTCTCGCTTGTCTCCACTAGAGCTCTCTTCGATTTGGATTGTGCTTCTGTGTGCGTGCTTGTGTGCGAGTGCGGCTGTGTGTGCTCTGTGCAGGTTTATGTAATCATTCCATTAATGCAGGTGTATAAATATATATATATATAATTCATTTGTATAGCGCATTAAGAGAACCTAATCTCTATTCAGGCGCTTCACATCTGCCACACGGCTCGAGCCTACGGCCTTGGTCGGGGCGAGCACCTTAACCACTGGGCCAAATCAGCTCGGCACGTATGTATTCATGTGCTGTGAAGCAGGATTGCAGGCAGTCAGGCTGTGATAAAACTAGAAAAAAATCTGGTGAATGCCGATGAAGTAAATACATAGTTACTGCTCTGTGTCGTGTATTAGCTGGCACCCTCATGCTTGTTCTGCTGCCTCCGTGAATGTGTGTTTGTGTGTGCATCTGTTTAGGCTGTTATGGTGCTGCTTGTTTGTGGTGATCTTATACTTGTAAATACCTACATGGTCGTTTATTACTTACGTTAATGTCGGTGAGCCTCATGTCTTGAAACTCAAGTTTTGGTTTACTTTTCCTGGCTTAGATTGTAGTATGCTCTGATCACATGTTATCACACTGTATATAGCAGCCGAAGCTGTTCATGCATTACTTGTTCTGTCACAGGAAGGATCATGTTAAAAGGCGACAACATCACTCTCATTCAACAAGTTGATGGTGGAGGAGAGAGCTGAGCCAGCTTATTTTGTAAACTTGTACCCGGCACCTGAGTATTCTACATTTCACTAGATTCCTGTACGTGTACATAGCGACTGTTCAATACATGATTTATATATTCAAGGTTTACAGTCACGACTTGGCATTCTTTTTCAGCCATTCATATAGTGGCTGAGGCTTGTCTGAATATCGCGACAAACAGTTGCAATGAAAGGACCTAAAAGTGAGCGACAAAACCTTGAAGTCAATCCGTTGCTTGACTGGTTGCCGGTGCAGGTCGGCGAGAAGCAATGTGACAACTGCAACGCTCACGACAGAAGCGTAGCTGCAGAGTTTTGCACCAACCTTGCGATTGCAAATGCCGTTAGATCAGCAAGCAGTGAGTTGCAGCAGTCAAGACGGTTTTTACAAATGCATGAACCAATTTAGATGTAGTATCCCTGTCTGAGCAAACCCGAATTTTAGCAATATCATGTAGCTGAAAGTAGGATGACTGTAGCTGATGTAGTCGTCTAATGAAAGGTCACTTTGGAGCAGCAGATGTGCTGGCAGAGCCGATTTGAGCATTAAGTTCCATTTTCTTTATTTTACTTTTGTGTATTACTAGTAAGTTGGTTGGATCATCATTCAATTTAAGAAAGTTTTCTGTCATCCATGTGGGTATCTCGTCAATACAGGCAGCAAGAGGATAAAGAGAATTCGACATGCTGGAGGGTTGGGCGGTATCAAAGCAGAGGTACGATTGAGATGCCATCTGTGTAGAAGTGAAATCCTCAGTTGTGCTTGGCAATCGCATCGGTCAGAGTGAGAGTATAAACTCAAGAGTAATAACTGAACATGTCAGCTAGCTTCGTGTTGTAGCATTCTACTGATGATGACAGGTCAGAAGGAGGTTAAGCAGCAGGTTGGGAAAGATATTGTCTAGCTGGTAGCATTGATCTCTCTAACTTAGCGGTCGTCAGGCCTATTGTAACCCAATCGGCCAGACTTAACGCTTGCCTTTGGAATCCTCGCTCAATGTGCAATAAACCTCTAGTAATAAACAACCTTATTTCTGAAAATGGTATCGACCTGCTCGCCCTAACTGAAACTTGGCTGAAATCGATAAACTGCCCGACAATTAAAGACGCTACTCCATCTGGTTTCACGTTCTTTCACACCCCTAGATCAATCAAAACTGGAGGTGGAGCTGCTATTATCATATGCTCGAAATTCAACTTCAAGCCATTTGCGGTACCCTCGAAGCAGTCTTTTGAATCAATTGTCCTGGTCTCACCCGAAAACAAGCTACCGATAGTGGCAGTAGTCTATCGCCCACCAGGTACCAAATCCTCTTTTATCTCAGATTTCTCCGATCTCATTTCGATTCTGTGTGCAAGAAATCGATCCTTCCTAGTTATGGGTGATTTCAACGTTCACTTTCATAACTTATCTGACGCTTTCAGCACCGAATTTCGTGCATTGACAGACTCATTATCTCTTGTGGCTCATGTGCATGGCCCTACCCACATCAAGGGTCACACACTCGACCAAATTTTCTCATATAACTACACTTTGTCATCACCAATTATCACCAAATCCTGCTTATCTGACCACATGCAGATCTCATTCAATCTACAGTGTGTGCCCACATTCTCTAAAATAACCTGTTAATCGCGAAACCTCAAGACCCTTGACATCGATGCTGTCCGTGCGAGAATATCTGCTTCACCTTTGCTGCTCAGTCCTCCCTCCGATCTGTCATCACTGGTAGATTGCTACAACATGACACTAGCTGACACGCTCGACGAGTTTGCACCTCTGACAAAGCGCACTGTGCGCCCCCGCCCAACGGCCTATGGTTTACCACAGACATTAAACTAGCCAAGTCTACTAAACGAAAGCTTGAAAAGGCATACAAAAGATCCGGACTAACTGTCCATCGACAGGCATATGAAGACTACTGTAGGTCGTACCAATCGATCCTAGCAAAGGCTAAGTCTAGCTTCTATAGAAACATTGTTGAATCACAGATGCACAATCCAAAAATGCTGATGTCGACAATAAACCATCTCCTCAACCGTTCCGAGGTTAGCTCCTTACCTGATGATCCTTGTGATGATCTAGCCGATCGCTTCTCTCGATTCTTTGTGCAGAAGATAGACAAAATCAGGGAATCCATCCCTGCGATGACAACCTTCCCACTAGAATGCTGTTCCTCGGTTCTTGGCTGCACTTCAATGTCTGCATTTAAGCAGGTCACTAGTGATCTAGTCCTAAAGCTCGTATCTCAATCAAAGAAGACAACAAGTCCACTGGACCCTATTCCCATGTCCTGCTCCTACGTTGCATTGATCTGCTGCTGCCATGCATAACCAACATCATTAATATGTCATTAGCCTCAGGTCAGGTCCCAGCACCTTTCAAAAAAGCTGTAGTCAGGCCACTTCTCAAGAAAGCTACACTAGACCAAGAGAACTTAAGCAACTACCGCCCAGTCTCCCTTCTACCATTCCTATCAAAGACACTGAAACGGGTCGTGGCAGACCAGCTGAACTCGTATATCGAAACCTCACACCTTGCTAGTAAGTTCCAGTCTGGCTTTAGAGCTAATCACTCCACAGAGTCAGCATTGCTTCGGGTATACAACGACCTACTTAGGAATGCAGACATGGGTAGAGTGTCTCTTCTTGTTTTGCTCGATCTTTTGCTGGCAGCTTTCGATACCGTCGATCACAAAGTACTTCTAGAGCGCCTCTCATCTCGCCTGGGCATCACTGGCACTGCTCTGCAGTGGTTCAGGTCCTATCTCAGTGGGAGACTCCAGAGTGTTGATGTGAATGGACAAAGATCATCTGAAGTACCTCTAAAATATGGAGTACCTCAGGGCTCTGTGCTAGATCCGGTCCTTTTCACCGTTTATACTCTCCCTCTTGCTGATGTGATTGCCAAGCACAATCTAGGCTTTCACTTCTATGCGGATGACACTCAGTTGTACCTTTGCTTTGATCCCCCCAGCCTTCGAGCACCTCAAATTCTCTCAACTCCCTTGCTGCATATATTGATGACACCCGCACATGGAGGGCAGCACATTTTCTAAAACTAAACGATGATAAAACTAACTTACTAGTTATGGGCAAACCCAGTGTGATTCAGAAATTGGAAAGGCTGACTTTCAAAATTGGCTCTGCCAGCATATCTCCAGTTGAATCAGCTCGAAATCTAGGTGTCATATTCCAAAGCGACCTCTCGTTAGACGACCACATCAGCTCCACAGTCAAATCTGCCTATTTTCAGCTTCATATCATTGCTAAAATTCGGGCTTGTTTAGATAAGGATACCACGTCCAAGTTGGTCCATGCATTCGTGACATCGCGTCTCGACTTCTGCAACTCACTGCTTACTGGCCTACCAGCATGTGCGATCAGGCGATTGCAGCTGGTGCAAAACTCGGCAGCTAGGCTTGTCTGTCGTGAGCGTCACAGTTGCCACATTACTCCACTTCTCGCCGACCTGCACTGGCTACCAATGAGGCAACGGATTGACTTCAAGGTTTTGTCGCTCACTTTTAGGCCTCTCCATTCTATGGCTCCAGCCTATCTTTCAGATATACTACCCCATCAGGCCAAGCATCGTACCACTCGCTTTTCGGAATCCAACAGTCTAGAAATACCTCATACAAACCTTAAATCCTTTGGAGACCATGCATTTAGCTCGTATGCTCCCAAAGCCTGGAACTCCCTCCCGACCTGCATCAGAACATCCCCTGACCTGACCACATTTAAAAGAAACTTAAAAACACACCTATTTAGGACAGCATTTAGTGGGTCCCTGTGATTCGTCCTTGTTGTGCTTATGTGTGCTGACACTGTGCATGCTGCCACTAACCACAATTGCATGTTGACCCTGTGCATTTCACCCCTAACCATATTATTCATTTTGTTTGTTTTTCAAGCATGATTTTACTTACTATTCTGTTGCATATCACTTTGCAGCAAATGTAAAGCGCCTAGAAAGAGATTAAGTTCTCTGAGGGCGCTTTATCAAGTGCAATATCAAGTGCAATATTGATGTCAAGGGTCTGAAGGTTTCGCGAGATTAATGTAATGCGACATTGAAAATTGGCAATGTATGGGCAGTAATTCGTTCGTGTTGTTAACAACCTGGTCAACAGCTATACGTACCATTCAGTGGGTGTTTTTTCCAATACTTGATAAGTTACACGTGATAAGCTTTAGTTGCCGAATGCACCGCGGTAGCCACTGGTATGTAAGCCAGGTACATTTCCGTCGTGGGACATGTATCCTGGGTATTCCATGCCAGCATCGGCTAAGAGCTTGCGTTCGACTTGAAAGCACGTCAGTCTGCTGATGTGCTAACTGTAGGCACAGTACGGTGAATGCGTGAGATGTTTAGAGAATGACTCGGGGTAAAGCTTGCGACTGTAAACAGCACTCTTACGATGTTGTAACATCCGCAGAGGACGATTTTATAAATTGCTGCATGGTTGAACTTTGCGATTAGACGAGCGACCAAAGCTAAGAAAGTAGCTGCTATTATCTTTCGCACGTTAATGGCAAGCGTGCAGTCAAGCAACTGCGTTTTCCAGTCGTCTTAGTCCCAACTGCCAGTATACACCACTTAACTCCTTCCTACACTGTACACCAAAGCAGGACGAAGTTCCATTGTCTTCTAGCTACGCTGTAGGTCCTTTATTTCTCTTGTATCTATTTATCTAATGGTATGGAAATGAGGTTGTTGGATCAGCTGGACAAATGTTCTTCTTCTCAAGCAGGTCATTCTGATAACCTCAATTATTGGAGACCGTAGCCTGAGTTAGTGTGCACCTAAAGCCAGGACATCTCTACCGATTGAACTTGTGACATCTTTCTAGGCATTTAAAGAGAAGGCCAAGATATTCCATAGAGCCTTTGGTTCATTTTGAGTAGTCGTGGATGTTATGATCATTTTTTTGTCACCTACTGTATCAGTTCGTGTGCAGCCTTCCGAGCTTATTTGATGGTCTTAAAGTAAGTTCAGTTCTCCAGTGGCTCATGAGTTCTCAAATTGCTAAAGAAATTCACTATTAAGGTAATTTGCAATACATGCTGTTATTCATACCCTCATCGATCTTCCTTTTATTTGCCGGCGTTCATCAATGTCGGGGGCGGGTTCCATCTTTGCTTATTACGGATGTTCTGTTCTGAGCAAGCATTAAAAGTTACTGAATGCGGTTCCAGCGTTAGACAAGAGGTGATAGCCAGTTATGTGAGGATCATGCTTCAGAACTTTCGTTAGGAAATGCTAACTCATATAAGATGGACGAGTTTGCATCATACAGTTTTTCAGCGGTAACAAATTTTGGACCATCTTTCTAACCCGCGACCCACAGTCCTAAACAATTTACATTTTTCGAGCCTGTTGTTTCCCTATTTCTGGTTTGGCTTATAGAGCGACAATCATTATAGCGAGCAGAAACTCGCCAGACAAAAAGTACCATTCAATATTCGATTTATGAGATCTGGTTTCTTGTTTTTGAAGCCACGCTCTAATTTTTTCTTGGCCCAAATTTCTTATTTGAATGTTGAAGCATGCCTTTGCAAAACTGTGGTTTCATTTAATTGATGACACTGCCCCTGATTGTTGTACGAGTGAGTGGGTTGTGACACTCGATGTGGTAGGCAGTCGGGACGTGCTATTGGTGATTGTTACGACAAGGGAGTCGGGGGGGGGGACTCTGGTGGGCGAGAGGGGCGAGGAGAGTCGTGCTTCGCCCTGCTCCGTGTGTAGGGAGAATAAACCTGTGCTGTTGCTAGTCGGCTAGCGTTCTGTGCCGTTCGCGACGACAACACAAGCTACAAAACTACGGGACTGATAGCGCTCACTGCGAAACGTTCTTCGTAATCTGCTAAAATGCGGTGCTAATTGGTGAGCGCCAGACCCGGGGCCCGCGAGTATCACCTAGCAAGATAGCAGTAACCAGATACCATGGCATTCACTCGGTTATGCATTTGGTATTACTTTTGCAGCCGCCATCAATGTAGAAATACGGAAGCAAACGAAATCCGGTCGCGCGAATCCGTGTTGGCTACTATAGTTCGAGTTACGGCTTGATCGTTATCGTAGTAGTCTCAACTATACGAGCTCGCTAGGACCAGTCTTGGCCTACCAAGCCACCCCAACCCAACTTTCCATTAAGGGTGCCCGAGTTTGACTCCATATCGATTGCCGATAGAGGCTCGCAGGCTAGAAAGCCTTCATACGACCCCCGCTTAGTCGATAGCACTCACGTCGTTAGGGCACAGAGCTCTGAAGCTAGCCCGTACTCGGCGACTCGGTCGAGATGCCCGTCTTCTCGCACGCTTGGTTCATTGACTTACTGTATGTTCGGTATTCACCGCGTCCTTTTTTAGGCTGGCCGTCTATCTACGGTCTGCACGAAATCCCCCAACGTAACGAAGGACATATTTGGCGCCTAGAACTTCAGCGTGGCAGCGATAGTAGGGCACCTGTGCAGTTAAATTAAATCTAGCGTTTTCAGATAAACTCGCTGACATCTTTTCCTTCAAGCTTCGACCCCGAAAAGCCGACTCTTGCAGCTCACCAATTTTAGAGGTCAATCGTAAAGGTCTGCGGATACAATGCCGATTTATACTCCTAGCCTCAGCTGCTACCGTCTCGCTTGCATTGGGCAACACGTTAGCTTGCCGCGGAACTCGAGACCTGGATCGTAAAAATTCGTGCACCCTGTACGTGGGCTGGCTCAGGCGCCCGGACATAGTTGAGCCCCCGAAAATCCCACGAAACCGGGGCGGGGTGGGGGGGGGGCTTTACCCCTTCCTCGATAGTCATGGCTGAAAGGGCGGGGGTCGACCTGCCCCAGCCAAAATTACAGCCATTCCTTTTTGCCTTGAGCTTCTCGCCTGATTGCTCTTTCCGTGTGGCTATCTGCAGTGACGTCAGAATTTTTACTAGGGGGAGCCATGCAAAACTTTTATGTATGTAGAAGAGCAGGACGAGCAAAGTTTTCATGTAGACTGAGCTAGACCCCAAATTAATAGTCGATAACGAAAAACTATAAGCGTTTATTCCTTACGAACTCGGCAGTCATTCCTTGACTAGACTGTCAATATAATTACGGCGTCGGTGGCTGTCAGGGATTGTAGGAACACGCGGGTCGTCAACGCTGCTGCCCCACGTTAGTGTGGAAAATGACCTTGGCTGCACCACTGGCTGCAGGCTCCCCCATAGTGGCTAGCTGGCTTAGAAAAGCCGTCCTAGAGGTTTGCCAGGCAGCGAGCCAATTTGTTTCGTAACTCGTTTCGCCAGTGGCAATTATGTCATTACGTCTTTCATGCGGGGCAAAAAGGCCGCTAGAGCAACTCTTTCCAGAGGAGGCATTCTCATTTTCTTAAGCTAGCGATCGCATTTTTAGAGGAGCTGAGGTGGTATTTCTTCTCTGACCGGTCTCGCGGGCCTGCCGCAGCGTTGCGAACCTAGAGGGTGCAACTATGGGCTCTTTAAATTGAGTTCGAAGACATTTTTTTATCGTGCGGGACCATAGAGGCTTCCGGGCGGAGAGCCGTCTGCACGGAGGTTGAGCCTCTCCCAAAGGGAGAAATGGTAATTCACTAGACCGGCTAGGGAGCCTCTCTCTGGGACGGGCGCCTTCGATTCGCAGCATATCCCTAGAGGCAGAGTCTCCCGAGCTGCTTCTTCGGAGGGACGCTATTGATTTTTTTTTAGACGAGCTTACGTAAGCCTGCCGGACGACAGAGAGCCTTCGGAGCGCCGCTACGAGCTCTCCGAGTGAGTGGGTCGGTCTCTTTTGTCGAAGAGGCTACCGGAAGGGGGTTCCGTCAGTGCGCATATTCAGCCTTGGCCGTAATCGTTTTCTTTTTTAGCCGGAGACTGAACGGACCGCAACGCCTTATGTGACAAAATCACACAAAATCTCTCTCCTGCCCTACGTTAAGCACTTCCACGCCGGCTTCCAGCACGCCTCCTCATGCTCTATGAAGCTTTTAAGACCCCAGTCAAGCAAAAGCCCGATGACTACGCTTTGCAAAACGAATGCACTCGTCATACAAACTCGTCAGACATCTGCTACACAAAGAGGCCCGCAGGTCATTTCATGCGTAGGGAACTCAACAGCAGACATAGGAAGGTAAGTAAGGCAGCCATAGACGCTTCAGTCTTGAGACCTGATATACTGATAAAATATACTGGCACCCACACGGCAGCTGTAAGGTACACGGCCGCCAACGGAATGAAGTCCTTTGATCGCAGCCTACTGGAAAACCAGCAACTGGCAAGCCTAGTGTCGCCCGAAAGTTAAAAGGCATAGCCTTCTTCTTTCGGCAGCTTTAGATACTATCAATCACCAAGTCCTTCTGGAGCGCCTCTCATCTTGCTTGGGCATCACTGGCACTGCCCTGCAATGGTTCAGGTCCTTTCTCAGTGGGAGACCACAGAGTATTGATGCAAATGGACAAAGTTACACCGAGGTACCTCTGAAACATGTGGTACCACAGGGTTCCTTGCTTGATCCGGTTCTTTTCACTGTTTATACTCTCCTTCTTGCCGATGTGACTGCCAAGCACAATCTAAGCTTTCGCTTCTATGCAGATGACACTCAGTTGTACCTTTGCTTTGATCCCTCCCAGCCTTCGAGCACCTCGAATTCTCTTAACTCCCTTGCTGCATGTATTGATGACATCCGCACATGGATGGCAGCACATATTCTTAAATTGAATGATGATACAACTAACTTACTAGTTATGGGCAAACCAAGTGATTCAGAAATTGGAAAAGCTATAGCTCAAAATGAGCTCTGCCAGCATATTTGCCGTTGAGTCTGCACGAAATCTACTTGTCATGTTCCAAAAATCAGTGACCTTTCGTTTGACGACCACATCAGCTCCATAATCAAGTCTGCCTACTTTCAGTTACATAACATTGCTAAAATTCGGGCTTGTTTAGATAGCGATAGCACATTTAAGTTGGTCCATGCATTTGTGACATCCCGCCTTGACTTCTGTAACTCACTGATTGCTGGCCTACCGGCATGTGCAATCAGGTGATTACAGCTGGTGCAAAACTCTGCAGCTACACTTGTCGGTCGTGAGCGGCAGTTTACACGTCACACCACATCTCGCCGACCTGCACTAGCTACCAGTCAAGCAACTGATCGACTTCATGGTTCTGTCACTCACTTTTATGTCCCTTCATTCTTTGGCTCCAGCCTACCTATCAGGTCTACTGCCTCATCAAGCCAAGCATCGTGCCACCTGCTTTTCGGAATCGAACTGTTTACCTGTGCCTCGTACAAACCTCAAATCGTTAGGAGGCCGTGCATTTAGTTCGTATGCTCCCAGAGCCTGGTACTCCCACCCATCATCAAAAATCACTCCAATGACGCTTGCTCGTAAGGGCAACTATTTCAAAGCGACTATCATTAGTCGATCACACTTCCTCCAATTTCTAGTCGGCTAACTTTCAGTTGAGGAACATTGCCAAAATCTGGGTCTGCTTCACCGGACGTAAAGGCAATGACTTTGCATTCTACGAGTCATCTAAAGACACATGCTTCCGTCAGATTTTCATTCACGCCAGGGAATTCGTCTTTTTTCTGAGTGGGCTTTGCACTGATACTTTCGCATGATTCAACACATCGTATTAGCCATAGGTTTGACTAACCAGAGACAGCAGTATCTTTCGTGTTTGCCTAGTATGCTGGCCAGAGCATGACACTTGCATGTTCGATACCTTACACTTCACTGTAATAATTACATGATGTTTGTTTCACTATAAGAATAATGAGATATTTGAATTGTACACTAAAGAAATAAATCTCTTTCTAGGCATTTTAATTTCGCTGTGTTGTAAGCGAGCGTGTGTGTGTGCTAGCGAACTGCTAAGCAGCAAACGACTTGGAGCACTCGAAACACAACTAAACTCGACAACGTTTAATTAACGACTGTCTGCAGACGTCAACCGGAGCTTCCTGTCGTCCGAACCCAGGAACGCTTCGCTCCGATTGGCCAGCGCCGTTGCTAGCGGCAGCAGCAGGAGCGCTGCTTCGCCTTGGGGTATGCATTCTCTATTACGACTTCAACAATCTGTAAGTCCACTCTACTCGTGCAGCATAGTGCGTTCGGATTGCCCTGCATGGCCAACGGCAGAACATCGGTCAACTGTAAACTTGCAGTTTCTGTAGCTAGATTTCTGTTTATACTTTTGTGTACAACCGTTCGTCGGGTACCTAACCACAGTGTAACAGGTTTGCTTAAAACTATCGGATTAGTACCTAACCCAAGGGTAATCAATACTAGCGGAAATCAATGTTTCCTCAGTCTCAGTGGTCCAAAACCCTGGGTACATCCGTGATGGCATACTTACTGAGGGTAGAAAAAAAAGTATGCGTCCAATATTTTACTTACAAGTCATGCCTTATAAAATCAACAAAATACAAAAAGATCGCATTACAAAATGAAAGCCCTAATTACATAGATACACGTACAGAGTGACCTGCTATAGATGCGTATTCTCGACAAGGTACAGTTTGCAAGGCAGCAGCTTCTGCCGGTTATGCACCTCCACAATCCATTCAGGCTTCACAAATATTATTTTGGGGTTTGCATGCTTTGCATCATCAAAGTTGCTGTCCCATGCGGCAGAAGTTACTACATGTGAGACCCTAGCCGTCATGTACTGGTCCACCTCGCCACCGTAAGCCACAATGTAGCGCTCTAGCCTTTCACTAGATGGCAAGTTGCCATATAGAAAGAAATTCATTCCTATGAAGTAGTCGGGCAGAGCAGGAACGTCTGCAGAGCTGCAACCAACATCTTTCACTGGCTCTTCACTTTTTGGAACAGGTTTTTTCTGGTTCCGTGCAGACTCTATCTCATCGTCGGTGTCAATTTCAATACGAGGCGAAGCTGTTAGTATACCTTTTGTGGTTGCAACAGACAGCATTCCTTCGTCATCTTAAAAAAGATAGCTGCATTGGTTCACCAAAGACTCACGACACATGCTAAGCTATCAAAGAGCGACGAATCCACAAAATTTCAATAAACTTCTAGGCCAACACCAAACTTAAGTCATGGACGATGTCATTAAAACCGAGGCAACAGGTACACCCAGGGGAACTAATTAGCATAATACTAGAAATCCAAGAAGCCTGCCTGCCCCCCCCCCCCGGCAAACAAGTACTCACAAAAGTATTCGGACAGCCAATGGCTACATGAGTGTCTGCCATACCCAAGGCAGTACAATCTCCAAGCAAGAGAGCCTTGCTGCAAAGATTGGTGGTAGACGGAGGCAAGGTGAAGAATAAAATATTCCTATTACGATTTAGCAGTATGAAAAATTCCCGGCTACATCTACGGCTTTAGCAGTACTGTTTTTTAAAATGGAGCCAAAATATCAGGTCTACTTTAATCACTATTGGATTAGAAAATACTCGGGATTTCAGTAACAGGACACTTTACCTGAATAGTGCTAAAAAACCAACATTCCTTTCAAATTCCATAACAAGTGACAGTATTTGGCCAGTTTGAGAGCATCAGGGATCGAAGAATGGAGAGCCATCAGAGCGACCTCGAATGCTGTGTACCATGTGTTCGACAAAGTAAATCAAAGAAAGGACGGCAAATTCAATAGCCTCATTTATATGGCAGAAGGAGAGTCGTAGCAGCTACCATTCCTTCGGTGTCAAGTCAATAAAGACACCAAAACAGGTTTCTTTTACTTATGCATTCAGTGTGTACAATTGGAGTATCCTGGTATAATTGAAGCTGCCATAATAATTGTATAATTGGAGCTGCCATAATAATGATGATAATAATAATACGCTTGATAAAGCGCCCTCACAGAACTCAAATCTCTTTCTAGGCGCTTCACATTTGTTCAGAAGACTGCTTCTACAGCTAGCCA
The DNA here is from genome assembly GCA_009760855.2 of Cristatella mucedo. NCBI lineage: Eukaryota > Metazoa > Bryozoa > Phylactolaemata > Cristatellidae > Cristatella > Cristatella mucedo. The sequence continues at coordinate 3,277,543 of WPIO01000039.1, read as the reverse complement.
TCACGTCCGATCCCTATCCAAGATTAGGAGCTGTCTTCCACAGTGGCTTGCAAAAAATTTAACTAGCTCCTTAGTTCTGTCTCGGCTTGATTATTGTGATGTCCTTTTAGCTGGGCTACCAAAGAAAGCAACTAGGCCACTGCAGCTGACTATGAATATGGCTGCAAGGCTAGTCTTCAAGTCCCAGAGGTTTGAGCATGTGACTCCTTTACTAAAAGAGCTTGGATGGCTGCCTGCTGATCTCAGCAGATACAGAGCAAAGTTCTTACGCTGACCCACAAGGCCTGCTACGGCTTGGCTCCTCCGTACCTAGCTGAACTGCGGCACCAGTTTCAGCTTCTTCGTGGCCTCAGGTCCTGTGTGGACACTAAATTAGCTGTTCCATTCCTCCGTTTAAAGACCGTTGGCGACAGAAGCTTTAGCTCTGCAGGTCCTAGACTATGGAACTTACTTCCACAATTCTTACGCAACGACAACTACCCGTTGGCGACAGAAGCTTTAGCTCTGCAGGTCCTAGACTGTGGAACTTACTTCCACAATTCTTACGCAACGACAACTACTCTCCTGCTGCCGACTACGGCTCATCATCCTTTTCAGCGGTCCTGAGCTGCTACTTCCATGCTACTCACTACCTCAACTGCTCTCCCGACTCTGCTATCCTTCCCACTTTCTCTTTTTTGCGGGAGACGAAGTCTGTTGGCTACCAAATGCATACCGAAAGCTGCTTGCGGCTGTGAGTGCGCAATATAAAACTGTCCTGGGTAACACCCACATAGTCTTTATGACTTTGTGGAGTTACAGACGGAGATATATTAATTACATTATATTTACTGCAAAGGAAACAGGATCGATTGATGAGTGGTATCATACTTGATAAAAAACATGAATAACATGGTTAGGGGTGACATGCACAGGGTCAGCATGCAAGTATGGTTAGTGGCAGCATGCACAGTGTCAGCACGCATAAGCACGTGAAGCACGAATCACAGGGACCCACTAAATGCTGTCCTAAATAGGTGTGTTTTTAAGTTTTTTTTAATGTGGTCAGGTCAGGGGAATGTTCTGACGCAAGTCGGGATGGAGTTCCAGGCTTTGGGAGCATACGAACTAAATGCACGGTCTCCAAAGGATTTGAGGTTTGTACGAGGTATTGGTAAACTGTTGGATTCCGAAAAGCAGGTGGTACTATGCTTGGTCTGGTAGGGAGTAGATCTGAGAGATAGGCTGGAGCCAAAGAATGAAGTGACCTAAAAGTGAGCAACAAAACCTTGAAGTCAATCCGTTGCTTCACTGGTAGCCAGTGCAGGTCGGCGAGATGTCATCATCATCATTCAATTTACGAAAATGTGCTGCCCTCCATGTGCGGGTGTCATCAATATATGCAGCAAGGGAGTTGAGAGAATTCGAGGTGCTCGAAGGCTGGGAGGGATCAAAGCAAAGGTACAACTGAGTGTCATCTGCATAGAAGTGAAAGCCTAGATTGTGCTTGACAATCAGATCGGCAGGAGCAAGAGTATAAACCGTGAAAAGAACCGGACCAAGCACGGAGCCCCGAGGTACCACATATTTCAGAGGTACCTCGGATAGCTGTCTAAATACTTTAGCAATTTAGTGTACATGCAATTGACACCCCTCTAAGCAGCTGAGCCACAATTTTTTTAAAAGTGCAACAGCAAACTCGTTAATAGGCCAATTAGCAGACACGATCCCCCCCAGCAGGGCTACTCATCACAAAAAAGGCCTAGCTGTATACAGGTTCAAGCAACATGCAAAAGGCCTAGTCACAGACACATGCATGTTTACATACCTACCAGTACATACACATTCATACAAACAGAGGTGTAGGAATGCTAGGCTTGTCATCGTGAGCATTGCAGTTGCCACATCTCATCATTTCTCACCGACCTGCACTGGCTCCCAGTCAAGCAACACATCGACTAAGGTTCTGTCACTCACTTTTAGGTCCCTTGATTCTTTGGCTCCAGCCTACCTATCAGATCTACTGCTCCACCAGGCTAAACATCGTACCACCTGCTTTTCGGATTCTAACTGTTTACCTATACCTCGTATAAACCTCAAATCCTTTGGAGACCGTGCCTCTAGTTCGTATGCTCCCAAAGCCTGGAACTCCCTCCCGACTTGCGTCACGACATCCCCATGACTTGACCACATTGAAAAAGAAACTAAAAACGCATCTATTGATCACAGCATTTAGTGGGGCCAAGTGAATCGTTCCTTATGTCCTTATGCATGCTGACACTGTGCATGCTGCCACTAACCACACTTGCATGCTGACCCTGTGCATGTCACCCCTAACCATGTTATTCCTGTTGTTTATTGAGCATGCTACGACTAACCATTTCGATCGTGCTTCCTTTGCAGCAAATGTAAAGTGCCTAGAAAGAGATTGAGTTCTCTGAAGGCACTATATCAAATGTATTATTCTTATAGGAATGGGCTGCCAAACCCTTTAATCCGGCGATGCATTAATTTGGAACAAACTCGCCATAAGATCGGCTGGCTTTGGTATGGTCGAGGCTCAGCGGGAAATGGGTAGTGACAAGTAGAATGTATACACAGATTGCTAAGACGCACCAGCAAATGCTACTCCTTTGAAGCCTAGCCGAGGCAGACAGCTGCATGTGGTGCGTAGCTGCTTCAATTCCGCCCAGGAGTGCGAACTCCACTTTGGCAAACAGGAAAGTGTTCGGCCATTAATAAAGTTAAGACTACAATGATCTGCTAGAGTGCTTAAGCAACCTGGCTAAGGTGATGTCTGGTTAAGTTTAATCTTGAGGTGTCTGAAGTTTTAACAAACGAATCCCAAGAAATGTTTGCATGGTGGAGGAGAAAGATATCGTATTTGATTGGGTAAGTCCACAATGTAGCCGTTATGGTGCACTTTGCTCACTAGGGTCACATGGATTTCTTTCGAGCTTGGAATGTAAAGTCGCAAAAGAACGGACATATAGTGCAGTGGAAAGTTAGCCTACAAAGAAAGGAAGTGAGCACTTTTATTAAGTAGTAAATTGATGCTTAAGTGTAGCTTCTTTATGGCCAGCACACGGGACAAAATGAATGGCTTCAACGTTACGCTACAGCTATTGCAACTTAAAAGCTCACTGCTTTCAACATCTAGTTAGCGTTTGAACAAAGGTAAGTTTACACTTCTGCTACCACCAATAGAACCAAGATTACTGCACAAGGCAAAAGCTCACCACTTTCGACTTCAGTCGAGCCTCCATAATCAACATCATCATCGTCGTCCTTTGAAACACGTTTTTCTGCACCTCCTTTTGGACTGATGGAAGAAGCTGTTTTGACGTAGCTGGTATGTTTTTTCGCCTAAAAAGAAGCCCCCAAGCAATCGAAAAACATTCACCAGACAACAAAAGAATAACACGAAATCATGCAATAATTATGTCACTAATGGCTAATATTATGATACCACGTACATTATATCCACAGCGCATGAAATGCCGATGGCTAGGTATTACTAATGCCCAATACAAGTATTTGGGATTCAGATAAAGCCAGAGCATCGGCTGGCCGATACAAAACACAATGTCATTGCAGGTATAAACAAACCAATCATATGAAGAAACGGCTCATTGATAAGAATTGCCTTACGAGCTTAATCTAATATAAAACCATTGGTAACCGAATAGGGGGCAATGGTAACTTGTTAAGATTGAACAATCATGTGCCACAGAAGGTGCATTACCCGTGGGAAGGAGCACGAGGCAAGCCACGTGCCAACCTTGGTACCGGAGGACACATCGGCTGAATGCCCACAATGGACGGCTTGCGCAGCTTATTAACAATCCCCTCAACGTCACAAATCCACTTGGTACCAAGCAGGCAGAATAACCATGCCCTAAGCCTAACCGTCAAAGCAGGCTCAGCTACTATATCTCATGTAACCTCTGCACGGATTCTCGATGTCCTTTACAAAATGAGCTATTGCTCAACGGTCAACGGGCACATCAACTCCACGGTCAAGCAATATTACAACAATTCGTGCTTGCTTCGATAATGGTATAGAAAAGTTAGTCCATGCATTTGTGACACCCCCCTCTAGACTCATGTAACTCTCTCCTCACAGGTCTTTCAAACCCGTGTAAGAAGAGGCTTACCGATGGTGCAAAATTTGGTGGCGTGGCTTGTCCGCCATGGATGTACCTGCACTGTCTCCATATAAACTGGCAGCACATCAACTTCAACGTCTGCCACTCACTTTCATGTCCATTATTTCTCTTGGTCCGGCTTACTTATCCCAAGTATGCCAGTCTACCATCGCACCACCACCTGGTTCTTTGATGTTGGTCATTTGACCACGTAAAAAAACAACAACATGAAACCACCGGAGACTGTGCCTTTAGTTCCTATGCACCAAAAGCCAGCTACTCGCTACTGATTGACATAATGACATCCCCGGACTTTACACTGAAAACAAAGCTAAAAACTCACCTATTCGTCGACATTTGCTCCGTCTGTGTGAGCTGTATGAGTACATGTTATTACATTACTTTCCAGCCAATGGAAAGTGCCACGAAAGAGATTTAGTACTCTTAAGGAGCTACACTAATGTATTACTAATATTATCTTGTCTAGGGCTAGTAGTTTCATGATCGGTAGCCAAAAGCATTGAGCCACTTAAGAGCAATTGGATTCAATCAAAAACGTACGCAGGCACAATAAAGTTGATACCGATCTTTTCATTATTTCGCTATAGTTTACAACAACAGCAGCAGAGCTCACTGGAACAGCAGTGCACAGCATCCAATCTAAAAAGGTCAGGCATCTACATATTGACCTCTATATAATAATAATACATTTATTATAGCGACCTCAGAGAACTCAATCTCTTTTGAGGCACTTTACATTTGCTGCATAGGAAGTGTGATCAAATGGTTTGTGGTAGCAAGCTCAATGATAAGCATAACATGGTTAGAGGTGACATGCACAGGGTCAGCATGCAAATATGGTTAGTAATAGCATGCACAGTGTCAGTGTCGCTCAAGCACACAAAGGACGAATCACATGGACCCACTAAATGCCATGACACAACTCCATAGTTTATGTCTCGACATGATGGACATTCAAAAAACCTCTTCTCTGATATCAACACTCGCTTCTGCTGACAGCAACTGCTGGTACCAATCTTACATCCAATCGGAAATCAGTCACGCTTGGTCATGGGTAGCTCTGCTGAAGTAAAAGCGTCTGACCACAGGCATGAGCACGGCACTGGCACGGTACTAAGGGCATATGGCAGTCGTAAGCTGAGATTCGATTCTCCAACGAAAGCGGAACGACAGCGCTGGCTAACTACGAGGCTAACGCTGGACACTGAAGAAACCTTCAATCCTTTAAATAGTTTTTTGGTCCATCGACATTCAAAAAAAGTACCCGATCTCATCGAAATTCTACTGGTAAGGGTTGTACCAAGATACAAAAAGATATCACAGCGGTTTGGCATTGAGTCTGCCAGTAAATGACGTGGAAGCACAATGCCCGGCATGGATTTCCCAGGCATGGGTAATGGTGCCACGTCGCTCCGGACGATGGTTTGCTTAGCCTAATCACTATCCCTGCCGCACGACGCTGCGCGACACAAAATACTGATTAGCACTGCACCGCCATGAGCGGCACAAAATACTGATTAGCTTCGATAATATCGCAATGAGTGACGGTGAGGCGCGGTTCATGCATTCAAGCGCACTCGATAAGCAGTGCCTTGCTCGCACATTTGTTAGCACGCAGCAGCCAGTGTGAGCGTACCTTGCCGGTGGGGACTGTAGCATCCACTGCGCTCGACCGTTCTGGGTCATCACTTTTTGCCTTGCCTTCGGCACTCGAAGACGACGGCAGCATCGAGTAGCTCTTCCACGGCAGTGCGAGCCGCTGCTTGTGACTCTCTAGGATCCAGTTTTTACTCACGATATTACCCCCTCTGCTCACCACCTCGTTGTATTTTGGCGTGTTCGGAAAGGCGCAAATTAGATGAGTGCAGCCAGGGTCCCAGTCGGGCCGGTACTTTGCGCCCATCTGGAGAGCCATGTCGCGCAGATCGGAGCGCAGAGGGTTCTGGAACCCGCTCAGCACGAACACGACGTCGGCGAGAAGCCGATTAAAAGGTCCAGCCTCGGCACCGAGGGCCGCCTTTGAGGCAGAGGCAGAACTGCTGCTGCCACCACCGCTGGTGCCCAACCCACCGGCTGCACTATCGGTGAGCTTCGCTTTCTTCTTCCTGCCGGCCGAGCCGCCGTCCTCGTCTGCTCCACGCTCGCTGGGTGGGTTGGCGGAAGTGGGCACAGAGCTCGGTACCAGTGGCTTGGGCTTTGTCGAAGATCGTTCGAGGGCGGCAGCAGGCGTAGGCCTTGGCAGAGCTTCTTTTGAGCTTCTTTTGTCAGCTGACGTCGGGGCCTGCCCAAGTGCAGGAGCAGCTGCATCAGCATAATGGCCAAGCCAAGAAACTCTTCACTCAGGGACACCAGCAAACTGAGCCAGAATGGCCCGAGGCTGTGCATTGGCTGCTATTCATCCTTGAACCGATCAAACAGCAAACACTGGCAGCACACACCGAACGACACCGCAGTTGGTGGAGCTCAAAAGAACAGCACCCACCATAGTCTATGGGGCCCATATGTTCAGAATGTCTCTAGCCAGAATAACTGCGGATTGGAGCTACACTGCTACTATCAGAAGTAGCACTACCACACGACGAGGTTCATAATAGTTTTTTTTATCAGTTTGTCATGTAGTGTCACGAACTTAATTACGCTAAGGATGGTAAGCAAAGCAATAGAATAACGAGCATGGCCTAACTCTCAGCACAGAGAAGGCATAGAGTTGTCTTAAAGTCTGGTGATAGCAAAACAGTTCTAAAGTGAGTAGCATATCTCAGAGCCATAAATCCGTGTAATGACTAACCGTAAAGCAAACCATTTGGCTGGCTTCCAATGAAGGCCACACGCAGAATGAGCTTGTCTTAGGGCAAACCTCTAAAGAATTTCACAAAACTAGCATTTAAGCACATAGTTATTGCAAAACAACTCAGAATAAATATGAAGTCTAGTGGCTCATGAGAGCCCCATACACAGCAGCAACAGCTAGCAGTCAATAACTGGTCCCATGTCTTGAGTGAGTGAGAGAGAACAAGAGAGGGAGGGAGAGAGCAAGTGAGAAAGAGAGAGAGAGAGAGAGAGAGAGAGAGAGAGAGAGAGAGAGAGAGAGAGAGAGAGAGAGAGAGAGAGAGAGAATACATTAACATAAGGGATGAGATCCACAAAATTTGAGGGTAGCCACAGGCATAGCTAACCGATCAGAGTCCGAGGAACAGTTGGCATAAGAGGAAGCTCAAGCAAGTATTTCAGATTGGTAATAAATAGGGGCACGAGAATGAAGAGGTCTTCCTGCAGGTGCAGTAACATGCTCACAGGTGCAAAAAACTCGGCAGCTTAGCTTGTATGTCGTAAGCATAATTTCCACATAGCATCACTTTCGATTGACCTGCACTGGCAATGCAGCAAGCAGTACATCGACCTTGTTCTTTCACTCTCATTAAAGTCTCTAAATTAAAACAAAATAACTCATTTCTCATAGGATGCTGCGTATGCTCCCAAAGCCTGGAACTCACTTCTGACTTGCGGCACGACATCCCCTGACTTGACCACATTTACAAAGAAACTAAAAACGCACCTATTTATCACAGCATTTAGCGGGACCTTGTGATTCGTCATTTATGTACTTATGGGTGCTGACGCTGTGCATGTTGCTACTAACCATACTTGCATGCTGACCCTGTGCATGTCACCCGTAACCATGCTGTTCTTATTGTTTATTGAGCATGCTACCACTAACCATTCGATTCATGCTTCCTTTGCAGCAATTGTAGAGTGCCTAGAAAGAGATTGAGTTCTCTGAGGGCGCTTTATCAAATGTATTGTTATTAAATCAACCCTATTTTTAATGAAGAAATGTGAGAGAACAAAGGAACTATGCTTTCAATCTGATGCTAAAGCCCCTTAGTATTGCTCGAAACCACTGTTCACTGTTTGCCGATACCTAATTATTTTCATACCCATGCATTAATAATACAATACTGCGAACATTACTAGTCAGTAATTATTATTATTATCCGTTGCATAACACAGCGAAAGCAACGTAGCTGCATCTACAAGACTACCAGCACCCACCACATAGGTTGTTTCAAGCAATTGGGGCACGTTTCGAACAAATCACGTCTGCTCTTGGATTGCTAAGCAGTGAGGCACAAAATTGGCTGTGATACGTCACACTTCTGGTTATATCTGGTTAACCCCACACAAGGTCAAGGTTTTGCCAATAAACAAACTCTCGACACAGGCACGCACTGCCTCTGCACTTGTTGTCAGCAAGCACAAGCAGGTGCTTCAGAAGCGAACCACGTGGTGATAAACCAACAGGTGGCAGAACAAAAACTAAATGGGCACCAGTAACAGAACCAAGCATTCGTCACCAAAGGTACACACTTACTGCAGCAGCAGGCACAGTGCCCCGGCCGCTAGTCGATGTAGCTGCAGCCAAACTGGCAGTAGCAGCTGCCTTTGGCAGGCGTGTGGATGCTGCCGACTCGGCAGCATCGGGAGATCGAGGAGCTGCGGCAAGGAACCGCGACATGGGAGTAGGACTGTCGTCAGAGTAGTCTTTTTTCAAGGTAAAAGCACCAAACTTTTTCGACTGCTCAGGTGTAGCTGCAAGCAGGCAGCAATAGCAACGACCTCTGCACCAAGCACTTGGTAAGCCTTCAACCACCGACATTGCTAAATAATGCTGCCTAGCTTTGCGTAGGGTAACTGTAGATATTGGATGGCCTACGACGAAGCGATGAACTGCATAGGAGCAATTCACTCACCATCTAGCCAGGTTCAAATTCAGCGACAGGTTCAATAAGACGCAAATAGAAGGTGCTTATTGGTGAGATGGCGAAATAAAGAAGCGAATTAAAAAAATTACCAGTGCACTACTGCAGCATCAGCACTGACAGCAAACCGTCAGAACAAAACAGGTACTTTAGGTTGAGGAATTTACAGGTAAGTTAGCTGGGTACTAGAAGGAAATCAATCATAGACATTGCTGACGGAGAAGCGAGATGCAAAGCGAGGCTGTATATATGAAGTGCTAGGAACGACAATAGAAGTAATTCAAAATCCCTGCATTGAAATTGCAAACGCGATTCCGGCAGACTAACAGGGCATGAAGAGCCAAAGCCTCGGGTAGCCAACAGTCCTCACAAAAGAAGAAAATGAAAAGCTTCTGTGAACATTCTGCTTGGTCAAGAAAAAGTCATGCAAAAGTCCCTGCGCTGCCATCGTTTAGCCAGGCAAGCCGAGTCGTAGCGTGGAGGGTCTCGCCGAGGCGAATACAGTGGCTGAATACTGCACGGCTGAAACAATTAACTCACTTACCTTCGCCTCCTTCAGGCGATAGCAACTTAATGAAGCTCAAGCCGTAGGTGATCGTCTTGTTGAAGGGCTGAGTGCAAACGACCTTGATACGGTCCCATTTCTGCGTGGCAGCTGGCTTCATCAGGGCATTCGATTTGAAGATCCTCACACCGTTTGTGTTCGTGTTGTTGCGGCTTTCTAACGGACTCATGAACGCCGACGAAATGAGCAAAACCTAAAGTTATCAGATCCATGAGACTGAAGCAAAAACAGTACGTACTGCGACTGGACCATCCAAAGAACGCTGGTATCGGGTATGGCCGTTGCTATAGAGACTCGAGTAAAACTGCTGGTAGAACAAGCAGCCTGAGCAAATGCGCAACAGCTCAGTAAAGAGATAACGATCTTCTTATCAGAGTGGAAACTTTGCAGTCATTGCCAGTCTAGTCAAGGCCTAAATTAGTACTTCAAGATTCTTCAACCCGTTGTTTACCCTGAAACCATTTGAACGCTAGCGTACAGCTGGCATACAGAAGGGAAAACAATATAAAACTTATTGCTGTGACGTGCGATAAACATCTATGCTTTTCGGAAACGTACTTGGAAATCCTTATCTGAAGATGCTGCGGCTTTGCCCACAAGAACCTCAACGAAGGCGGAGCACTCGTTACCAACATGGATTGCATCGATTGCGGTTTCTCTGTCTAACTGAAATATTACAGCTACCATAGCTTCCCCAGGTTTAGCACATTTCCATTTTCCTGTGCCACCTGGTTTCAGCAAATTCTCGGCTTTATGCAGTTTGTCTTCGCTGCTCACAGACACCACATGCTGGAACCGAATCTCCGGCATTTTGACCTTGAACCGATTGGGTAGGCTTGAGCTATTTTGTAATCCTCTGTAGACCTCGCTGGAGAGATAATGAGATTTACACTTAAAAAAATATTTTTTATGGAATATCACACAGGGTTGGGTAGTGAAAGAATGAATGGAAAACTCAGCAGCCGACTGCTAGGCCAGCCAAGATCCCACAGTGCGCATGACCGAGGCACATAGCAACGGGAACACTACCGGAATGGCGTCTCCGGTATTGCCGCGTTTGCCCTCGTCTTGCAGGCAGTAGCTCGTTCCTACTGAGGTAAGGAGGCAGCCATTTAAGTACCGCATAGTTTTTTCGGATCATCGTTGAAACTTAATATCATTTTGTCTGCTGTTTTCGGGGGGGGGGGGTTGGTAAATCTTGATCCACGCTAGGCTTTTGATGCACTGTTCCCTAAAACGTGGGGCTAGTTGAACGACTTCAAGGGAACCGAGCAACCAAAGCTCTGCCGTATTTTAATATCTTGCAATAGATGACAGCGGAAGCCAGATAATTTATTCTTGCTCCTAAATTTCCTTGGTGCAGACACTTGTGGCTATCAAAGTTTGTGCTAGACTTAAAACAAATATCCTCTTATGGATAGTTTCCCACTGCCCATTTGCCGACTTCGGTGGGCATAAGCTGTGATAGGAACGCCATTTGAGGAGTATAAGCTCTATTTTAAACGGATTAATCGAGCATTTTTGAAAGACAGCCTATGCTGCCGAAAAGAGTTGAAACCGCGTTTAAGCTTATCGGCTATCGCACTGATCATCAATCCTTAGGTGGGTTAGTGACGAGTAAGCATAGCAATATACTCTCTTAGGTTGATTCTCTAATTGGAAATAAGCATATAAAACACATGTAATGTTTAATGCACATCGATATCATCTTTGCGTCAGGCCTGCTTAGTCTAGATCGAGAGTAGTGTTGTAACTTCAGGGATCAATTGGCAAGCGAGATCTTCGACCTATTAAGCCACAAAAGCACTAGAATATCTTCCAAACCAGAATTTTAGAGATTCAGATTTATGTTTGAGTATTCTGTAATTTTTATATTGAGAACAATGCTAAATACAGAAGTCGCGTGACGTTACTAATGTTGAGGTTGGTTGTGCTGGTAATCGATAGGGACCTCACAGGAAAAATGGGCAAAGCCCCTTTTTTCTTGTGTCGTAAAAACATGATTCCGAATTAGCCATACCAAGTTGTTTTACTGGAATTTCTTTACTCTAGAGTAATTTAGGCGGAGTTGCTCGTGTGTTTATTGACTCCTTTATCAGGCCAAGCATCGTACCAGCCGCTTTTCGGAATCCAACAGTCTACAAATACTTTTTTACAAACCTTAAATCCTTTGGAGACCGTGCATTTAGTTCGTATGCTCCCAAAGCCTGGAACTCCCTCCCGACCTGCGTCAGAACATCCCCTGACCTGACCACATTTAAAAGGAACTTAATAACACACCTATTTAGGACAGCATTTAGTGGGTCCCTGTGATTCGTCCTTGATGTTGTTATGCGTGCTGACACTGTGCATGCTGCCACTAACTACATTTGCATGCTGACCCTGTGCATGTCACCCCTAACCATATTATTCATTTGGTTTGTTTTTCAAGCATGATTTTACTTACCATTCAATTGCATTTCACTTTGCAGCAAATGTAAAGCGCCTAGAAAGAGATTAAGTTCTCTGAGGGCGCTTAATCAAGTGCATTATTATTATTATTATGTTAATAGATTGCTTTATTCTTTATATGTATGCCCATTTTCTGGGTGAAGATAGCTGATGCTGAATTGTTTACTTGTTACATGCAGTAGTAGCGAACTGCTGGGATATAAATGCGACAATCTAACATGCTTTGGTCATGACCTAGTCGTTCTCAGTGGATGTAACATGCACCATAGTTCTTCTTCAGGATGGCGGGTCGCGTGTCGAAGGGCACCAGAGGTTTATCCTTTGACTCCAATCGAACGCCATCACCATCAAACGCACCTCAAGTTGGACATGCCGGTCAGCTATACCCTGAAATAAAACAGCGCGGATTTTATTCTGGTAAGCCGAGTTTTTAAAATTCACCAAAGGGTTCTTCTCGAGTGCTCTGAGATGTTGATGAAGTACATTCGCAACTAAATCAACACATTCTTTTCTCTAGTCACCTAACATGCATGCTTCTTAAGATTCTTTCAAGAGGTCCAGGGCTCGCTGACCCTTTCCTACACAGATGATTAAATACTTTCAGTATCTGACTTCATACTTATCTCTGCTGATAAATGCACTCTCTGATTAAATATCAAGCAAGGTGCTCCATCACTTGATAAGGCTTGACCAGTCTCCATTACTGAATCGCTTTATCAGTAAATGCTGTTTTCTTACTCGAGAACGGGATTTAAAGATAAAATCTGTGGAGATCTCAGTGATTTGTGTGAAGCTAAAGTGGCGTGAGCCCTGACAATTTTTCTCCAGATATCCTGCCGAAAGAGGCCCGTGAGAAGCTTGGGAACGTCCTACAAGGGCCGGAGGTAGCTCAGCAGGACTTGCTCTGGGAGGTGGTGAAGGATAAGCATGCACCTCAGAGCACGACCTTCAAGACCCCGAGCGTTGCTGAAGATAAAGGCTTTGGTGTCAAACATGGAAAGTCAACTGAGTCACAAGACATATCGGTAGGCATGCTAGCATCCCCGAGTCCTGTATCCCTTCAGCAGCCTGCACCATGCTGCTGACCGGATTAACCTCAATCATGTCATGTATTATCTTTTCAGGACTTTCCCCTGCACTCTTACGAGCCCAAGGTGCAGTTGCCCTTTTACACACAGCCTGGACATTGCCCACGAAAGATTGAAATAGAACGGTAAGACAAATGCTTGCAGTTGCCCAAGTGCCTTTTCTGCTATTTCTATCCATCCATCTTGATAGAAATGGAAGGCTTCATTTTAAACCTGTTGTGTAAAATACTGTGTTTGTGAAATACATTGACCAATGCAGTATTTAGACTTGTACTCTGAGAATCTCGCAATGAGTATCGAGATGCTAACCACTACTTAAGGAAGTTATTTTAATGTGTGCTGAATAGTGCTAAAATATTCCACCGACAATGAGACCTAGGCTATACCCATCGGTGGCACGAATTATTTGCTTATTGGCTATTTTGAAGTAGACTAGACTGTATAACAATAACCTTTCTTATGCCTATGCCTTCGGTCCGTGACTTGCTGGCTGGGTAATTTAATTGCCAGCCAGTTCATGAGGAGGTTCACCTAATTAATTTATTACTATAAAGTAAGTCTCCCATGCTCTCCGAGCGATTTGCTTACTACCACGATCGTGGGACGATCCTTGTGCTGTTTTTGGCCTAAATCCAAGCAAAAATTTTGCTTGTATTTCCTTTACAGGCGAAAGCGCAACTATCAAGTGCAAAGCTTGGAGGATCTACTGCTAAGGAAGCACGGAATAAAAACTGCAGGGCTAATGCCAAAGCCCATCACAGATGATGTCTTGCCGTCAGCAGTACTACTCAACTCCGACCCCAATGCACCGGCACCTTTTCCATGTTATTTGGATCTCCACATTTTTGACAGCCGTGACTTCGATCCTCGTACACCAGATGAATGGCTGGCTCTTGGCCTTGAGGATGGTGTGAGGAAACCGGTTCCAGGCAGAGCTCTACTTCCGATTGAGCCAGCTGGTGCCGAACAGAAAGGTGAGCTGATTTAAATTTTGTTTTTCCATGGCAGTCTTTTAGTGATTCTAGTTTTCAAGAGAATGCACGTGGCTATTCTTTTTTTAGCCATATCGACCCCGGTATAAATTTTCTATGGAATGTTGTCAACAAGGGGATGTATGTATATGTAATGTATGGTATATTTTATGTATATACAATGGTACCTCGGCTAACGAGTGTCTCGACATACGAGTGTTTTGAAATACGAGCTGTCGCTCGGCCGATTTTTTGCCTTGAGTTTCGAGCTAAAATTCAGGTTACGAGCCAGCTTCAAATACTCCACCGCTAGTTGCCGAAGCGAACGTCACACTGGGTGGGGTTACTCAGGCCAATAAGGCCTGGCCAATAAACTGAAAGCCAGGAAAGCCCGGCGAAAAGGGCAAAAATCGACAAATAAGATTCAGATATTCATTTCAGCCTCTCTCCTCTAACTCTATTAGCATATTCAAGTCGTATGATCTTTAAGTTACTCCTGTACATCAGGATTAATAAAACCCGTTTATTGCAAGATGTTCTATCGTACTGTTTTTAAAACAACACGAATTATTTATAAGTACATATGAGATAAAATCGCAGTGTTTTATTTTGGAGTCCCTAGAGGATTAATGGCATTTCAATTCATTTCAATTGGGAAAATTGATTTGACGTACGACTAATTTGAGTTACGAGCTCCGGCACGGAACGAATTAAATTCATAAGCCGAGGCACCATTGTATTTGATTACGAAACTATTGGGAAAATGACTCTGTGGCTTGGCCTGCTCCCCCTCCCCTCCCCCCCCCCGAGCTGCACTTGACTTCCGGCGTTGGATTAGGTACCAAATAGCTTCCGGACTCAGGAAAGGCATAGCAGACTCAAAGCGGCTGGCGAAGCCAAGTCGCCTAAGCAGTCTGCATCGTCCAGCAATTAGCTGCAGAGAGGTCTGGCCATGAACACATCACCACTGCCTTTGGCTAGAAGGGCAAGAGTGATGCCCATGTACTTGCCGACCTTCCTTTAAGCCACCTCCAGCAGGGCATCCGTGCTTCTATCGAATGGTACCTTGATATAAGTAGTTACTGCATCCACCTCATTGTTGACCAGATCCGGCTTGAGTTCCAGACAGTTGCCAGCATATGAACGGTCCACTGGCAGGAAGCTCCACAGGTATGCCAGAAGAGCACCGACGAGTCAACCCACGAACAGACTGTGTCAGGTAGTGATAGCCTGAAGCATTGGCCGTCATTATATAGAATATATGTATATTTGCATAGCTCCTTAGGAGAGCTTAATCTTTATCCAGGTAAAGGCGAGCACCATAGCACTGCGGTGGCTGATCACGTGGCACACGGTTTCGGTCTCTGAACAGCAGAGGCAGCAGCTGTTCACTGTTCTAGCTTACGAATAGCTTTTGACAGCTGTGACACATGTGAAGCATGTCCCTATGAGCAAGGCAGACAAAATGTTAGGCCCGGAGCTACCGGCCAAGACCAACTGTCTGAAAGTGGCTGCCGGTCAAATCTTTCCATAGCCAAACAAACGGCTGACCTGACACTGGGCAGGCTGGGTAGCCCAAGCTTGGCCTTGTGTCTACGTGTGCAATTTAGTGAGAGCGAGGAAAGTAAGCGAATGATGAAGCACCACATTTGAATACACGTGATAGATAACATTTTATCTAAATCTAAATGCTGTCATGGTTGCACATTGCTTATATGACTAGTTTTAGCCATGTGTTCCTGACGCGGAGAAATAGCGGTAGAATTGATAGTGTTATTCATCATACGGACAGTTGAGAGTGTGCTGTAGCCTGGGATACTTGCTATTGCAAGAATTCCGGCATACATCTAGCAGCAGAAATCAGTAAATGAGATATAAGTAAATGTCTATCTTCATTTATTGAGTGCATTGTCTGCTGGAGAAATAATAAGAATGATTCATAGGCACCATTAGAGAACAAAATATAGTTAGTTCTTGACACTCTCCATAGGCTGTAAAGAAAGCATGCAAATTGATCAATGATAATAACATGCACACTTTCAGCATGCATATTCACATTCAGGTAGATTCAGATAGATATTGAAAATGCTTCGAAGAGCAGGTGGGTTCATAGCTTCTTAAGTCAGCAAAATTGGTTGCAAATTCTAGTTCTATGCTTTGAATGCATGGAAACTAAAGGCATGGTCTCCGAAGAATTCGAGGTTAGCTAGAGGCAGGACTAAGCAACTAGAGTAAAAGGTTAGGATGATACAGATGAGAGCCTGAGTATTTCAAATAGGTGAGCCGGAGCAAGAGAATAAAGGGACCTAAATTTGAATGACAGGAAGTTGATTTGGATGTGCTATCTAATGACGAGCCAGTACAGGTCGTTGAGATGTGGTGCCGTGTGGCAGTTGTTCACGACAGGCCAGCCAAAATACAAAGTTTTGTACTAGTTGAAAGTGTCCAATTGCACCAGCTGAAAGTGTCCAATCGCACCAGCAGAAAGACTTGCAAAGAGAAAGCTGAAGAAGTCAAGATGGAATTTCAAAAGTGGGTGACTAACTTAAGTAGGATTGCTTAAAGGCTTGTGAGATATTCTAGTAGTGAGCACGATTTGGGAGTCATAGCCGATGACCTGTTGAGCTTAACTACTTGCCACCTGTCTTTCTTATAATAGTAATGTCTTAGTCCAGCAGTAAGGTGCTCGCAATTCACGGCTAGTGGGTTTGACTTCCACAGTGGACAAATATCCATTACCTGCTGCAAGTGGTGGTGTGCAAGCTGACAAGGTTTTTCAGCTTGTATTTAAATTAAATTTTTGTACCAACTGATTTTTACTTTACTTCAATGCGATTCGTTTTGTTTGCCAATTGTCAGGTTTGAAGGATGTCAATCTTACAGGGCTTGTAAAATTGAAGAACATAGCTGATCTATGCTAAGACATATTTTTTTAGTAATTTCTTCTCAACCTAATGTTGGGATGCATTTCACAAAGCACTCTGTTAGTCACACTGTGAGCCTTGCAGACTACAATTCCCATTAAGGAATGCAGAAATGTATTTAAAAACTAACATGGCTATCAGGTGTGAGGAGGCAAAGTAAGCAAAATTCAGCAAAATGAAGGAACATTTAGTGAAAATGGTGCAAGACCCTGACCAGATCTCGAAATGGAGACTCCTCCAAAATTTGGCCACGAAAGCCTTATTGGTGTTTGAATAACGCCTCCCATGTCCAACAATTCCAATTCTGCAAACAGCTAAGACCGTGAAGAGCAGCAGCCTCCAAGGCTTTACCCTGGCAAAACCAAGAGGAACTGCCTGCCACTGTTTGGCACTTTCGTGTTACCCACTTGCATTACAAAAATTCTGTGCCTTACGAACAACATTTTTTTCAGCCGGTAATTAACTTTTGCAATGGTTGCTAAATAGAAGCAATGCTGACTCTGAAGAATGATTAGCTCTAAAACCAGACTAGAGCTTACTAGCAAGGTTTGAAGTTTCAATATATAAGTTCAACAGGTCTGCCACGACTTGTTCCAGTGTCCTTGATAGGAACGGCACAAGGGAGACTGGGCAGAAATTGCTCAAGTTCTCTTGGTCTAGGGCTGTTTTTTGAGAAATGGCCTGACTGTAGCCTTTTTGAAAGGTGCTGGGTCATGACCTGAGGCTAACAACATATTTGTGATGTTAGCTATGCATGGCAGCAGCAGATCTATGCATCGTAGAAGCAGGGCAGTGGGAATAGGGTCTTGAGGACTAGATGTCTTCTTTGAATGGGATATGAACTTCAGGTTGAGGTCACTTATGGCCTCCTTGAATGTAGACATTGAGGTGCTGCTAGAATTGAGGGACAGGATCGGGGGGGGATGCTGCCACCCATAGGATGGACTCCCTGATCTTGTCCGTCTTGTTGACAAAGATGCCCTATTTGCCACTTCGCCCTTGTTTGCTCGCATGATACACACAAATTCAGCTAAGCTTGCGACAACCTTACCGAAGACATTTTTCAAGTCAGATATAACCCAGGGTTTGCATGAGGCATCAAAATGCCCTGTATTTCAGGTGGCAAGGACGACATTGAATACTTGTGGTTTGACGTTGGTGTGCTCGACTATGATGCTGACGAGATGGTGTACCTCGTCCAAAAGGTTAACAAGAAGAAACGTGTTGTCGATGCCAACGGCATTGCTGTGGTCGATGGTGGCATTGTCAATGGTAAGTGGCATCAGTGAGCAGTTCAATTACAATTTCTGATTGTTTAATTCGCTTAGGTCAAGAGCTAAGCAGATGTTGATGTTTCGTCTCTATGCACTTCATCACGTGTCCTGCTTTACACATGTCAATGTGATTTGTACTGCTTTGGTTATATCTCAGTTTTAATGCATCGTTGACCAATATGGTTGATTTAGGGACACGCCAGATTTCCAAAGGACAATTCTGGGTTCCTCGTGTGCAGCTGATGTTCTTGGCAGAAGACCCAGAGAACTTTGCTCAGAGAGTGTCTACTGCCTACTACTCTCGCCAATCGACCGAGGCACTGCTGCGCTACAGTTTCTACATTGACTGCATGCCCATGGAGGGTGTGGGCGAAGTGGATGCTGAATCAATGAAACGGATTATCAACTGGGCTAGAGGACCGAGCTACTTGTCCAAAGACAAAAAGTAGGCCAGCTGGCCAGCATCTCACACTATGCAACCTCTGCTGTAAATCGGAAGGATGCTCATCAAGTCGGCACAAATGTTGTCATAAACTAACTTCCTGAGTGATCTTTTTTATAGTCTTGATGATTATATTCAACTTTTGGAAAAAGAAATCAACATTGACTATTGCTGCTCCATGAACAGAATCGTCTTTGACAAGTCTGTTCGCGAAGATCCAGAGACATTTGCCTTTGTGACATTACCACAGAAGGTATCCGATGTTGCACCCTACAAAGGTATGTTAATAATGATAATAAGTCTTTGTATAGCACCCTAAGAGAACCAGCTCTCTACCTATGCACTTTAAAAAACTTGTGTCAAGAGAGGCAATACCCAAGAGTTAATGACAATCAAGGTATCATGTCTAAATAAGCATGCGAAGGCACATAAGAAGAGATTCTGGATTGTTGGTTAGCAGTACGCCAGGCTTGTAACATTTTCTGACTCATTCACAGGTAAGCATGCAAAGCTCATAAGAAAAGAACACAAATTCACTAGGGCAAAGGGACCACTGATTGGAACAGATATATCATCAGCTGAGACTTTAATTATGGAAAGTCAATGCAGGTGGTGACTGTAGGTGAGGATAGGTAGGCTGATGCAAATGATGCAAGGGAAGCCACCTTCAGGCCAAAGAGAGGATTTTAAAGTCGATTCGATGCTTTATAGTGAGTCAGCGAAGCTGCGACAGAAGTGATATGATTTTGAAGCTATGCAGTTGATGGCAGACCAGAGAGCTTCCGAGTTTTGCACTAGTTGCAGCCGATTAAGGACACATACCAATAGTCCTAAATAAATGAAATTGCTGTCATCTAGATGATATGTCACAAGCGAATGTGGTAGTTTTGGTGTTATTCTTTTGTCTAAGCAGGCCCTAATTATTACGATGTTTCCTAGTTCAAATTTGGTAGACTTGACAAATGGAGGGAATGCGTTCATCCGAAATTAAGCCGTTTTGGAATGGCATGCTAGACTATGGGTAGACGTCAGGTAAGGGATACTAGATGAACCGATCTTGTGTCTTTCAAGTTTAATGTGACACTTGGCTTGACAATAACTATTAGGTTGGTCTTATCGACGTTAATTTTTTGTTGGCTATCGAAGTTCGAATGTCTTTCAATGTTAGTGGTTGTTGCCAATGTTATAGCTATTTCTGCAAATTAAAGCATTTTCAATGGGACACTTGTGATGATTCGGAAGAAAGATTTGACTTAAGAATTGTATGGGCTAATTTGATAAAAGTGGCTAATCAAATGCTGCCTGCCGTGGGACCGAAACATTTTTGCTTGGATTAGAGAATGATCCCAGAAATCTAGCTTTGCCCCGAATTTCTGATTCTCTTCTGCCTGAATGCACGCATATATTTTTAATTATTACTGGATGCCACGATACAGCCTCTAAAACTAAATTGGTTTGTGATCAGAGACTATATCAGCTGCTCCAAATAGCTGGTCAAAGCAGGTGCAGAAAAAACTCCATGCAATGCTTGATCTGCGACGGCAGTTGGTAACACCCATGAATAGCTGTAAGCAGATGTTTACTCTGCGACGTTTGGAAGTCAAGCAGTAATTTGATCACGCAAACACTTTTTGCTTGAACAAGGCATTTGACTAAACAACTTTCTTCATTATATATTGCATGAAATATATTTGTTTGACGAAGTAAAATTGGTATTTATGTTTATGCGGTAAATGATATGTACTCCTTTACTGGACCTAATGCGTCGTCTTCACACTTCAGGCACAATTGCTGACATTCCCGACTACAACTATGATGAGCAATTTGAAAAGTTTGCATTTACGTCTTTACTGACGAGGGAGGAGAGCATCAATGCAATCGGAAAGGTGAAGACTGAGTGCAACAAGGTTGCAACAATGTCTTTGTTCCACGTGCCCATGCCAAAGTCAGTGCGTCTTGAGGAATTCGAGCAGCTGCAAAGTCAAGCCACGTCCCAGGTACGTCAGCATTGTCGTTCTCAGCATTTGAGTTCATGTCTTCACAGCTTGTTGCTAGCTAGCACACTGTATGTAACGGCTAATAAGTCGATGAATGCTTAAGTTGTATGGTTGTTCATGCTGTATACACGGCTGTATATAAGCTCCATACGGCAAGGTTGTGGTTTTCAGAAGAATACTTATCCTCTCCATCCATAGGTGTCGCTGTTTCTCAAAGACGGATGGATAAGTACACTGAGAGCGGCAGTACGCACAAGCCTACGCGACGTCGGAAAAGGATGGTTCAACCTCCATGAGACCAACTGGAACGTCTACCAAATATCGAAGCTAAAGAAGTTCATGGAAATGGTCAAATTTAACATGCAGGTAGAGATTTTCTTACATGTTAAGCCTAAGAAGGATTCTATAGGCAGGGTCACCCTAGTTAGTATACAAGCTTTGAACAGAAAGACTGGTTTTTCTAGCCCGGAGTTGCCCAATTGTGTAAGACACTCCAAGGGATCACAAGATCAGACGCGCATTTGTTTTCATGCATCTATCAATATACTATCACTGCATTAAGTTCTGTAAAAGGCAGGGACAGTTGACTTATATATATGCTATTTTGTGTGCAATGTGCTGCTTGTTGGAGTTTTGAAAGGGCAAGCAAATAAAAAATAGCTCATTCAACTGCCTCATTTATATAGTGCCAGAAGAGCCTCAAAGGCTATCACCACCTATTGTAGTGGGCTATAAAAAATTACCCACTGCAGTGCTCGAACCCACGACCTGGATCGTGAAAAGCTTGCACTTCACCCCTGAACTATGACCCAGTTAGCCTTGCCGACTGTCCTTTTCCAGCAGATAATCTCTTGTAGCATTAAATTGACAGTGCAGAATCAGCCAGTCACCTTGTGCATAGATACCTATCAATTGTTATCCTTCAGTATGTTGACTGCCTCATTTTGTGAGGAAAACGAACCTACTTTATTGAGAAGTTGTAACCTTTATGATATTTATTGCGTGTATAGTGTTCCTCAACAAACTATCCCGCTTGTTTTGATGTAAACTGCGCAAACATTCTTGCATCATTGGTTCTTTTCAGCTGCTTGCTTTCCATTTCAGGACTCGCTGCGTTACCTGGTTCAAGACTCACTGGTCAACTACTGTCAGATGATAGTAGATGCTTGCTATGCAGTGCTGGAACTCAAGGACGAGTTTGTATGGGGCAACAACGTCATGCAGAGCTCATTCAAGTGAGTGCCGATGTGTTTCGATAGTTTGGTGCTCTCTGGTTTGACGATAGCACTTGCCCAAGTGTGCCAACATGTTCTGCACTATAGGCCAAGGAAAAACGCTCTCTTTCTGGTCGACCTTCTGCTAGACAATCAAGGCGCGCACTACAGTACCAACCTCACTGGCTTCGAACAATCAGCCATCTCGGTCTTCGACAAAGCGATCGCTTCCACACAGAGCGTCCCACAACTTGAGAAGGTGAATGAGATATTGTGCATGTGAAGCACTTTAGTTCGTCTGCTTAGTTGACCATCCTTAAATGATTGCTTAGCAGATGAGACTGACGGCCCTGCAATCTGGACGAAGTAAGTTTGCAAGCGGCTGTCTTAATGCTTTCAGTACATACTGGAGGACATATTTTGGTCCGGCACACCTCTGCTGGAGTCGGTCGGTGCTCACGAGCCTCCGGTTGAAGAGCTTCGTGAGACAATCAAGAATGCCCTTCGAAAGTCACTAGTTCCTCTAAAGGCATATGCTCGGGAATATCATAAGCATCTGGAGCTTATGAATCTGGACATTAACAAATATGTGAGGTAAGGTGGCGACTGTCTTTTAAATTTTTTTAGCAATTAAAATTAAAAATTGGCAGTTAAAATTTAAAATTGGCAAAGCTCACCGGTTATGTAGGATTATTGCAGATACCATTGCACCTCGAGGGCAGTTTTATCTACTGGTTTGATGTTAAAGTGTGTGACCGTGTGAGGGCCATGGCCGGCGAATACTCCGAATCAAGCTGAATGTAAATGCCTCTGTAGCTTCAGCCAGTAGCCATTTGGTGATGATTGACAGGGGATTCTAAATTAGACATATTAGTCAGGCCGAATACTGCTCCTGCTACAGTACGCAGCATGACTTTCTTTATTGCTGCTGAATTTGTGAATGGAACAGCAAACCTGCTTTCAAGACATGCATCATTTTAAATGTGCATGCTTTCTCGAATTGTGGTGGAATAACACTGATCCTTCACATTCACTCTCTCCGATGGTTTGCATTTTGCAATTGTTAAATGGTTGCTTCACACGGGCATGACTATAACTGGCAGAGACTTCCATGGTTGAAGATGATATTCACCATAATCCCTTCTATTTCTATGCAGCCTGGGAAAATGTACCCATTAAATGCATTGAGCATTTGTTATAGGTTTTTGTATTGCTTTCTTATCGCAACAGCAAAGATGGTGCTGTTTGTAAGTAGGAACATGTCGAATATTCAGTCTATAGCTATCGCATGCTTAAAATACCTTGCGAGGCTTTCACTCATACAAGTTTTCATTTGTTCAGCTATGTTTTCCATTCAGTTAGAAGCTGTTGGACGAGCAGTGTACATAACCAGATCAACAATCAATCCTCTAATAACAGGGACTATGAGGCCAAGAACGAGCCAGCACAGAAGATCAAAGAGGAGGTGGAGTACCAGCTAGCCGAGCAGAAGGTTTTGGAGAACTCTTTACCGAGCAACATTATCATTGGCCCCTACTGGATCAACACTGAGACCGTGCGCCAGAACCTTTCGAAGAAGCGAAAAGCGCTTGCCAATGCCATGCTGGAGCTGTTGGCCAGGCGCCTGCGGAAGCAAGCAGACGAGGTGGGCATAAGTGCAAATTATTGGACAAATGCGTGCACTGCCTACATCAGTAAAGGGTGCAAGCCATGCACCACTGCAGTCCCCTGCCAGTGCATCGTTGTCTTAGAGTGCATTTGTTAGATAAATGACAATTGTACAAACACGGATCGATTGCAAAAGAGCATGCTGGTCAACACTACCAATTTCGGCATCGTAACCATATAGCTGCCGTCTTGTGCAGAGTTCTCGTTTCTGCTATTGTTGTTGCTATGCGTGTTGCTAGATTTAAGTGATTGGTTAGCTGCTTAAGCTACCCAAGGAACTCTATAATGCAGTATACACGACATTCTGGGCATTTCCAGTCTTCTTTATTGTTAATGTGACAACGATAAGAATTTTAGTTTCAAGGGTCTATATCAATGGGGCTTCTAAGTGGCTTTTTCATCTGCTTTTTACATGTAGCGTTAACATAAGTTTATTGGCTATAGTGGCATTTGCTTGGTTGCTGTAAGTCATCAACCCTCTGTCCTGCTTCGTTTGGTCGGTCAAACGCAAAGTCCACAGTTTACCAGTTGTGAGAGCCAACAATAATTGTGACTGTGCTGCTCAGTCCATCCAAACTAAATCTATATTCGTTTTTCCAGTGCAATTGTATATGCTGCACATTAATCAGCTGAGTTTCGAGTAATTCTTTCTCATATGGCCATGTAAGACCACGCACAAGCAAGTTTTTAGCTATTTATCATTGATTGACCCATCTTTTTAACAGGCATGTGAAGAATTCAAGCAATTCAGTCGCAAGCTGTTCGAGAAACCCAACTGTGTAGAGGAACTGGCTGAGATGCGAGACTGGATGAAGAATATTCCGGAGAAGTTGAAGGAACACCAAGAGCTGATTGAAAAGGCTCTTACAGACTATGAACTAATTGAAGAGTTCTTTTACAACCTATCGCAAGAAGATTTCAATACAAAGTAAGCTATCGGCCGTGCATAGCTCTCGTTAAAATTTTAATCATAAGCTCATGAGCGTTCATAAGTTCTTATTTTTGCACATACAGGAGGCTATAAGCCCATTTAGAAACACGCTTTTTTCTATGTGTGTAATTGCCCTCTTTGGGTATCTTAAAAATCCTTTTCGTAGGAGTGGTGCTGCATGACCCTTATTCGAATTCCCAAATGTGCTGGATCTGGAACTTTGGTAGGCAGTGAGTTTTTTTCGTATACAGGTGGACCACTGTCGGTTGGCCACACAAGATCGAAGTGCAGATGGAGCAGACTTATCTTCAGCTCGAGGAAGATGAAGACCGCTTCCGAAAACTGCAGCTCACTGACCAGGCCAACTTCAACGACAAGTTAGATACACTCTCGGTACGGTTTTCTGCCATCCAGCAAGTGGCCAGACTTTTTTTGTTATTTTCGCTGTGGGGCTGGAATTCTGCAAGCATGTGCCAAGTATGCTTAGACGATTTTAGTATATGGTGGACCTGCTGCTGAAGGGGGCTATCCCAAGCACATTGCCCCGTGTAGCGTTTCACCGCTCGGATTTACTTTTACTGTCGCGATCCGAAGCATTTGCTTAGGCGAGTGAATGAACATTTAGATGCTTGTGGCTGGCATGGCTGTTCACTCGGACCTCCATAAAGCTCATGAGGTGGCCAACGAGATGAGGCGTGTACACAAGCAACTGAAAGAGGCACAGCAGTCGGCGCAGATATACAACAACAGGGAGCGGCTTTTTGGAATGCCTGTCACAAACGTGAGTCCTAAGAATCCCTCTCAATGTGATAACTTTTGCATTTCTCCTGATTTTGCTTGAATTTAATTTTCTCTTGCCCATATGGATGATAACTGCTGACGAACACTTTTGTAGCTCCTGCTGGGACTAGGTGTGCAAGACTGGACCTCTTACTTAGCGTTGCTGACCTCTTGTAAAATGGTGAAATATCTACCCCAGTATCATTCCTTGGAGGCGTGGCATTAAGTCTCCTGGAAAGATGAAGTCCTTATCTTTTTAGAATTATCTCTCATAATAAAATAAGTTAGTTGTTGTAGGTAGATCTGGTGTTACTCAGAAATTGGAAAGTGTAACCACCAAAGCAGGCTTGACCAGTATATCTCTGGTAGCATCTAAATGCAATCTGGTTGTTCTGTTCCACCAAAGTGACCCTTTGCTAGATGACTAATCGTTTCCACAGTCAAATCTGTCTACTTTTAGCTATTTACCAAAGCAAAAATTTGGGCCCTACTTAAACAAGGACATCACAGCCAAGATGATTCGTGCATTTGTCGACATTTCATCTTTATTTTGTCACTAACTACTTGCAGTCTTCCTGCATGTGCAAAGATGCTTGCAGTTGATTGCAAAACTCTGCAGCCACGAATGTCTGTCGTGAGCATCCAAGTTGCCACCACGCACCAATTTTTGTCCACGTGCACTGATTCCTCATCAAGCAGTGCATCGACTTTAAGGTTCTGTCACTCAATTTAAGGTTCGATTCCTTCATTGTCCCACTCCAGTATACCTAGCAGAACTACTCCCCCACCAGACTAGGCACCGTACCATTCGCTTTTCTGACTCAAATCGTTTAGCCACACCGCGTACGAACCTCAAATCCTTTGCAGAACGTGCCTCTACTTGTTGGCAGCCTCCCAAACCATGGGACTCACTCACGACTGAAGTCACGACATCCCCTGATTTGACGACATTTAAAAAGAAGCTAGAAATGTACTTGCTACACACTGCATCCACTGGCTCCCTGTGGAGGGTTATTTTTATGATTATTCATGCATACAGTGTACATGTTATCACTAAACCATATCGACATGCGTCCCTTGCATGTACAGTGCCTAGAACGAGATTAAGTTCTCTGAGTGTGCTATGCAATTTATTATTATTTTGAAAACTGTGTAGCTAGGCTTTTTCTTTACCGTGAATGTTGCAACTGCCATATTATGCAACTTCTCACCGACCTGCACTGCCTCCCTATCAAGCCTCTTATTGGCATTTAAAATACTGTCACTAACTTTTAGCCGCACTCATTCTCGTGCTACCGTGTACCTACCCGAAATACTTCCTAATCAGGCTTGGCATTATAACACCAGCTCTTCTGACTCAAGTCGTTTAGCTGTGCCTCTAACCAATATACAATCTTTATGAAGTTGCTTCTTTCTTTTGTATACTCCCAAAACCTGGAACTGTCTACCTATGCAAGTCATGTCACTCTCTGATTTGAGAGCTTTAAACCCACCTGCTCCTTGCAGCCTTTGTTCTATTGGGGTGAATTGTTCGTTATAAGCTTATGCATGTTGACACTGAGCATACTATCACTAACTAATTTTTATGCTTCCGGTCAAGGATATTAGAAGTACACAGAGAGAAATTTAGTTCTCTCAGGGTGCTATATCAGTGTCTTATTATTATTGATATTATTATAAGGAAGCTTGAAAGCATTCCTTCTCGTGAAATGCCTGACATTTCCCCCTTTTTATGTCACATTTTACATATATTATTGTTTCAAATGCTTCTTAAAATGAAGCAGGGTTATACCAGTTTTTTTTGGCTGCCGCTACTGCCACTCGGTGCCTACCTGCACATGTGGATCGACTTTTGAGCCGCTTTCTGCTTGCCGCCCTCGAGTTCACGCACGAGCTTGAACTGTCACGGAACCTGGCTTCTGCACTTGTGCCAGGTTGCTGCATGCATTAATTTGTACTAATTGCATGTTTTTGCTTTTACCGAGCACCCACCTTCTGGATGCAGCCTGCACGCTTCAGCTGTGCACGGACGCACGGCTGCTTTAGCTCTGCACACCACCCTGCCGCGCATCCTCAGCATCCTCACTTTGATGCGCAGTTTTTATTGGGCTTATCGTCCGAGACAGGAGTTTCAGCTTGGTCTGCTGACACAGCACTGCAATGTCTGCAGGTGGCACTGCCCGAGGAACCAGCACTACTGCATGCGCTTGTCAGCCACTGTAATAGCTCAGCTTTGGATAGACGAGGATAGGACATTTTTTCGAATCTTCTTCAAAAATATTCCGTCTTCCTCTCTCTCATTCTTCGTCTGTCTTTCGGTCTGTCTGTCTGTCTGTCTCTCTCTCTCTCTCTCTCTCTCTCTCTGGCTCTTTGTCTGACAGTACGAAACGACATTTATACATGTCTATGATTGGATGCCACTTTCTATATCTCTGTTGAAAGGGTTGCTGACTGTGGTAGCCAGCTTTTTCTGCTCCTAGTATCGTCTACCGTGGGCTTTTGCTATGGTCTGACATGTGCACTGACAGTAGTAAGTACCTCGGGTAGCATGCCACTTCAGACCTGCAACCGTATTCGGCTGCAGCACATGCAAAGCACCGCCGCATGATTCACGCTTTCGCAAAGCTGCACTAGGTGTTGGTCCTGCGAGGGCAACACGAAATCACAATGCTTCTACTGCACCAGGCTTCTGATCACCCTGTCACGAAAAACTCTATGAGCAAGCAGCTGTGACTGAACCGTGCACGCCTAAACAGTACATTAAATATGGTAGTACTCATGTGTTTGGCACATGAAATCTCAATCCGACATGAGGTGATAGCAAGCTTTAGTGCTGATATCAGATCGAAAGTTCATGTTCTCCTTTTTATTCTATGTCCTTCTGTAGCAGAAGCTTTTAAATTTTCTCAGCACTATTGTGTTACACCATGATGTTGCTTTCATGAGGACATTTAGTTGTGTCATAGAATCTTACAACAGGGTATTTATTCAAATATAGCCCAACTCTTCATTTCTCCTATTTCAGTTATTGAACTACAGCTATAATCCAGCTGTAGAAGAAAATGCATGCTCTGCTTCTACTTTATGACTAGAGAATATTAAATTCTAGAGGCATCGTACTTTCTTGATCTTGCCTCAGTTCGGATTGGTCTTACCTCTGTTCAGCATCCTGCATATCCGTCCAGCTGATATGGACCTTTACTGCCTTGCTTTTAACTGTATGCTATACGGCTTTGCTGAGTGTAATAGGTTCGGTACGTTCCAGATTTTGCCTGCTTTGTTCCTTGCTCTTTAACTTCCCTGGCAAAAGCTTTTACCTTATTTGCTGTGTAACTCTTGCTTTGAGACCTCTTGCTGGATCGAGCATGTCTGCATGCTGTATCGAATATTGCAGTTATCAATTCCAAGCAAACCCTCTAAGTTACCCACTATTGCTAATTGCATAGCTCTGAACCAAGGTCATAATTATCATAATGTCAAATGTATCCCTTCTTCGAACTTAGTAGAAATCTGGCGATTATGTTGCCTGCCTGCCTTATTTTGAGCTGATCTGTACTCTATTAACGGTATCTGGTTCTCAGCTGGTTGCTTTCTCCCATATGTGTTCACTCTTTCATATCTTTTACCAACATAAAATTGACAACAATTCAACAACTTTATATTCCTCTCATAGAAAAAACTTGATTTTACTAGAATTTGTTCTGTTTTCAAATACTTTCATATGATACTTCTTATTGGTACTTATGTTTCTAAAAAGAATGTTCCTAAATTTCCAAATTTGCTTTTGTTATGGCATGTGGTAACTTTAGTGGCTCAACGGAGCTGCAGTCCAAGATTTTTTAAAACTCTTAAAATGTGCATCGAAGTCACCTAAAAAGTATCTCTGATATGTGAGCAAGCAGTTTTCAAACAACCACGAGCCTTGAGGCACGTACTGCTCAGTATTACTGCTCGATGGGTGCTTTCTCTTTCAACATGCCATCCATTACAACAACCTTCACAGTGTGGCTTTTTACAGAATGCTCATCATGTATGCACGACTTTCCACATGTTATACAAATAAAAAATCACTGTTTTAACAAGCAAAGATTACATACAATTTCACCACTACACCAACTATCTTCACAGCAACATACTCAAACTATCTTGCAAATACATCAGCCGACATACGTTGTTTCAGTACGAAAAGCTGACAAAGCTTGTTAAGGACTTTGAGCCCTTTAAAAATTTGTGGATTACTTCTTCCGATTGGTTACGTTGGTACGAAAGCTGGATGGGTGATCCACTGACGACAATCGATGCCGAGGCGGTGGAGAAGAATATTAGTGAGGCATACAAGACGATGCACAAATCGGTCAAGCTGTTCAACGAAATACCAGGTAAGCAATTCTTCTTTATGCCGTTGTGTGAGCAATGCCAACTCAGCACGGAACTTTTGTTATGCTGAACAGCTCGAGTCGGCCGTGGAAGTGAAGGCGTTATTGAGCATAAGAGTTGTGGAGGTGAGCTCCAAAGTATAGGAACTGCCAAGAAAAGGCTTCTGTTGCCAAGAGTCTCTAATCGAAGAAGAAATCGCCTAATTTATTGTCCGTAGAGAACCTATAGGTGTGAGGAGCTGAAACTGATGAAGAGCCAGCAATGAAGGAGCCGAGCCACGACAGGCCTAGTAGGCACATAAGGAATTTCGCAGATCAGTCCGACACACGACAGCAGCCTGTTTAATAAATTGCTGAACATGCCCAACAGGAATGGTAGTGAGACAAATGACTCGATGCTCGAAGTAATGCACTAACGGGTGATACTTCAGCTTTCCTGCCACCGACAAAGAAAATACTCGGAGGGAAAGTATACCAATATGTGCCCAATCAAGATGGGCATGGCTCCTCAAGCATCACTGGAACTTAATCTGCTGGGTGCAGCAGACTGGGTAACCAGTAGACGTTGGAAATATTGCATGATGAGCTATGCATTCAGTTGCGCAAGAGAATTTTGTTAGTGTATAGAAAATGCGCCTCGAGATACTGAGTTCTAAAAGTGCAAGCTGAACCTAAAATATATCCTGAAACCATATTGTAGCCAGATGATTACAGGTGTTTACTTTTTCCAAGCCTGCGAATAGCCACGAGTTTCTTTTTAGAGAAGGCTAAACCTTGATCTTGATTGGGCGTGACACAAATTAGCAGAAATTGTGACATCGAAAGGCCTGTTTTACTTGTCCTGGTGGCTTAGCAAGTTGGCTGGAGATGCAATTTCTTCCAAATATGTCCAGTTTACTTTAAACAATCCAGTGGTAAATAAGGAATATTTTATTTGTACCTGACGGTTCCAATAGTATTTCCAATAAATTTCCATGAAAACTATCAGGCGGCAGCGTGAAGCTGCTTCTGTCATCATTTAACTAGAGACATTTGCAGCTTATTGGAAAAGTATTTTTCATCTGGCCACACTGTAGTGTCAGGCTAGAGCAACCAGAAACAACAGGTGAACCTCAGGATCCTTGGGTAGCTGGCCAAGGCTTAATATCGATGGGTCAAGCCTGTTAGCAGGGCTATACAGCTGATTTACCAGTAATTTTTTTAAATTTCGTAGCTGAAAGACTCTAGAAAAACTCAAGTCCTCTCTTAAGTGGGATTTGGATCGGGAGCTATAAACTTCCCTCTTGGCGCTTGAGCTCACCTTATATGCCGAGCCTTAATGCGCTTGCCGGAGATGTGCTGAACAAAAAGACCCCTTAAAGTGCTGCTCTTTAAGTCCTGCCATTACCTTCCATCTCTCGATAGCCACTATCCAGGGACCACCGGCTTTCCGGTAACTGGGCTAAAACAGCACACCCAACAGCAGCAAACCACGAGTTCATCAAAGCGTCTGATTTGCTTCCCCCCCTAGAGGGGGCTAAAGTTATTCTGGCTCCCTGCTTACGGTCCTGATGCCAAGCACCGTGCTGTGTGATGCTAGGCACAGTGCCTGCTTCTGGCTGCTAGGTACTGGCAGTGCATGTCTATGCAAACCGCCACTGAGAACCGAGCTGTAAATTCAAAAGGGGCATGCTCTAAATTATTACTAGCCACCAGCAGTGCATGCTACTTCGTTCAGCCAGAGACTCGTCTGTTGATGTAAAAGCCTACAAGGGTAAGTATGTCAGAATAAGATCTTCTAGCAAGTTGGCTATGAGTGCTAGTTCTTTGCTTTGACATAGCCAGCTTGATTTTGATGTATGTCAGCAGAGAGCACATCGATGTGTACTTGCCTGTTGCTATTTTGTCTGGTGTTGACCTGTAAATGCTTGCTATGGGTATATGCTGAGGCTGACATGCTCCAATTTGCTAGTGGAAATGACATGCGGTGTGGCTTTGCTGCTTAGCCTTTTTTATGTGCTATGTACAGAGATCTTGTTTTCAGTGTTTGCTGTTTTCGTGTGCAGCATGTGCCAACAGTGTCAAAGGCTTATACAGACCATAAATGCAGCTGTTTGTAAAGCATTTTCGGAACAGTAGTTGCTTATTAGTATGTAGCCAGCAATAGTGCAGCACTTGGCATTGGGAAATGTAGTTTCGAATGACTGGCCACACGAACAAATTTGGTCTCCCTTGACTTAATGTTGTGCCCTGTGTTGCATTGTAGCCGTGCAACAGGTGGCACAGAATGTGAAGCTGCAGATCGAGGAGTTCAAGCCTAACATACCACTGATACAGGGCCTCAGAAATCCCGGCATGAAGAGTCGTCACTGGGACATCCTTTCCGACGAGCTGGGATTTCCGCTCAAGCCCAAGCCCACTCTCACTTTTGAGAAGTGTCTTGCCATGGGTCTGCAGAAGTACATCGACAAGATTGCGAAGGTTGCTGAGGTTGCTGGGAAGGAATATGCAATCGAGCAGGTAAGTGTAGTAGTGTGATCATCGTAATCTGTAAAAAGTGTCACCTTTATTAAAGCTTGGCATGTCTCCACTTACCTCTACCTCACGGAAGTGCTGCAGGTGTATCCACAGCATTGCATGATTAGATTCGATAGGGACTAGGGAGTACATATTGTCGAAACTATATTATTTTGATGTTCGGAACCTGCCCTTGCTTGGCACTTGCTAAATTCTGATGCTGTGACTTTGAATCTGCTACAGATCGTAGCATGTATTCTCTAGCAGCTTATTCCTATTGCCCTCGTATGTTATCTTCTTGTTTATTGAGCATGCTACCTACCACTAACCATTCGATCGTGCTTTCTTTGCAGCACACGTAAAGTGCCTACAAATAGATTGAGTTCTCTGAGGGTGCTATAGCAAATGCATTATTATTATTATAATAGTAATATAATAATAATAATAATGCACTTGATAAAGCACCCTCAGAGAACTCAATCTCTTTCTAGGTGCTTCACATTATTATTATTATTATTATACTATTATTATCGAGTTTCTCAACCCATAGTATTGTTTCTTGTCTGCTTCTCTCTACTTTTGCTTATTTATGCAGGCTGGTTATGAAGTGTAATCCGAAATCCACACTGACTAGTGCTTGCTTTGGCAAACTCTACACTTTAGCACCGATGTAGCCATAAGCATCTGTGTGGAATCACTAGTGGTTGCAATGTGCAGCTATACAACTTAATCTCCTACTGCTGAATGAATACAGCATTGCTAAAGCTTGCCTGGCCATCACCAACGCAATTTTTGAGCAAGGATATCAGTCTGCCGTGAAAGTAAAGACAATGCATGTCCTTGTTTGTTGCTGTTAAACTGTGCACGTGCTTTGCAAATTTTGCATGATAGCCAATCTCTGATAGCCAATCCATTCTGTCCATTCTATGCCTGCATGTCACGTCAATGCTACCAAGCATATACTCGAGCTTGCATACCACTGCATTACTTGAAGGCTCTCGATAAAATGGAGGGTGAATGGGCACCTGTGACGTTTGACGTGATGCCGTACAAGGAGACAGGTACATACATCGTTAAAGTCTCCGAGGAGATCTCACAGCTCCTTGATGACCATATCGTTATGACTCAGAGCATGTCCTTCTCCCCATACAAGAAGCCATTCGAAGAGAGGATCAGCTCGTGGGAGAGCAAGCTCAGGACGACACAGGTGCTTGTCTTTTTCGTCCTCGAGCTGCAGCACTGCATGCTTCTCTTGTGTTAAGAGTGATATCTGCCACCAGCTGACATTAGCCTGAAAAACATTGTGAGACGTCACGCGGTCGTGAGCACGCATGGCCATAGGACAAAGTCTCTACTACAGGCACTGTAATGTGCTGCTGCAGTACAGGCACTGATGTGCTAACCGAATGGTCGACTTCCTTCTATTTTAGGACGTCCTCGACGAATGGCTGGTTTGTCAGCGCTCGTGGCTGTACCTGGAACCGATCTTCAGCTCGGAAGACATCAACCGCCAGCTGCCGGTGGAGAGCAAGCGCTACCAGACCATGGAGCGAGTGTGGAGGAAGATAATGAGGCAGGCAAAGGATAATCCGCAGGTGAACATCTCTCCCGACTCTTAAGCAGCATACTAAGCACGAAATCGTAATGATTTAATGAACGACCATGGCCGTGGCCACGGAGAGGGCATGGAGTTGCTAAATCGGTTTGTCGAATGATTGGAAGTATGCTTCTTTGGCTAGGGAGTTCTGCTTGTCAGCAGGACTATGACCCACTTTGGCATGGCTGTATGCCCATTAGCAAGTAGCAGCAGTGGACTTGCTCAAGCCTGTCTTTTTTGTTCAGGTGATATCACTCTGCCCTGATGCTCGCTTGCTCGACAACCTTCGGGAGTCCAACAAACTGCTGGAGCAAGTACAGAAGGGCCTTAGCGAGTACCTGGAGACGAAGCGTAATGCTTTCCCGAGGTTCTACTTCCTGTCAGATGATGAGCTTCTCGAGATTCTTTCACAGACAAAAGATCCCACGGCAGTGCAGCCTCACTTAAGAAAATGCTTTGAGAATATCGCCAGGGTAGGTATATCGGTTTTTGTCTTAGCTGCCCTGTATCTGGCCATCTGACTGACCTACACTGTGCTCAACCGATGTCCACTCCCTGCAGTTGTCCTTGTAGGGTTGCACAAGAGCATGAAGGCGTACAGCAGAGTTCAAACGTGTATGCACCATCTGCGCCCAGCTGTTGATGCTCGTTGCAGATAACGTTTGAACAGGATTTAAAGATTACTACAATGTTCTCGTCAGAAGGGGAGGAGGTGCCATTGCAGCAGACGATGTATCCAGTCGGTAACGTCGAAGACTGGATGCTCGAATTGGAGAGGATAATGAAAGAGACCATAAGGCTTACGCTGCGTGATTCTCTCCGGGTCTATCCCACTGTGCCTCGAACGAAGTGGGTTCTCAGTTGGCCGGGCCAGATCGTGATTGCTGGCTGTCAGACTTTCTGGACGTCAGAGGTATCTGAGGCTCTGGAGAAGAAAGACCTGCCAGGCTTCTATCCACATCTGTTGAAACAGGTACTGGAAGCTTCCAGAGGCTTGAAACCGCTTGCAAAGATGTTCAACGATGCGAGTGACTCGCAGAGATGGATGCCCTAATGACTCTGGGTTTGACACGCCGGCTTTGCTTATTCTATCGCCAGCGCATTGGCAGAACAAGAGGTGGGGGGGGGTCAGTGACCCCCGCCAGCCCAGCCTCATTGAGCTCGACCTGAAGGGGCTTGCCACTCAGCGTGCCCATTCAGGAGTTGCATGCATGAGTGAGTGCTGGCATGCACACATGCGCATATTTGAGAACCACTCAGAAATATTGGCGAACTTGTGTGGCTGTACGTATTTATCAACACACTTTGTATATGCTTAGTTGGATGATTTACGACAACTTGTTCGAGGCAAGCTGACATCCCGTGAGCGGCAAGTACTTTCAGCATTGATCGTCATCGAAGTCCACGCACGCGACGTGGTTGCAAACATGGTGAACGAAAATGTGAAGAACATTAACGACTTCGAGTGGATCAGCCAGCTTCGGTAAGTGACTATTAAAGTAAACGAGTAAACAATGAAGGGCGGCTGATTCAACAGCCTCAATTGATATACCAACAGAAAAATCTTAGCCACTTTCACTTCGTATGCAACTGGTAACGGAGGGTTGCCTGACCCCCCCCTGCCCCCCTCCCAGGTACCAAGCCCAGACCTCGGTCGAGAGAGCAAGCACTGCTTACCCTTAGGCTAAGCCTTAGTGAGCAAGTCGGATTGGGGGTGCAGACCTTCACTTCCAGCATTCAAAGCTGATTTTCAAGTCACAAGCAGAACCTTTCTCTAACTTGACTTTCTGCTATACACGAAAGAAAACGGACCACCGATCACCCTGATGCTTTACTGATTTGCTTCTTTCAGTTCAGAGAAACTCCTGCCTTGTACTTTTTTTAGTAAGTTAATTGCAATATTATAAGTTAATTGCAATACTATCTGATTTGACAGACTCTTTTTGTATGGCGACAGAAAAGCCTTTACGGCTATCGCTACCGCTTTCAGGCTATCCGCTTGTGGCTATCGCCACCCCTTGCGCTTGCACCGCTTGCACCGCTTGCAGTGTCGATAAAGGATCGCCCACTGCAGGATTCGAACCCACGACCTCGGGGCCGATGTCGTGAAAAGCAACCGCCTTACCCAGTGAGCCATGCAATGACTGGATGTTTCGAGTTACTGACACTGGCAATGGCAAATTAGTTCTGAATATGTGTCTATGTTTGACGACTGATTGGTGCCATCGAGACTATGAAGAATGCCTAAGGACCTAACCACATGCTCTCTATCTCATTTTTAGATACTATTGGGCAGAGGAAAACCTTCTCATACGGGCAGTCAATGCCGAGTTTCTCTATGGGTACGAATATCTGGGCAACAGCGGACGGCTGGTGATAACACCTCTGACAGACAGGTTAGAATAGTGCCTTTGCAGCTGGCGCTGCCCAAGTCAGAAGATCACATGCAGTGGTCGCGTAGACATTTGCAGTGCCCGAAGCAAGCCAGGTGACTGACTGTAGGTGCTACCTCACTCTAACTGGCGCCCTGCATCTCAAGTTCGGTGGTGCACCAGCCGGTCCAGCCGGCACCGGTAAGACTGAGACGACCAAGGACCTTGCGAAGGCCATGGCCATTCAGTGCGTCGTCTTTAACTGCTCGGACCAGCTGGACTTCATGGCAATGGGGAAGTTCTTTAAAGGTCTAGCGAGGTAAGACGAAGCCATTCCGAGAGCAGGCTGTCCAAGACTCGCCCAGCTTTGAGTGGCCCCCTTTCCCTTGCTGACCGTGTCCGTGCTGCTGCTTTTATGAGTGGGGTAGCAACAGGCAAATTCAGGAGAAGTGCAGAGACATAGAGCTAGACGATCGTGATCTGGTGAGCTGAGCAGTGAAAAGGCCAACCGGCCGAGTTGGCTGAGCAACTTTTTTGAACGACCGTGTGAAGGTTTTTCTGGCAAGGACTGTTACAAGTGTTCATCGCAGAGTGCTTTCGAGGCGTTGAGATAGGGACGTCGTGCCATTTTAATGCTGTAATTTAAGACTTGCCTAAAATGATGGGAACATCATTAGTAAGATCGGTCTACTGAATGAATATTTACCCTGTACACTCGAAATTATGGCTGCATGCAGGCTAAATGATGAATTGTGGCTCTTATGCTAGGCAACCCGGCCTGCATATTCTTCCACGACTTCAGACTAGCTTCTGCTAAGCACATCTGCTTATGTTCATACCTGTACAAGTGCACGGCCCTGCACATATGTATGCCCATACATAAGCAGACACGTAAGCACACACAAGCACGTGTGCAATTCACGGTCTCTGTCGTTCCGGCTACTCTGCCTTTGTGTCTCAGTCCCTTGTATTTCTATCTATATCTAAGCCTCACTGTCTCTCTGACTTTCTGTCGTTCTCTGCCTCAGTCCCTTGCTGTTCTCTCTCAGTCATTGTCTCTGTGCCTATATATCTGTCTGTATCTTTGTCTTTTTGTGTGTCTTCTCTGTCACTAGGTCTGTATGTGTCTGTCTTTTTGTGTGCATGTCTTTTGAAATGCTTGTATACCTGCCAATATGGGTATGCAGAATTACACATACTTATAGTATTTGGTAGTCCATTTTTTCGGAAAGGGGTCACGAACACTATATTTTGATTGGGACTGCTCATCAAGAATAATCTTTACTTACCTCTAGCATCAGTATAGGTCAAAAACTATCTGTTCAAAGTGCATTCGAATTCATCTTCATTGTAGCTGAAAGCCAACAATCTTAGCTAAGGGCTGGTTTCGGCCCTTTTCTACAAGATCTTCCAAGCTCACTTGGTGGCCAGTCAGTGGTTAACTAGACTCTGTAGGCTCGTGGCATGATATGGGAATATGCTAAAATGAATAGCTCTGTCTACATTATGCTAGCTATCTGTGAACTAGCACACATGGGAAGTGTCCACAGCATTCTCTCTGTTAAAAAGATGCTCACTTGCCCACTGCCTACCTTGCTAGCTATGCTACTGGAAAAGTCGCTCCACCATGAACATGACTCGAGTAATGCAACTTACCATCGTGGGTTCAGCCAGCAGGTTCACTAGTTTATCTGTCGTTGAAGAAATTGAGGAGAATGTGGCTTTTTGTAGGCTCTTGCTACATGCTGGGCTGATTTAGGTGCTAAGTTCGCAATGATGATGCAGTCTCGAGGTGACAGGCACGATGCTGGCATGCCAGTGGTCGCTGCGCAGATCTGGTCAGGCGGTGTTGTGCTCACAGGCCACGTACTGCCCTGGAACACAGACAGTACAAGCTCCGCTGTGCATGCAGCTTCTTAGGTTCTTACACGTTATGCTTTAGGAGAACCTACGATTCGGCAAAGGCTTTGAGCTGTCTATTTCTACACCGTGGGTGTTGCCGGCCGAGAAAGCTTTTTAGATGCTTGTTAATACTACCCGTGCCTCCCCTTAAAATACTGCAAGCTTCTGCTGGACGATTCGTTTTTCACCAATCTAGAGATTGGTAGTGTGTTTCAAGTTTACTTCTCTAGCCACCGGCTGATTGACCTTGCCTTCGTGAGTGCACTGTATTATCCAGCTACTTCCCATGATGCCCAGCTAAAGACAGGCAGGAAAGCACGCACAGAGCATGGCCAAAAGAATTTAAGAGTACTGCTCTAATTAAGGGGTACTATAAGCCCTGTACTTTGCTCCAGCCGGCTTATCGTAATGGGTGGCTCCCCTTAGAGGATGGCACCATAAGGCGTAAAAAAAGATCGACTTATCCAATGGCCTCATTTGTGTAGTGTGTTATTAAAAGCCTCAGCATCAACCATTCGCCTTACCACTTGCAGTGGCCTATGAAAGATGCAGGACCGAACCCAAGACCTTGGTCGTAAAGTGTGGTCACATTTAACCCCAGACTAAGATCCAGGTGCAACTGCAGCGTGGCTGCCCACTTCCCAATTCAGGCGGTCCTTGTCCATAAAACTACCACAGCAAGTTGAAGCAAGAGATAGAACATAGTTACCAAGATGACTAAAAAGCATGCATTCATTGTGGCAAGAAGATCACACTCTGAATTGTTCGATGAATTGGGTTTAAGCATAATGCAGCCATTCCGACCCTGCAAGTTTGCCAGAACACTCCAGATGGCACAAGCACATATATGCTTAAGAGTGAGAGTCAATTAGTCTCTTCATATTGAGCAGCAGTTGATTGATTTCTGTTAGTGCGCGCGGCTGGCTGTGTCTAGCTACTTTATTTTGTGTACCATGGTGCAATTCTCACGACTGCTTAGGAACTGCGCAGGCATGGTGTGGTGGATGCACCGTGGCTAGTCACTGTGCATTGCCACTAAGCTGTACTTTTCCTGGCATGTGTTCCGAGGACTTAACTGAAAAAATTGTTCTCGTGTTTTCATTCTTTTTTATTGCACGGAGACCGTCTATGGTTGGTGGATCAGCAGCCTTTTCTTACGCTTGCATTGTGCTGCCTTTTTTATTTAGCGCCGGAGCGTGGGCTTGTTTTGATGAATTCAACAGAATCGATATCGAAGTGTTGTCTGTAGTGGCTCAGCAGATTGCCACGATTCAAAATGCGCTGAAGAGCAGGGTGAGATCTGCTGTCCTCTGTGCTCACTGCGTCAAGGCCCGCTGTCTTCTCCTTATTGTCGTATTAGGAGTGACTTTGCTCTATGCATCAGGCTGCTTGAGTCAGGCCGCTCACGTTGCTGCGCTCGAGGATTCGAGCACAACCGCCAAGCCGGGTCAAGCCGGAAACCTTTGCACTCTGTGCATGCTGAGAGCCTTGCGCACGTGCCTGTGTGTCCATATGCGAGTCCGCATTCGTGCTCCCACCCGCAAGCATGCAACTGCCGAATCCATCTAAGACACAGTGATAAATGGTCGGTTTTCTCATGCTGAGCCAGGTTTTGAAAAGACAACTAATTTCGCTGAGTGGTTGATAATA
Organism: Cristatella mucedo; assembly: GCA_009760855.2. NCBI lineage: Eukaryota > Metazoa > Bryozoa > Phylactolaemata > Cristatellidae > Cristatella > Cristatella mucedo. The sequence goes on along the minus strand of WPIO01000039.1, from coordinate 3,237,937 downwards.
AATGTGGTTTTAGTCACTTGATTGTGTATAATGCAAATAAGTCAAATCTCGTACGGCCCTCATATTGATCTTTAGTTTGGTTTACGACTAAAAGATACACATAATTGCTAGGTTGTCAGAATTTTTACAGGGAGTAGCAATGAAGATCCATCGACAACATATGTTACCCCACCTAAGAGTACTCAGCAGTGCTTCTAGAACAAGCACTTTGGACATGCATGCAGTATGAGAGATTAGATGGAACGACTGTGTGTTACAGTTCTGGCTGCTGGTCGTGCATGGACGAGTTCAACCGCATTGACCTTGAAGTTCTCTCCGTCCTGGCACAGCAGATTCTAACGATACAGCAGGCACTGAGGCTAAAGGTCCAACAAACCGTTAAAGCTTAATCGTGCTTGCTGCCTTGTATTGCTGCTGCTATGAGATGACTCACTCGTTATTACTTCCTTGTTTTGTGTTCAGCCTTGCCCAATTTCTGATGCTTTTTCTTATCGCTCGAAAGGTGCTCTGTTCTTTGTTGGGAAACAACCGAACTAGACCATTTTAATGCATGCAGATTGTTTTGCTTGATGCCACTCAGCAAGTGCTTGAAGAGAATTTTTTGCGCACGTGCTACCAGCATGCCAAACGTTCTTGCTTTGCTCCAGCAGCTCTTGCTTAGCAAAGCTGGCCATGCGATCCTCTCGGTTTACCAGCGGCAGCGGTCTTCTTAACTGCACAGTTGGACAGGTTCGACTTCCAAGGTGTGGAGCTGGCTTTAAAGCAGTCATGTGCCGTTTTCATTACAATGAACCCGGGCTATGCGGGTCGCACGGAGCTGCCAGACAACCTGAAGGCGCTGTTCCGGCCAGTATCGATGATGGTGCCCGACTACACGCTCATCGCTGAGATAAGCCTCTTCTCGTTTGGATTCTCCGAGGCGCGCACTCTCGCGAAGAAGATCACGTCCACGTTCAAGCTATCGTCGGAGCAGCTTAGCAGTCAGGATCACTACGACTTTGGCATGAGGGCCGTCAAGTCTGTCATTTCTGCTGCCGGCAACCTCAAGCGGCAGAATCCCGACATGAATGAGGCATGAACCTGGCCTGGGAAAATGGCGCACGAGCTCTGCCTGCTTAGAAGCAGCTAGAATGTTGCATTTGATCGTTCCGGATGTTTGCCTGCGTTATAGGAGCTGATTTGTCTACGGGCCATTCGAGACGTCAACGTCCCTAAGTTCCTCATGGAGGACTTAAAGCTATTCACGGGCATAGTTTCTGATCTTTTTCCGAACATCAAGTGAGTGGCACGACTTAAAGATCGGTGTCCGTAGCCTTGCGAAAGACGAGTTTCGACATCGTTAGACCTTTGTGCTATTTCATCTCCTGGATCCGGCGTCTGGAGGCTGACTCCTCTTATCCACTGTCCGAGTGCTTTTTCCCTTACGCTTTTGCTAGTGTTGCCACCTTATGCGCAGCATGTTCTTTGTCCGACACCACAGTCTCGGTCTTGTATCCCATCAATTGCTCTCTGGTCAGGGCGCTTTCTATGAAGCACCACCAGGTGGCCCAGCCCAGATCCACAGACGAATCGCTGCTCTTTGCCTTTGGTCGGTGCATTCAGGCTGGAGCCTGGTACCACCGTCCTTGCGGAGGTCTGACTCCTTTGGCTTGCTGCTGCAGTCGCGAACACGACTCGACCGTGCAGCGACTGCAGTGGCCGCGTGCGTGAGCGCCGGCACTCCACCACTCCTTTGCATTGCGCAGGGAAGAGCCCATTGACTATGGTGAGCTTGATACGGCTCTACGCAAGGCCTGCAGCAAGCTGAACCTCAAAGACGTGTCCGGGTTCATTCACAAGTGCATCCAGCTGTACGAAACCACGGTGGTGCGCCACGGCCTCATGCTCGTCGGACCCACCGGCTCGGGAAAGACAAAGGTTAGAAGGCAGGAGGCAGGATGCGCGCATGTTGCATGGGCAACATCATCGCATGCTCGGGCTGCAAGGGCTCCACATTCTGGGCATGTTCTTTGCAGTGACAGCAGCAGTTGCTGCTGCTAGCTGCTGCTTGTGGCCAAAGGCATCTGCAGGATGGGAGTGACTCGGTTAGCATGATTCGTCTCAATCGCTTCTTTATTTCTTTTCAGTGCTACGAGGTACTGCAGGCAGCGCAGACGATGCTTAAAGGAGTGATGTCGCCGGCCGGTTCGAATTTTGAAGCCACACACGTCTATGTGCTTAATCCCAAATCCATAACGATGGGGCAGCTGTACGGAGAGTTTGACCTGATGACCCACGAGTGGTAAGAAGCTTCCACTGAGCAGCTTGCTTCTGCGGGAGATGCGTGGAGCACGAGAGAGAGAGAGGAGAGAGAGAGAAGAGAGAGAGAGAGAGAGAGAGAGAGAGAGAGAGAGAGAGGAGAGAGAGAGAGAGAGAGAGAGAGAGAGAGAGAGAGAGAGAGAGAGAGAGAGAGAGAGAGAGAGAGAGAGAGAGAGAGAGAGAGTGTGTGTGTGTGTGTGTGTGTGTGTGTGTGTGTGTGTGTGTGTGTGTGTGTGTGTGTGTGTGCCGCCTCGTACCAACCATACTCTCATCCTAGTTGCTGTGTGGCAACCATGGGGGAGCAATAATGCCTTTAGAACTGCCAAACCTGTTCCTTCTGCTCTGTCGCAGGACTGATGGCATTCTGTCGTCTTTGATTCGAGGCGGTGTGTCCGCTGACGACAAAGACAAGCGCTGGTATCTGTTCGACGGACCAGTCGATGCCGTGTGGATTGAGAACATGAACACCGTCCTCGACGACAACAAGAAGCTCTGCCTGAGCAGTGGAGAGATAATTAAGCTGACCGAGGCAAGTAGCACAGCCCACCCACCATACTGGGCCACGCCCTCAACACTGGACCACGCCCACCACGAGGGGTCAACCAATACTGTGCCATGCCCACCGCTCGGGCCAAGTCCCACCAAGCTGGGCCATGTCCTGACACACTGGGCCACTTGCAGAGCGGTAGCTTCTGTTATCCGAGCCAGGCTAGATAGTTCCAGGTATTAGTAGATCGTTGGCATTCGGACTCATTAGGAGCAATTCTGCCGTGACAGCTGCTGCTGACAAGTATTCAAATGATGCCAATTAATGCTGCAAAATCTTTGCTTTGGGCCCTCTAATTGCCGTGTACCAGAGTCGCGACCAACGTAGGTATGTGGGTGTCGTGAAGACATGTTTTCGTCGGCAAGTCACAAAGACCCTGAGTATGCTGCAATAGCCCAGGAAAAAGAAATTCGGAAATGTCCATGCCAAGTGCTAGTGAGGGAGTGATCGTCAAAAAACACCAAATAAAAACTAAGACAAGCAAAACGCCGCAAGTACCAGCAAGGTAATGAGGCATACATACAGTTGAGTCTTAAGGCACAGCCTTATTTGGTTTAGCACGCAAAGACACGCTCTAGGCTGCTATCGTAGCTTCTGTGGCTGTAGCATACTGTAGGAAAATGAGAGAGGAGAGAGAGAGAGAGAGAGAGAAAGAGAGAGAGAGAGAGAGAGAGAGAGAGAGAGAGAGAGAGAGAGAGAGAGAGAGAGAAGAGAGAGGAGAGAGAGAAAGAGAGAGACTGCGCTCGAATAGACCTGTGGCCTTTCGCCCACGTGCATGGCCTGCCCGCTTGCATTCGTGCGTGTACGTGTTTGGGGATGGGAACGAAAGAATAGACATGTAGAAAGAGAGAGAGAGAGAGATAGAAAAGGAGGAGAGAGAGAGTAAGAGCGAGAGAAAGCAAGAGAGAGAGAGAGAGAGAGAGAGAGAGAGAGAGAGAGAGAGTGTGAGAGAGAGAAAAGGAGGAGGGAGGTGGGCAGGAAGCAGGGAGCAAGGCAAAATTTTGTGGAGAAAGGTACTGAAAGATATATAAATGAAAAAGAATGCTGGAAGGGATAGTGAGGAAAGGAAAGGCAGAGAAGTGCATTAGGATGGCAAGTACTCATTTATACTTTTCTTCATTTTCAGGCCATGACAATGATGTTTGAAGTACAGGACCTAGCAGTCGCCTCCCCTGCTACAGTCAGCAGATGTGGCATGGTTTATCTGGAGCCCGGAATTCTCGGCCTCAGTCCCTTTGTAGATATGTGGATACGGAAGCTGCCTGACATTATTTATCCTCACAAGGATAAGCTGAAAGCTCTGTCGGATGCTTTCTTGGAGGTGATTTCTGTCGTGATATGCTATTCCTTAAGCTTTTGCGATTTGATACAAGGGTACGACTGCGATTGCCGAGACCCTATGCATTTTCTGTGCAGTGTGACAGCTAAGGCGCTTCTCATATATCAATATTTCATGAGTTTGTGTGGCTTGACGGTCATGGTTAAGGAGCCTGGTTTACATTGCCCTTGGATGTTAACCTGAGGGTGAGGTGTTTGCACCTCACGACCCAGATCGTGATTTTGAGTCGTTCAGCAGCCTATTCTATAATGATGTAGCACCAACTTAGTCTTTGTAGCCATGTATTGTCACAGACGGAGGTACTTTGCATTACACGGACATCTTTTTCAGCCTATATTAAGTGCCAATAACGAGTTATAGTTTCACCCAGGGTGCTACAAATATGCTATTAGAAAAGCAGGTTGAAAGTCAAACTCAAATAATAATAATAGTAATAATAATAATAATGTATCTGCATATTAGAGTCCACAAAGCCACAAGAATAAAGTGGATGGTATATGGGAGAGCTCTCTATAGCGGAAGACAGTTCTTTATAGCGGACTCAAAGCCTAAGCAGCTTCCAGTGCGCTTACCTTAGCCAACAGACTTAATCTCGCAGTACAAAGAGAAATTGAGAAGCATATCAGGATGTCAGGAGGGCAAGTGAGGAAGTGAGTAGCATGGTAGTAGCCGCTCAGGACGGCTGGATAGGATTGCCACAGTCTGCTACAGACGAGTAGATGTCTTTGCATAATAATTACGGAAGTGAGCTCTGCAGTATGGGATGTTCAGAGTAAAATATTCTATCGTCAACGGTCACTAAACACAGGAATGGAGAAGCTCTGGTTGTGACATGAATAATATTATTACTATTATCAATGTCAATGCCGCATTTGTGTTAGGCAGACTGCCCGGCTTATCGATTGCAGCGGGACTCCAAAGGTTAAGTGCAGTGGCTACTACTTTCGTGGTTGTGTGAGACCCTTTCAGCAGAGTCTGCGCATCTTTATCCGTTGTGTTGGAGACACAATCAGAGTTCCACATTCCCTAGGCCCACTCATGGCAGCCCCACCCCAATTAAACCAGAGCAAGTCTGAGTTTGACAAGTCTGCATTTGACAAGTCTGTGCTTGACCGTATCCGATGACTCATCAACGTGTGCACACATGCCATTGCTAAATTTCTCTGTGGGCTTGCTGTAGATTACCTTGACAGTGCATCGTCAGTTTTGTTTCTGCTCCTGCATGGCCATTATGAATAGAAGGTGGAATATGGGATAAGGTGGTGACCAAAGCTGCCTGTTTGCTTTTTGTTAACAGCCTGCAATCAAGTGCATCAGAAAGGATGTGAAAGAGATCGTGCCTACAATGGACAGTAACCTTTGCTTCAGCTTGCTAAAGATGCTCGACTGCTTTTTCTCCCCTTTCATAGCAAAAGACGTAAGTCGGCATTGTATCGAGAGGTTGGCAGCAGTGCAGCTGCAATGCATGCAGACAGCGCCAAGAGTGTGCACGGCCGGTGGCTATCTGCTAAAGTGCCAGCCGGTGCTTCTGTAGGCCGAGGTCAATGGCTTTGACACTTCTGTCTCATATGAGATGAATGAGATGTGTTGAGCTATGTTTGGGTTTAGCTATGCCCAACTCTTGGCTGTAACGAATTTTTGTTACAGTTCTCTCACTAGAAATCCATGGCCTGGCTGTTTCTTGCAGAAATATCGACCATTCATGCTGTACAAGCAGTTAAGCAGCCTGGCTGCTAACTGCCCACTGCTTTTGTACTGTCCTGTTCTTGCGCCCGGTACTTTTGTTGCCCACTGCAAGTTGCTTGTTCATTTTGACCCATAGAGGGTTTTTGGCGATAGAGTTTTCAAGGTGAGTGTTCGCTTGGCCATCGTTGGGCTTGCAAGACCCATGCGCTCATCCGCCAGCCCCCCCCCCCCCCGCAGTGCTATGGCGACTCCCTGCAGTCCAGCCCCAGTCGTTAACTGCTTCTCCATGCTTGAGCACTTACTGGATGTGCTAGGCAGAGGTGCATTGATGGGTTCGATGATCGGAGAGCAGCAACTGCACTTCCCTCATGCCACAAAAGCTGCCTGCACATCCAGAGGTCTAATGATCCTTTCGAGTCGGAAAGCTTGCAGCCCTTGCAACCCTTCTTCAGTCCCCCATGCACAAAGCTCTGCCAAAATGTGCCTGCATCTGGCACTGGCACATACTGATAAGGAAATAGAGCACCAACCCTTTTCCAGGACAGAATAAGGAAGATTAGCAATCTGGCAATAGATTGGCACACTATAGCAAAAAGTGGATTATTCTCATCGTCTTGAGAGGTGTAACAACCTGTCATACACAACTTCTTAATTGATAGCAGCTCAAGTTCTTTGACGTGCATAAATCTAGGTCAAAGTATCTGTTCTTAGTACGATAGTATTCTTATGTACGACATCATGCTCAAAGAATGACAGCCAAACTAGTGATAAAGCCAGCCGTGTCATTTGGGAAGGATTTGCTAATGATTATTGAAATACACGATACTGCTTTTCCACACTGACAAAGCTATGACCCAACTGTATCCCGCAAGCAATTGAACTTACTGCGATGGAAACGTTTTTGGTGATGGGCAGCAAACTGGTAGCCAACTAAGCTTTTCTCATACTTTATATAGGCAAAGAGACACTTTAAAAAAAAATTAAATCCCCATTACCTGGTCAATGAGTGACACTGACTAGAAGTGCTGTTGGCAGTCTGTGATGATAGAACCACTATACGTTATGCAGATTAAGCAACACTGCCCGTAATTGTAATCACTCTACTTTGAATCATTGTAAGATCAGCAGTCGCAAATTTTGTGTGGCATTGGTTTCGGAGAAGTTCATGGGTCGGTCAGGGTCGATTACTCGGCTGTCCTCTGGCATGATGCACTACTCGAAAAGATGCGCTCGCGAACAGCATCTTGGTTGCATGCATGTACCGGCTGCTTCTGCCATTGCATGCGCATGCCACAATTCCCTGCTCCTCACCTGTAGCTAGCACTATGACACGTAGCAGCAGCAGCATGTCCAGTGCATATCTTTTCCACGAACACTTGCTACTGCTGGGCATTCTGCCTAACACAGGACCACCCTAGCCAGGCATCGTTTGCTGCCGTGCCTCGTGGCATCAAAGCTGCTAGTTCCCCTCCTTAGTCGCAGGCACATGCAGCAAGCCACCACCACCACCAGCCTCTGACCTGCTGCTGCCTGCCCTCCTGCATCCCCACCTGACTGCTGCTGCTGCTGCTACTTCGGCATAGTCGACGCTATTTTTGTTCTCTGTTTTGTTGATAGAGCTGAAAAAGTTTGCTTTGTTTGCATCATGGCATTATGGTTTTTGGCGACATTTGCACTAAGGCGGCCGAGGAATGTGCTTCAATGAAGCAGCAAGTGAGGTGGACTTAGTGGCAAAGGAGGTCGTCCATAGCAGCCAAGAGACTTGCTCATCAGAGTTTAGTGTTAGTGAACAGCTCTTGCTTCTCACTAACTCCACAGGGGCAGAGCGAGTGGTTCAGACCTAATGGTTATAAGTTTCCAGCACGGCCTGTACCTATTATTTGATAAGGTTGCTCAAGTGCTGGCGTTTTGCTATGCTTCATTAATGATCATTGCTTGCTCATTGCCATGTCAGTCCACACAGTCTGTACTTGATTGCTTTGACAGGAACCAGTGCAGATCCCGCAGGAGAAGCTGGATCGCATACCGGAGCTTATTGAGCCTTGGTTTTGCTATGCTCTCATCTGGACAGTCGGTAACACGTGTGACAACGATGGTCGAGTGAAATTTGACAAATGGCTTCGACAGAAGATGAAGGAAGAAAACGTAGGATGCCAGAGCAGACGCATGCTTTGCCAATAGCAGCAGCAGCATCAGCATCAGCAGCAGCATAATGTTGTAACTATGCTTTCCCTTGCTGACAGATCGGGCTGCAGTTCCCAGAAGCCGGTTTGGTGTATGACTACAAGCTGGACGATGCCGGCATCAGCAAAACTAAGACTGACGACGATGTAGACGAGGAAGCAGAGAAGGAGACAAAAGTATGCCGGCTGTACTACTGCTGTGGCCATAGCTATTGCTAAGGCCCAATACTGCTTCTCGTGAAACTTGCATGTGCATTTGTTCCTCTATCTGGTAATGGTTTCTGCTAACCGCCGTGTACACAATGTTGGTTCATATGTGAAGGACTACCCGCCCATTCTTATGCCAAAAAGGGAGCTCAGCCTTGGTCTTATATGGGGCAGCCAATCGTAAGATGGCTGAAGGGACATGCCGACAACTTGCTTCCCAGCCTGCCCATTCGGGTCAGTCCATTGGGGGCCTTGAGCTGTCACGCCTCTGCTTGTAACTAATTTCTGCAAGTGTGCAAGGAAAGCAAAATACTCCTTTGCCTGCTCTATTTCACCGGCTTTGGTGAGTTACTGCAAGGTGATTGTTGCTGCTGAATTTCAGGCCGTCTGTTGGAGGTCCTGGCACTATGGTGTGGCCGAATATGCTGTTCCGACGGACATACGCTATTCGGACATCATCGTTCCAACCATCGATACGATTAGAAATGCCTACCTTCTGCAGATGCTTCTGACCAACAATAAGACCGTGCGTTGTCAAGAGCCGCCTGCTTGCCGCTCTCTGCATAGTCGCTCAAGAGTTTGTGCCATTGCAGTGTTTCGTATCGAGCTTGTGGGCTGGACTCGAAGTTTTCCATCTTTTCAAGGTCCTCTGCGTGGGCCCGACGGGAACTGGCAAGTCACTGGCAATTGCGGACAAGCTCATCAATGGCATGCCAGCCAGCTACGTACCCGAATTTATTGTGTTCTCAGCTAAAACCAGCGCCAACCAGACGCAGGACTTGATCGATGGAAAGCTAGACAAGAGGCAAGTGCATGTTTGCTGCCTGCGAGAACTTGGATCATCAAAAGAAGTATGCTGGTGCATACCGAGTCGACTTGGTTTACCTGCTATCACTCGGTCTGAAACGGCATGCCCCTTTCTCGTGGCTCGACTGATCATGAGGACGGTGGGAATAGCATGCCGCTGCTGCACAAATCAGTACCCAGAAGCACGTTGGCGTTTACGTCCCTTACAAATCCGCATTCGTTAAAGCATTCAGCACGTATGTGGTAGACGTCAGTGTGCAATCGTTCTGTAGTTAAAAAAAAATTTCATGAGCCATGCACCTCCAGCAGTCTGATATAACTTGACTGGCTTATTACACACCAGAGTGGATGCAGTGAAAGGGCACTACAGAGCATCTTTTCCTTGAGCCGACCTTACACACATCGTAAGCTTCCTAATGATTGGCCTAGCAGGAAATTTCAAGGATTAGCCTTACTTGGCAATTATGTTGTAATCTAATTCTACCTACGTATGCTGAAAACGTGAAGCTCAGCTAATCCAACTGCCTCAGAAGACGATACCGTTGTGCACTGTGCTTATCATGGCAGAGTACCTCAGATTGGTTTACATTGGCGTATAGCTTCATCCAACTCATACTTGCTGCTGAGATGGGACGATTGCTGAGAGCAATGAACGTTTTGCTTGTATTTTTGCGGTACAAAGAGGTCAGAACGGTTCTCTAACTACCTGCTTCGGTTATGTTATAATAATTATAATAATAATAATAATAAACTTGATGTTGGCACTAAAAGCGAGGGATGGCCAATTAAGCTGATGGAGTTGCTATGAGATGTACGTTCTGGACAGAAGTGGAAGCCTGGATCTCATGAGTCTGCAGCTAGCTCTAGGGGTGCTAAGCCCCAGTATGACTTTCCGTCTTTGCCACAACTGTGCAGCCAAACAGCGGAGGCTATGCATACGGCAGCAGCTTTTGGTGTTACATGGTGGCACTCCTGCAACTGTATGCCTTGACTTTCGTGTTTAGCAGCCCACAGGAGCCAGCTTTGGCAGCAAGGCCCTTGTTCCAAATAATTTTGCCGAAACCAACAGCTGTTGCCCACATTGGGCCTTATCTACTGAACCAAATAGCCAGTGCACTAGGCAGAGGCTGCTAGTAGCTGGCGGTTGTGTTAATGCTGCCATGGCCAGCTGAAAGCAGCTGCTATTACTGGCTCAGCAGAGACTTGCTCAGCTGTTACCAATGCCAGCATGTCACTTGCTTTTATCGCTCCGCTCCTAGGTACTGCTGCCTCATGACTATCGATGGAGCCTAATTGGCGGGCCTACTAAAAATAATCCAGTAATCCTCGGTGGCTTGTTTTCGATGGCTGCTTATTTGCTAGCAGCATTGCTGTTTGCTGCCCCCTGCTTGACTGTCTCTGTCTATTTGTCTGGTGCAGCTGCTTCTGTTCTTCAGCTTCCTTTAACCTTTATCGAGTAGCACTGGTGACCTGTAGCTCGCAAGTTGTCATGGGCAGGGCAATCGCCAACCAAAGAACACTCTGGCCTTATTGCTGCATTATATGTTGAGCCATCATACTCAATGGCAGTCCGGCGTAGGTGATTCCATGACTCATGCAGAGTCTTGTAGTGGTCAACAGCTCTTTTCTACCGTAAACAATTATTGAGTGTTGCAGATTGTTGGATTTACTTATCTCCTGCATAGTCATCAGTGCTAGCCCATGCTGATGCTAGTGCCCGAATGATAGTGGCTGAGCTGAAGCTACTCAGCTCTCTCCCAAGGGCAGAGCTTGGGTGGCACAACTGACTATATTCCCAATTTTAACCACCCTGTTGAAATGCAACATATTCGCATTGGCAATGTGGCACTTTGCACGGATACCAGAATTGGCTTCAGCTTAGAAAAGCTAGCTCGTGCAAATGTAGAAGATAAGGGAAAAGGGTGCGCCAGAGAAAGACACGCATGAACACCAAGAGGCACCGGGAAAAGCCACTCGATTAATTAAAATTTGGTAGATTCTTACATCGATCCAACTTGTAAAGCAGCTGCTTTGTTATCCGAACCGAAAAGCCAGCACAATCAGAGGAGCTTTATAGTCACCGTGCTCTTTGTTTCAGGCGAAAGGGTGTGTTCGGCCCTCCATTGGGAAAATACATGATCTTTTTCATTGACGATCTCAACATGCCTGCTCTGGAGGTGTTTGGTGCTCAGCCCCCGATTGAGCTAGTGCGGCAGTGGATGGACTTTAGGGGCTGGTATGACCGAAAGGAGATCGGCTCCTTCCGAAACCTTGTCGACGTTAACTTCGTGTGTGCCATGGGACCGCCTGGCGGTGGTCGAAACCCGGTTTCAGCCCGGCTAATGAGGCACTTCAACTATGTGACCTTCACCGAGCTGGAGGATTCAAGCAAGCGCACAATCTTTGGCACGATCCTAAAGTCGTGGTTGGGTAAGAGCACCTACAAAATAACATGCAACAACGAGTGTGGCATTTTTGTTTAGCCCCAAGTGTACATCTGCCAGGGGTCTTTTGTCTTAGAGAGCTGTTTACTTATATTTCAATGGAAGACAACCGAGAGAATTTGCTCTGATCAGCTTCACTATACTTTGCCCTTTGTACTGCTGCATGTATCCGAGTTTGTGGAAGGCATTTTTAGTTCGATCTAGAGATTGCATGTACTAAGCCTGTACGAGTTTTGCAGGAGCATGCCCAGGTGTGCGCCATTAGCTGCAAGTGCGGGATGGGGGCATTCTATAAGCAGCAGTAGCTTAGCATCTGGATATCACTTGAACATACTCCAGTGAGCAAATACAAATGCAGAAACCGGCCACATATGGCTATTACTGCTAGTCCTTGTGTTTGCAAATGTGCATGTTCCTCAGCCGGCACTCTGCACTGCAGAAACCTTAAATAAATAAATGCTAGCTGATTTAGCAGCCTCTTTTTGTATAGCAACAGAAGAGCCTTTACGGCTATCACCTCCACTTGCAGTGGCGATAAAGGATCGCCCACTGCAGGATTCGAACCCACGATCTCGGGGCCAAGGTCGTGAAAAGCACCCACCTTACCCAGTGAGCCATTACGTCTCACCTTGAAATGCTAATCTTGAAAATATGTTATGCACTAAAGCAAATATCTATACTAACTTATCATAAAAAGCCGTCAAGTCGCATGATTAGGATTACTGCTTGCCGAGGATTCATAGATTTAGAGCGTACTTGCTGTATCTAATCTAGCGACTAAGATACTCACCATGTTAATAGTGTAACTGGATTTCAGGTGCAGTACCTTCCCTGGTTGAACACAGCAGCATCCTGGTAGCCACATGCCTCGACGTCTATAACACAATCACGACTCAGCTGTTGCCAACACCGGCCAAGAGTCATTACACGTTTAATCTACGTGATTTATCAAAAGTTTTCCAAGGAATGCTGATGGGCAATCGTGCCAAGCTTGAGGTCAGTTTGCAAAGCCACTGTCAAGCTAAAGTTTTTGGCAGAACTTCTGCAATGTCTTTTTCTTGCAATTGAGTACATGCAAACAAGTTTGGTCCAAGTGCCAACTCTTCCACCAGTACCATGCAATCAACACCCAATTTATCTGAAACTTTTGAATTTACTTTCTATTGAGTCTTTATTAAGAGATACCATTGCACCAGGCTAGCTTTTTACAGTGACCGTTTTACAGGTTCTGGGCAGGTTGTGCTGCATTTTCTTAGCTTGGAGAAGTGAGCACTTGCAGTATTGTATGTTATTAATGATTACAACCATCTGTCTTTAGAGCATTTTTTATTTTCTGCTGTGCACGATCTTCTTCAGGACTTGCCAGCCCTCTTGAGACTGTGGTACCACGAAAGCTGCCGAGTCTTCCAGGATCGATTGGTGAATGACGAGGACAGACAATGGTTTGACGGATTACTGACACGCAAAATGAAGGATAACTTTAATGTGGAGTTTGCAGTCGTGGTTCCTAACCAGCCGCTTCTGTATGGAGACTTTATGTCGGGAAGTGGAGAGAAGAACTACGAGGAAATGGTCGACCATGCAAGGGTAAGCAAGTCGAAATATGAAAGTGAAAAGATGTAGCACATCCATGCTGTCCGACATTCTGACATGAGTATGCTTTCACTGGTCTTGCCACTGCAAGGTTCTTTTGCTCAACAGATGGTGAAGGTAATGGAAGAATTCCTGGAAGATTTCAACCAAATTAATACAGCTCAGATGAGGCTCGTGCTGTTCATGGATGCTGTAAAGCACGTCTGTCGCATAGCTCGAATCATACGCCAGCCCTTGGGCAATGCCCTTCTGCTTGGAATGGGTGGCAGTGGCAGGCAGAGCCTCACCCGGCTGTCAGCGCATGTGTGAGTAGCTTTGAGGAAGTGTACCTTGTTAAAAACCTTGGAACGATGTGCAGCGGCTAAATGACTTGTTAGTGCCTCTGATTTGCCATGTGAACATTCCTTCCAGGTCGGAATATGAGTGCTTCCAAATTGAGCTTTCGAAGAATTATGGCACTGCTGAGTGGAGGGACGATCTGAAAAAAGTTATGATGAAAGCCGGCCTGGAGAGCAAGCAGACAGTATTCTTGTTTAGTGACACGCAGGTGGGTTATGTTGCCGCCCTTGACTTCTACAGCTTGGTTAACGATTAGTGCTAAAAATTCAATTCCTCCTGTGAATGCATCAGAACATGACAGACACGTCCTTGACTATTGCAGATCAAGAGCGAGTCTTTCCTTGAAGATATAAACAACATCCTTAATGCCGGCGATGTTCCTAATATATATAGCTTCGACGAGCTTGACCAGATTTACACTGCAATGAAGCCCATCGTGCAAGATGCTGGGCAGCCAGCTACTAAAACAAACCTGTTCTCGGCGTACACCAAGAGAGTTAAGGCCAACCTTCACACCGTCATTACCATGAGGTAATCTTTTTGTCTCTTACTATTACCTGCCTGAGTATGCTGGTATCAATTTACTTGTCTTCAGCCTTGTAAGATTGTTACTGATAAGCTATTCTTTGTAGCTTTCTGGAATGCAGAACTGTTATTAGTGCTGTCAATAAAAATTTAGCTCACATCTTCCTGCGGTTCGTAGTTTACATTAATCAGAGTACTTCTTTCAGCCATTTTTAGAGCCAGCAATCCTTAGGCAGTGGGCTGAAGCATCACCTGCTGTTTTGCGTAAGGCGTATGCATGCTGCTAGTTGCTTTTCTGCTGGATACTTGTTGGTTAATTCACTGTCTAGGATCTAGCGGCATGGAAACAGATTATATTTCAAAACTAAGCTACGAAGGAGTTTGTTAATTAGTATTATGTTTGAACTTTACGGTGCAAGTTTATTGCATTGCTGCTAAGTGTTGACATGAAGGAGCAAATAGACTTTAACCTGCCATAGAAAGATATTTAGTTATCTTAGCATGTTATACAAGTCCCATCATCATTGTTATTATTTCTTAATGATGCTAGGACTTGCCCCTGCTTAGCCAATTACCTTTTTTGCAGCCCGATTGGTGAAGTCTTCCGAGCCAGGCTGCGACAGTTTCCTGCACTGGTCAACTGCTGTACAATCGATTGGTTCAGTGCTTGGCCCCAGGAAGCTCTGAAGTCAGTAGCCATGAGGTTCCTATCTGACGTGCCCGACCTGGACGACGAAAAGATTCTGGAGGGCCTGGTAAGGATTCCTCAGCAAAAAGATCCAACTACCAGCTGTTGTTAGTTGCCTATTAGTTAACTGTTTCAAAGCAAACTGTGCACCAACTAACGTGGCATCAGTAGCAAGCAGCAACATAGGCAGTTTTTGCTAATAGGCCTGGGTTGGTGTTGTTTGTGAGGCAGAGAATTTGACTTATGGTCTTATCACCCAAGCACTAGGGCTAAATAGGGGCTATTGAATGGGTCATGGTATCTGTTCATTGAAAGATCTGTTTGTTGGCTCTGCTATGCTAGCTGATGACCAGGCGATGGATGAATTATTTTGGGGAAAAGGCTTAAACGTCGAAATAATGGGAAATGGATCGGAAGAGAGAATAGATAGATTCAACATAGAAATTGATAGAGACCCAAGATATATATATATATATATATATATATATATATATATATATATATATATATATATATATATATATATATATATATATATATATATATATATATATATATATATATATATATATATATATATATATAGGTAAAAGGTAGCAAGAGGTTGAGATCGAGGGCGACAGGGAGAATAAAGGACAAAAATATAGTTCAAGCACGAGAGCAAGGTAGAGAGCATGAGAGAGATAGATAGATAGAGAGAGAGAGAGAGAGAGAGAGAGAGAGAGAGAGAGAGAGAGAGAGAGAGAGAGAGAGAGAGAGAGAGAGAGAGAGAGAGAGAAAGAGAGAGAGAGAGAGAGAGAGAGAGAGAGAGAGAGAGAAGAGAAAAAACTCTTAGCCAACTAGCCAAAGAAAAAAGGCCATGGGGGTACGTACTACTTATCAGTGCAAATAACCGGTGCGTTCATAAATAAATAAATCCTAGCTGATTAAACAGCCTCTTTTGTATAGCGACAGAAGAGCCTTTATGACTATCACCACTGCTTGCAGTAGCGATAAAGAATCGCCCACCGCAGGAATCGAACTTCGACCTCGGGACCGAGGTCATGAAAGCAACAGCCTTACCTAGTGTACCATCACGGTTCATGAAAAACTACTGAAAGAAGGCACTGTAGATGCATGCGGGTCTCAGCGAATCAAGGATGGCTACATTCTAATGGCCGCATCCATTTCTCCTGAATCGGAAAGAGCAGCTGCCCAATGAAGTGGATTAATTGGGCTGATATAATAACAAGATGCATAACCAAGATGGACCGCGAGTTTTTATTAGGAGTCAGTTTTAGGTGAAAGTAGTTAAGAATGATCGAGACCAGTGTGAGTTCATTGCCAAAGGAGTGCATATTTTTAGTAAATAAAATGCTCGGAATATATGAAATGCCGAGTGTGGATGTCACGTGTTCCCTTTGGTTTTTCGTAAGTTTGTCACACATCTGCCACGAAATTACTTTGGCAACCACCTTTGTTTCTCCACACATGTAGGTTACGATGTGTCAGGTGATTCATCAAGACGTCCTGGTCAACTCAGAGCGGTTCCTGGCCGAGCTGTCGAGGTATAACTACGTGACTCCGACAAGCTACCTTGAGTTGCTTGGCATATTCAGTCGCCTAATCGGCATGAAGAAGAATGAGCTAATCATGGCCAAGAATCGTACCAAGACAGGCCTCAACAAGCTGTTAACTACCGCCGACGAGGTGGCCAAGCTGCAGCAGGACCTCGAGACCATGCGGCCCATGCTCGAAGAGGCAGTCAAAGAGGCCGGCACCACCATGGTGCAGATCGCCGAGGACACGGTGAGTCTGCGTGCATGAGCCCCGGCTATCTCCATTTCTGCCTCTCCCCCTCTCTCTCTCTCTCTCTCTCTCTCTCTCTCTCTCTCTCTCTCTCTCTCTCTCTCTCTCTCCCACTCCCTCCTCTTCCCTTCCCTCTTTCTCTTCCTTCCATCTCCCTCTTCTCTCTGTCTTTGTCTGTCTCTGTCAGTCTCTTTCTGCCTCTGTTTGTCTCTGTCTGCCTCTGTCTGTCTCTGTATCTCTGTCTCGGTGTCTCTCGCTCCCTCTCTCTCAACTGTTCCGTTCCTTCTTTCCATAACTTATGGATGGCAGCTTGCCATCAATGAATTGGTAGCCATTGTGACTGCAGACCTGGTATTTGTGCTCACCCATAGGCACTGAATTTATGCATACTGCCTGCCTACTAAAACACGTTCACTGTCGTGCACACACGAAATGACCTATGTTCGGAGGCGTTTCGGCCAGTCGCTTTTGCTTCAGCTGCCAGGAAGCAGTCAGCCTGACGTTGCGTATTATGCTTTGCCTCACCGGGCCTTTTTGCCCGGTTAACCCCAGTCTGCCCAGCTGCTGGCACATTTGCTCACCCGTATTGGCAGCACGTGAACGCTCGGTCTGTTGCCTTGGCAGCTGTGCCACCGCTTCAGTGAAGCAGTTACACTTGTGTTCCCGAATAAAGCTGCCCGAACTAAGAGCTTGCTGAGTAGGCACTGGCGTCTCCTGATTGAAGGCAGCCCATTTGCCTTTTTCTCCTTGCAGAAAAAAGCCGAGCAGACGAAAGCTGTAGTGCAGAAGGAGGAAAACGAGGCCGCTACTAAGGCCCGCGAGACGCAGGCCATAGCTGACGATGCCCAGCGCGACCTGAACGAGGCTCTGCCACTGCTGGTGCGTATTCAAGCTGCCTGCTCCTTCAAGCTCCTGCATCCACCTTTCTGATGTATGCCCACCTGCTTCGTGCTGCATGCAGCGAGTCGGCTCGTTTCCTTAGGATGCTGCTGTGGCTAGCCTGAAGTCGCTGAACAAGACGGACGTGGTGGAAGTGCGAGCCATGCAGAACCCGCCTGCCGGTGTCAAGACGGTGATGGATGCCGTGTGCATCGTTAAGGGCATCAAGCCCAAAAAGAAGGATGGCGACAAGCCGGGACAAAAGATCGACGATTACTGGGAGCCAGCCAAAGGTGCCTGCCGGCCGGCAGCTGCCTGCTTGGCAGTTGCTTCCTCCCTGTAGCCTCCTCTGAGCAGCTTCGCTAGCTGTGCACCATCACCACTGGACCCTCCCCCCTCCCTGCTGGGGAGGCACGGCCATTTCAGTACCACTTGGCTAGCAGTGGGTTCGGTGCGCTCGATGTGGAATCAAGATCATTCTGCCTGTCCTGGATTTGCCGGCGCTTGTTGATCAGGCTGCTGGCTGGGGTAATAAAAAGCACCAGAAAACATTGGCATTGAACATTAAAGACCTGCTGGCAATGAAGGGAGGAGCCAGACGAAATAAGTGGAGAGCATATGCAGCGATTGGGTGAGCTCGAGACGATTCTAGCTGAATGCGATATTCACTGCATGCCCAGCAGCAAATTGGAGCCTGTGCAGAAAGGCATCAGTAAGCTTGCTATCACACCCGTCTTGATGCAGGCTGACGAACGACCCATATCACGCGTTGCGCTCACGCATGGACACACACACACACACACACACACGCACGCGCACACGCGCGCACACACACACACACACACACATGCAGGGGCCCACATGCACAATCAAGCTCACATTTGTGAAAAAGAAAGGTTGGATGATGGTTAGAGGTAGATGCAGAAAGGGCGAGAATGAGACGGCTGTTGCCATTTCAGCTCTGACTCCTGGCAGTTTAAGGTCTGCTTCAGCTCAACGACCCCTCGCTGTGCTTCAGGTATTCTACAGGACCCGAGCAAGTTCCTGGAGAGCCTATTCAAGTTCGACAAGGACAACATTCCGGACGACGTCATCAAGAGAGTGCAGCCGTACATCGATAACCCGGCCTTCACGCCGGCCGCCATCGAGAAAGTGTCGAAGGCCTGCACGTCGCTGTGCCAGTGGGTGCGCGCCATGCACAAGTACCACTTCGTCGCAAAGAATGTGGCGCCCAAGCGGGAGGCGCTGCGCTTGGCCCAGGAGAGCCTCGCCGAGACGCAGCGCATCCTGGATGCGGCCAAGCAGCAGCTGGCCGAGGTCGAGGAAGGCATAGCCACACTGCAGGCCAAGTACGACGACTGCGTTCGCAAGAAAGAAGAGCTGCTCAACAAGTGCGAGGAGTGCGAGCAGCGCCTCGTCCGAGCAGACAAGGTGAGCGTCGTCGCACTGGCACGCACCGGCCAATCCCGTGGCATAGCCACTCCCGTGGCCGTGTCAGCACGGTCAGTAGCCGATGTCGAGGTAAACGGCCAGCAACGACCAGACGAGCCCGTGCCCCCTCCGATGCTCTGCTCTGCAGTGCTGTGCTACCCTGGGCTGGTAGGGCGTGGCATGTATGGTCTGCTCTTGACAGGATTCACAATTCCCGATGCTGCTCTTTTACTGCTGCAGCCGATCACGTACTGCAGATGCTTGTGGTAATATGATGGTTCCGTGAGATTGGACGGTGGCCTGAGGTTGGACAGTGTTGGTGGTGGTCGGATGGCTGTTCTTTGCGAAGTTTTACATAGAGCTGGGCTGCATACAGGCGAAAGATCCGAGGGGAGAAAGAGGGGGTTGGGGGCACATCGGCTCTAAAGTGGCAGCAGCAGCAGCAGCAGCAGCTGTGGTACTGGTGCTGACTGCTCATTCATGCTCTCTGCTCACAGCTCATAGGCGGTCTGGCTGACGAGAAGGGTCGCTGGGCCGACTCAGTGCAGAGGCTTGAGAAGGTGATCAACTATATTGTCGGTGATGTCCTGCTGTCGGCTGGATGTGTGGCTTACCTCGGACCTTTCACGGTAAGATCCGTTGCCAGTACAAGAAAGCACAAAACTCAATTGTGAGCGGCTACTTTTGTTTCGTAGAACAATTAAGCCTCTTCTTGAAACGTCTGCAGTACATCTAGCAATCGCGCTTACGATGCGGCATTCATCCAAAATTGCAGGGCGAGTTTAGGAACTCAATGGTAAACAGTTGGCTTAAAAAGCTGGATGACTGTCACGTTCCACATACTGACGATCCCACTCTCGTGTCTACTCTGAGTGACCCCGTTAAAGTGAGAAGCTGGCAGATAGCCGGCCTTCCCAAGGACACACTGTCAGTTGAAAATGGTGTCATCACACAGTTTTCTCGGAGGTGGTGTCTTTTTATCGATCCTCAAGGACAGGCTAACAAGTGGATTAAGAACTTTGTAAGTCAGCTCTGCTTTTTCTGGCAGCTCTTTGATTTGCAGTCAGTCACATGCAGTGTACATGTTTCGTTCCTTATTGCTTGTCTGTAGAGTTACTGTTGAGTCTGAATTGCAGTTGGCACCCCGCGAGATTCAAATCTGCTTAGGCAAACTGCCTCTCTATGGACCGATCAGTAAATACATTTATTGTGAATGTACCTGGAGCTGTGTAAATTTCTCGGTAACTAAAGCGCATCAGGGTAAAAGAGTAGACGCGGTATACATTGATTATTTCTGGTCGTAGGAAAGAGAAGCAGGACTGGACGTTATCAAGTTATCTGATAAGGATTTCTTGCGCTCCCTGGAGAATGCGATTCGCTTTGGAAAGCCGTGCCTAATGGAAAATGTTAGGGAGGAGCTTGATCCAGCTCTGGAACCAGTCCTGTTAAAGCAGGTAGGCCACCTGTTCAAAACTGTAAGCCTTCTCAGCTTGAGGCCTTCTTGACTTAGGCCTTCGGAACGCCCGACACAAAGTCTCTGTATTGCCTATGGTGGTGGCTGAGTTTTCTTTTCTTGCAGACTTTCAAGCAACAGGGTAGTACCGTAATCAAACTTGGCGATGCAATAATACCATACCACGAGGATTTCAAGTTTTATATAACAACAAAACTGCCTAACCCACACTACACACCCGAAGTGTCGACTAAGGTGACCCTTGTCAACTTTACTCTTTCTCCGAGTGGTCTTGAAGACCAGCTTCTTGGTTAGTAGCAAGAAAATGTGCTGTGTAATTGTTTAAGACATGCAGGCGTCTCACTATTGCTCGAGCATCTGCCCAAGGGAAACACTTGTTGCAGGTATCGTGGTTGCCGAAGAACGCCCTGACCTCGAGGAGGCAAAGAATCAGCTCATCGTGAGCAATGCCAAGATGAAGCAAGATCTCAAGGAGATCGAGGATAAAATTCTCGAGAGGCTGAGTGCATCAGAGGGAAATCCAGTGGACGACATTGATCTGATAAACGTTCTGGAGGCATCAAAATTGAAATCTGTTGAAATTAAGGTAAGTGCCTGAGAGTAGTGCTACTCATAGCTCAGTGCAATGTCAAGTTATCAGGCCTGCAAGCACATTCTTTGCAAGTGGACTTGAAGCCCAGTTTTTGTTTAGCTATAAAGAGATGGGACTGCTTCCGCTTGTTAATCACCCTCGGATTTCAGGAGTACTTGCATAAGAGCTGAAAGTCTTTGTAATCGAAGTCTTTTAGCAATTCTTTTTTATTAAATTTGACTATTCTCATTCTGTACATTGGATTTTTGTAGGCAAAGGTAGTGGTCGCAGAGCAGACAGAGAAAGACATCGACGAAACACGCAGCAAATACGTCCCAGTTGCAGTGAATACACAGATACTTTTCTTCTGCGTGGCCGATATGGCAAACATCGATCCCATGTATCAATACTCACTTGAATGGTTCATTCGTATGTTTGTGGGAGGCATAAAGAATGCTGAAAGAGCAGGTTGGTTGCATGGTTGCACTATTTCAGCGGTCCTAGCTATCGGACTGTATTGACACCATTGATTCAGTGAAATTTGACTTCCAAAAAGTGACTCACGAACAGCAGGGGTGGTCGATTTTGCTAGTTAACTTAGCATGTTTGCGTGTTGGGTTTCATGCAGATAACTTACCACAGAGGATCAAGAATGTCAATGACTATTTCACGTTCAGCCTTTACAGCAACGTCTGCAGAAGCCTCTTCGAGAAGGACAAGCTGCTGTTTGCTTTCCTTCTGTGTGCTCGCATTTTGATGTATCAAGGGAAAATAAACGGGGTAAGCAATGAGCATTAGCTTTGCAAAAATGTCAACAACATGCATGTTACATGCACATGATATGACTGGAGGCAGTTTTTAATAATGAGCTTTCTTTTATTCAATTAGGATGAGTGGCGATTCCTTATTGCTGGTGGCACAGTGAAGCCTAAAGAACTGCCTAATCCTTCTCCAGAATGGTTGTCGGCAAGAGCCTGGGGAGAGATACTCACTCTTACCTCTTTATCAAAGTTTAGCAGTTTCGCCGAGGAATTCCATAAACACCAGGAGGGATTCAAGAAAATTTTTGACAGCTTAGAGCCTCATCGGTAAGGCCGTGAAATACAATTGAAATTCATCATTAAGACTAAGCCTTTTACCAAACTTGAGATTTTTTAAAGCCTGGTCAAAGTCTATGCTGCTTTTGATTGTGCGTGCAAGCGATTTTCAAGTCAATGTACATCTCTAACAACAAAATCTGAAGTGATAATCATTGCACAAGTATAAAAAATTTAAGAAGTCGCTAGGATGTTGTGGCAAGTGGTAGGTGAATAGAAAACGCTAGACTTTTTGGCAGTTGAAAACAATGCCGTTGCACAAATATTGTGGAAATGAGTTCTGCCGTCTACTACTGACAGACAAAAAGCAATTCACCGTGGCTGTCTGCATGTCGGTCATGATTGATCCAGAATTTTAGGTGAGCAGCCTTAGCATGTTTAATATGTTACCCCGATTGCCAATTGTACACTAATGCTGTACGGCTAATTAGAATTAGCCGTACAGCATTAGCATACAATTGGTTCTCCCAGTAATTATTGGAACAACCTGTAGTGAGCATACTGTGAAACAGTGTAGATGCTGAAGCTGGTAGGAGGCAAGCTTCTCGTAGAAGTAACCACACCACGGATAAAACATGTCATCACACTTCTTGAATAAAGCATTTTCCTTTCTGTTGGCTGTTTATGGTATTAAAAACCGTTAGCAATCAGCCTTTGTGTACAATTTTTAATGACTTGCTGTTCATGTGCTTGCAGCGAGCCCTTGCCGGACAAATGGGAAGCTCAACTAGATCGCTTCCAGAAAATTCTTATTCTGAAATGCCTGCGTGCTGACAAGGTGACGAACGCCATGCAGGACTATGTGGCAGCAAACCTGGGCCAGAGGTTCATCGAACCACAGGTAATTTTCTTCTACTTTAGTTGACTCATATAGTTTTCATACTGGATTTGAAGATGACATCAACACAATTTACTTTACTTGGATTCTGCAATAATTGTTTTGTTCATCATCATTTGAGCATGACTTCAATTCGTGCCACAACAGCTATGAGAATTGGCTACATGCCAGTTAACAATATAGAGCTTGAATTTTGTGTAAACTTGCTATTTCACACAGCACTTAATATTTCATTTTTATATAAAAGGAACTGGTATATAAAGAAGAACTTACATCATTATAAAAAATTTGGCACGTGATTATTCCAACCACTTAGTAGGCTGTCTTGTTATATCACGAGGCTATTGCTTGATAGGCTTGAAGTTCAAAATTTATTGTGAGCTTTTGATGAGGTACTTATATTTATAGTTATTGAAATAAGCTTCACCAAGTTGTTGTTAATTAGTATTGACGAGAAACCATTTTTCTCACTAGTCTTGTTAAGCCTTGTCCACTTGACAGCAGTATTTTTTCAATTATCAATTTCTAGTACTCTGTTGTTGTGACGCTAGGCTACCAAACTCATGCTAGCCGATTAAAAACATGGAGCTACAGTGAAGACTGTTAATCTATATACATTGTATTGCCAACATAGCCGAAATAGGCAACATGTGTTCGTATTTCAGACAGCAGATCTAAACCTGGTGTACAAAGACTCGTCGCCTACGACTCCATTGATTTTTGTGCTGTCGACCGGAACAGATCCTGCAGCTGATTTGAATAAGTTTGCAGAAGAAATGAAATTCTCAAAGAAGTTTAGTGCTATCTCTCTTGGACAAGGCCAGGTATTCTGCAGCAGCTGAATTTGCGGCATGAACGACAAAAAAAAGTATTGACACTCAGAAGACTAAAATACTTTCTGCCGATTTGCTTTGTAGGGTCCAGTTGCAGAGAACATGATGCGAAGCTCAATGGAGCGCGGCAAGTGGGTGTTCTTTCAGAATTGCCACCTTGCGCCCAGCTGGATGCCTTCTTTGGAGCGGCTCATCGAGCAAATCGATCCCGATAAAGTGCATCGTGACTTCCGACTGTGGCTCACTAGTATGCCATCTCCGAAGTTCCCAGTGTTTATCTTACAAAATGGATCCAAGATGACAGTCGAGCCCCCAAAGGGTATCAAGGCCAACTTGCTCAAGTCCTACTCAAGCTTCAATGACGAGTTTCTCAATTCGTGTGGCGATAAGGTGAGCACATCAGAGTAAGGTGTTCTTGGCAGGCCAAGTGCTGCACAAGTCTAAAGACAAGCGACCTGTAGGCGAAGCCTGTGCAGAAAGGCTTTTTATTGACAGCTGTGCAGCTGCCTTAAAAATTCTACCGTTTCTAAATGTCTGCATTACCCTTGCCGTTGATATTTGATGTTGACTGATTTGTGTGACCACTAATCATATTTTTTTTTATAATTATTGCATCATAGAAAGTGGTAAGTGCTCCGTGATATCTTATTTTATGCTACTCTTATTGTTGTATCCTTGCTTGCTTTAACGCAGATCTCCTCGGATGATGTGCTTCAGCTTGTGCTCTCCTGCTTAATTCTGCTTCATATTGCCTATTTTTTGCCACGCTTGCTTTGTTGCCAAGGCTTCATTCAGCTGCTGGTATTTTGCTGATGAAATCAAGATTTTTTTATCTTTAGATGTGTTGACATCCTAGGACTTTCCTTAGTGTATGTGGATTTCACTTTTCAGTTTGCTGATTTGTGCATCGTACTCACAGTGGCAAAATCTTATGAAGACTGTGCAGCTGCAACCTTGCTGCCATTCTTTTTTCTGTATTTATTTCTGCTTCGGTCAACTGCTTTCTGATTAACGTATGTTGCTAATCATGGATCAGCACGCTATGCTTGGTAGTTTTTGGAGCATTAATCGCATAAACAACTTCTACAAGAACCGGTTCAAAGCAAACGCAGAAGGCTAGGGTTAGATTGGAAGGCTTAAAAGGAAATTTATATATTTGGCATACTGACTGCGATTACATAAACCCTTGTGTGAAGCAGAATGTGCTACCGAGAGCACTTAAGCTGCAAACGGGTTTTTGTGGGTTAAAAAGTGAACAGCCATTTTGATCCTCTTTATTTTCATAGCTAGGATAACGATCGTCATACCGTCAAAGTTTCCAGCAGCAATTGATAAACTAAACGCCTTCCCTGCAGAGATTTGGTACTGGATTTTGGCCAAATTTTTTAAGCTGAATTACAATAAAACCAAACTTCTTGTAGCAAACACAAATTGTACGACTGGAATAGGTGACTTTACTTTTCTAATTAGAGGTGCCGTAGTGTAGCCATCATCAAGTGCTCACAATTTAGGTGTCCTCTTAGATGACTGCATGAAAAATATAATAATCGTAACCTCTGACTGTTCAGAATTAGGACTATTTACTGCAATGGCTTGCTAAAGATCATAGGAGCTGCCGAACCGGTTTGGCCCAGTGGTTAAGGTGCTCGCCCCGACCAAGGTCTGGCCGAGGTCGTGGGTTCGAGCCTCGTGGCGTATGTGAAGCACCTTAATAGAGATTGATTTCTCTAAGGGCACCATACAAATAAATTATATTTATATTTTAATGATTTTCTCTAGAATGGATATTGTAATGCAGTTTAGCCAGGGCTACCAAAAGAGCCACCGAATGTCCACGGTTAGGGGTGAACATCTAGATCTAAGAAATTCAGGCATCTAGTTATGTTTTCTTCCTAAAAAAAACTGTGATGGCTTCTGCTTGATCATCAGATATGCTTACAAAATTCTTACTCTGACCCACAGAGCCTGCAGTGGCTTGGTTACTGAATACTTAGCTCAACCGCTGTGCTAGTGTTACTCTGTTCATGTCCCTAACCTCACTGAGGACAATTAATTAGCTGTCCAAATATTTTACTCAAAGACTGTTAATAATAATAATAATAATTCACTTGATAAAGCGCCCTCAGAGAACTTAATCTCTCTCTAGGCGCTTTACATTTGCTGCAAAGTGAAATGCAATTGAATGGTAAGTAAAATCGTGCTTGAAAAACAAACAAAATGAATAATATGGTTAGGGGTGACATGCACAGGGTCAGCATGCGAATGTGGTTAGTGGCAGCATGCACAGTGTCAGCACGCATAAGCACATCAAGGACGAATCACAGGGACCCGCTAAATGCTGTCCTAAATAGGTGTGTTTTTAGGTTCCTTTTAAATGTGGTCAGGTCAGGGGATGTTCTGACGCAGGTCGGGAGGGAGTTCCACGCTTTGGGAGCATGCGAACTAAATGCACGGTCTCCAAAGGATTTAAGGTTTGTACGAGGTATTTGTAGACTGTCGGATTCCGAAAAGCGGGTGGTACGATGCTTGGCCTGATGGGGTAGTATATCTGACAGATAGGCTGGAGCCATAGAATGAAGGGACTTAAAAGTGAGTGACAAAACCTTGAAGTCAATCCGTTACTTGACTGGTAGCCAGTGCAGGTCGGCGAGAAGTGGAGTAATGTGGCAACTGTGATGCTCACGACAGACAAATCTAGCTGCCGAGTTTTGCACCAGCTGAAATCGCCTGATCGCACATGCTGGTAGGCCTGTAAGCAGCGAGTTGCAGAAGTCGAGACGGGATGTCACGAATGCATGGACCAACTTGGACGTGGTATCTTTATCTAAACAAGCCCGAATTTTAGCAATGTTAT
Organism: Cristatella mucedo; assembly: GCA_009760855.2. Classification (NCBI taxonomy): domain Eukaryota; kingdom Metazoa; phylum Bryozoa; class Phylactolaemata; family Cristatellidae; genus Cristatella; species Cristatella mucedo. The sequence goes on along the minus strand of WPIO01000039.1, from coordinate 3,211,516 downwards.
GAAGCTGAAAATAGGCGGATTTGACTGTGGAGCTGATATGGTCATCTAACGAGAGGTCGCTTTGGAATATGACACCTAGATTTCGAGCTGATTCAACTGGAGATATGCTGGCAGAGCCAATTTTGAGAGTCAGCCTTTCCAATCTCTGAATCACACTGGGTTTGCCCATAACAAGTAAGTTAGTTGATGGTAGAAGCTTTTGCTCTGGGGTTCTAGACAGTTGAACTCAATTGCACATTTCTCACTCAAGGGCACTACTCTTGTGCATCCTTTTCAGCCGTCCTGTGCTGCTACTTCTGTGCCGAGCTACTTACTCACTTCCTCGACTGCTCTCCCGACTTAGGTACGCTTTTCAATTTCTGGTTATATTGTATGACGTAAAGTCTGTTGGCCACAGTTTACTTACCCAAGGCCACTCGGTCTTTAAGTGCACTACAGAAAAATCTCTATTGTTAATAGCAACTCAACTTTTTGGCTTTGTGAAATTACAGGTGGAGATACATGCGAACATAGTTTAAGACTTGGATGGTCACTATAGGTGACGTGCAACTGTTTGCACGGCTTATGTGATCAAGCCGTGCATTTTACCCCTTGACCACCACAATAGATGTGAAAATATTTGTGAATTCTGTGTTGAGGATAACTGTGAGATGTGGTATTGCTTTGTAGTCGATGACGTTTAAGTTGTTACTACTTTCACTCTGCCTGTTTCACGGCGTACAAATTGAAAGACGAAAGTTCGGCCCGCTTGGCTTTAATATTCCATACGAATTTACGGATGGAGACCTGCGAATATGCATTAACCAATTGAAGATGTTCCTTGTGGAATATGAGGATATTCCATACAAGGTAATCCCAGGACAAACTGCCAACAGCCGAGCCGCAACAGGATCTACCTATCGTTTCTACATCAGCTAGCCATCGAAGTGTGTTCATATTCCGTCTTTTGTAACTGGGTTACCTGTTGCTTCTGTTTGAAGGTCCTCAAGTACACTGCTGGACAAATCAACTATGGCGGCCGTGTTACAGACGACCAAGACCGCAGGACAATGATGAACGTTCTGAACGACTACTACCGGCCTGAAGTACTCACCGAGGGTCACGTATTTTCACCATCTGGAATATATAAACAAATTCCTTCCACCAGCGATCATCACGTAAGCTCGTCATATGAAACATGCAAAGATAAGTGTATGTAATGCTAGCAACCGATTGAACCCAGGTATCTATTGTGCGTTCCAGGCGTATATGGATTATGTTAAAAGTCTACCTATAAATGACACACCTGAGATCTTTGGTCTTCACGACAATGCCAACATTACATTTGCACAAAATGAGACCTTCAACTTGTTGAGCGGCCTCGTGAAGCTTCAGTCGAAGACTTCCAAGGGTGGCGGCAAGTCACGTGAAGAGGTGAGCTTTCAAATATTGGTGAAAACTAAAAACTAAAGTACTCCGATTCATCAGTGAGAACCATATTAGGTAAAGATAATGTTTGTTATTCTGGCTGTAGAATAAAATGTGCCCAAAACATGAAAGATTATGCACAAATAGATATGCTGATATGAATCTTGCCTCTGGTTTCGGAGGCAGCTGTTTAAACTGCTGCTGGCAGCACAAATTGTAAGTCTTCCTCTCGAGTGCTACGATGTGTATCTTTTTGCGGCATATTGCTACTTAAATCTCGTTTGTTCTACGTGATTATGCAAGCCTCCATAATAATTGCCAACTAGATAAGGATGTGCCAACGAAAATTCAAGTTACAGCAATTAATTTGATTTTAGTAGTTATACTCTAGGAAGTGCAAGGTGTGTGCACTGTTTCTATGTGACGTTATCATTTAACTTCTCCTTGCATTTTGCAGCGTCATGCATTGCGTTTTCATAGAGAGATAACTGAAAATCTATGGTGAGTCTGGCAAGATGAATTTACTTAATGTTCAGCATTGGGTTTAGCCTGAAAATCGTCGATGTGAAAACCCATGGCAAATTTAATGTAATGTATCTCCGTCTATAACTCCACAAAGTCATAAAGACCATGTCGGTGTTACGTGGGAGAGTTTTGTATAGCACACTCACAGCCCAAGCGGCTTTCGGTATGCATTTGGTAGCCAACAGACTTCGTCTCCCGCAACAAAGAGAAAGTGGGAAGCATAGCAGAGTCAGGAGAGCAGTTGAGGTAGTGAGTAGCATGGAAGTAGCAGCTCAGGACCGCTGAAAAGGATGAGCCATAGTCGGCAGCAGGAGAGTAGTTGTCGTTGCGTAAGAATTGTGGAAGCAAGTTCCACAGTCTAGGACCTGCAGAGCTAAAGCTTCTGTCGCCAACGGTCTTTAAGCGGAGTAATGGAATGGCTAATTTATTGTCCACACAGGACCTGAGGGCGCAAACAGGCTGAAACTGATGCAGCAGTTCAGCTAGTTACGAAGGAGCCAAGCCGTGGCGGGCCTTGTGGGTCAGCGTAAGAACTTTGCTCTGTATCCGTTGCTCAACCGGTATCCATCCTAGCTCATTAAGCAAAGGAGACACGTGCTCAAACCTCTGGAACTTGAAGACTAGCCTTGCAGCCATATTCATAGTCAGCTGCGTGGCCTAATTGCTTTCTTTGGTAGCCCAGCCAATAGGAATTACAATAATCAAGCCGAGACAGAACTAAGGAGCTAGTTAAATATTTTGCAAGCAACTGTGGGAGACAGCTCCTGATCTTGTATAGGGACCGCACGTGATGGCTAGCTGTAGAAGCAGTCTTCTGAATGAAGCTTTTAAAATTGAGTCAGCTATCGAAAACGACTACTAAATTTCGAGCACGTGGTGATGATCGCACAATAGCATCACCTATTAGAAGAGCAAAGTCTTTTAATCCAGCCACATGCTTAATGTGTCCTATGAGCAGCAGTTCGGTTTTATCGTCATTTAATTTCAAGAGTTTTCCGACATTCAGCATCGAATATCGGCAAGGCAAGCATTCAGTTTCTCAGTTGCTGCTGCAGCAGATTCCGACGGTTTGAATGACAAATACAACTGATTATCGTCAGCATAAAAGTGATATCCTATTCCATGGGCCTTAATCACTTTTCCCAGAGGTTGTATATAAATGGAGAACAGCAAGGGACCGAGTACTGACCCTTGAGGGACTCCACAGGTGATCCTTCTCGTGTGTGAGACCTGACCCCCACACGACACGGATTGAACACGATCAGTCATGTAAGATTTAAACCACGCCAGTGCTTCGTCTGCCAGACCGAATGTTATTCTCAATCGTTCAAGCAGAACACCATGATCAATGGTGTCGAAGGCAGCAGACAGATCTAGCACAGCTAGGGCAGTGACATTCCCGTCGTCGTTGCCACGTAGAATGTCATTGTTAACACGGAGGAGAGCAGTTTCAGTAGAGTGCTGCCTCTTAACCCCTGATTAAAATGTTTCTGACATTTCATTATTTTCAATATGTTCGACCAGAGCTACCATGTTGCCACGCCCCAAAGAGCCATTTGCCACTGGCTGTTAGGGCTTTTTTTTAGGGAAAGATGATGTAAAAATTTTTATCAGTCTGAGAATTAGACCAGTAGAAGCAGCTTCAAGGTCAACACACTTGCATTACATGGTGCATTAGCCAGTAATTGCTGAATTTTACGAGTCGAAAATAATTTATTTTATCATGCTTACAGGATGGTGAACGTGAATCGTCTTAAATCATAGACCGGACTTCAGCAGGCGTTTCAATAGCTAGAGCATTATCAAACTGGGTGCAACTCAATCTGCTTCATGTCTACAAGCCCTAGTATGCATTTGATTGATCTCACTTTCGACGTTACCATAATAGCCTTTCAGCCAATTTTGATGATTTCCGTCCAGGCGTTCTTAATCCTTTCACGCTCGAACAAAAGGGGAGCACTGTGACTGCCTATGGTGCTACCAGCGTTGTTATAAGCAGTGTGGCAGGCTACGTGTGCTAGTAACTTAATCAATTTTATGTTTCCTCTGTGAGCAAGCTAGCTGGTTCTTATAATAATAATAATAATATTGCACTTGATAAAGCGCCCTCAGAGAACTTAATCTCTCTCTAGGCGCTTTACATTTGCTGCAAAGTGATATGCAATAGAATAGTAGGTAAAATCATGCTTGAAAAACAAACAAAATGAATTCTTGAACATTGCAGTTGCTCCGTCTATAGAATGACATTCACTGAACATTTAAAACATCATAGCACATCATAAAAAATATGGTTCGAATGCTAGAAGACTTACCGGTACCAAGTAAAATTAATAGATGGTATGCCACCGTCAGAGACTTACTTTTTTCTAAGCGTGTTACATATGCAGTAAAGGAAGCATGATCAAACATTTAGGGGTGGTGTGCACAATTTCAAAAAGCATAATATGGTTCGAAGTAACACGGCAGTAGCCCAATATGCTTGAGGTTAGTACTGTCCCACGCTCAACCATCCAGCATGGTTGTGGAGGAAAATTTTTGGCAGGTTTTGTTGATTGCCTGTCATTATTTTAATTATTTCACAGCTATTTTGCTGCTGTTTGCCAGTTTTTTTAGGGATTCTATAATGCTCAATTTTATTGCAACGTGCTTTCCTTTGAAACCTGCAGGTAGTGGAGGATGCAGTGAGGGATATCATTTCCAAAGTACCGCAGCCTTTGGCAATGCAGCCGATTATGGAAAAGTATCCCGTCATGTATGAGCAATCGATGAACACTGTGCTAGTGCAAGAGCTCATACGCTACAATCGCCTACTGGCAATCTTGCACAAGTCACTTCAGGATCTTCTCAAGGCACTGAAAGGGCTTGTCGTTATGTCACAACAGCTCGAGGAAATGGCAAACAGCTTATACAATAACAGCGTGCCTTCCATGTGGGCCGGAAAGGTATATTTCCGAGTATTACATACATAAACTGCGACTCCATTTAGGGATGTGGTACAGCAGCCGCATCAGTTTGGCTGAGCTCTCTAGCACACAAGGCACGAGAGTGGTCTGGATTTTACGATTATTTTCCTTTGTTTTGCAGGCATATCCATCGTTAAAGCCACTAGCAGCTTGGGTCATCGACCTGATGGCGCGAATGGATTTCATTAACGATTGGGTGACGAATGGAATACCGCCGGTCTTCTGGATATCGGGCTTCTTCTTCCCGCAGGCATTCCTGACGGGCACGCTGCAGAACTATGCTCGCCGAAAGGTCATTTCGATCGACATGATTGGCTTCGACTTCGAGGTAGTAGTTCCTCAAGCTTGTAATCTGGCTATCGTAGCTATCTGCTACCAGCTGACATGAGAAAATTTGCTTTACTGCAAAGCGAACAATCGGCTGCTTTCAGCAAGCATTAGGATCGTAGTGTAGAAGCTATTAATAACAGGGATTGCCCGAGCCAAGGCTCCCACCCCGAATGGTGCTGTCTACTGCTGGCACCGAAGTTAACTAACGAGCATGACAAGGCGGTCTGCCAAGTTTTTGTTTTGTAAATACTGTACCTTGGGTTACTTCAAATTATAGCCGCTTGCGTACTCCTTACCGTGTATGCATCTAACCTTCTTTTCAGGTCGTCCGTGAGGCGCATAGTGAGCTTACTAAATCACCAGCTGAAGGCTGTTATATTCGTGGCCTCTACGTCGAGGGTGCTCGGTGGGATACAATTGCACAGAAGCTGGCCGAGTCGCGCCCGAAGGAGCTCTACACCGAGATGAGTATCCTATGGTTGAAGCCTGCAACTAACCGAAAGGCTCCGCAGTCTGGCATATACGAGTGTCCGGTCTATAAGACTATGACGCGAGCAGGTAGGTCTCTTGTTGCCCGATATTACAACGACTTCCAAATATGATGAAAATAGCTGCCTTCTTACGCAAAAGACTGCTCATTGCATGGTCTATCGCTAGGCATTTACTAAAAAAAAATGCTGCCCATCTGATCAACTGGCTGCTTTTTTTACGAAGTTGATTTGTTATAATCTTAAAATGTAAAATGAATTCACTCGTACCATTGAAGCAGAGAAAAATAGTCAATGTAAAAGCAAATGTCGAATTCCTTTATAAGAAAGAGCTTGGAAGGACCATAACCTTCACTAAGTGTCTGCAGATCTTCAAATGATTATCAACCCCTACAATAGGCCAGTTTTCTTAGCTGGTTAGTTTGTCATACTCGCTGACATCATGCTGAAATTATGCCCGTTGTGATATTGATAGTTCTACTAAGGCATTACAGCAATGATGAGTGTCATGTCAAAAATGAGAGATAACTTGCACATGTAACTACAACATTCAATCTCATAGCTAAATTGAACATGTCATGCTGCGCCTGTCTTCGGTAAGCAATGGGCGTACATACATAGAATCTGGCATGTGAATTTTGCGAAACCTTAAGACCTTGACATTTTTGCTTCCATATCAAGGTGCAGATGAGCTACTTATGAACGGATGAGCTACCTTCTATCTTTCTTTTGCCTTTCTGTTCAGTCCTCCATCCAAACTTCTTCAGTGATGGAATGCTACAACACCAGCTACCAGTTGTTATGGATGAGTTTGCATTTCTGATTAAGTACAAGGTATTCCCTCATCCAGGTGTCCAAGGTTTTACAGCATGTTGATTTATCAGACCGTTTTTCTAGCTTCTTTATCAGGGTCTTAGATAAGATCGATCCCTGGGATGACACCCCACTGGACTCTTAAACCTCTGTTCCTTGCTTTACCTCAATTTCGATTTCAAGAATTCAAAAATTAAGAAATTTACCTTCAAGATTGACTCGGCCAGCATATCGTCGCAGAGCGTTTACACACAATCTGGATGTACTGTTCTAAAATGACCTTTTAGTAGGTAACCACACCAGCTTAGTCTAGCCAGCCTACTCTCGGATAACTACCTATTTGTAAAATTGGGACCTTCTTAGACAAGGATATTACGGCCAAGCTGGTCTGTACTGTTGTGACATCGCGTCTTGAATTCATTCTGATACTACTCGGAGGCCTTTCACTCGGTGCAGTAGGATATTTACAGTGAGAGTAAAACTCGACAGCTAGGATTTTCAATCTAGCGGTGCTGTACAAATTCTTATCATAAGTATTTTTATTGTAAAGTATATGTTATACTGCAACCTTTTGTGCAGAAAATACCCCCGCAAACTTTGTGTGAGTGACCAGGGTAAGAGTTAAAATTGAAATTTACGTATTTTCCTAAACATTGCAGAGGGAGAAATCACCAAAATGTCTTGCATTTAATGCAAAAATACATTTGCATATGAAATTAAAATTTCACAGGTAACCACAAAATTAAATTATGGCATCATGCTCCCAAAGCCTGGAACTCCCTCCCAACCTGCGTCAGAACATCCCCTGACCTGACCACATTTAAAAAGAATTTAAAAACACCTCTTTAGGACAGCATTTAGTGGGTCCCTGTGATTCGTCCTTCATCTGCTTATACGTGCTGACACTGTGCATGTTGCCACTAACCACATTTGCATGCTGACCCTGTGCATGTCACCCCTAACCATGTTATTCATTTTGTTTGTTTGTCAAGCATGATTTTACTTACCATTAAATTGCATTTCCCTTTGCAGAAATGCAAAGCGCCCAGGAAGACATTGATTTCTCTGAGGGCGCTTTATCAAGTGCTTTATTATTATTATTATTATCATGAAATGTGTATAAAAACCCGTATGCGGGTTTTGTATTTGACATGTCTACCTTTATTGTCTGTTACTCCATGTAGTCATTGATGCACGGTATTGATAAGTCGTTCTCAGCAATTATGCATCATAATTATTACTAAGCTTTACATTAATGCTTTCTAGTAATAAAAATAGTATTATAAATCCAGAAGCCTTAAACCCACCAGTTTAGTTTAGTGTAGTTCAATTTATCAAGATGAGGAAGAAAAATGACTTTATGGAAGCATCTCTGCAGTACTCGTCTCTTCCCCGGGTTCATTCATTGCGTTGTTCTGTCTATATACATTATAATTTTTATTCATTTTAATTATCTAGAGTGCGAATCAGTTATTTTTACTCATTTCCATGGGGAAATATTTATCAATTTTGTTGTCATAAAAGCAAAGTTTATTTAGATTGTCATGGCCATTTTCTACACGTTTTGGGCGTAAGGAATTGAAAAATATTACTCACTACACAGGAACAAAAGTTACTTACATAGTATACCTACCATCGACCGGCAGTCAAGGACTAACGTAGGTCATGACAATACATCCTAGCTAAGGCCAAGTCTAGCTTCTATAAGAAAGTAGTTAAATCACAGATGTACCACCAACATTGCCGATGTTGACCAACTATCTCATGAATCTCACTCAGCATCTATATATATCTCACTCAGCACTATACCTAGCGATCCTTTGCGGCAATCTAGCATATTGATTTTTCTAGCTTTTCTATCAGCAAGATAGATCAATCCAATCAGCCTTTTCCAAGATAACATCTCATTTGGACTCTTCAGCCTTTGCTCCCTGCTGTACCCCAGTGTCCACCTTCAGACATGTTAATGCTGATCTCATCTCAAGTTCTAAGATGCCTAGTGATAGTCTCGAGCCGCTCAGAGCTGCTTCGTCTGCTGCTGCTGCTGCTTCTGCTGTTGATGTCCTGTTATAATTGAACTTTTAGTAGATGACCACATAAACTTCAGGGTCAGTGCTGCCTGCCTTTAGCTAACTAACAATGCAAACATTCGGGCTTACTTAGGTAAGTGTACCTACTATAAAAGAATACACAATGGTCTAGCCAAATTGGCCCATGCATTGCACTGGTAACATCCCATTAAATTAAAGCTTCTGTAACTCACTCCTTGCAGATCTTGTTGCAAAACTCGGAAATAAGGCTTGTCTGTTAACGTTGTGAATTGCCACATTACACCGCTTCTCAGGGAGTTGCAGTTGCTCCCTATCAAGTAACGAATCGACGTCCTGCTATTCTCTGACTGCTTCTCAGCAATCCAAAATGCCTACTCACGAGGCTTCCCATTGTAGCGCCCATGCCCCCGATTCCAGTTTTATAGCCGTGCCTCTAATCAACCGCAAATCGTTTGGAGACAGTGCCTGCAGTTTCTATGCCACCCAGCTCTTGGAATTGCAAATGTTATAACTATTTGCTTAGCATGCTTTCTTTCCAGCATATGTACATTTCTTAAAAAAAGATTTGCTTTTTTAGGGTGCTAACAAATGTGTATTATGTCCTAGTCATGCAGTTGCTGTCACTATACTCTGTTCTTTTGTGCATAGTGTATGGCTTTGTGCATGCCTGAAAGTGCCCACGTGCTCTGAGTGTGTGTGTGTGTGTGTGTGTTTGCATATGTGTGTGCCTATGCATGCATGAAAATGCATGTGTTCTGCAGATTAAAGTAAAGTTAAGGTCAGCTGATCAAGCAGCTTTGTTTTAAATAGCAGCAGAAGAGTCTTAATAAGCATCGCTTGCATCGGGCAATAAGGAATTGACTGCTTCAGGACTCAGCTAACTCGAACCAGCCAGGGCTGTGAAGTGCGCGCACCTTACTCCTGGGCCAATGACCCAAGCACAATTGTTCTTGATGTTCCCTATATGCTTAACTTGATAATAGTATTTGAATATTATGCAAATAATAATTTTAAAATTAATTCTCCATTTGCAGGAACGTTGTCCACAACGGGTCACTCAACAAACTTCGTCTTCAATGTGGAAGTGCCTACTGACCAAGAGCAGAAGCACTGGATCAAACGTGGCGTGGCACTGCTGTGTGCACTCAATTACTAAGAGCTTAATGAAATCGTGGCTCAGAATAAAGCGTGCCTTCATAATTACTACGTGCCAGTGTAACCCAGTATCTCACTCTGGAAGCATGTTATTTTAACCGCAACTCGCGTGATTTTTTATGTATTGATCCGTCCAAAATATTTTTAATGTGCTGATGTGGCCGATTTTGTATTTTGAAGGAATTAAAGCTATTAAAGCAAAACTTGAATTTTAATTTAATATGCTAAATGCTAAATAGAAGCCATGAAGTGCTTTCATAAAAATAATTCGTATATATTGCAATTCAATAGAACTACGGTATGGTTTCTTAGTGGCCTGCCTCCTTTAACATGCCTATAGCACTACCACTAGGTTAAGCATGCTCGAGCTGTTACTGGAAGTTGCCTAGAGTTTGCCTCTAGTAGAACTATACCTCTTTATAGGTACTTGAAATATTGTGCACATAAAGGATGTCAATTTTTTAATGATCATAGGTACAATTTTAACATGCATAAGCACACAACAAATCACACGAACATAGCTGTAAAACCACCTGTGAGGAGTAGGTGGTTTTATAACTTCTTTTTTTAAATGTCAAGTCATGATGCTAAATAAGGAGCATGTTCAGGATTTGAAAGCATAGGAATTGAAAGCAGGGACTCCAAACAATTTGAGGCTTTTTAGAGGTACTGACTGCTAAGCGACTTGAGTCGAATGAGAACGTGGTATGATCGGAAGCTTGACTTAAAAGGATTTTTAGATAGGTTGGTCAGAGAAAGAAATTTGACACCTAAAGGTGGGTGACATAATCTTGTAGTCAGTGAGCTGGTTTTCGGGGAGCTAGTGCATGTCCGCGAAAAGTGGTGCGATAGTGTTATTGCGGCATTCACAAAAACAAGCGTAGCTTTAGAGCTTTGCACCAACAGTAAGCGTACTATTTAAAGGCGGGAAGACAGCTAGAAGTGGGATACAGAATGTTAATGCATTTGTGTAGCACCCTAAAAGAAGCATAAGAGTTGACAATTGATAGTCACATTTAAATTGCATGATCAAACACTTTAGGAAGTGATAGCATCTAAGTGACGATTTGCATAGAATTAAGAACATGCTGCAAGGAGCATGTGAGTATTTAGTTTAGTCCTGAAATTTTGTCAAATAAACTGGCATAAGGCCTGCAAAGACAAAGTAAAGTGCTCGCTCATCACAGTCGAGGTCCCGGGTTCGATTGAATCCTGCTGCAGTGGGCGATCCTTTATTGCCAACTGCAAGCGGTGGTGATAGCCATTAAGGCTCTTCTACCGCTATACAAAGTAGGCTGTTAAACCAGCTAATATATATTTATTGATTTATTTACAAATTCTATCGATGGAATTCATCACTAGCAAATTAAGAGCCTTGCGGTCTGCAGTTCAAGGTATAAGATGAGCATTAAGATTATTTCTAGTCGGAACAAGAAGCTAGCGTCATACCTCGCAGCACCATGTAAACAATTTGCAATGCTGGTGTGAGGCTTATACTCAGAGTGACCAATCATTTTTTGCTGACACAACGCTAACCTATTTCAAATGTGAAAAATAATTGACGTACTTTGTTCATCTGGTAATAATATCAGATCATTTTATTGCCCTACGAAAAATAAATCTTTTTCTGGGCATCTTACATAAGCAGGGAATTAAGATTTTTAATTGGTTATGTATAGCATGCAAAGAGTCGACATGCATCAATACATAAAAGACAATTCACATTGACCGAGAAAAAGCTGTGCGAAACAGTTGGGTTTTGCTTCTTTTAAATCTTTAAATTCCACCTTTTTATAAATAGCTACAGTAGAAGCAATAACGAGGGTTTGGTAGCTTGCACTATATAATGCTTAGGCCGTTGCGAAAAAGCATAAAAGATGACACCCAGGGACACCGGTTAGTACGGCCGCCGCTGATTACCGAAACCAGACGCGAGCTCCAGCCTTTTGGGCACATGAGCTGAAGGCCCATCGAAAGATTTCAATTTCAAATTCAATTCAATTCAATTCAAAATTTCAATTTATTTGGATGGACGGTTAGACGACTGGAATACGACAAGCGGGTGGTTCGAGAATCCCATGGAGAAGCAAGGAGTATTGACAGGCAGGCTGTTGCAAGCGAGTGAAGCGGTGAGCCGTAATGGCTCACTAGGTAAGGTGGTTGCTTTTCCGAGGTCGTGGGTTCGAATCCTGTGGTGGGCGATCCTTTATCGCCGCTGCAAGCGGTGGTGATAGCCGTCAAGGCTCTTCTGTCGCTATAATCTGTCGCTTCTATCTGTCTCTATACAAAAAGAGGCTTTTAAATCAGCTTGTATTTATTTATTTATTTAAGTGACCTGCGAGCCAGACAAAAAATTTTTACAAATCAATTTGATGCTTGATATGGAGCCGTAAAAGATCAGATACCCCAAATGCTGCGATTTGGCAGCTACGCAGTTGACGACAAGCCAAATGACCTTATGTGCATCGCACCAATTTGAGTCGATTAAGGCTCAGGCCGGGAGTTCTGAATACAGAGAATTGCAGTAGTCTAGACACTGCGTCATGACTGAATGAACCGAGTTTTGCTGCCGTACTCCTGTCTAAGTAGGCCCTGACTTTGGAGCTGCTTCTCAGTTAAAAATGGGCAGACTTGACAGTGGAGTCATTTTGGAATAGAACACCCAGGTCCAATATCCGGTATCCGATGCTGTAAACACTAGTTTTAGTTAAGCTTTCTCGATCGTTTATTATATAGCTTAGGTACTTTAAGAGTGGTTAATTAAAAAAAATTCAAATAGGCAAATCCACGTGTAAAAGACTTACAAAAGACTACATTCTAGAAGTAGGCTGCCATTGAAAACTCACGTACTGAGTGTAATGTGCAGGCGTGCTGCAGCTGCACCTCCGGAGCTGTGAGAGCTTACGGAATATTAGATTTGTAATGAGACTGTCTAAAGGAAGTCTCTACAGGCATAAGAGAGGGACTACTACTCATTTAAGGCGGCAAGCCTCTCCAGTCTGTGGGGATTAGATCGCATGGCATCCTAAAAAGACGTATTTACCCTATATAGGCTTTCTGGAAATAATTTTGGCAACTTATTACTTTTAAAATCAACATGCCGATTCAGGATTGTCATGAGCGAGGAGGCTGTCTACCCATGAGCGTATTGAGCGGGTACTAGATAGGTGCCGGACGATACGATTGGTTCACTCGGGAAAGGTCAAGGTTTAGCCTATTCTGGACGGCGCCTGCTCTAAGATCCATGCATTTGGGTATCTCTCCCGATATGAGTATTTTATGTGCGCTGCCACCTGCTCGCTAAATACCGATTCCCCAAGGACCGTATTATGTTTTTTGCGTGAATGCAAGCGAACTAGAGAGCTCGGGACTCAAAGTACACCGGATCAGCAGATTCTACTCGAAAACCTTAGCTTACGAATACACGTTTGTAGATGCGAATACACAAGCCTTGTACACGTCGACCAGAGCTCGTTAGGGAGCACACTCCTACATCGGGGAGTAGAGAGAGACAACAGCGAACTCCATCTTGGTCTTGAGTAAGCGTAACGTGAAATCAGTGGTGCAAAATTAACATGGATGCTATTGAAAACAATAACATAAATTAGACATTTGTGTAGTGCCCTGAGAGAACTAAATCTCTTTCTAGGACCTTGAAGCAAGATGTCTTACACGACCTATTTTCCCTTTTTCCTCTAAACCTACCAATCCGAGACTAGGCTGTATTGTCCAATTTACTTTAAAGAATGTAGTGGATGAGTGCCTGAGGCCGAATTTACTCAGTTTCTAATTTGAACTATGCTAAGGAGAAGGAACTAATGATTATCATGGACTGGCAGTTTAATCATTAGGAGGTTTTGGTAGCTTATTGTAAAGATACTGCCCTTGTACCTAAGCAAGGTTCAGTACCTAAGGTGGTTGTAATTTGATGCGGCCAGGTAGGGGTCACCCCACTTAGCCAAGCCTGCTGTTTGACTTGGAGTTGGATGAGCGTTAGCGCGCCTCAAACTGAGCAATCGAAGGCACAAAGCTTGTGGGTCGAGTCGCGGAATCGGCTTCGAAGTTTTCCCCACGCGCAGTACCCGCACCTCGAACGATGGATGACTAGCGGTCATGGACCGAACGGCTAGCCACAGAAGACCACGATGTCTCAAATATCTGAGCCTTAATAATAATAATAATAATAATAATTCACTTGATAAAGCACCCTCAGAGAAATTAATCTCTCTCTAGGCGCTTTACATTTGCTGCAAAGTGAACCTGAAGTTTAGCATCAGCTGCTAATGCTCGTGTATTCCGCATTCCCGCGAAGTAATTCGTAAGGCTCACCTGGGTAGGAGCCCTTGGCGAGTTGGGAAATGCCCTGCTTGTGAGCTTCCGTGACTCAGTCACAGGTACCTCAAGCGTGATAGTTATAATAATAAAACATTTGATATAGCGCCCTGAGGTAACTCGATCTCTTTCTAGGCACTTTAAATTTGCTGCAAAGGAAGCACGATCAAATGGCTAGTGTAACCATGCTCAATAAAAAACAAGAATAACATGGTTAGGGGTGACATGCACAGGGTCAGTATGCAAATATGATTAGTGTCAGCATGCACAGCGTCAGCTCGCATAAGCACATAGAGGACAAATCATCACAGGATTCACTAAATGTTGGTGATAAATAGATGCTTCTTAGTTTCTTTTTAAATGTGGTTAAGTCAGGAGATGTCGTGACGCAAGTCGGGAGTGAGTTTCAAGCTTCGGAAGCATATGAACTAAAGGCACGGTCTCCAAAGAACTTGAGGTTCGTACTAGGTATAGGTAAATAATTAGATTCCGAAAAGCGGGTGGTACGATGCTTAGTCTGGTTGAGGAGTAGATATGATAAATAGGCTGGTGCCAAAGAATGAATGGGCCTAAAAACGTAAGCGACAAAGCCTTGAAGTCGATGAGTTACTTGACTGGTAACCAGTGCAGGTCGGCGAGAAGTGGTGTAATGTGACAACTGCGACGCTCACGACAGACATGCCCAGCTACAGAGTTTTGCACCAGCTGTAAGCACCTGATTGCACTGGCCGGTAGGCCAGCAAGCAGGGAGTTACAGAAGTCAAGACGGTATGTCATAAATGCATGGACCAACTTAGATGTGGTATCTCTGTCTAAACAAGCCCATATTTCAGCGATGATATGTAGCTGAAAGTAGGCGACTTGACTGTGGAGCTGATGTGTTCATCCAATGAAAGGTAACTTTGGAACATAACACCTAGATTTCGTGCAGATTCAACTGGAGATTTGCTGGCAGAGTCAATTTTGAGCGTTTTTCTTTCCAATTTCTGAATCACACTTGGTTTGCCCATAACTAGTAAGTTAATTTCATCATCATTTAATTTAAGAACGTTTGCTGCCATCCATGTGCGGATGTCATCAATACATGCAACTAGGGAGTTAAGAGTTTTGGCCCTTGTGAGAGGGCAGCAGCCACCGCAGGAGATTACTTTGGTCCTCGGACCTCCCTTCCGCTTTCGGGACTGGTTCTATCGATGCTTCTCACGTTCTACCTCTAGCCCTAATACTTGGAGTCCCCTAGTAGGAATACATATTTCCCCAGTTGTTGTTGGTGCATGCGGTCTTGTTAGGGAAAGGTATATGAAACTTTCGCTTGTATAGTACTAGCCTCGCGACAGGGACTTGGCATGGAGCCTGCATGACTAGGACGTGTGGCGGTCGAGTGGGAAGTCGTCTACTTGTATCGCTCCTAGGCTGCACTTCTTTTCCAGTTTATACTCGACCTCTTGCCGGTGTAATCGCCAAGCACGCTCTTGGCTTTCACCTTTATTCAAATGACACACAGCTATATACATACCTTCGCTTCCATCCCTTCCAACCGTTCAGCACATCAAATTCTCTCAATTCTCTTGCTGCATGTATGCACATGGATGGCAACAAACCTTCTCAAATTGAATGACGATAAAAAAAATCTACTAGTTATGGGTAAAATATGTGTGGCTCGGAAATGGGCTAAAGCTCAAAATCGGCTCTGTCACAGTGTCTCCTGCAGCATCTGCGAAAAATCTAGGTATCTTGTTCCGAAGTCACCAGACGACCACATCACTTTCATGGTCAAGTCTGCGTACTTTCAGTTACGTAAAATTGTTCAAATTTGAGCTGCTAAGACAAGTGCAGTTCGATTGTGTGCAGGTTCCTCTGATAAGCCGCTGGTGAACAGCTGTTATGAGCATCACCGAGAGGAGCCGGTGCACAGCTGTGGTCCGCCTGTGATGTGGCGTGGACACAGGCCGGTAACCCACTGGTGAACAGATGGTTGATTAACCATCAGGGTAGGCCGGCTCACAGTTGTGGTCCTCCTAGATGAATCATCGGGGTCGACCAGGGGACAGGAGCAGTCGAGGAGAGGAGAGTCGAGTGGGAGAAGGGGGCAAAGGGAGCCATGCGTCCTTTGGCTCCCTCGTGCAATAAACTCCGTCGTGCAATAAACTGTTGGCCTTGGTCATCGGCTGGCTTTCTGCTGTGCGAACCGAACGACAACAAGGACACCAAATTCAAATTGGTCCATGCAGATGTGACAACCAGCTGTAATCCTACTGCAACGGAGACTCAAGATAAACCAGCCAGATTACAACTAATAATCGTTATTTCAGGCTCTGAATTATGTCTGCTAGGAGCCGATTATGCGAAATCTATGGCCGAGGCTGCACACAAGCCGATGCAATGAGGCAGGCAGTCAGTTCTGATGCCGGACTCGGTTTTTGGCATTTGACATTATTTGAGCTCTAGGCCGGAGCCCTTGGAGTACGTCCTGGCGGCAGTTGAATGCCTGCAACCCTCTGCTGCTGTCAAATAGATTAGTCTACGTTATGGATGTGAACTTGTTATGCAAAGGCGTGAGTGCTCTTCGTCGCTGCCGCGTTCCTGCTACTGTCAGCATACCGGCGTGCATCGGTGCAGCACCCACAAGTCGCTAGCCGCGCCACGAGGTTCAAGCGACCTCGGTATTCGTCGCCCGTCGGCGCTGAGACCAGCGCCGCCGTGAGCGCTGCGCTTGCGGCGACCAGTCCTGACTGGTTGGGAAGCTGCGTTTGTATCGCCGGAAGCTGCGTTTGTATCGCCGGAGGCTGCGTTTTGTATCGCCGGAGGCTGCGTTTGTATCGCCGGAGGCTGCGTTTGTATCGCCGGAGGCTGCGTTTGTATCGCCGGAGGCTGCGTTTGTATCGCCGGAGGCTGCGTTTGTATCGCCGGAGGCTGCGTTTGTATCGCCGGAGGCTGCGTTTGTATCGCCGGAGGCTGCGTTTGTATCGCCGGAGGCTGCGTTTGTATCGCCGCGAGCCGTCCGTTAGCGCCGCTCCTACGCCTGTCAACAAAGACTGGTCTCACAAGCCCCTCTTAAAAAAAGTGGTCGTCGTTGGGAAAATTATTACCCCTCAGGAAATCGACTCCCCGTGGGGCTCAGCTCCGACGGCCTCTTTGCCCCCCCCCCCCCTGCGCCAGAGAGGAGAGCGACAGTCCGACGAGCCTCTGGAGCCTCCTCCCCCCCCCGGAAGCCTGGTAGCGTCCGACGGGCTTCTGACCTGAGTGTGTGGGAGGCGTCCCTGAGGGTCGGCCAAAGGGGCTCGCGCCTCGCAATGTACTTCCGTGAAAGATGAATGGACAACTGCGTGCCGCGAGTGAGCGCAACGAGGGGCCGGCGCACGGACCACGCGAGGACTAGTGGACGCGCAGGCAACTCGGCAACAAGGCGAAGCAGCACACGAGGGGTGACCTCGACGCCCTTCGCGCGCCGGCGCCGCTAGTTAACGCTGACATAAGCAAATGAATGGTCGCCCGCGTTCGCCAAGCATCGCAATGCGCTCAGCGAGCGCCAAGTGACGAGCGCCGGCGACCGCGACTGGGGGGGGGACTAAAGAGCCGCTTGCCGTAGCGCGCCGCTATTTCGACTGCAGCGCTGCGGAAAGTAGGCTGCGAAACGTCCGCAGCGCGCCTTGACAATAACCAGTCAACCGCGGGACCTTGGCCGGAGGCGGTACTGTTTGTTTTGGTCGAGGCCAGGACATTGAATGCTTACGTCACATGGAGCTATCCCCCGCTCTGCCTGCAGCGGTTTCGTGTTTAGCGATGGCGCCGTCGGGCTAGGTGCCACCAACGAGCTCAGTTGCTGTTACCGACGTGTACACACCATTTATTTTGCAAACCGGATATGTTTCAGGCAGTGCTGCTCGGTTCGGCGACTAGGCTGCATTACACATCCCATTGGTGGATGAACCTGCCCAATAGCATGACGAACGGCAAAAGCCCTCCGGCTATTGCGCTCGCAAGTATCTCCATAATAGTACAACGATAGTAACAACAACAAAGTATATGCATAGCTACCTAAGACGCATATCGATGTAATAGTTTAAAAAGCATGCACAGCTGCCGCATGCGTTTGCTCATAAAAGGCGACTAGGCCGGACGAAGCGAATGCTGCGTGGAGAAGGCGAGCTTTTATCTGGCTTTAAATGTCATCAAGCCGGGTAATATCGCGATACCAATCTAAGTAGATTTCGAGGCTTCGAATGCTTAAAAGCCGTCTCGTTGTTTTTGCCCACTGGTTAGGGGGTTTGCCTTTAAAAACCAAGATCAAGGTGAATGATTTTGAAGCCTGAGGTCGTGGGCTCGAGCCGCGCGGCATTTGCGAAGTGCCTGAATATAGATTAATTTCTCTTAGTGCGCTATGCAAAAAACTATTATATATATATATATATTAAACTGGAAAGCAGTTTCCGAAAGATGCGAAGTGAATGCCTAATATAATCCGCATGTTGAGCCGGGTTGTGCTTATGCGTGCTGACACTGTGAATGCTGCTACTAACCACATTTGCATGCTGACCCTGTGCATGTCACCCCTAACCATGTTATTCATGTTGTTTATCAAGCATGATATTACTCACCATTCAATCGCATTTCCCTTAGCAGCAAATGTAAAGCACTTTAAAAGAGATTGAGTTCTCTGAGGGCGCTTTATCAAGTGCATAATAATTATGATTATTATTATTATTGCATTCCAGAATTACGCGTCAAGGCATGCACACACCAGATGCAGGGATCACAAAGAAAACGCACGCACGCACGCACGCACACACCACTGAGCTTCTCTGCCAGCGGCTCTCGGTTGCTCGCTGAAAACAGTGGAGTGATAACAATGGGAAGATTTGAGGCTGACCAAGATTCCATTGCTTTCTTACTCAAGTTTTTTTGAGGTCGAATTTCGAATATGCATACTTTAGTACGAAGCCAATTTTATTTAATATATTTTCTTTTTCTTGACTAACAAAACTACCGAATACTTATTAGAATGCACTGCTTTATTAAGGATTGAATGATAACAGGGAACTGAAGGTCAGCTCTTTACTTTAAAATGTCAAGGAGTGCTCCGCTGATGTTGGAATCACCTTGACACCGAATTGATTATAAAGAGCTTGAGGGGGAGAATACTGATGACGCTGAAAGAGTTCTCCACTGACAGAATGAGAGGATGTGCCGATGGTCACCCATTCATTAGGCCACTACAGAAAAATCTAATGGAATCTGTGCAGAGAGAACTGCGACCAAAATTTTAAAATGTCTAACCAATAAGAGACAATTTTTACTAGATTTCACTTGTAATAATACACTTGCAGATAAGAGCTTGTTGGCAACATGTCCGTCTACGTTTTCAGTGCTTAGATCTTTGGAATCGAAGACGGCGTGTCCAATTTTTCCGCATCGTGAACGCGTCCCCTCCACCTCGGTATTGGTGTATCGTCACCTTCTTCGGAACCAGATAACGCCAGCGTCAGTAGGGTGCACGGCAAAAGGTCTATCATAAGCGCGTGGTGAGCTACTAGTGACTTCAGACTAGGCCAGTCTTTGTCGAGACCCTGCAAAGAAACGTTTTGTGGCCACATGAAATATATGTAAATGTACACCAATGCCATGACGGCGGCATATGCATATTGGTACCGAAGCAGGATATTTGTTACACGGTCAAATTATTGCGGCCAGAATCCTTCGACTAAGGCCTAGCAGCAATTGCGTACTGATAAGCATTTTCGATTGGTATTTAACCCTGAAAGGCCTGTTAGACCCTTCTCTTGGATTGTTTTTAGAAGCTGTACAGATATGCTACCATAAGAATGTCAATGGGAAACTTGATTTGTGATCCATAAGATTGGAGCATAGAATGCCTCAGTTTAAGCAGAGAACCGCCAAGACCTCTCTCGTTTATGCAAAAGAATAAAGAAGCGAGTGGTAAGGCCATTGGATGCGAGAATCCCGACATACAAATTCGTGCTTACGATTTCAGCCCCATTATTCTTCCGTATGTATGGTTACCAATGACACTAGGGTGTGAAGAGCATCTTATATTCTAGCCGAGTACAGGGGCGGGAAAATGATCTGGTTGCTAAGAAGACGTCACTGCGCAAATGCTTTCGATTTGTGTCAAGAGACCCAATGCTGGCCAACGGACGGTTTGTCTACCTATTTCTTACAGCACTAAGTAGCTTCGTCCGGCAACTTCGATAAGAATGTAAATAAAGATAACGTTGGCCCGATGGTAGAGGAGGGTCAATGAAATCTTCACGGTATTTTTTTACATTGGATGAAGTCAAAACATCCGGCTGTACCTTAGCAGAACAAAGAATGCTATCTTGTCAATATCACTAGTAGCAGACGATTTAAAGATCCTAGCGTTACGCAAAATGAGACAAGCACGAACCATCAAGGGGGAAACAGCTAGCATGATCACTGCAGAGCGGCTGTAGGCACATCATCACCAGCTGGTTTGCCTTTTAAAACAGCTCTTAGTAGCGTTTTCGGCTGGCATACTGTCCTTGAAAATAAAAGTCAAGGCCATTTAATTTCACCGCTTCTATTAACGACGCGGAGTCTCCTATGCGAAAGTCAAAATTTAAAACTTCGGCACCCTCAAACCATCATTGATCTATCGTGCGACGCTGGGCTAACGTAAGCCTTTAATTATTAAGAGTAAAGCGTGCCTTTTTAAACTTTAGCCTTACTAAGACGAACTACGCCAGTTCCAAATTTTCGTATTTTACATCTATGATAACCATAAAATGCACGGTCTCTCTGAATGAATGAGCGGCTAGGAAATTAGCACAATGTGTCAGTCATTGTAGTTTCATGTCGAAATGGTGTAAGTAATACTTATGCTTTTCCTTTTTAGTGATAATATCCACACGACTGTGGTATAAAATATCATTAAGGTAGTGCTAGCAGGCAGAGACGCCTACTTCAGACCATGTGCACGACGTTGGTGCGATGTCATCATGATGGGGCCCCTTCCACGAAGATTCGTTGTTCCAAATGATACTCAAGCCTGCATGGGTACGGCTGGTTTTAATCTTTAGGCTAACATGTTAGCATACAAGCAGAATCCAACCCAGAATCTCAGGAACTACTATAAAATTAAGGACCAAATATGTCATTATCTCTGGCTTAGATATTATAAAATATTATCTGAAGTGACCCTTAAGTGGGCTGTTCTTCATGCTTCGCACAGTCTAAATTCGGCCACCTTCGGCTTGAGAATGTACAGTTAGATGGGTTTAAAAGCTAAAATTTATTGAGTAATCAAGTTACAGCAAATCAAAACTAGAAGTTCAATCTATTTGCTTTTACTACATCACGATTCAGCAACCAAAGCAAGCTCATAACAGCACGGAGTAGATTGATATGCAGATGGGCCAAGATCGCAGCACTGTAATGTAACAAGTTTAATTCTCAACGGATTAATAGTAGAAATGGCTAGGTAGGTACGATCATCGTCGACAGCTGTTCATCAAATCCACGAGAAGAATCTTCGAAACGCAGACAGCACGAGACAGATAAACATTCTTCTCGATCCAAAAAGAGATTAGCATACCGCAATCGTTAAGGTTCCTCGTCGAACATTTCCACGGCATGCGAACGTTTTCTGCGACTCTGAACCACGTCTGCACCACGAAGCACACCCTCGCGACAGTGCTAAGCTTCACTGCCGCGGGACCGAAAGTTTCTGAAATCAGCTCCCCGAAGCATTCTAGCGACTCGTAGATGCCGCACAGGTGAAAACCGGTATGGCAACGATAGCAGAGTACGGCAGCCATCAAAACCACCCACACCTTAATAAAATGTCCGTCCTTAATATATAGCCATATGTTCCGCAGCTCGCGAGGGCCGTATCTGTCCCCATACGTAAGAGGAGTGCAACTGACTTATCCAGGACCTCCGATCGCATTTGTAAGGTCCAAGCCATGGATTAAAGCATAACCTGATCCTAACGATTATAACTCAATAACTTCAATAATCTCGTTAATATCTTGATCTGGCTGGTTTAGCATGCCAGCGCTCTATTAAATATGCGGGCAGAAATATCTTAAGTTTAAATTATGAACATTGCTTAAGCGAGTAAGAAATGGACGTAGGCTATCCTGCTCAGCTAATAATACCGTAAATCAGACAGCGGGTTTCCGTAGCTACAGCAATCAGACCAAACAGTGCTGCGTGAGCGACGAGTCGTAGCGAAAGTTTCACAGCTCGGGCAGCGCGCAAGCGGCTATCTGCTCTTACCTTTAGCTTGAATGTCCCACTCTGACTTGCTTCGATGAGATAATGCAAAATGCCCGACGCTCTGATAGACCTGGGCGCCACCATAGATAAGACAAGCGATCCTTTATGGATGGAGCTGGGTCGAATGACGAAAGCACCAACTTCCTCCGAACGAAGAAGCTGGTTAGCCTGAGATCTAAACAGCGATTTATGATAGCCGCTCATTGTGCCGGAAGCGTTAATGGTCGGCCACGAAGTATTTCTAGCGTATCTTGCACGCGGTTCAGGTTTAGAGAGACCCGTGTATCTAGTCACAATTTTCCAGTGTATCGCAAGCCTTTTCTAATTAAGAAAGCCTAATCTTTGTAAGGTCATTTTAAAATAAGTTGCTCAATTAAGATTGGTCTCATTAACTGCCAGAAATCATGCAGCTACAGGGAACACAAGAGCAGGAGAATTTGATGCTTTCAAGCAGGATGATCTGCTGTGCACATTGGCCTGAGTACGAACCCTTTATTGCCAATCTTATAGTGGCATTGTATGATGGGCCGCGGGGCGGGGAGGAATTACTCAAAGACATTGATAACGCCGAAGTGCACCAATAGTGGCGCTACGGACAGGAAGTCGCCAATCTAGCCAGCTATACAGTAAATGCATGCGGCCTCTGTAGTTGGTCGGGCACGACACCGAAAGCCTTCTGTTAAGTCAATCGGCAGTGTCACGCGGGCCAGCAGCGATATTGAACCCTACCCGTGCTGAAATTATACATCGAAATCAGTCAATAGCGACTGGCTCAATTTTTGCTGTGGCCAACGGCGGGTCTACCTATTTAAAGCGTTTATAGAGAGAAAAAATTCTCCAGGAACTTATGCAAATATATTATTATTACTACTATTATTATTAACAAGCACCAGCAAGCGGCGCGTCAGAAGCGCTTCGGCAGCCTGAATGAGCACGCTATTTAGGCCTTTTAGGCGAATGCGCCGAGATTCCTTTAAATCGTCTGCAGACCTCGAGAGCTGGGGCTTAAACCACGCCTCTTTCAAAGCAGTAAGTGATGCCGCACCGACATCTAGGGTATCACTCTGCCCTGCTGGCGCTCCGTCTGATCTAAAAAAAAAGAGTGCGTTCGTAAAAGGAAAGTTTTTACTATCCATGAAACAGCACATCAACAGTTGCGTCGATGTTTAAATAAGAACATACCTATCACCATTAAGGAGGCTAGTAAGCGCTGATCTATTTGCATTTAAACATGATTGTGTTAGCATATACTGATAAAACATGGCCCTGGCTGAGTACTGTGAATGCACAGAGCACAATGGAGGACTCTCAACAGATAGTTTTATTAGGATCGCTAGCTCACCTGTTTCTGTCTAGGACAGTGGTTCTCAACCTTCCTAATGCCGAGACCCTTTAATACAGTTCCTTATGTTGTGGCGACCCCAACCTTAAAATTATTGTGCGCAAAATATGTAAATGCGTGTTTTCCGACGGTCTTAAGCGATCCCTGTGAAAGGGTCGTTCGACCCCAAAGAGGTCTCGACCCACAGGTTGAGAACCACTGGTCTAGGAAACCCTCCTTGCGTATTCTAACTTTGTCTCACTTGGCACATCGTTAGCTCTGGGAATATGAATGGAGCTGACTAACTCAAAGTTGTTGCATCTTTGGTTTTATGTCAATATAATTTAGAAACCTTGAATAATATTTCGGAGCTCGTATCTGTTCCGCAGCTTTTTATTTTCATAACAGGAGTAGGGTACCGAACACCAGGCACTGAGGTAGTCAACACTTAAAAAGATCCTCCTGTAACTGGCTTCCATTTATAAGAGCACTCGGAAATATCTCAACTAGAGCTTCGAATATTCACCAGTAGATCTAGACCAAGAATGTCACTCTTATAGGTCTTTTTTTTATAAATTAGATAGCTTATCACATTTTAGTGCTATATAAGATATGTCAGCACTTATTTAATTACCAGCTAGCTCGCTTACGTTCCTACCATTTTAACCTTCCTTAGTTTCTCGGCTTTATTTATCCTGTGTATTTGTAATTTCATGTCACTGTCCTCATATAAGTCTCGGATAGCCAAAGTCTTATAAAAAGAAGTGAGCCAACCTGAAATCTTTGGTAGACTGGTCTTCTAGCTCGTATGCTTCCAAAACCTGAAACTCACTCCGGACTGACACAAAGACATTCCCTGACTTTAAGGCATTTAAAAAGAAGCTATAGACGTATATGTTTCTCACAGCATTTGCTGGGTCCGTGTGAACTTAATTTGTGTGCCTATGAGTGCTGACTCTGTACATGCTATCCATAAACACATTGACATGCTTCCCTTATAGCATATGTGATATGACTGAAGAGATATTGTTGGGTGATGACGCTATAAAAATATCTTATTATTTTTATAATTATTAGACTCTCGGAAAAGCGACTGTCACGTACTCCTTTCAAGTGATATAGGGGTAGCCGTTTTTTTGGTTTTTTTGTAGTCACTACCAGTCATATTAGAGCACTGAAGACATTTCTCCAAATCAGAGCAGGAAAAGGCAGTTTGGTTATCTTGAATCTAATAATGACGGTCTTGGCTTGCATCCTTTCTTTTACTTCTCACTTTGTCGAATACTTCAATTCAAATGGCCTTTGTTAAGATGCTTACCTTTTGTGCCAGAGACCTGGGTTTTTTCTCACTACTAACAAGTCCAATCCTTCTTGTATCAAAGGAACAGATGATGCGCTGACATCGCTTGGATAGCCTCTATCGAGATACATTGGCTCTGCTGGTGGCTCAGCTTATACATCTTGTTCATTTGTTGCCTGAGATTTGCGTTTTTTGCCACTACATCTAAATATAAGCCGCGGGAAATTTAGTGAGTGCACTTAATGCAGTCAGTACAGGAAAATCCCCTGCCTTATAATTATCGCTTAGCCCTCGTGACAGTGGTTCTATCGAATGAGAGTCAAATGGCACCGGACTCCATAGTAACAGCCGGCGAGAAGAAAGCCGATTCGCCCTTTCAATAAGACTCGTCAGCCCCAGCATTGAATTAACCGTGGAAGGCTGCAGTGAATGACAAACTAGATAATCCCAGGCATGCATTTTCAGAACTGGAGATACACTCAAGACGAAAAAAGTGGCGCCTGCGTCCGCACATATAATGCTATGGGAGTAAACAATCCGTAAAGTTTCGAAACCCGTGCAGATTTAGCTAATTCTTAGTACGGCACTCGACGAATATGGTCTGAGCTCAGATAAAGCTGATCGCGTTCACGCACCTCGCTTGAAAACCAAGGACATGAGAAAGGAGGAAGCCGCGCTTGTTTGGCAAAGTTATTCAAGCGCTCGCCTTAAACGACCGAGGTCCACGTGAATGCATTTGATGACCTTGGTCGTGGGCTCGAGCCCCGCGGCGTATGTGAAGCGCTTGAATAGAGATTAAATTCTCTTAGGGTGCTTTACAAATGAATTATATTTTTATTATATTGAGCCCATTACAGCCCCCCTTAAAGCTGCCCGGCAGGTCCTGTATAGAGACACGCCCCTTCAACATCCCTTATGATTAGTCGGTTCCGGCAAGGCCAAGGCGTAGCAAGCCGCAACAAAAACTTCTAGATGGGTTTAGGGCGAGGACTATTCCGAGAATATTTTGGGAATTACATGCAAGTTAAACTTAGTAACGTGAAAGCAAGAGTCTAAATATTGAAGCGATAAAGGTTCCGCCATTCTAGATCTTAAATTGTACTATTTACTACTTATGGCGGAGGTCCGAAACTTTCGGTATGCATACGCTTGTACGGAAAAATGTACTTACTATATTTTCAATGTTCATAGATGCGTACTGTTCTGAAAATAATCTGAAAAACTGACTTGGAAAAAATGCAGGCCGGTGCTAACACAATATTAACGGCAATGCGTCGAGATTTCAGCAAAACGCAGCTGAGCCGCTATCTTGAATAGATTAAGCTCCTAATCTAAAAAAAATTGCTAATTAAGATCTGATGCAAAAATACGCTATAAAAGAATACTTGCACTTTATTTTCAGCGACTTTGTCTCCCTTCGAATCGTCCTGAAACAAATCGCAGCAACATTTCGATAAGCAAACAGTATCGCCTAGGTACTCAGAAAAAGCAGTTGATGATGCTAATGCTAAGTAATGCATATTGATGTTGTAATTAGTAAAGGCTTCAATTATGATGTGGTATACTGCGACCTTTTCAGCGATCGATTCAACAGTTTTGTTATTATGTATTAAAAGCTGTTAGGAAGCTAATATTGCCGTATTTGCCATTAGAATTATGGCTGACATACCATAACCTTTCGTGAACGTGCTGAGAAAGCGCGAGCATGAAGAACATTTTTGTATACTTGCATTAATTGCTAAAGAGTATACAATCAAATTCAAGAGCGAGGTCCATTTTAATGATGCAGTAGGGAACAGCTGTGGTTTATTTATTCAGGATTGTACTAGGAATGTCAGAATACATTTAACGTGCCACGAGACAAACGTAAATTTAATCGTCTTACAAGGTAAATTTCAGTGACAGCACTGAAGTGCTGATATATACTGTGCATCAGCTTGGCTGTCAATTCAGTCTCGTTTTCCGAGTTAAAGTTCACTGAATCGAAAGAGTCGTGCTTCCGTCGTGCCAGTTCCTTGTCTGGGTCGGTCGACCTCGATTTCCTGCTTCTAGTTTTCGCTTCGCTTGACGTTTGCTAAGACGTTTACCTGACTTGCTGTTTTCAAAGCGGATGCAGTGGATCGAATGTGAACAGTGTTCGAAAATTTGAAAATAGTACCGCTAGGGTTAGTTTATAGAAAGAGCATTGCCTGACACTACGATGACGCATAAGTTTTGATGCTAGTGATTACCAAGAAAATCTAGTCACTTTTAAATGTATATTACGCAGGATTCCAGGAGATGCCTGGAATCAATGACTCCAGTGTCAAACAAGCCTTGAGATTGCAGGGCACTTTTATTGAGCGTTTTTTGAAACAAAACTTTCAGAGTCGCCTAAGCTTTGTGAGAATAAATTCATTAACTGCGTGTGCTAATAATACTCCAACATAGCTGAAAGTTGTCATCACTTCACGAGTCTGCAGTAATTTATTTGACCAGAAGAAATTTCGCATTTGGCCGACAGATGTCCCTGAACGTAGCACAGTGCAGAACGCGTCCCGAAATTTGGCACCGAGCCAATGTTATAGCTAAAGTCTTGCCAATCTAAGTGAGCTGCGAGGTGCGTAGCGTGTGGTTGTAGTTAGCTAAAGCAACTTTTCCGAATCGCTTATTTGCGCGCCGGACCTACCTGACTGGCTAGGTTGACGCCAGTAGCGGTGGTGGTAGCATTTTTTCGGCATTGCTCCGATTTCCGCAGCTCTATTTCGGCGCGCCGTTGCACTTCCAAGAAAAGACGGCGCTGTTCCTCAAGCTGCTCCTCCAGGACGTCGCCGAGAGCCTTTTTTTTCTCTTGGCTTGACTTCTTCTCCAGATCCGTCGTAAAGATGTTGCATAGGATATTGTAGATTTCCTGCGCCTATCACAGCAAAGACGCGCGCATTGTCCTATATTCGGATGCAAGATTGCAATGATAGGCGTAAAAACTAGAGCCGGCCAAGAAGCCTGCCGAGTTGCTAAGTGACGAATTTTCTATCGTTACTCAAGGAAGAATGCGTCAGCACATTTAGTTATAAGTCTTCTCTGCGCACCGGCGAAAGGAGGAAGAAGGACTGCCGCAGAATCCTGAGGTGCGCATTTCATTGGTCTGGTAGCAGCCCAGGCTGTGCCTTTTCATTGTCGCACGAGTAGCCAGCTAATATTAGCAGCCGGTGCAAGAAGTTGTTTCTTAAAATCCTGACGCGAGGAGAGATGCATTCTTTCTTCTTCCGCAGCGCCGTCTGACCTACTGGGGCAGCACTGTAGCGTCAAGCTAGATTTATGTTCACTCAGGCAGTGCTGCTAATTTTCAACTCGGCGCTAGATTCAGCCCAATTGGCATTACGCTCGCAATGAAATTAGTTGGCCACTTGACGGTGAACGGATTGAGGGGTCTCGTGAGCGGCAAAGGTTTATTTCCGCGCTTTCTCGTTGATTTCCGCGGTTTCTCGTGAGCGGCGAAGGTTGGTTTCCGCGCGGTCTTCTGTTTTCGTGTCTTTGTCTCTGCCCAGTTTTCTATCTCTGTCTCCTTTTCTCGATGGCAGCGGCTGAAGGTCAAATGCGAGTCAAATGGACAAGCAAAAAACGTAGCGAGGTTCAACTTGGTTTTATTGCTACTGTGCTGTGTATAGTGGGTTTTTCTAACAATATGACTTCGACTTCTTGTGCATTTTTGCATGTTAGTCTAAGCGCGATACTTGTACGCGGTTGAATGCTTATCTATACATGATAAATTTTTTCATTAACTCTTAGTTATCACTTGCTTATGCATGTTTTTCAAAGAATGATACGTTTATTGTCACTAATTCTTTCTGATTTAATTGCTTCTCCTGTAGTGCTTTGTTAAGCGCCTGGATAGAAATTCGTTTATAGATTGAGGAGTCACTCGATATTGCCCTACCCGATTGGACTCAAAATAAAGAAGTGCGTCCAACGCACATTTATAATTGAATTTTCTCACCTTTTCAGAATCCTTTGAGACGAAAACGTGGCAATATTGTATTAATATATGACCTTTCGGTTCCCTCGCCAGGAATGCAAACCTTTTGCTGACGTTGTCATACATGGCGTGGGATATGCGTCGAAGAGCATGAGCCATGAATAGCACCTGAAAAAGCATTCAGCCAAAAAGACTTGGTACAAGATTTTCTATTATTTACTGCTAAAACCGAAAAGCTCTAATATTTCTTGGGGGCGATAACAACTTGGAAGTTTCATCGCAACCACTCTGGATGTAAAGAAGTCAGCAATCGAACAAGTTGTCAGTGTGAATTCGCACTTGTGACCGTTCGTTGACCCTAACGGGATTGCCTGAGCTGCGATCCTTGCCCTCACCTGTCCTCGTTTGTCGCACACTTTTATTCCAGCTTCAGTCATGATCAAAATTACTGGCTTTTTCTGCAAAATGTTCTGGAACGTAGTATATTGATTAAAAAAATTATTAATAATGAGCAGATCTAACAGAACTGAACAAATGTGTAAATCCAGTATTTACAGATAAAGTGACAGAAAAAATGCAGGCTCTATTTATTTTGACCACATTACTTGTGAACGTAATCAGCTTAATTTTGTCTTTACTAGCGAATGCTGGTATACTACTACTGTCGAAATTAGAAAGCCAAAATGTATACTGTGACCTTGATTGGTATCAAATCCAAAGTTGACCTTGGTCATTGTGGATTAAAATATAACCTGCTCCAGAAATTGCAATTTTTCGGACTGCAATTGTGAGCACAACGTGGATAGTCTATACACTTTCGTGCTTGCATTGCAGTAATTTTCATGTCATTAGCGTTGCCGAGCATTAAACATCCAGAGGGTGAAACCAGACACTACGCCTGGGAGAAAACGGTAAACTAAAACTAAAAAAGCTTGCTCAGAAGTCTCATTGAAATAGCAGCGGAACAGGTTTAGCGGATTTAATCAGCTTGCAGCTGTCAATGAAAATTGCCTGCTTCCGGACTCAAACGCGAAACTTGGGTCGTGACGCTGTAGTGTTTTCAGTCAACGTGAGTACAAATTCACAAGAACGTGATTTGAAAAGACCAAGCGGTCATAGACCGGATTTGATGATCTAGTTCTACAGAATTGTGCTCAGTCTCCCTTTGTTTTATTATTTGTCAGAGATTTTTGGAAAACAATGCCGCTAAACCGCTGCTCGTGGAGCATATGGACAAGAATGTTCTACAAAGAAAATGTCCAATTGAATTCAAGCGACACAATTCCAGTAACAAAGCATAACTTCTTGTAAATAGTGACATCCTTGATAGAGAATAATAGTGGTAACGACACTTCTTCGATACGGCTCAACTTATTAAAGTAAATCATTACGACATTTCGTCGACGTTATCGACTTCAAAGTACTACCTGAGCGATTGAGAGAAATGATCCAGCTCTGAGTGACGAGACTCTGCGGTGCGGTTACACTCAATCTCCAATGTCGTGTCGTGTAACGGTCTGGAATCGTGCAGCCATGCAACCATGCCCTCGTTTGTTGAGCTCCTCAAGGGTCTTGTCTCACTTGTCTTCACCTTTACAGCGTTATCCGTCAATTTCAGCCTGCTCGCGCCCTCGGGTCCTGTGTGGACAATAAATTAGCTGTCCCACTCCTCCGCTTAAAGACCGTTGGCGACAGAAGCTTTAGCTCTGCAGGTCCTACACTGTGGAACTCGCTTCCACAATTCTTACGCAACGTTGACTACTCTCCTGCTGCCGACTATGGCACATCCTTTTCAGCGGTCCTGAGCTGCTACTTCCATGCTACTCACTACCTCAACTGCTCTCCTGACTCTGCTATGCTTCCCACTTTTTCTTTGTTGCGTGAAACGAAGCCTGTTGACTACCGAATGCGTGCCGAAAGCCGCTTAGGCTGTGAGTGCGCTATACAAAACTCTCCTGCGTAACACCGACATGGTCTTTATGACTTTGTGGAGTTACAGACGGAGATACATTACATTAGATACATTACATCCGAGAGGTTAATTTAAGCCCTTTAAGGCAGCGACGATCATTTCTATCCCGACGACTGCTACCTTACACTATTTGGCGAGCCGCGATGGCACACCAGGTAAGACGGTTGCTTTTCACGATCTCGGTCCCGAGATCGTGGGTTCAAATCCTGCGGCGCGCGATCTCTATCGCCGCTGCAAGTGGCGATGATGGCCATGAAGACTCTTCTGTTGATATACACAAGTGGCAGTTAAATCAGCTAGCATTGATTTATTTATTTATCATTCAAAAAAGTGGCGGAGCCAGGGTGGGGCATTTCCCCCACCCCCTACAGCGGGGCGGCGCTGAGCGGCCCCTATTCCTAAGCTCTGCGACCCCCATTGAGCGAAGAAGAAACTGTGCTCTAGTTTCTTCGCTCAATGAGTGACCGCCCCCGAGTTCGAGTCGAATAGACGCAGTGATTTACGCTGTAATTTCTCTCTCGTTAAACTACAGGTCTGGCGCCGGCCACTTGAACATCTCGCAGGTCGCGCCCCTGGGTAGTAAAGAAGTTGGCACACCCTTGGCCTCCCTAGACACAAGTTCTGGCTCCGCCACTGATTCGAGACCTTGGAAGACAGCAGCACCGGTTCGCGAACTCGTCGCCGGCCTTACAGACGTTCTGATCTGGATGTTGACACCAATTCCTCGAAAGAAAATGATGGGGAAAAAAGAACTCCTCTCAATGCTATAGCCACCGTTTCAGCCTCTTCGTTCCAACCGGGTGCATTTCAGGACAAGAAATACACTCTTCCTTCGTTTCAAGACTTTTGGACCGAGACGGGTTTTAATATGCATAATTCGTGGGCACTATTTTTACGAATGACGATATCTTCTCTCCAGCTGCTGCTGACGACGAGAGCGCATTTCCCGCCGACCTCCTACACTGCTACTTTTCTGCGATTTTCTTCATACGTTTCGCTCTTGACTCCACCATGCTCTTCCCCTTCTCTCTTTTTTTTGTGAAATTAAGCTGCCTTTTTCAAACCGTACAAGTTTTGTAGACGCGTGGGCCTTGAGCGAGCTTTACAATTCTCTCAGGCTTCGTAAACGCTTATTCCCAGTGGCATTTTGGAGTTACGCACTGATATGCATGCATGCACAAGTGTGTGCACGCACGTATAGCTTATATGCAGGCCTATGCATACAGGAATATATGGGCTCCGCACACGCGCACACACTCGCGCACGCGTGCAGACCCGATTGCGATCACCTTACTACTGAGCAACAACCCAGCGATTCATCCATTTTGCACACGCTTACCTGCATGGTTCCTAATTGGCGTCTTGCTTGCTCGATGCGACATTGTTGATTTGTACCAGCAACAGAAAAAGAGCCGATGTACTAAAAATTGTTCGAACTAAAGCTGTACTAGATTTTGTCATTATTACGTCCCGAACAGCGCGCCTACGTGTTAGCGCATTGCAAGTAAATAGTTACAACGAGTGAGTCTTAATCTTACTGCACGTTGAGGTCACAGAGTGAGATTTTTCACAAATTAATAACGTTTATCATCAGAACA
Organism: Cristatella mucedo; assembly: GCA_009760855.2. NCBI lineage: Eukaryota > Metazoa > Bryozoa > Phylactolaemata > Cristatellidae > Cristatella > Cristatella mucedo. The sequence goes on along the minus strand of WPIO01000039.1, from coordinate 3,179,047 downwards.
ACACATACAACACACAGGCGGTCAAATGTAAAATGCTCTGCACATTTCACCTGGACTGATGTGGTAATTGTTACTTGGAATACATGCAAACAGCAAAAAGTATAATTATAAAGTAAAAATGTAAAGTAAAAATCTGCTGGTTTTAATTGCATTCTTTACTTAGCAGCAGAAGAGCTTGAGTGGCTGTGACTGCCCCCACTCAGTGGACTGTAAAGAATTGCCTGCTGCAGGACTCGAACCCACGTCCTGGGCCGTGAAGTGCGAGCACCTTAATTGAACCGAGCTTTCACCTAGTGAGTTCAAATCTGGCACCGCTGTTGTCGCTGGCGTTGTATCACACGTTTAACTAGCGTGCTTGCTTATCTCTATATACACGCTACTTAAGAGTACCATTAACCGTGTTAACTATGCAAGTATTTAGAAATATCTAGTTTAAAATAACAAACGCTTTATTTTCAATATATTGTATTGCGTCTCTATACGATACTTTGATTTTGGTTATTTGTTTACCATATTGTATTTAAATAACATTATAAAATAAGTTTTAACTTAGTTAATAGTATTTAGAACTGTAAATATTTCTCTGCAGGCCCTGCAGCTCGTGGTACTAATAGTAGTATAAGAAGGAGTTTTTTATAGCGCCCCACGTGAACGGAATTTCTGTACCGGTGCTTTAGAACTCTTTGCAAGAGAAGCAATAACCAAGAGTCAATGACGAGTAAGATTTAATTCTTAGACGAGCATTTAAAAGCACTTATGTATCATGCGCAGACAAGCATACACGAATACACAAGAAGGCATTCAGTTCCACTGTTTAGTAGGAACCCTGGTCACTAACATGCACTGAATCTTATAGATGTAAGCAGTCAAAGCACACAGAACAAATATGTGTTCGCGTGGGCCCTTAAAAGAGTATATCGGCAGCTTTGCTGCCACGTTCGCGACGGAAGCTATTTGTTCTTAGGGGCAAGTCAACATTTGTTGCCTTCAAAAAGTCACAAATAACCATTATGTACGAATGAAAGTAAGAGAAATCGCCAAAAAGCCAACTCGTATCTAGAAAACGCTGGAGAAAAAATGCAAACCAAACCCACGCTGCCAGAATGTTCTGTCAACATAAGTACGATTAGTAATTTATTAATGCATGCGCTTGCAAATGTTACAGTAAAGTACAACACTATTGCTTTGACCCTCAGCAAAAATAGTAGCTAACATTTATAAAACAGTGTTACATAGCCAAAGAAATCCTAGGATTATACCGATACTAAATAGTACTATGAAATTCGATGGAAAATGAATACCTATTTTGTTATTGCTGTTACTCTTCGATGAAAAAAGCACCAAAAATCCCTGTAGCATCTCCAGTTATTATTTTAGAAAATTATCTTACTGTAGATTGAAAAATTAATGGTTTTAAATATTCTGGCAAAGAAAATACCATCATGCAAACAAATTCTATCACAGGCAATCATTAGCTAAAAATGCCACAATAAATTTCAGAAATCACAATTTGGAGTTTTTGTTTCTCCGAATGAAACCAAGCAGTAATACCAAAAGAGACTCGCACGATCGCAGATATGATAAACTAGGGCAACCTGTGAAAAAAGTGTCACAACAGATAGTAACGCTGGTGCGCTTCTGACCTCGCCATAGAGAGTGCGCGCGTCTTTTATGTCTATTCCACTTAGAATTTCTGGTGCAATGTTTGCGGGAATAGGAACTTCGGATGGAGTATTTTCTGCTTCGGTAGGAATATCATGTAATTCTTTCTGCTGCTTCTTTCTTTCTAGATATTTCTCTTTCTTGAGCCTGAACTCGTTAACATCTTGCTGCTCAATAGTCTTTTTTGCTTTCAATAAACTCATTTCTTGAAGTAATGGGAAAGGACAAAGCTTGTTCACTAAAGTCTAAACAATGGGCCCTGCTCTGAAGTGTCGGTGCGTAAAACAATGGCACTGCGTAGCTCCTTCAGCAGCCCATACACAGCGAGAAATTACCATTGAAAACAAACACACTGTAGAAAAAATGTATACAAGCAAAAATAACACATTTTACCATTAATTTGTGTCGATTATTTTTGAATTAGTACGTCCTAGCTGAACTGACTTCCATATCAGAGAACCGGTTGATAAATGGAAGACAGCTTCGAGACAACTTTCAAAGCATTTTTTTAAACCTTAATTCCATAAACAAGTTAAAGTATCCAAGGTTGGTAAGCGCGTGCGGGGTCACTACGAGTTAACTTTCAAGCTAGTCTTGCATTTATCTAGAGCTGTTCTGTAGAGCTTACCTCCTCGGATATAGCAATTCTGATCTCCGGAGTCCAGCTCTTTTAGCAATGTGAAGATCTGGCTCGCTATGCAGAAAACGACGGCGTGGGCGCCGGTGCATTGGTTGAACTGGGCACGGTGTGAATGAACAGGGTTACGTTAATAAGGTGTTTCAATTCTTCTACTGGCATTATATACTAACAATGACGCCCCATCGCATTTCCCGTTCCCCGCCAACTTGGCAGTTTCTTGAAAGTGGTTGCTCTGCAAGTAAACACTATACAATAGCGAGTGTTCGTCCATCTGAAACAAAAGAGCAGCTTCAAAGGAGTAGTAGCTGGCAAATTCCCGTATACCTCATAAGGACTAGTATTCAATATTACATAATTCCAGATTAAATAGGAAAAGTGCTTGCAAAGGTTTAGTCAAGCTACGAATAGGGTTACGACATTTAAAAGATGTACAATACCGCTCTGGTTTGGCCCAGGGGTAAGACGCTCGCTTTTAATGACTAGCGACTTGTGTTCGAGCCAGGTGGCATATATGAAGTTCCTGGATGGAGGTAAAGTTCTTTTAGCGTGCTATGCAGATGCAATACATACACTAATTATAAGAGGTCCTTCAATTTGGCCTGCGCCAGAGGCTACTGGGGCGAGAACTTGCTTATTATATTGGGAGAAGTAGGAAGGGAGGAGGTGGGGAGCGATTAAGTTATAAAAGAGTTCCGACTGTCACTCTTGATGGGGCGAGGCGCTACTCTGCAAATTAAATTAAAAAAAGTTCAGCGAGCTACTTTCCTGTGCTCTAAACCCTCCCAGCCTTCCAGCACGCCAAACTCTCAATCCCGTTGCTTTAGGTATTGCTGCCATTCGCACTTGGATGCACCGATCTGGCAAACCTAGTGTTACTCAGAGATTTGGTAAACAATTCCCTCAAAATGGGCTCTTCCGGCATCTCCCCTGCAGCAGCTGCACGAAATCCGAGTGCTCTATTCCAAATTTACCTTTCCCTAGATGATCACATCAGCTCCACAGCCAAGTCGGCTCAACTTTCAGCAACGTTACATCACACATGTCAGGCCTTCTTAGACAGGGCAGAGCTTCGACCTTAAGATTTTGCCACTCAAACTTAGGTCCCTTCTCTCTTTACTCTAGCCTACCTATCCGATTTACTTCCAAATCACGCTAGGCAACGTTCCACCAGCTCTTCTGACTCTAATCGCTTAGCTGTGCCTCGAACCAACATCAAATCCTTTGGAGAGACCGTGCCTTCAGTTTGTATGCTCCCAAAGCTGGAACCTCACTCTCGAATGAAGTCACTACATCCACCGACTTGAAGACAATTAAAAGGAATCTTACAACCTATCCGTTCGCGGCAGCATTTACCGGGTCCATGTGAAGTCACTACATCCACCGACTTGACGACCGTTAAAATGAATCTTAAAACCTATCCGTTCGTGGCAGCATTCGCCGGGTCCATGTGAACTTTCCTTTGCATGCTCATGCGTGCTGACACGGTGCGTATTATCACTAAGCGATTAACATTCATGCTTCCCTTTCAGCGTATGTGTAGTGCCTATAAAGACATTCAGTTTTCTTATGATGTTATACAAATATTTCATTATTATTTAGCCTCTTGGAGTACGCAATGACGTGCCGCTTACAGCTGTACACAAACCCACGACCGCGGTCACAAAATGAGAGTACCTAGCTCTTTCGCTAAGGCCTAGAAGCAGTAGTGACAAGGCTAGGCGCAGACGATGTTTGCTCAGCTGGAGACGACGACTGTCGACAGTATTCACGGCGCGAAGGCGGCTAGTCATTAGCAAGACCCGCTCGAAGAGAGATTTCCCATTCGGTCGAGCTCTATCCTGTGTGAATCGCAGAGACGGCAGGCCGGCTCAGAACGTGGCCCAGATCAGATGCTTTTGCTCTGCAGGTCCAAGACTGTCCAGCTATCGACTATCACAATTGTCGAAATTCTTACACAACGGCATCTTCTCGCCTGCTGCCAGCTCAAGAGCACACCCTTCGCAGTCGTGCTGCGCCGTTACTTCCATGCCCTCGACTGCCCCCCCCCCCTTGACTTAGCCGTTCTTTTCACTTTCTCTGCTCTGAGTGAGACGGAGTCCGTTCGCCGCCGTATTCGCGCCAAAAGCCGCTTAGGCTCCGAGTTCACTCTAGAAAACTGCTCAGCGTGTCGCTCACTTAGTCATTGTTGCTGTGGGTAGTCGCGTATGCAGACACATACACATATACACATAGGTAAAGCAAGAAGTAGCTCGACTTCCGCACTCCGCTCGCCTCCGCAGCACAAGTCACGTGGACTGGAAATCCGGGCAGCCCCGGCGGCGCGCTCGCGCCTGACCTCGACGCTGCGGCGACGGTCGCGGGTCGGTCTGCCGAGCGCGCCGGCGGCCGAAAGCTCTGGGGCGCCGCCCGAGGGCGCGGAATGACCGCGTCCGTCGGCGCTCCCGGCGGGCGGGCGGGCGAGCGGCGGCCCGAGCGAGAGTGTCGTGTGTGGGCGAGTGGAGCCGCGCGACGCGCTCGGGAGGCATCTCCGCTACACGTCGGCGTCGTCGTCGGCGTCGGTGTCCAGCACAATTATTCCTCCCTTTGCGCCGAGCGAGCTCTTGGCGTGCACCTCGACCAGTACCGTGTGACGCGACGTCCACGAGTCGGCCAGCTCGTCGTCGACGTCGCCGGGCAGTGCGGGCACGGCATCCGGGTGGTCAGAGTAGCCCAACGAGGATTCGGTGATGTAGTAAATGGGATTCGTCGCCCCCCTGCCGCCGCCGCCGCCGCCGCCGGCTCCACTGCTGCCGGTGCGCCTCGAGCCGGTCGATTCGAGGTTCGTGCGAGCCCGCCGCACGGTGTCGGCGATCGGCGGCAAGACATCGGCGGCGGAGCGGCCCGCCGCCGGCGCCGCCGTTCTCGCTCGGCTCAGCTTCGCGTCCTTTCTCCTCTCTTTCTCCAAGGCCTTCTGCTGTCGTGCCTGCTGCCTCAGCTGCAAGCGCCTCTCGCGTACTTCGATGTAGCGCGAGCGCGGGCGGTCTGCTTCGACCGATCCGCCGCCGGCTGCGGCGCTGGCGTCGGCGCTGCTCGGCCGGCTGCGCCCGGCCTGAGTCGCGGTGCTGCCGGGCCTGTCGCCGACGCCTCCGCTGCTGCCCCGCGCCGCCGCCGCCGAGTCGCTCTTGCCGCTCAGAGGCCTCTGCATGGGAACGGAGCGCTCGCTCTGCTCCTTGATGTACTTCCGGGCAGAGCGAAACCTTACCCGACGCACGACGACGCATGCGAGCAGCAGTACGAGCAGCACGCCTATTCCGCCGAACACGTAGCCGGCTACGATCGCGATCGCCTGGCTGGAGCCCGACGCCGACGCTGCGGTGGACGCATCCGACATGGCATTCGGCGATCGCCTGTGACGCGACGTCCTGCCTCCGAGCGCAGCCCGCCGCCGCCAACACAGGCGGCCTCGCTCAAATCGATGGGTGCCACCCGCGAAAGCACAATAACTCATGCTCTCGTTCAATCGATGGCCGGTATGCCGAGACGAGCACTGGCCGCTGAAGGTCGGCGTGTCGGCTCGGAGACGCCGATACTGCCGCTGATCAACTGAGTTGGCCGACGTGGTTTTTCCTCGACGAGTTTGAACGCTAGCCGCTCGGCCTGTCGCCTCTGTGTGTGTGTGTGTGTGTGTGTGTGTCTGTCTCTGTCTGTCTCTGTCTGTCTCTGTCTGTCTCTGTCTGTCTCTGTCTGTCTCTGTCTGTCTCTGTCTGTCTCTGTCTGTCTCTGTCTGTCTCTGTCTGTCTCTGTCTGTCTCTGTCTGTCTCTGTCTGTCTCAGTCTGTCTCTGTCTGTCTCTGTCTGTCTCTGTCTCTCTGTCTGTCTCTGTCTGTCTCTGTCTGTCTCTGTCTGTCTCTGTCTGTCTCTGTCTGTCTCTGTCTGTCTCTGTCTGTCTCTCTCTGTCTCTGTCTGTCTCTGTCTGTCTCTGTCTGTCTCTGTCTGTCTCTGTCTGTCTCTGTCTGTCTCTGTCTGTCTCTGTCTGTCTGTCTCTGTCTGTCTCTGTCTGTCTCTGTCTGTCTCTGTCTGTCTCTGTCTGTCTCTGTCTGTCTCTGTCTGTCTCTGTCTGTCTCTGTCTGTCTCTGTCTGTCTCTGTCTGTCTCTGTCTGTCTCTGTCTGTCTCTGTCTGTCTCTGTCTGTCTCTGTCTGTCTCTGTCTGTCTCTGTCTGTCTCTGTCTGTCTCTGTCTGTCTCTGTCTGTCTCTGTCTGTCTCTGTCTGTCTCTGTCTGTCTCTGTCTGTCTCTGTCTGTCTCTGTCTGTCTCTGTCTGTCTCTCTCTGTCTCTGTCTGTCTCTGTCTGTCTCTGTCTGTCTCTGTCTGTCTCTGTCTGTCTCTGTCTGTCTCTGTCTGTCTCTGTCTGTCTCTCTCTCGCTCTCTCTCTCTCTCGCTCTCTCTCTCTCTCTCTCTCTCTCTCTCTCTCTCTCTCTCTCTCTCTCTCTCTCTCTCTCTCTCTCTCTCTCTCTCGCTCTCTCTCTCTCTCTCTCGCTCTCTCTCGCTCTCTCTCGCTCTCTCTCTCTCTCTCTCGCTCTCTCTCTCTCTCTCTCTCTCTCTCGCTCTCTCTCTCGCTCTCTCTCTCTCTCTCTCTCTCTCTCTCTCTCTCTCTCTCTCTCTCTCTCTCTCTCTCTCTCTCTCTCTCTCTCTCTCTCTCTCTCTCTCTCTCTCTCTCTCTCTCTCTCTCTCTCTCTCTCTCTCTCTCTCTCTCTCTCTCTCTCTCTCTCTCTCTCTCTCTCTCTCTCTCTCTCTCTCTCTCTCTCTCTCTCTCTCTCTCTCTCTCTCTCTCTCTCTCTCTCTCTCTCTCTCTCTCTCTCTCTCTCTCTCTCTCTCTCTCTCTCTCTCTCTCTCTCTCTCTCTCTCTCTCTCTCTCTCTCTCTCTCTCTCTCTCTCTCTGTGTCTCTCTCTCCCGACCTACCTACTCTGCGATCGAGCAAGAAAGTCGTCGAGTGACTGCTCATACTACTCTTGCAACTGTCTAACTAGTCCGCCGTAGAGCGGTAAAAGCTGTAGAAGCGACGAGCTTGCGGCCACTGGCCACCTGCAGGCGTCGCTTACTGAGGCTCGCGACATTAATGAGCAGGCGACGTGGCCGACTTGCTCGGCCTGCTTGCGCAGCGGCGTCTAAAATATCCTCCTACGTGAAGCAATATTGGGAGTATGCCTGGTGCAAGTGCAAGACTGCCCGCTACCGTCTTTGCCAACGGAAGTTATCGATCGACTGTCTAAAAGGTAGCTCGTTGGCGCTTCCGACGCGCCTTTCTAGTGGCCCGAACCTTGACTCGGGTCACGACCCGGCCGAGTATCATACTTAAACCCAAGGCAAGTGAAGAAACCCGCATCCGTCCGTAAACGCCGTCGAAGTTTATTCGCGTATCCTTAAAGAGGCGGCAAGGAGCACAAACGCCGGTAGCGTTCAAGCGGCCGACCAGTTATGCAATCACCCCTACGTTACGCCGCCGCTACTTATGCGTGGACGACGTACTTCGGAACCGCTACACTTGTTCGTCGTAGCAGTGCGACAGGCCGACGAAATGCCGCAATTGCGTTCGGGTGCATTCACTATAAAAACATGCGGCACATCCAACTGGTCGTCGCGCATCGGCCCCGGTCGATAAAATATAAATATAAATATGATTCATTTGTATAGCGCCCTAAGAGAACCTAATCTCTATTTAGTCGCTTCACATGTGCCACGGGGCTCGAACCCACGACCTTGGTCGGGCGAGCACCTTAACCGCTAGATAGGCAGTCAGCGAACCGATACGGTAGTGTAGCGGCTTATGAATTAATTACCCTAACGGCGGGCGGCCAGCGCTCGCAACGGCGCTAGGCCTCGCTGACAGAGCGAGGAATGGCAGCGAGGCCGGCGCCTCGACGTTGTTGCTGCCTCATCGATACGTGCAGGTGCATGCCGATCGATGGATGTTGGAGGAGAAGGGCAGCAATCGAGAGCTCTCATATATATGCCACCAATCTCAGTACAGCGCTCAACGCATGCACTTACAGCCCATACCCATACCTCAATACAGCAAGTTCGCGAAGCTAGCGTCGACCAAGGAAGCCGCGGAAGGAGGGGCACCAGTGTGTGTACTACACCAGCCTTAGCGCACAGCTCTATTTGAAGCGCCGAGTGCAGCTCCACTAATGAAGGTGAGCTGATTTAGCAGCTTCATTTTTATGTAGCTGCAGAAGAGCCTTCGGGGCCGCCGTCTGCAGTGGTCAATAAGGAATTGACCACTGCAGGACTCGAACCCACGACCTGGGTCATGAAGAACAAGTACCTTACCCCTGGTCTGTGACCCAGCGACAAACTGTTCCACGAGTCGCGCTTTTTTATGCTGCCTAGCCCAAGATTAATTAACCGGTTCTTAATTATAATGATTCAGGAACCGGTGATATATTTCCAGGTAGTCATAGTCTGGCTGATGTAGCACGCCAGCGTGTCAGTACGCTTTATCGCCGAATCGGAAGACTCGGTGCCGCACGGCGAGTTATCTTCTGCTCTTACAGTTCCGGGTGACAAGATCAATATACAGTAAATACTGTATATTGATCTTGAGTACTATAATATCTCCAAAACAAGCCTTAAGGAGTCCTGCAGTTAAGGGGCTCGCTCCCACCAAGGTTTGGCTGAGGTCGTGGGCTCGAGCCCCGAGGCATACGTGAAGTGCCTGAATAAAAATTAAGTTCTCTAAGGACGCTATACAGATTAATCATTTATTATTTTATCTGCAAGACTTCCGAGCTAAGCGCCCTCGGCGTGAGTGCAGCTTCGAAGAGCCAGACTCTCCAGACGTGGCTGCCACTTTTTAATGGACGGAGTAGTAAATGACGACTTTGCCGATAGACGACATTGCAAATATAAATATAGCAAATATAGATAACTATCTAGCGAATAATATTCCTTCGGCTCACACGCCTGAGTTCGTGATGGTAACATTTTTTTTTAAAGAGTGCGACCCTATTTCTGAGGCTAAACAAGTGGTTCTTGTTAGATAGGTTTCGATATATCTTCCGGGTAACATGGCTACGGCGTGCAGCTGCAAGCTTTCCAAGTGACATTACATGCTCACCCTGTACATGTCAATCTTAACCATGTTATTCATGTTTATCAAGCATGATATTACTCACCATTCAATCGTGCTTCCCTTGCAGCAAGTGTAAAGCGCCTAGAAAGAGATTGAGTTCTCTGAGGGCGCTTTATCAAGTGCATTATTATTATTAAATGCTGCCACCTGACGTACTTCATGCTTTCTTAGCTTCGTGTTAGCACGCAGAAGGCTAACGGTTACGGTTTCGGATAATTACCACTTAAAATTATGACACCTTAAGTGTAAGACCAGGGGCAGTTACTCTACTCTCGGCTTACTAATACGAGTTTAATCTTGCACAATGGAGTGCAAGATTAAACTCAAGCGAATATTGGAGTTATGCCCAATGGCCGAGGTTTGACCACCTGAAAAATTACCGATTACAGTCGCGTGGGCCTTAAAGGGTTCTTCATTAGCTATCCGGCGATACGATATCTGCTAATTGCAGTGTAGCTCTCTCTCTCTCTCTCTAAATCCAGCAGTTCTCAAGCCAATGTGACGTCTTTTTTCAAACGTCGTCAGCCGCAAGAGTTGATTCGAGTCGTAGCTAGCCCCTGCTGACAGCTTTCAAAAATCTAGAAGCCATAAAGGTATTCCAGAAGTTCCTCGGCGGTTCCACTTCCTGTTCTAAATTCACAAGCATGCGTTCATAGACAATGTCCGGTTTCGGCAAAGCATTTTAGAAAGCTCGATAGCCAGTCACTGTACAGCACACCGGAACTACGTCGCAGGTCGGTAGCAGCAGCTGCGACATGCGACGATAGCAGGCACTCGACTGCTATTGTCGGCGTTGCCACTATCATAAACACGGCTGGCAACCTGCTGCTGCCTGGCCAGGCATCGAAAACCATCTAGGCGTACATCATCGATCAGAAAATGCATTGAAACAATGAGCAGCCATCACAAAACTGTAGACTGGCGACGCCTACTCCGCTTCGTGGTCACTCATTCATGGACCATTAGCAGGCATGGAAAAGCAGCTCAAAAACCTCTTTTCCGAGTGCAGACAAGTGTTTATGCTGGCATCGGTTGAAGAGTGGCACCCGAACAATGCACTGCTAAAAGGAACCTGTTGACAGCCATGTCCAAATATGGCTCTTATTGTTTCTCTATGTTTCCTGACATGCGGCGAGCTTAGATGCGTTTCACCATGGTCCATGTGCAGCCATGGAATACAGTGAAACCAAAGCCACAACGAGGCCAACATGAAAGGGCTGATCGTATGTGTGTTATCAATTGTCAACTGATACTGAGAAAGGTCAAAAGCCAAGGAATAACGAAAACCGCACGAAGCTAGAAACACACCCAAGTATCCAGCACCATGGTAAATTATGGTATATAGTATAGAAAATATATCGTCTGGCACGGCTGTATGTGGGCTATTATGTAAGCGATGGCCGAGCAAAAGAAATACAAGCAAAAATGCCTGTGCGACCATAAAAGAAAAAGAAGTGTCACAGACAGGCGAGTCTCTCTCCGAAGGAACGGATTACAGAAAACGCCACGTTTTTACTTCTTCAAAGGCACTCCTGTAACGCAGTAAACTTGTAAACACGAGGAAACAGCTACAGCCAAGACACAACTTGACAACAATGTGAACGTCGAAAAAGAATGCAGCAAAATGCCGCAGCACGAAGTAAGCAGGCACTAGCACCTGAGACAGTGCAATGGTGTCGTGGAAGCAATTGCCACGCCGGATGCAGCAGCAACAGTTAGCTTCGACGTGAAAATGGCACGTCTGCGTCGCTCGACTCTTCATCCTACATCGTGGCGACACAGGCCCACTGCAGTGAGCCTTCCGTTCGGCACGCAGGCAATGGGCGGCGGCTCTCAATCTCTGCGACCGAAGACACGCAGCTGCTGCCAACGCCTGTCGGGGGGGGGAGGGGAGGGGAGGGGGCGTGACAGAAGTCGGCAGGTGCTGGGCAGGCGCTGCGTTCAGGCAACAGCTCTCTCAGGCTCTCTCTTCAGGCTGCTCTCGACACGGCAGCAGCGTCGCGAAGGCTCCGGTTCGTAATAGTCAGGAATTTGGCATCGTGCCGTAGCCTACAAATTAGGCAGGTCGACAGCATGAAGCTGCTGGCTGGGCTGCTTCAAGATGCAGAGCATACGACTGAGCGTGTGCTACATTACATTACATTACTATCTGGCACCAGCAGAGCAGGCGACCCACTAGCAGTCACGAAGCTCCAGTGCCGGTCCATGTGTCCAGCTTTGATGCTCACGTGACTTCAGGCTACCCAGCTCTGAACTGCTACGTAATGTAATGTATCTCCGTCTGTAATTCCACAAAGCCACAAAATGTGTGTGGGTTTTACGAAGGGGAATTTTCTAGAGGGCACTCACAGCCTAAGCGGCTTTCGGTAGCTAACGAGACTTCATTCACGCAACAAATAGAAAGTGAGAAGCATAGCCGAGTCAGGAGAGCGGTTGATGTAGTGAATAGCATAGAAGTAGCAGCTCAGGACGGCTGGAAAGGATGCGCCATAGTGGGCAGCAGCAAGAGAGTAGTTGCCATTGTGTAAGAATTGTGAAAGCAAGTTTCACAGTCTAGGACCTGCAGAGCAAAAGCGTCTGTCGCCAACGATCTTTAGGCGGAGGAATGGAACAGTTAATATAGTGTCCATACAGGACCTGGGGGCACGAGGAAGCTGATACTGAGGCAGCAGTTCAGCTAAGTATGAATGAGACATGCCGTGGCAGGCTTTGTGAGTCAGCGTAAGAACTTTGTTATGTATCCGTTGATCAACCGGCAGCCATCCTAGCTCTTCCAGCAAAGGAGACACATGGTCAAACCTCTGACTATGGCGGTGCCAGCGTGGACACGAGCATTTTGCAGTGCACGGTGAACTGGCCGAGTTCCTTCTGCACTCGAGCAAGCTTGCGGCGCAGAGTGCAAGTTGAGATGCCGGTTGGAATATCTGTGCAGGAGTTGTGCTACTTGTGCAGCGGGACGGGCCCGAAGGCGATCGTTGCACACCAGCAAACTTACAGGGTAAATCCAGCGCAACAACACGAAGGATGTTCTGTCAAGTTTTGGCAGCACACAGCGATAGAAGTGACGGCGGTACACACGGCATACATGCACGGGCCGTGCACGAAGGTATGTGCACATGGAAACTGCCAAGCAGCAAAGCGGTGACGAACCGATCGGAAGCCGACTTGATGAGGACAGCGGCAGGTTCGGACAACGGGTGCGCCAGCGCCGCACCTGCGACCGCTGGCGGCCAGTGTTTGCCCCCGCCCGCCCGTACCGCACACTCTCGTGCAGTGCTGGCTGGAGGCGCTCGAGCCGAGCCGCCAGTGTGACGACATACCGTTCGAGCTATGCAGATCCCGTGACAGCAGGCTCGTCTGACTGGTGGCTCGAGAGCGGCGGCCGCCGCCGGTCGGCGCCGGCCGGTGCAGTCGAGCCGAGTCGGTATAGCCGGCGCCGGCGTTCAGGTGCTTCTGCTTGAGGGCGGCCGTCAACAGGTGGTGCACGACGGCGCCAAAGTAGAGAAGGCCAACCAGCATCTGGACGTGGGCGGGCACAGCACGCAGGCATCGGCAATCGCTTGCGGCAGCACGGCATGGCATACGAAGCAGGCCTACGAACAGAGGCAGCTTTGCACGGAGGCACCAGTGCTGCTCGAACTGCCCCACAGCTGCTCGAACGAGCTCTCACCAACGCCGGTAACCATGAAGCAGCCACAGGCGAAAGCAGTTCCATTAGCAGCGAGCTCGGAACTGTGAGCAAACTGCCGCCGACAGGGCAGCCATGGGTGGACGGGACAGGTGGTTGAGCTCGGGGTTGAGATAACAGCCGCCGTCCTTCCCAAGCTCAAGAGACAGCTCGGAGGGTTCGATAGGGGAGGGGTGGGGTGGGGGGCTCAGAGTTGAAGGCCTGCAGCAGCCTTACAGAAAAACCCAGTCGAGCTTGACAAAGCATCGAACGGCAGTCATCTCACTGACAGAGCTAACACGGTAATTGCTAACAACAGTTTTATCTGAGGTCAGGCTAGTGAACACACTAGGGGTGAGCTGATCCGGCTTGGTTGTCGGTCCGGCCAGCATCGGGTACTGTACAGAAGCATTCTGGTGTGAGAGGCAGGAAGGATATGCACGAGTAACTTGGCTGATCTCAAGTGACACCACGAGCCTTAATTGTGATGTTTTATTCAGCTGGACTCGGCTGTAGCTCTAACAGTGGTATTTATGAGCATTGCAGTGAATGTAGATGTCTCAATATTATCAATAAGAAAGAAAACATAACTCATTTGTATAGTGCCACAGAGCTTAATCTCTATTCAGGCGCTTCACGTACGGCACGAGGCTCGAGCCCACAATGTCGGCCGTCAAATACATTCACATTGACTTCACTCGGGGCGAGCACATTAATCACTGGGTCGAACCATTTGCATTGCTTCCAAAAAGAACTAAATCTTGTTCTAGGCACTCCACATATTCTGGAAAGGAAGACTGTCATTTGGTTTAGAGATAACATGCATAGTGTCAGGATGTATAAGCAAACTCACACAGTACAAATACAAGTAGTACAATTCACAAGGGCCGAGCTAATGCTGTGAGGAACAGGTAGATTTTAAGCTTCTTTTTAAATGTTATCAAAAAGTCTGAGGACGTGGTGACGTCAGTCGAGAGTTCCAAGCTTTGGGAGCATAAAAACTTAAGGCCTCTTCAAAGGATTCGAGGTTCGTCCAAGGTATATAGCTAAACAATCGGAGACAGAAAAGGGGTGGGTACGATGCATAGCTTGATTGGAAAGAAGTGGTTTGGATAGTAGGCCGGACCAAGTGACTGAAGGGACCTAAAGTGAGCAACAGAACCTTGAAGTCGATATGCTGCTTGATGGGAAGTTAGTGCAGGTCGGTGAGAAGTCGTATTATCAAGGGGCAGCTGTGACGTTCACGACAGACAAGCCTAGCTACTGAGTTTTGCATCAATGGTAAGTGCTTTATTGCATAGCCAGGAAGTAGATCTGCATTTGCATGTGTGGCAAAAGGACATCTCGGACAATAATACCAATGACAAACAATACAACGTAAGGAAATTCACTGGTAACTCACAAAGAAAGGGTCATTCACGGGTCATCCATAGGCCAAAACGCCTTTAAAAAACTAACTTGTTCACTAGAAGCATCGAGCACCTCTTAAGTCACATAACTGATTGGTCTTGAGGATAAACAGATGACACTCACTTGTATAGATAACAATAAATAGGTATACCATTGCTGAGGAAATATCACTGACGGGCCTAAAAAAAAAAACCATTACAGCACAATGTAAATTGCTCGGTGCCGACTGTTCAGCAAAGCTGGTAATGTCCATGCATACACGCAATATCATTTCGCATTCGTACTGCTGCTGCCGCCGCTGCTGCTACTACTACGTGTGTGTGGGCAAAAATGCATAGCATACATTTGCTCTTTATACATATGGCTAGAAGATACTGGTAGTCAAAACCCAACACATTTCCAAGGTAACAACTCGATTGTCGCAAGCTTGCTCCCGAAAATTAGCAACTACCAAAGGAACGCACGCAAAATGCAGAATTCTAGCCTCCTACTACAGACCGCCGTCGCCTCCCCCCCCCCGACGTCAAGATATTTAGGAGGAACGGCAACAGTTCGAGTTAGTGAGGCATATTGCACTCGTCGTACGAAACAGTGCAATGCAAACGATTGAACGGTGCGGGAGCGGCTTTTGGGTAAAGTGTTGTCCGTAGGTAGGGGGCCTCATCAGAAATGCTGTCACGTGGCAGCACGTCAAGGCGCCCCCGACTCGCAGCAAGCAGGCAAACGAGGACAATTTAAGAGATGGTGACTAGCCGCATTCCACAAGCGGCTTGAAGTTACTGCCACGACACAAGCTCCAACGGTGCCGGCCCTCCAAACGATGGAGCGTGGGCACAGCTTCCGATGTCCGACGGCCAGGCTTGCTCACCCAACGGTCATGACACCCGAATACGACACTGGTCTCCACCTAGCGAGCGGTAGTCCAAGCGATACTGCTCGTGTTGTTGGCAGGGGAGTAGCTTGCCGCTGGGTCACACCTCTAGGGAATAGGAAAGGCTTGCCAATACATCGCGGTGGCGCTTCCCTGTCGGCGGAGAGCACAGGTTTTCTCCGTTTGCTATGGAGTGTCACCTTGTACCCTACTGCTTGAAAGCTGGCCTGCAGCTTCATTTACCGACACGGAGCAGCGGCACCCAGGGGCAGCGCTGACTGCTCAGCACTCGGCTGCTCGAGAAAAGCATCCATCGCGATCAGTTTTTTTTTAAAGGCAAGACCTGCCTGAGCTGCAGGCACTAGAACGACAAAGCCGGACACGTGACCCCGACAGTTCAGATTCACTATGCAGTGACTCGGGTACGAGCAAGTTTTGTGGTGAAGTAAAAGCAAAGTAAACGTCAGCTGATGGAACTGCCTGATATTTATAAAGTGGCAGAAGAACCTGAGCGGCTGCAACCCTTCTTGTAAAGAATTGCCCGCTGCACTACACCAACCCTCGACCTGGGTAGAAAAGTGCAAGAAACTTACCCCTGGGCTAAGACCCACGAGTGCAGTCGGCTAATACGCTGTGGCCAAAGCACACCAGACACACCAGGAGCGCACGAGATCGGCACAAGCCAAAAGGACTTGAAAACCATTTCGAGATGCAGGTATAGAAATAACTAGATCGAGAGAAACGAGTGTACAATGTCGATCACTTACTTGAGAGGCAAAATGTAGAGATAGCAAGATATAGCATGCGACAGTACACCTCTGCAGTCACGGCGGGTGAGGCCGAGGGCACCTGCACGTGCCAGCTGTCATCCTGCACGAGCAAACGCAGACATATAGTACATCTGAACTGGCAGTCACCGTCAGGGAACACCACTGCCGTGGCACATTGGCAAGCATCTCCGGTAAAAACGAGATGCAATTTAGTATTTAAAAAAGTTTTCTTATGTATTTATTCACCAGAGCACCAGCTGCTGCAGTCTGATTGTCTGCAACACAAAAGTGTTATGTACGCGACAAAAAAGGGTACTCGCTAGGCAGAGAGCAGTGCGTACACACACTAATGGTCAAGGTATTTCCGCGGTATCGGATATACGCTGGCTTCAGTTTAATTCTCCAACATCAAGGTACAAAAGCTGTGCGTGTTGAAGATTTATAGTGACTAATTTTAGTCACGTTTATGCCTGGTGCAATTGCACTACTTCCTTGGTGTGAGATAGGTCTTCCTTGATTTTTAGGACGACCTGCATTCTGCTGAGCATCGATGACACCAGTGCCAGAATGGTCTCCTGCGTCAACCAGCATGCAAAGTGTGCAAAGGTCGTCTGCAGATGTAGGCTAACTGAAACTGCTTTGCAGCTGCCGATCAGTGTGTTAATACCACCGATCGAAGCTGTAAGCTGATTGAAACTACTTCTCATCTGGAGGTCCATTTCATCCTACAAAGTTGGCAACAGATTTGGCCAATTCCTTACCACCATTGCAAAGCCGGCACAGAATTGTTTGGCCCCTGCGTCCCAACAGTCGTCGGGTACACAGAATTCTAAATTTCAGTGTCAGGTCGAATGCAGGGAATGCAATGAGGTGCTCTAATAAGAAAAGCTGCAAAATGTGACCTTCCATTCACATTTAACTGCATTCAGCACGCAATTGTCTCGGCACTCCTCTCTCCATCACTTCTTTGGCTTACACGAAGTCGGCATTTGCTGTTCCGAGAGATTTAAAACTGAACTTCATTAGTCCCGTAAACTGTATTCCAGTCCTTCAAGCACCCCGTGAGTGTGGCAAGGCTTGGCCCATTTCAGCAGGCAGATTAGAAGCCACATTCTCAGACAGGGTTCTTTCTGGGTCACCTGCCGAAAGATACTCTTGGGTGCTAATCGGCTACGCACCACTTGCCAGCTAACTTTGGTCCCAATAGCGGTCCAATGAAGGAGACGGCTAGCTCTCAAGGCACAGCCATCTTCAGTATACCTCGTACAAACCTCAAATCCTTTGGAGACCGTACATTTAGTTTGTATGCTCCCAAAGCCTAGAACTTACTCCCGACATGCATCACAACATCCCCTGACTTAACCACATTTAAAAAGAATTTTAAAACGCACCTATTTAGAACAGCATTTAGTGGGTCCATGTGATTCGTCCTTTATGTGATTATTTGTGCTGACACTGTGCATGCTGCCACTAACCACACTTGCATGCTGACCTTGTGCATGTCACCCTTAACCATGTTATTCGTGTTGTCTGTCAAGCATGATATTACTCACCATTCAATCGCGGTTCCCTTTGCAGCAAATGTAAAGCACCTAGAAAGAGCTTGAGTTCTCTAATGGCGCTTTATCAAGTATATTATTATTATTATTATTATTAGCAGACAGTTCTTTTGAGTCGAGGTTTTACTCTGGGGGACTAGTCGATGGCAGCTGGGTATGGAACAATTTCGAGCTTATCTGTCCATGATCAATATGATACAAATACAGCCAATTCGAAGTAAACTAGTACATTTTCTACTATTCGAGCTTGGTTTGTGAAGGGCTTTTGGAATTCTCTTAGTAAAGCTGCCCTGGTTCTTAGTCTTTAAAATCTTCAGAGGTGACAAGTCTGTGCTAAAGGCATGAGCCGGAAAAAAAACATTGTACGAAAAGTCCCACGAATCTCATTCACCCATTCGCACAGAAAAGAAAGCTGCATGCTAAGGATCTTGTAGGCATGATTCTTAAAAGTTAGTGATTTTTCAATCGAAGGCTTAAGCCAAGAAACCAGCGTTTTGTACATGTCAATCCACATTCTAACTGAAAAACGACTCCTACCTCCATATGTTGTTATCCATAATTTACACTTCTAAACAGCAGCTGAGCACCTCACTAGAGTTCTCAGCTTGTATTGCAATCAAGAGCCTTAGTCATAATTCGACCCCTAATAGAGTGCATCCTTACTAGAGGCCACGGGTGCATGCTCGTGCTTCGGCACGACAACTCACCAGCTCTAAATGAAGGGGAAGTCGCCGAGTGCGATCTAGACATACACACACACACATTCACTTATAGATAAATCCACGCACGTTGCAAGTAAATAGATAGGCTGCATCCCTGTACGCATACATTTATAAGTGCATAGTATGATTTGCCAAAGGGCTGTTGCTTACCAATTCCATATGACATAATAATTTACAAAACATTATTAGATAGACATGTCTCCAACTGCTTTCTTTATGTGACTGCTCAGCTCTAGATACGTGTACCCATATGTGTGGTGCATATGCAGGTGCATGTGTGCACGTGCATACGTTTGGGGTGTGTGCATGCGAGGGGGTAATATAATATAATATAATAATTATAATAATAATGCACTTGATAAAGCGCCCTCAGAGAACTCAATCTCTTTCTAGGCACTTTACATTTGCTGCAAAGGGAAACACGGTTGAATGGTGAGTAATATCATGCTTTATAAACGACATGAATAACATGGTAAGGGGTGACATGCACAGGGTCAGCATGCAAATGTGGTTAGTGGCAGCATGCACAGTGTCAGCACCCATAAGCACATCAAGGACGAATCACAGGGACCTGCTAAAAGCTGTCCTAAATAGGTGTTTTAAGTCTTTTTAAATGTGGTCAAGTCAGGGGACGTTCTGACGCCAGTTGGGAGTGAGTTCCAGGCTTTGGAAGCAATCGAACTAAATGCACGGTCTCCGAAGGATTTGAGGTTTGTACGAGGTATTGGTAAACTGTTGGATTCCGAAAAGCGGGTGGTACAATGCTTGGCCTGGTGGGGGAGTAGATCTGAGAGATAGGCTGGAGCCAAAGAATGAAGTGACCTAAAAGTGAGCTATAAAACTTTGAAGTCAATCCGTTGCTTGACTGGTAGCCAGTGCAGGTCGGCGAGAAGTGGTGCGATGTGGCAACTGGGACGCTCCAGGCAGACAAGCCTAGCGGCGGAGTTTTGCACCAGCTGTCATCGCCTGATTGCATATAGGCCAGCAAGCAGTGATAATATGCAAATTATAAATATTAGTGTGTTCATGAGATCGTGCACACGTGAGTGCACATGCACAACTGTATGAGTCACACATGGGTAGTCCACACAAGTACAGGCATGATGCATGTGCATGCATTCGCATGTGTGCGTGCTTGCGAGTGTGATATAGACATGCCTGTACACACACATCAACATTTATCAATATGTTAGACTGTTTGGCTTAACCGATTTGAGAGAACCGTATCAAGTAAATCTGCTAAACATAACTACTCAGAGCTCCTTTCCTCCGTGTGACCAACGACATCCTAAGCAGCAACGATGGCAATAATGCTACTGCCTTGGCCCTGCTTGATCTATCAGCTGCATTCGACACTACTGATCACGACATCCTACTTGAACGATTGAGAACAACGACCAATCTGGCTGACGAGGCACTGGTGTGGTTCAAATCGTAATTGCACGATCGTATTCAATCCGTGTCGTGTGGGGGGTCATGTCTAATCCACCAGACCAGTCACCTTGGAGTTCCACAAGGGTCCGTCCTCCATCTTTTACTGTTCTTCATTTATACTGAACCTCTGGGAAAAGTGATTCGGGCACATGGGATCAGATATCACTTGTTGTGTGTGTGTGTGTGTGTGTGCTTGCGCACATTGCTCAACACCACACGACTTGGAGCACTCGGAACACAACCGAACTCGACGACGTTTAATCAACTACTCTCCGAAGACATTCTGATGCGCCCAGGGACGCTGTGCTCCGATTGGCCAGCACTGCTGCTATGCCAGCAGCAGGAATGCTCACCTCGATTGGTCAGTCATGGTCGGGAGGGCCCCCCCCCCCCGCCAAGTACCGGCAGACAACAACATTTAAGCCGTCACTGTCACAGGCTGGGGTATGCATTCTCTATTACGATCTCAACACACTTCTATGCTGCCGAATCTCAGCTGTATTCGCCGTTTAAACCGTCGGAATCTGCTGCAAAGACTGATAAACTGAGTGCTTGCCTTACAGACTTGATCCTGGATGTCGGCAAATTTCCTTACACTAAACGATGATCAAAACTGAACTCCTACCCATAGAACACCCCGAGAGTGCGGCTGGAAGAGATTTTACTCTTCTAATAAGTGATGCTGCTGTGCGACCGGCACCAGATGCTTGGGATTTTAGTGTCCTCTTTGATAACAGCTTAAATTATGGAAGTTTCATTAACAAGACTGCCTGAACAGCTAGCCATCACGTCTGATCCCATTCTAAGAATAGGGATTGTCTACCACGGTGGCTTGCAAAAAATCTACAAATTTATAGATTACAGAAAGTTGCAGTTACGTTTTTTTTATAGAAGAATTAAAACTTCCTGTGTCAGATGGCTATTTTTTGCAACCTTGCTGCTACTTTTGTGCTCGAATGTGTGTGAGTGTATGAGATATATATATATATATATATGTGTGTGTGTGTGTATATATATATATGTATGTATATATATATATATACCAACGAAATATATATATAAAACATAACATATATATATATAACAACGAAAGCATGATTTTCATCTAACATTAATAAGCAACTGCAAGACAGTCTAGTCTGTAAGTAGGGCAGGCTCACTAGCCTACACACAGCCAACAACCTATTAGGTCAGTGGACACTCAGGCCTACCTTCCAGAGCAAACTCTTGAGTTCTACCATGATTTTTCACGGATACATTCAAGTACTAATGGAATAATGATAACTACTATTCGACAGCATACCATGTAACTACACTATACCCTTAGGCGACCAGAGGGCAGTTGTACAATTTTGGTTGGTAAGAAGTGAGTATTGTTATAATGACTTGCTGTCCACTAACTAGTCCTCTTACTAATAAGACCAAGACACGAGGCCACATGGTCTTATTAATGGGGACATCTGTGTCTCTGTACAGATGCTCACTCTATATAGATGGCTCGTATTAAATCGAGGGCAAAAACTCTATCACCACAGTCAAAGAGAGTTTAGGTTCTTATGTTGTTTTCACCTTACACATTCCAGATTAGTTGCTCACAAGAGATAATTAGAAGAAACCCATCATAACTGTTTACCTGACCAGTACCTCGTCATGAGCATAAAGTGACCTAAAATTAGTTAATTCAAAAGAGCTTTGCTCATCAAGAATGATTGGCGGGAGAATTTTAGAAGAGCTTGTCCACCTCCTCGCCCTAAGTAATGTAATGTAATGCATCTCCGGCTGTAACTTTACACAGTCACAAAAACTAAGTGGGTGTTATGAAGGAGAGGTTTCTATAAGGCACTCAAAGCCTGGGCGGCTTTCTGCATGCATTCGGTAGACAACAGACTTAATATCATGCAACAAAAAGAAAGTGAGAAGCATAGCTGAGTCTGGAGGGCAGTTGAGATAGTGAGTAGTACGGAAGCAGCAGCTCGGGGCAGCTGAAAAGGACGTGCCACAGTCGGCAGCAGGAGAGTAGTCTGCCCTGTCCATTTCCCTAGCAATAGCAAGTTCAAATTCCCAGCAGCAACCGGAGCATCCCTCTTCAATGCCAGTCAGGCCCGCTTCAATAATCTCATGAGAACTTCTTGAAGGTCATATATCCTAATCATAGTTGGAGAAGATCCTGATCACTTTTTTCAACATGTAATTCAAAATATATAATGCTGAAGTTCATCGTCCCTTGAAGGCCCTCTGACACTCTGAACTTAGTCATTTAAAGCTCTCTACACACTCTGGACACTGACACATTTTCAGACAGGGGTATGACGGCTTTATAATATTAAAATATAATTTTATTATCAAGACTCTACTAACACTGAAGTTTCCTAATTGCACAACCAACTGCAAATTTGAGAAGCCTACATACACTAACTAACAAAACAGCTTATGATACACGTGACATGATACTTATCGTATAGCACCCCAAGAGAACCTGATTTCAAATCAGGTGCTTCATATATGCCATGGGGCTTGAGCCCACGGCCTCAGTCATGAAATACATTCACCTTCACCTTGGTTGGGGCAAGCACATTACACACTGGGCCAAGCCAGCGAGGCAATAGTGACAAGCACTACGGCATAATGTATACCCATGCCAGTTACAATAAGTAGCAGCAGCTTCTCTGTTGATCATGCATTCAAAAAACATCACTGTAAATGACCGGCTCACCTTTACTTGAAAAATTGCAGTGTAGAGGCCAGCAAACGAGATAGCAAAGCCTACGTAGGAAGAAATCAGCAAGGTGATGCTGATCTCGTGCGAGATGAGCTGACAGACCATCTGCCCTACACAGAAACAAGGACTTGATAGTTAATAGGCAAGTTTAGTTGCTACTGCATAACGTGCTTTAGGAAATAAAGCCCTCGTGCAGTTTAAGGACTTTTCTGTGCTTCAATATGTTTAAAGAAACACAATATAGCAGCAGCAATCACATGCATGAATGAACTCCAATCAGATTACAGCAATGCAGAGTTAATATACATGTATAGAAATAAGCACCCCATTGAAACACAATGGCCTTCACGGCAATGACAGGCAATGCAATAACTACACAGAATACGACAATGTCTCCACCAGCAGTGCCTTTCTCTATAAAAAAAAAAAACTAATGAGTAGGTACACATACAACAAAACTGATTTTACGGACTGTTTACTAGAGTGGTATATTTAGGAATAAGCTAGGGTATAAACAAGTGAGCATTGGTCTAGAATGTAACATATCTCTGGCTGTAACTCCACAAGGACTGTGTGAGTGCTTTCTATAGTTTTCTAAAGCTTACTCAAAGCTGGAGGGGGCTTTCTGTGCGATTATGGCAACCACCAGACTCAATCTCACGCAATAAAAAGAACGTGGGAAGCATAGTTTAGTCAAGAGGGCAGCAAAGGAAGTGAGTAGCGTGGAAGTAGCAGCTCAGGACGGCTGGGGGGGGGGATTGTGCCACAGTCGGTACTAGAAGAGATGTCACTGTCTACGAATTGTGGAAGTGACTTCCACTATCTAGGCCCTACAAAGCAAAAGCTTCTGCTGCCAACGGTCAAAGCGTAGGAAGTGTTTAATTAAAGGACTGAAACAGCTAATTAATTGTCCGTATGGGACTGCAGGGCACGAAGACACTGAAGCTGATGGTGCAGCAGTTCAGCTAGGTATGAAAGAGCCAAGCCATGGTAGAAACTTTTAAACGTCAGCAGTTATCAAAAAGGACACCTACATTCTGAGCACATGACAACGGTCACTCTACAGGACCACCATTTCTCAAAGATGTCTTCTGGGTCAGCTGCACACTAAGGGTGTCCTATAAGTTAGTATGAACCCATCTTTTATCACTGTTTAGCTCATGAAAATTGGCTGACATCCAGGATTAAATGTCTGCATGGCACGAGCTCAGTTTATCAGTCGATACATCAGATTCTGATGGTTTAAATGACAAGTAGCTGACAAGATGACAAGACAGCTGGGTACAGTCAACGTAGAGGTGATAACCGATCACAAGAGCCCATATCACTTTTCCCGAGAAGCTCGGTATAAATTGAGAACAGCCAAGGATTTTCAATGGATCCTTGCCACAGGCAACTGGGCTGCTGGATGAGATTTGATCGCAACATGACACGGACCGAATGCATCGGATAAATACAATTACAGTCACACCAGAGCTTCATCCACCAGACCGATCATTGTTCTCAACCGTTCAAGTAAGATATTTAAACAACAGTATATGGGATATTGTAAAAGACACAAGAAATGCAATTAACAGAAATACAAGAACAAGAAATACCTTTGTCGGTAAAGAATACTTGCCTCCAATACTAAGTTACCCAGTGCCCTGCACTGCCACGCCCACACGGGGCATACTTTGTGTGGGTTTTCGTCAGTAGCGGAACTTTCTTTGTTACACCCTTACCATAAGTTCGTGTTTGTTGAGCCTTAGACTCACTATCTGCTCACTGGGGATCATGCCGGTGCTAAGCTCGAGTGTTTTGGCTTGGATTCGTGCAAGTACAAACTGGCTGCCAGGAACTCTGTTTTTCAGGAGCCAATAGTCCCTCCAGGAAGAAGCCTGAGAGCACAGAGGCACAGGCTGGTTCTTCATTGTTCCTAGCACAGATATTTTCGAACGTTATATCAGACAGCTTTCTCAATTCGGCGGCGACAGCCCAGGACGTAAGGTGCTCACTCTTCATGACCGAGGTTGAAGGTTCGAATCATGCAGTGGGCGATCCTTTATTGTCAACTACAGGCAGCGGTAATAGCCATTAAAGCTCTTCTGCGGCTGTATAAATGAGGCTGTTCAATCACACACGCAAGCACACACACACACACACACACACACACACACACACACACACACACATATATATATAAAAGATATATATATATATATGTATATATCAGCTATATATATGTATATATCAGCTATATATATGTGAGTGTGTGTATCAGCTATATATATATATATATATATATATATATATATCCATAGATTTCGAGCAATCAGTCAGTTGCTTAACTCCCCCAGTTGGTAATACCATAGCTGTCCCTTAACAAAATTCGTTAGGCGATGTCCAGTTGCCATAGCTGCAAGTTCTGCATGCACGAATCGATAAGGTCTTCCGAATACCGCTACGTTTGCTGGGTGTCTGCAAAAATTTCCCAGTGTGCTGGCTCCACAAATACCTCGAACCTTCTATTAGACGAATAAGGTCTGCAAGCGTAATACAAAGGGTGTTAGCCATATTTAAAGGTACAAACATACATACAATTTTCGTTGCTAGCCTACCGTCCTAGCATTAATATCGCGCAGTACTTTCACGGATTATCGGAGTTATACCTTCCACCTAACCACCGAAATCCACAATACCTTCTGTCTATCCGCCAAAATCTGGAACCGAAGCATGCAGCTGCTAACGAAGGCATTTGGTTGCTAAGGGGCATACAAAAATTAGCCTACTGGGGGGGTCCGGGTTCAGCACTGAGAAGCCCCCCTGAGATATAAGTTCTTGACCAAAACACTGCATCTTGATAGCCGATGAACAAAAACACATTTTTTAGTTTTCAATATCAATTTACAGTAGTTCCAACAGCTACTGGCTGAGAGAGATCAACCATAATCTAACGAGGTCAAATGGTGCAAACATAAGGCCTATACTTTATTTGAGGCCTAACATTGTGATGGGTTAACCTCCGCCTGTGACGACATGACACTGCTCGGGCTTCGAATTTCGAAGTCAATGAAATTAAAACTTGCCCACCATTACACCGATCTCACTAAAAATTCATTAAATTTCAGTTGAATACAAAGACAAAATGTATATTAATACACCTTCCAATGAAGTCAGTTTTCTCATCCCAAAATAGATGTCTAGGGGTACCTTCACGGCTCCACACGATGGCTAAAGCTCGGTTTAGTACCGTTGCCTATTAATCCGTGGTACCACACTAATGCTGACAAATCATCTGAGTATGTGCTAACTTACCGGCTGCGCAGATGTTCAGCAACAAGCTCAGGGGGGCAATAGTTATCATCAGCACCGATTCCTGCAAACAAACTAGCCTGCATTAACGACACTCATTTTCTTTAAAAAAAAAGTTAAAAGTTAAAAAAGTTAAGAATTATGGCTTTTGCCAAGCAGGATTGGCATGCAGCAGTCAAAGTGCTGCTTCACAAAGCGCTGGATAATGTAAGGCATGCCAGTGAAAGACCAGCAGCTCTCGAACGAGATTTTACTGCTAGGGACCTAGACTGTACTCACCGCAAGCACAAGCTGCGAGCTGACAAGGTTCATCTTTGTGCTCACAACTTCCATGACACAGACGGACAGCAGCATGGCCATCTGCAAGAGTGACACCCACGATATACAACAAGACCTCGAAGTGCCACGTGGAATAACTTGTATGCATACAGAAGAACGATTGAGCAGAGCTGATCTTACAGAATGGTGCCTAACTACCACGACTTCACTTCCTCAGCCTGTACATAAAGTGTACACACTCGATCACATAGCTCAAAATGCAGTAAACGGCACATGCAACCACAGATCGATGTTATGCCAGGATGGAGGCTTTTGAAATTGTTCCACTTTGCCCAAAGCATATGGTCAGGTTCACACAAAGATGGTTTATGGGGGGCTTCTGTCATCGTATCGTATCTCCATCTGTAACTCCACAAAGACTACGTGACTGTTACACAGGAGAGTTTTCTATAGCGAACTCACAGCCTAAGCGGCTTTCGGTATGCATTAGGTAGCCAACAGACTTCATCTCAAGAAACAAAGAGAAAGCAAGAAGCATAGCTAAGTCGGGAGAGCAATTGAGTAGTGAGTAGCTTGGAAGTAGCAGCTCAGGACGGTAGGAAAGGATGTGTCATAGTTGGTAGCAGGAGAGTAGTTGTCGTTGCCTAAACATTGTGAAAGTGAGTTCCACAGTCTAGGACCTTCTGTCACCAACGGTCTTTAAGCAGAGGAATGGAACAGCTAATTTATTGTCCATACACGACATCAAGACAGGAACAAAGCAAAAAGCTGCTGCTTAAATCATTGCTCTTCTCTCCAGAAGCGTTTTTTATGTGGCTCCTGGGTCAAAAAAGGTAAAAAAAATAATGGAAAAAAGGTTAGGATAATCTTACAGTGCACCTTGTCTACCGTCAGACCAGCATGCCACCACCAAATCAAAGCATCCTCCGGACACGAGGCACTGTTTCCTATTAAGCTTGTCTTTAAAAAAGGCTTCACTTCAACTAGCCTAACCCATGAGCTTTGCCAGCCCGAATGCACAGGTATTTCTGTTAAATGCAATAACACCTTTATAAACTATAATCGCTGAATTAGAACACATGATAAACAGCAATCATTCATCGACAGCTGCTCAGAGCAATGGTACGTGTGGGTTTACCTAGGTGGAATACGAGGTACTGCAAATGAATCTGAAATGGAGCCATTTCGCCAATAAAGCTAGTACAGATCCTAGTTCTGCCACCTGCCCATCTACCCATCTAGATTTGCCCCCTCATGCTAAGCGCATAGGCAATCGGAATGCAATGCAGTGCAGTAAACCATGCTTGGCTGGATGTACAGAAAACGTCGCTAGTCTGCCAATGTCTTTGGCTCGATAACTGTGACACTACTATGAGTCCTTTCTTACAGGCCGAGGGTACAAAGAGGGCAGTAACTTTGCCCAATCGTTCGTTGTGAGCTGACCAGCCAAAAGCAGTCAACAAGAAGCTTTGAACCAGGGGAACTGCTGCACCAATCAGGAATGACGTCGGCCACTGATTAATTAATACTAGCCAGACAGCCAGGCAGGAAGTGAACAAGTAAGAACCGCCAATCAAAAAAATATGCACCGAAGTAACCAACCAGGCCTGGTCGTTTGCCCAGTGTGTCACCCTCACCCCATCTCTTAGTGGACAAACCAGGATTGAGAGCTTGTCCAATGCCAACTGGCCCCTTAATTTGCCAGTGGACGAGTGGGTAAGTTAAGTAAGTTGCTGTGATATGCAGGCAGATGAAAAAGCTCAGCAAGCCAGTCACCGAAGGCAGCAGAAGAATATGGTCCAGCATTGACTACACATTTTGACAGGCCATCAAAAATCTTTGGGGAAACTTGGTCAACCTCCATATCAATACTGAGGCAGGATGGCACGACTAGGCCAGTTGCCTAGGCCCAACAACGAAATGAACAAGTTCGAGTGAAAGGGCAACCGATTATGGGAAAACTCAACAGGTCAAATAGTGTTGCCTCAGAAGATACAACAAACTTTGCTATACTAGAACGTGGTAAACAGCAGCAATGTCATGACTGTTGCAATCCCAATCTCATGCTACAGGACTGAACTTAGGCAAGTGGGAACAAACGACCCCAACATGACATAGAGGGCAGCCAATTGTGTCTCCAGCAGAAACAGAGGTCGATGAAATGACACGAGTGCAGGCACTCAACGTCGTTTGCCCGGCAGCGGCAGTAGAGCCATAAAACGCATGAATGTGGCAAATGCCATGGCACCACATCAGCATGCACTTGGAGTTAGCATGCCTCACCAAAAATTAAGGGCATCCCGAAAGGTAATGGCCAATCAGGGCCGTGAAAACAACAAAGGCAATGACTGCTGCACTGGAAGCACAAATACAAACTGTACACTACACATCCGGCATTCCAATCTCAAAATGTAAACATATCCTCAAAAGGCTCGCTTGCGTGTAAGCGCAAGTGTGTGTGTGTGTGTGTGTGTGCATGTGTGTGCGTGCGTGTGTGTGTGTGTGTGTGTGCGCGCGCGCACTCAAATGATGAAATCTGAAGAAAAAGAGAAATGAGGACATCCAGCAATGTGGCAAACAAGCATTCAGTGGATACTACAGGGCTTATCTTTAAGCCAATATCGGCTCTGTCAGCTCCTGTTGAATCTCCTGTTGAATCTGCACGAAATCTGTGTCATGTTCTAAAGTGACCTTTCGTAAGACGACCACATCAGCTCCTCAATCAAGTCTACTTACTTTCAGCTACATAGCATTGCATTGTTATTGCTAAAATTCGAGCTTGTTTAGACAGGGATACCAATCTAAGTTGGCCCATCATTTGTGACATCCCGTCTCGACTTCTGTAACTCACTGCTTGCTGGTCTACCGGCCTGTGCAATCAGGCGCTTACAGCTGGTGCAAACCTCTGCAGCTGGGCTTGTCTGTCGTGACCGTCGCAGTTGCCACATCACACCACTTCTGGCCGACCTGCACTGGCTTCCAGTCAAGCAACGCATCGACTTTAATGTTTTGTCACTCAATTTTAGATCCCTTCATTCTTTGGCTCCAGCCTACCCTATCAGATCTATTGCCCCACCAGGCTAAGCATCGTATCGCTCAATTTTCGGAATCTAATTGCTTCCCTATATCTCGTACAAAC
This sequence comes from Cristatella mucedo, assembly GCA_009760855.2. Lineage (NCBI taxonomy): Eukaryota > Metazoa > Bryozoa > Phylactolaemata > Cristatellidae > Cristatella > Cristatella mucedo. The sequence goes on along the minus strand of WPIO01000039.1, from coordinate 3,149,771 downwards.
CTCAAATCCTTTGGAGACCGTGCCTTTAGTTCGTGAGCTCCCAAAGCCTGGAACTCACTCCCGACTTGCATCACGACATCCCTGGCTTGACCACATTTAAAAAGAAACTAAAAATGCACCTACTTATGACTACACTTAGTGGATCCCTGTGATTCCAAAAGGGCCTGAAGGAGATTCTTACCGATCAGGCTACTGATGGAATATCGATTAGAGTTATCACTAGAATCAAGTATATACGGCAATCAATCTCACGAGACGGATTCAAACTTCTAGCAAACGAAAGCAATGTGATGAAGCTGGTGCACGATGAGTACGAATAAAGGAGAAACAAATGACTGCCGACATCAAGGGAAACAGAGGAGAAAGCCTTAGCATGACTCTAGATGAATACACGACTATGAGAGGACGTATATTATTCGGAGTCAAAATTCATAACAGCAGCAATAAATCAACAATCAAGCCGGTCTTGTTCGCATATTTGGTTTGTGCACGGCTCTCGACAGGTCGAACCAATGAAACAGCATTTAAGCGTTTTTGAATAACAATGGAGAGGAATTTAGTGAGATCTACTCAGGAAGGGGCTGCAGTAAATAAGAAATGCATTAGACCACATCGATTTCATCGGAATAAGAAATGCATTAGCCACATCGATGTCATCGGACAGCTCTGCTTAAACCATGGTCTGCATCTTGGAGTACATGACACATTGTACAAGAATGGGTCTGAACCTAGGAGTATGAGATACATCGTACAAGACGAGTACTGAGATGGACAATTTAAACCTTGATAGTGACGATATTGATGAATGTACAATTTTGAAGAAGGTACAGGCTTAGAAATGATCAGCAATGACACGCTAGAAGGAGACGTCGATTACCACGATCTGCTCACTAAATCATGCAAGCTTGTCAAATTTATCAACAAATCAACTGTTCGAAATAATGTCTTGTAATTTTAATCCAAAGTAAAAGCTGAGATTGAACTGCATCTTGACGTGAAAACTCACTGGAACTCCATTCCAACAATGTTAGAGCCGATATTAAAGGCAGAAACCGCCATCCGTGAGACACTAACCGAATTCAAGGTGCTGGAAATAATTGAGACATCGGATTTTGACGCTCTCAAAACTCTTCTGAAGGCAATGGAACCTGTGAAACTTGCTATTGAGGATCCAAGTCGAGAAGACGTGACGTTAATGAGTGCTGACACAATTTTAGAAGTCGTGTCCAACAAGCTCTCTAACCTGAATAATTACATTAGTACCAAGGTCATGGAAAATTTGAAGTGTTGCATTGAAGAGCGATTGACCAATGATGTCATGAACCTCTTTTGCAGTCTCGAAGATCCCACGGTCGCCCCGTCAAAACCTACGATAGATTTCGCAGGAAATCTGGTATCATGTCTATTTGGAGTCAACAATGTAGAAGTTGTCGTCAAATGATGTTGATAGTGTGAACCTGTCTCTTCAAGATGAATAGAATTTGTTGCTTAAAAGAGATGGTTCATCAATCGCAGTCCGAGGGCAAGACTGTTTCAAATGGCTTAAGTCCACATTCACGCTCTTTGGAAACTCTGGCCAACGCACTGAAAATCTCCTAAATTGGACAACGCAATTCTATCATTAAACCGACATCAATGGATGCTAAAAGAGATTTTTCGGTCTGCATGAATCTCTGTCCATAATTAAGATCGTGTCTCTCAGATAAGTCGCTTAATGCACTTGCATTCTTAAAATATTACTATATGAAGTAAACTGTATTGATTATGAATTTATCTCGAAAGATGTACAACAAAATGGTATTCATCCCAAAAAATAAGCTATTGACTGTAAAATAAGTGAACAAATGAAACAAAAACAATAAAAACAGCTGTTAAGAACTAGCTTTTGAAAATTGAAAACAGTAAACAGCTGTTTTTCAAAAATGACTTTTTCAGAAACCCTATTAGCAAGCAAATGCCACTCCACACAAAGAGAGGGTGAGACGGGGAGGGAGAGAGAGAGAGAGAGAGAGAGAGAGAGAGAGAGAGAGAGAGAGAGAGAGAGAGAGAGAGAGAAAGGGCAAGGGGCAGAGAGAGAGAGGGAGTAAGAAAGAGAGAATGGGCTGGAATTTACTGGAGAATGCAGCAACGGTGGTGGAAGGGCCACACATTTTTCGAATCAGGCATTCTGAGTTCTAGGTAAGTTTCGGTGGTTAAATTAGAGCAGAGCCATTGTTGCGAGCCCATCCACACCGGCTTGCTAGAATCAGTTAGCTGCCCAGTGACAATTATTACAGCAATTTTGCATGACAACGATTACGAAAACGAGGTGCTACAAGATAAGACCATCAATGCTATTGCCCACATCATGTTTTGCCAGCTTCTAGACTACAGCCATGATATCAAACTTTGGCTGCAAATTAAGCCATCTTTACAAAGTCGAAGGTGGGCATGCAGATTTTATTTTCAGCTTACAAACTATATTGAGAACGTATTAACAAGGAAAAACATGCATACAGAGAATGAGATACTCTCTATTTCGGTAGCCAATTCAATCAGAAAAGCCATTATATCATAGATCAAAATTGAAACCGGTATCTACACACGCACGCACGCGCACACACACAAACACATTATATTTAGATATACACAATGTGTGTGTGTGAAACATTGCCATGTTTTTAATGTACCCGGTGCATATAGGCTCTGTTTCCGGTAGCCTGTGAACATCTGCCTAAAAACCAGCCAGCATTTATGATTATATCTCTCTAATCCTCTGCACACATCTTTGTGCTCACATACGGGAATCGCTGATTCAGAATATTTTTTCCTCTGGTTTCTAAACCTAGGCTTTATCCTATTTTTAGGGCCATGTAACTACATGCATCAGGTTGTCTGTTAATGAGCTCGTATATTGCAGGTTCACTGTGTTTATAGTATGCAAAGCAGTTCTTTCTTACCATCTGAAACTTTCAAAAAGGCCTCAACAACCTTGGTTTTGCAAAACACAAGAAATTTTATTTCCTGTGCTTGACCTCACTTTTGAGTGCTAGTGTACATTGCCTTTTCAAATGAGCTTAGCATGTTTTCGGAGGCCACCTCTCTGAAATCCTTGTGCGAGAATTGCAAACAATGGATCGTGTCTAATTTGTAGTTGCTAATAACCACAATGCTATAAGGGTGAAGCTTGGTGCAGCAATGCAAAGTAGTATGTGGACCGTGTTCTGCAAGTAGATCTCAGCCAGCCACTCCAGCAAGGCTTCAAGACAGTAGCTCATGGCTCTTTTCCATTCCCACTAACAATGCCAGCGTATAATTAGAATCAAGTAGGGGGAATTCTGTAGAAGTTTAGGGTCTCTGTTTTCCTTACTCCTAGAGACATGGCAGTCCTTCAGGCTGGCCGTGTTGAGCCTGGCACCTGGTGTCCTCTACTAGCCATGCTGCTAACTAAACCCAGATGATGGGCTGTTTGCCAGCAGCAGAGCTTAGCTTAGCGCGACAATATTTGCCATCTGCTGCCCAGACTAAGCCACTGGGCTGACAAATCAGGGCCGAGCTTAGGGTAAGAGCTTCTCGGTATGCGTGGTAGGCTGTTTGCCCAACTGCTACCGGGCTTTTGTGTTAGGCTATGAGCACTGGTCATCTCATGCTGCTGCTTTGCACACCGATGCTGCTGATGGTCAGTGCAATGGTAAGCCGAATAACTTATGGCAGTTAATCCTTCTTTAATAGGCAATTGCCAATTCTGGGGTTCTTGCTCACTTCGTGCATACAGCAGCTGAACCGGCAGCCGGACTTACATTTAGAGCTAAACACGAGCGCAAGAGATTGCAGCTCTGGAAAAAAAAAAGATAGAAGACGTCGTGCCACGTCGTCCTCAGGCGTTTAACCCAGACCATCCAAAACCAAAAGCAAGACATATAAAACTTGCCAGCCCCAAATACTGATAGCTGGCTTCATTCAGCTTTCACTTCCACCAGTGCACACCAATCACAGAGATTCTGTGAAATCCCATGGGTCTTAGGCCAGGGGTAAAGTTGGTCGCTCTTCACGACCCAGATCACGAGTTTGAGTCCTGCAGAGGGCAATCCTTTATTCCCAAGTGCAAGCAGTGGTAATAGCCGATAAAGCTTTTCTGCTGCTATAAAAATGAGGCTGTTAAATCAGCTAACTTTTTATTAATGCAGGGACGTCCTGGTGACTGAAACAATTACTGTCACCTCGAAGCATCAGCAACACCAGACTGGCCCAGTAATGCCCAGTAGTGCCTCGTATGCCACGAGCAGTTGAGCAAATGGGGTCAATCGAAGGTTTGGCCATCAGCCCAATGTGTCGTGAGGTCAAGCTGCAGATGCAGGAATCTGTTGCATCTGCGTGGCTTATCAAGCACAGCTTTGCACGACAACACGAAGCCGCCATCGCTAAAACCGAGCGATCAAAAAACGTCTGCCGACTGCCGAACCTACCTGGAGAGCGCACGTGATAGCAAGGACGTGGCGCTGCAGAGCCGAAGGGCTGGCACGACGGCAGCAGAGCAGCAGCAGTTGCGATGGCGGCGGTGGCTGCGGCGAACTGGTGGAAGCATGCAGGCCGTCCAGAGCCACATCGGCCTGAGGGAAATCGCTGCTGCTGCTGCCAGGCCGGTGGCCACGGGACCGGCAGGTTGTTGAGCGCTGACGCTCACGAAGTACGGCGGCAGCGTCCTCGAGGCCGCGCAGCACGTAGCGGAGCTGATTGCTGCTGAGCCGCACGTGCTGGCCACCGCTAGCCTCGGCAATCTCATCGTCCTCAGACAATAACCTGGAGAGAGAAATAACACATTCGAAGACTTTGCAGAGCCCCGCGAAACATATCAGTGTGGCGACTTACAAGCAACGAATGCACAGTCCCAGTCAGCGGCCAAAACTCTCTTTTGCAGCCTGCCTTACTCCTTGTGCCTTCAATCAAGCAGTTACAGTTTGTCTGATATGGCTGATAAAACAAAGTTGCTATGAGCACGGGCACATGTAGGCATGTGTGATAGTTTGCGCATGCAACTGCTTGCAGGTCATTGTGAGCGAGTGAGAGTGAAAGTGAGAAAGAGACAGAGAGAGAGAGAGAACGAGAGAGAGAGAGAGAGAGAGAGAGAGAGAGAGAGAGAGAGAGGGAGCAAGAGAGAGAACGAGAGAGAGAACGAGAGAGAGAGGGAGCAAGAGAGAGAACGAGAGAGAGAACTAGAGAGAGAGAGAGGGAGCAAGAGAGAGAGAGAGAGAGAGAGAGAGAGCGCGACCGAGTGAGAGAGAACAAGAGAGAGAGAGAGAGAGAGCAAGAGAGAGCGAGCGAGTGAGAGAGAGTTTTGTGTTCCATACACACAAGCAAGACTGAGAATTCCTGCCATTTAAAATGTGGACATTATTAAGGAAGAACGGCAGTCTTGGTGCGGTCCATGGATAAGTAAACAAACCAAAAGACAAGTGGTTGTTAAAACTGGAAAAGGTCCAAAGCATGCTATGTAGTATCCAGCATGTACAACTGGCAGCCAATAGTGCACATCTGATAAGCAGAGCTGAACTAGGAGGCTGGCCGAGAACGAAATGCCAAACCAGTTGCTGAGTTGCCTTCCAGCATACGTAAAGTGCCTTGGACGAGTCCTTTTGCGATGCCATACCAACGTCATATTACTATTATCATTATCATCACTATGGTTGAATATGGGAGACTATAGCAAACCTTAAGGCAAAGCCTTACACTTGCTCCCTGCATGAAGCTCGATAGGCCAAGGCTAGGGTTTTCTCGATTCATACCCACAAACAACCAAGTGGCAGCTACCTAGGAATGAGCAGAATTTGGGCCAAGGACTTGTAACAGGACTCCATATTTATGACAGGGCGATCGCAGGCATAATCATGAATATCCCGAGGGCAGCTGAACTTGACCATGCCTGACAGTTGCAAACCCCGGTGTACATGTTGCACCTGTATGACCATTGGTATCGAAGTCACAGCCAGCTTTAGCCGAGCAGCTCGCGAAATTTTGCGTTGGCTGCTAATGAGCATAAGAGAACGAAGGAGATGCGACTGGTATCCAACGCAAGCTCATGCTGACTGCAGGAATCTTGTACGGCACTGCAATAACTGCTCGGAAGTAGCAGCTCTAGTTTTCAATCGGCTGCAGCGGCAACACAGTGGCAACAGGGGCTCGCAGAAGAACTGACTTCGCCAGGCGCGAAGCATAAAGCACCCTCTCAGCTAGCGCTAAGCCCCGGAGAGCTGCATCGATAGCAGCCAAGCGGCATACAGTAATGGGCGAAAACGCCCAGGCCCGCAGCAGCAGGTGTCGCGAGCCGGTGAACTAGGCTATGTTACGAAATCGAGGCCGATATCCGCAAGCCGACGGGACGAGCGACCGCCGCAGGAGAGAGCTACCGGCAGCGCGACGGCGGCGTGCGTCGGCGGCAGACGCCGCGTCGTCTCGCGGCGCCCGTCGCACGGGTCACACGCAGCCGGATGCTTACGCGTCCATCATCGAGTTGTCGTCGAGCTGCTGGCTTCCGCAGCGATCGGCGCCCTCCAGACGCTCTCCGGCAGAATGGTCCCACACCAGGTCCGCATCTACCATGGTCGCAAATCAATCGGCCACCGGCGCAGCAGCGCTCCGTCTCCTATCTCCGCCCGGCTGGAAACGTCAGCCGACGACGGTCGTCTCGACCGCGAGCGGCAGCTGCCGCCGGGGCAGCCTTGGGGTCTTCCGCGAGGAGCGAGGCAACGAGTAAAAAGCTCGAATGCACTGCGAGAGGCTGCGCGACTTCCTTCCGCAGCTCTTGACTTGCTGACCCGGCACGAAACAAGCGACGACGGTCAAGCGTGAGCTCCACTGCAGCTTCAATGGGCGGAACGACCGCGCCACTGCCAGCCGGCATGTGACCAACGAGCCACTACGAGGGAGTCGCTCTTGTTAGCTTCCGGCCCACCGGGGTCCCGCGCACTGGCGACCTTGGCATTCGCGTACAGACGACCTTGGCATGCGCGTATAGGCGACCTTGGCATGCGAACTCATCGCGAAGCCACACCCCTCCCTTCGTGACTCATACCTTGTCGGCAGTTCAGCAAACGTCGTTACTACTCTTTCCCGGTGCACTGCCCTCCGCGAGATGCAGGCGCGAGGAGACTCCCGCCGCGTAGGCTCAGCGCCTCCTAGTTTCGGGCACGTAAACAGCCCGCCCAGCTCGCGACTGCAAGCGGCCTCAGCAGAAAAGCGCGCGCGTGCCAGCCGTGCGAAAGCAGGCGCTGAGCTACATCGCGTCGCTGCGCTGAGCCGTGCTCAAGACTCCATACGAGGCTCGGCTTGAGCCCAGCATCCGGGGGAGACAAGGAGGCGTCTAGTAGCGAAAAGGCGAACGGCCTTCGTCCGTGCACTGCTGCGAGTCTCGGCGAACTGTCGACTGAAAGCTCGACTGAAAGTCGACTGAAAGCTGGCGCTGAAAGCGGCTCGATTCATTCAGAAGCGTTTGGATTATTGGGATTAAGGGCGTAGGGATTATTCAGAGGGACTAGCGCCGATCTGGGTTTGGCTGAATGAGCGAGAGCCAGCGGCCTCAGTTTGTCTTTCAATCCCCTTCCCCCAGCCCCCTTGGCGGGATACAAGTTTCTGGTCCTCCCTCTCGTTTCCTCAGAAGCTCCATCCCTGACGTTTTCCAGGATTCTATGGATGGGCTCTCGAGTTCAAGGCGCTTGATGGCAGCACGCCGCCGGCTCGCAGACTCGTGCAGCCACTAGATAAGAGGACCGACCATCTTGCTTAAGGTGGGTTATTTAAGGCTGCCAGACCGAGCCGCATTCTGCGGGCGCGTTAGGGCCGGTTTTCAGAGTAGGCTATTATTTACAAGAGGGTCATCAAAAAACTTGCGTTGCTGTTCCGTGAACCGTGCTCAGCGATGGCTGCTAGACATGCAAATTTTCCAGCCCGCTCGCAGCATCATGTACGGTATGTGCAAGAGATGTAAGAAAAAGAACTTACCCTGAAATGGTACTCTGAGCACGAATTTCCTTTCCTTTCAAAATCCGCATTGAGTCGCCAATATAAAAATTGTATTTTATAAACACATTTTTGCAAAAATAAACTTGTGGCTAAATTCACATCTCGAAACTTGACATCTAGAAAAAATTAGTGACGGCGGTCGAACCATGTGGCCGAGACAACCAATTTAGCAAATCATAATAGTTAATCTAGACGTATACAAACGACGTATGAATACAACTATACAGTTTTTATAATAATAACAATAATAGTAATGATAATTCACTTGATAAAGCGCCCTCAGAGAAATTAATCTCTCTCTAGGCGCTTTACATTCGCTGTAAAGTGAAATGCAATTGAAAGGTAAGTAAAATCATGCTTAAAAAACAAACGAAATGAATAATATGGGTAATAATAGGGGTTACATGCACAGGGTCAGCATGCGAATGTGGTTAGTGGCAGCATGCACAGTGTCAGCACGCATAAGCGCATCAAGGACGAATCACAGGGACCCACTAAATGCTTTCCTAAATAGGTGTGTTTTTAGGTTCCTTTTAAATGTGGTCAGGTCAGGGGATGTTCTGACGCAGGTCGGGAGGGAGTTCCAGGCTTTGGGAGCATATTTTATGCAGTGCTGCATTCAAATACCACTGCTCTGATTCCACTACTATTAGTGCAGACTCTGAAAACTTATGTCTACTCATACTAGCAGCATTTATTTTTGGGTAGGCATTAGTTTGACGTACCTTGTGGGTGGAGGACAAATTGAGTTACATGAATGCGCGGAATATACAGAACAAGTTCGGGTCGGATGCCTAATCGGTAAGTTTTTTGGATCAGATTACGCGGCAAATGCGGAGACCGAGAGTGATGTGGGCTTAGAAAGACCTGATGCTTAGCCCCCGTGACGGGCTTGGTAACTTTCGGTTATAAGCAGGACAACAGGGTCAACCCGACCGCTCCAGGTTGCTATGGCGAAGGTCAGGGCTTTTTGGCACGCCTCTCCTCTCCGAGCTGCATGAATTGGCAACGCGCGTTAGACAGCGATAAGCAAGAAAAACGCTTACTCCCTCGCTCGTGTCTGTTGAAGTCAGATACAGCGGCGATCGCTTAGACTGTGGAGTTTACTTGTACGACTAGTGCGAAAGTGTTGACAGCGCCTTTGCTGGCTTACATGACACGTCATAGGAAGCTGCCTCGGCTGCATGCTCGCCTACCACAGGGATAATTCTTACTTCGCACGTACTTCGTGCGATGCAGTTTCTGGCAACCGAGCTGTAGTTCGATTGCATGCGGGCTGGTACCGCTCCTTTCCTCAACAGCTGGTGGGAGCATCCCCGAGAGGGGCCTGTGCACAGCTGTGGTCAGCTTCTACTGAGGCGTTGACACATAACCGATAACCGATAGGCCGATAACCCGCTGGTGAACAGATGGTGGATTCACCATCGGGGTCGGCCAAGGGACAGCCAGGGTCGAGAAGGTAAGTCGAGCGAGAGTAGGGGCCGAGGGGAGCCGTGCGCTCTTCGGCTCCGTGCGTTGGTAATAAACTGTCGTTGTCGGACATCGGCTGGCTCTCTGCAGTGCGAACAAACGACACGCGCATTAAAAGACTGGAGCTGAAGCTGAAGAACATACTCCAGCGAAGCAACCTCTTCGTTGGTAAGGGGTTGTGGTCTTACCAATGGAGAACTAAGATGCGGATTATCTCAATTAAACCATCGGTATAATACAGCTGTGTTCTGCGAGAAGTAGAACGAAGTTTAGGAAAAGCTCAATCGGAAAACCTGTGGCTCGAAAACCTAGGAGTTGCGAGATTGTCCGATGCTCGATGCAAAGTTTTTAACTCAGTCCCACGGCAGACGGCTCTCAGTTGTTCTGCAGTCTAAACATTCTGCTTCGCTTGCAACCAGCGCTAATGGCCAACAGTGTGTTCAGGCATTTATGTGTGTAGCGTTGCAACAGCGAGTACCGATTAACACCGCTGCCGACCACGAGAGTGCGAGGGTGTATGTGTGTGAGTGAGCGTGTTTTCCCGGCCTAGATCTACGCCATTTTGTGCTGTGGATATGTCTCCGGTCGCCTGCCAAAGCAGTCGTAGTGGCTACATATCGGCATCCAATTACGACTGCATAAACATGAATGCATTCGGGAAGTGCGTTAGGATTCGACTCGAGCACCTGTAATTGATCCTTTAAAGCCAGGCCTTCAGCGTTGTGCAGTGAGTTGCTCAACGGCGTCTCGACAGCTCAGTCGGGAGCGAGAATGGAACGAGAAAGCTGATGTGTCTTTATCGTTGCCTCTCAATGCAAAATTGTATGCTCTAGAGACAGCCTTCGGTCGTTCTGTTTTTAAAAACAATGCTTGCGGTGAGGGGGATGCTGAATGCCGTGCAGGCTCCTCGTCACCACACAAACAATCGGAGTTCCGAAAACGGTATTGTGCTTCATGAAAATGGAAACTCCGTCACATTTCAGTCACTAGCTTAGTTGAACGACGGATCTTATCCGTAGCATGTCGCACTAGCGTCGAGTTTTTGTCCAGCCCGCTATCCCGCTTTCGGTCTAAGTAGCACTAAAAAACTGTGCTTTAAGATGATAAGCTTTTGAAAAACATCTTTGTGAGACAAATTGGCGTTAAGTAGCCAAGTTCTGAATAATCATATGTCTCAATAACTGGTCGCGACAGCCATTTATCGCCAATTTTGCTAAAATACCTTATACTCAATCAGACAATGAGACTCACTACCGTTCGGTAAGTATAGTGCGGCATTGAATCATAAAGTGCTGAGGTAAACGTCAAGTGAAAGGGCTTTGTGAGATGAGGCAGTTATCATTACCTTGAAGCCTTCTGCTGAAAAGAGACAGCTAGCAGAGGGATAACTAGCAAGATATAGCTGTGATGTTGCTTTTATATATAAGCTGTACAAGTTGGCTCGCACGAACAACTTATAAATCGTCGAATTTGGGTCAAACGTAGCGGATCTGTGTTTGATAATTCTAATAGGAGAGGAAAGGGTATTTTCGCTATTCCAGATGTTGTCATGATTATGGTTCATCAGAGATCTAAACTACGTAGGTGTAACACGAGCTCTAATGCCATGACTTTTAGACGTAAATATTTTTCGTTTTCTTAGTCTATCTTTTTGTGTTATTTTGCTCCGAAAAATTCAAAATCGCTTTATCCCAGCCGATATGCATTGAAAAAGAGGGCATGGTGCTCTAAATGTGCTCGGTAGGGATGCGTGCGTATATATTAGAGTTGCAGCGAAAGAATTAGCCTCACGCAGTCAGATAGCTTCATCGGCGATTAGGAAAACAAGTTGATAGATTATAAAATGTTGAAGTGATCCAAGACCTACCTAAAATTGAGTTCTTTGAATCGCTAAAACGTTGTAACCAGTGGCAGAGCCAGGATTTTAAGTAAGAGCACACCCTGCAGACAACGACAAGCACTGAGGAAATTAATAGGATTGTATACGAAATGTGACCGGCGACGGCAAATATATTGAAAGTATGTTATGATATCATCATTAGCTACCATTTTGGCCCTTCCTTTCTCAACATAATAATCCATGCATACAGCGCCACCAGCGAACTACATCTACTTCTATTTAGGCGCTTTATATATGCTGTAAAGGAAGCATGTCAGTATGATGAAGTGATTACATGGTTACATGCACCAGCACATGCATAAGCACAGAAAGGAGACCCAGCAAATGCTGTAATGAGTAGATGCGTTCTTTAGCTTTTTTCAATGTCGTAAAGTAAGAGAGCGTTGTGACGTCAGTCGGCAGTGAGCTCCAGGCTTTGGGAGCTAGCCATTCAATCGTGCTTCCTTTGCAGCAATTATAAAGTGCCTAGAAAGAGATTGAGTCCTTGGAGAGGGCTTTATCATGTATATCATTATTATTATTATGTGAACTGAAAGCACGGCCTCCTAAGGATTTGAGATTTCTTCGAGGCGCATATAAGCGACTTGAGCCAGACGGTCAGGTGGTTCGACACCTAACCAGATTGGGAAGTATTTTTGAGTAGGTAGTCTGGATCAAGAAAATGATGCGATTTAAAAGTGAGTGATGCAACCCGGAAGTCGACAGGCCGCTTGATGGGGGGCGCCAGTGCAGGTCAGAGAGAAGTCGTGTCATGCGGCAACTGCGCCGTTCGCGGTCACAAGTGGGACTACAGAGTTTCGTTTTAACAGTAAGCGCCGTATTACTCAGTCAACTACGCGATTAAAATAAGGCCCACCCTGGCGCTTTCGACGTGCTGATTGGGCTCTGCATCTTGGACAGGCAAAATGCTCAGCTTGACGGTAAGGAGGCAAACTTTGAGGAAGCAACCTTTGAGAGTTGCGGCAAACTTAGTAAGCTTCATTCCGGTCTCTTTTTTGAAAGACTAAAAGGCTGAAAGGAAGTGGAGAAAAGTCTTTATAGAGTTCTTTTACTGCAGAGTTTCAAAAATTTGGAAAAATAGCGGCTTCCTGTTTGCGTCTGATAGTTTTCGTAAACATGTATGGGGAATGCGGTGATGGCTACCAGTTAATAATAATAATAATAATAATACATTTGATACAGCGCCCTCCGTTAACTCAATCTATTTTTAGACGCTTTAAAATTGCTGCAAAAGAAGCAAGATCATTTGGTTAGTTAAGTTAATGTTCATTATTTCGTATTATGAAAAACGGGCTGTAGCAGTTTTCACAATAGGACGATCTGGGCCACAAACCTAGTGCTCATAACGCTGCTATTCATTGCCGAAAGGAGGTGAGTACCGGCGAAGCGCTGTATATTTTGAAGTACGGCTTGCGTCTTGTAGGTGCACCGCGAAAGCACGCAGGTTGGGCCGACGTTGGAGGAATACGGGAGCAACGAAGGACACCTGCTACGCTCGAACCCTCGAGCTCAACTGACGAGTTAAATAAAACGTCTGCTTTTATGCCGCCTAACCACAAAATATCGCATAACCGATTTCCAGTCCATATAACTAAGTACCCTTGAATAATAAGTGATATCTCAGCAATCACAATCTTGCCGATTTACCACGCCACTGTTCCATTACAAACAGGATTGCTTAAGGAAAAAGCTGCGTGCATAAGACAGTTGGCATTCCATCGCTCTTGTCAGCAAATGTAAAATGCCTAGAAAGAGATTAATTTATCTGAGCGCGATATATCAAATGCATTATTATTCTTGGTCCAAGTAAGTTTAGCTCATGTGAAGTATGTCGCACTTCTCGTCTCGACTAACTAAGCGAAAGGGACCCGAAAAATGGACATAATTCTGTGTCGACTTCATATCACGCCCACTTAAGTTGTTGTTTTGTTGTGAGCGTGAGTGTGCGCGTACTGCTAAAGAGCAAACGACTTGGAACAATTGGAACACAACTGAACTCTACAGCGTTTAATCATCAACACAGACGTAAAGGCTAACCGGAGCTTCCGTCATCTGCGGCTCAGAAACACTGCGCTCCGACAGGCTAGCGTCATAGCTAGCGCCTAGCAGAGAAATGCTGCGTTCCGATTGGCTAGTCAAGGTCGGGGCCCTCAGCCTGCTTCCAGCAGTCGACAACATTTAGGCATGGCGCTGTGATGAGGCTGGGTTATATATTCTCACATCACGATCTCAGCAGTTTATCCCCCTGAAAAACTCCTGGCGACGCGCCTGTCTGCGGGACTCAGCTCGCCACTGGCTATCCCCGCCCCACCCTGAGCCGTCCCGTCCTCATAGGCAGTCAATCTATGGTCACCCATACGCCCCGCCCTAAATTGAGTATGCACGAAACCTTCACCTTGTAGCGGTCGGGCTCGGCGTTTGGTACTCCTTTTGGTCGCTGGTTGTTAGGCCTTGGAATGGGGCGGAAAGTCGTATTATCAACATGCGCTATTAACCAGTTTGCAATGGATTTCGAAGGCAACTGCGAACGAATACTAAGGAGTGAGTTAGCAACCTACGGAGACGTCGGAGCCCGTCTGTCTCCTCAGCTTTCTTTCTCTGTCAGCGCTTTGCTAATGCTCTCGCTTCTGTCTTGCCGTAGCCGCGTGCGCTCTGCTGGAGGGGGGGGGGGTGAAAATTCGTATGCAAAACAATGGCATCCAGAATTCACCTGCTCAGGATATACTGGCCGCTAGTTCGTAGAGGGCGCTGCTGACGAACCAGTCCGCAGGAAGCTACTGTCCCGTAGGAAGCTGGCCGCTACGAGTAGCGCCAGAACCGAAGACCAGGACCGAAGCCGGGACCCGGTGAACCCGCCGGACTGCGAAGCGAGACGAAGCTACGAAAGTCAGCGTCTAGCTACTTTTTCCAATTTCTGTTCACTCGCTCCTGTGTCATTAACTTTCCACTCTTCTAGTCTGTTCAGCTAGTCATGCATCCTAGGCGTATCTTGGTTTATTGTGTGCTCAGTCCTCCGATACTAAAGCACTGGCTATGATGCTAATCCACCCAGATGTAGAGATTATATTGTGTGCGCGAGATTTCAAGCTTGCTGATAATGTGGATACATGTTCAAGTACATTTGCCTTCCTCGTAGGTAACGACGGCATTCAGAATTTGGCCTGATATTGTACATGGGCATGCGTGTTACCTTGCGCGCGTGCTGCGTGCGCACATGTGCGTGCGCACATGTGTGAGGGCGTTGCGAGGGTGCGTGTGTGTGGACCGTGTTTGTCTCTTGGCTGCTGTGGATGTTGTGCAATGCATATGGTCTTGTCCATTCGTTGGAGCATGATAATCTCATTTTCGTGCGCAGCCTTCCAAGGCTCAGGCTAGCATGAGATACACCTATGGTGTGTGACTCCTTAAGGGTTGCAGAGTCTGGGTGGTAGACACAGGCAGTTCTTACTCTGACCAGAGTGTAAAAAACCAGAGCGGCAGAGTAAGAAATTGCGTCCCCAGAGACATAAATGAATGCTTCAAATTTCCCAAAACGTTATTGCAACTCCCGTTACTGGTAATGTAATGTATCTCCATCTGTAACTCCACAAAGCCGTAAAGACTATGTGGGTGTTATGTAGGAGAGTTTTGTATAGCGCACTCACAGCCTAGGCGGCTTTTGGTATTCATTTGGTAGCCAACAGACTTCGTCTCACGCAACAAAGAGAAAGTGAAAAGCGTAGCAGAGTCAGCAGAGCAGTTGAGGTAGTGAGTAGCATGGAAGTAGCAGCTCAGAACCGCTGAAAAGGATGAGCCATAGTCGGCAGCAAGAGAGTAGTTGTCGTTTCGTAAGAATTGTGGAAGCGAGTTCCACAGTCTAGGACCTGCAGAGCAAATGCTTTTGTTGCTAACGGTCTTTAAGCTGGGGCAATGGAATAGCTAATTTATTGTCCACACATGACCTGAGGGCACGAACAGGCTGAAACTGGTGCAGCAGTTCAGCTAGGTATGGAGGAGCCAAGCCATGGCAGGCCTTGTGGGTCACCGTAAGAACTTTGCTCTGTATCCATTGGTCAACCGGCAGCCATCCAAGCTCTTTTAGCAAAGGAGACACGTGCTCAAACCTCTGGGACTTGAAGACTAGCCTTGCAGCCATATTCATAGCCAGCTGCAGCGGCCTAGTTGCTTTCTTTGGTAGCCCAGCTAAAAAGGAATATTTATAATAGTCAAGCCGAGACAGAACTAAGGAGCTAGTTAAGTTTTTGCAAGCCACTGTGGAAGGCAGCTCCTAATCTTGGATAGGGATCGGACGTGATGGCTAGCTGTAGAAGCAGTCTTCTGAATGAAGCTTTTAAAATTTAGGCAGCTGTCAAAAACGCTAAATTTCGAGCACATGGCGATGGTTGCACAGCAGCATCACCTATTAGAAGAGCAAAGTCTTTTAATCCAGCCACACGCTTAAGGTGTCCTATGAGCAGCAGTATGGTTTTAGACCAGTCGCATAGCCTTCGATATCCGTTGTTGGAATTGGTCTAGGAGAGCACTGCCTGTATTTGCTTGTGCTTCCAAGCTTTATTCCAAAGGTAGCAGAACCTCAGTCTGCTTGGGAGCTGCTGTTTGGAGTAGCTTTTGCACCTTGTGTGAAGGCTTAGCATGCGGTTAGGTGAGATTGTGCGTGGTGCACGCAGGTTTAATAGTGTCCAGTGTCTTCTAAAATATTATTGCCTAAGGAGCTTGGAACCTACGAGCACGTGGAGGAAAGAGGAGGCAGTGTAGTTCGTCGGGTGCGAGGCATGCCAATTGTATATATAAGACTTTTCTACCGTGTTGCTGGATAGAGCCTTTTAAGCAGCTGGTGGTAACAAATGTAAATGTAACTAGCAGATAGCAGATATGGTCCACAACTGTGACTGCTGCTTAGCCGGTGCCAATTTTTGCAAAGCAGCAAAGTAAATGACTTATTGCACCACGATCCGTGATTTCTCTATGCTAAACTTGAACATACGATACAGCTTTTTCTTTCAATTGTCATGCCACCTCAATACTACACCCTGTTCGTTTTACTCATACCGTTTTTGCTCTTTTCTTAATAAATTTGAGATTGATGAATCTTAGGCTGTCGATTCCTCCATATTCGTTGCTGCTGCGAACATGTGCAGTCGACCATCTTGCAAAAAGATATCTGTACATTCATTAGCATTTTGCTCTAATAGGACATGTATAAGAGCTGCTTGTGCACATGCTTTTTATAAGCAGATAACTCGTTGCACGGTTTTCTTATATGGTTTGCTGTCAGAACAGCATCGCTGCTTAGGAGCCATCTCAACATGAGGGTTTAACATAAGGCATGCACATCTTTTGACAGGTATCAACGTTGCACGAGAAGAAGGTGCTCGATACAGACTAGGCCCTGAGCTGGAGATATGGTCAGTCTGATTGCAGAGCATAGCATCGTCTTACCATAATTTTTAAAGTTACACATATATATATATATATATATATATATATATATATATATATATATATATATATATATATATATATATATATATATATATATATATATATATATATATATATACGAGCAGCTCACTGCCTGTGTACTCACTTTGCTGATTCATAGTAGACGTGCATTACAAGACTAACATTTACTACATGTCACTCCTGGAAGTACTGGTCCCAGAAGACAATGCTTTACCATCGTGTCAGGTGATGCCAGTGCACCATCTTGTGGCGTGACAAGAGGGCAGGCAGGACGGACTTTCTCTCACTTTAGTTAGTAGAGTGTGTGTGTATATATATATATATATATAAAACATTTGATAAAGCACCCTCAGAGAACTCAATCTCTTTCTAGGCGCTTTACATTTGCTGCAAAGGAAACACACGATCGAATGGGGAGTGGTATCATGCTCGATAAACATCAATAACATGGTTAGGGGTGACATGCAGTGGGTCAGCATGCAAGTGTGGTTAGTGGCAGCGTGCAACAGTGTCAGCACGCATATGTACATAAAGGACGAATCACAGGAACCCACCAAATGCTGTCATAAATAGGTATATATATATATATATATATATATATATATATATATATATATATATATATATATATATATATATATATATATATATATATATATATATATATATATATATAATACACTTGATAAAGCACCATCAACACTCAATATCTTTCTAGGTGTTTTACATTTACACAAACACACACACATATGTATGTATGTATGTATATATATATATATATATATATATATATATATATATATATATATATATATAATACACAAATACACACACGTGTACTCACACACGCACACACACACACACACACACACACACACACACACACACACACACACACACACACGCTTTCGAGACTGATATTTTTAGGCCTATCTGTTCACGTAAATGCACAGGTATATGAATGTTTTTCACTACATATTAACACTTTATTCATATATGTATATATATATATATATAGTGTAAATAAATAAATATATATGCATACACTGTGCACATATTTCTTTGCTAGTATTTCAAGCTTAAAAATGCAACTTTCAACGACCCAGTGGTCGTGTCTTGTTTTCTTGTGCGATTTGCATGTCTGTACATGATAACCAGTGGCCACTAGTCTTTTGTGTGCTTTTGCATGCTAGCTTAGGCATGATGCATTGCTTTTCGTGAAGCTATTGGTTATTGCTTCTCTTGCAGCATGCTGTAAAGTCTGTGTATAGAGATTAATTTCTCTTATGATGCTATACAAAATACTATTATTAGTATCACTATTAATTATTGGTTGCAGTGGTTATGGCTGTGCCGACCACTTCTTGGAGATGGACACCTTCTTGCATTCATGGGAAGTTCTTGCCAAGCTCTTATCGGCACCTGAATGCACCGATATAATCGTGGACGTCGGCATGTAGGTGCACACGCGACTGTGCTCGCGAGCGCTCTGCAGATCGGCTTGCTCTCATCGAGAGTTTCTGTGAATTTGAGGCTCTGTGAGCTCGATGCTCGGCTAGAGCCGGACCAAGCCCCTGTCTCAGCGGTGGCAGTGCTGTGTCCGAGTGTTCTTCTAATCTGGAAACTGGTCTTTTGTGTATTCTGAATTTCGACTGCCCTGCATTAAAGCAGCAGTTTTCGTGCGTTGCCGATTGTCATGAACATGTTTTTATCGATTTGCACCATTTTCTGGTCGCGATTTTTATGCCTGTTGTGGTGGTCTCGTTGCTTCAGCCTGAAGGCTGTAGGGTATCTGAATGGTTAGCTCGATTTTTATGCAGCGCTGAGCAACCCAAACGGATATCGTAGTGCTAGAAAGATATATAGTCTCGGGTCGTGTTGTGCTCCACAGTTGCATCTACTACCGTCAACTCCAGAAGCAGAATTCACAGCAATGCAGATATTTTTGCAGAAGCACCAAAGGTATTGATGACGAGATCAGTGTTCAGATGTTTCATTATGGTTTAATGTTTTGTCTATCCCCCACAAGCAATAAGGGGGTCATGCTATTTGGCTTGGGGCTTGTCCTGTACCTTTCTCAAAGCGGCTAGAGATGTAGGATGCCCTACTGTATACCAGATAGGCTAGGATCAAGGACTACCTAGTTTCCTGAGCACTGCTGTATTTTCTGTATTTTACACGTTTGAATGGCTGCCGTTGGATGAATTTACCTTCAGGCCCGTGATGCATCGGAATGTTGCCTACAATTGCCGGGTTCTTTTCTTGAACAAGAAGGTGCTACTAATAAGGCCAAAAATGGTACTGTGCAATGACGGTAACTATCGTGAGCTTCGGTGGTTTACTGCTTGGCAGCACGAGAAGAAGACAGAAGAATTCTTCTTGCCAAGAATGATCTCGCAGATCACTGGACAGGTGATTGCAGAACGGTGTGCTCCTGTGCTGTGTGCTTCTTTGCCACCTTGAATTTGTGGTCTGCATGGTACTGTACCGAGTGTGCCCCATGCGTCGGCATTTGTGCATTCTATCTATGCAACCGTAGTCGGCTGATGGCAAGCGAAACGTTGCTGACGTGTGGACTCCCGCGAATAATCTGTAGGCAGTCTCTCGAGAGCTGGTCACATGGAAATCCTTTTTTGTTCACCATATCAGACTGCTCCGGGCCTTTTCTTATTATAGCATGCCATTTTCACTGCCGAGTTGCCTGTCGTCTAGTATTTTCAACAGGGCGTACATTGTAGAAAACCGTTACTTTTGGAGATGCAGTCCTAGCAACCATCGACACTTGTTTGGGCTCAGAAATCTGTGAAGAGCTGTGGGTGATCAAAAGGTAGGTTAATCGTGTTTCCGTGGTCATGCTCATGGCCATTGGGTAGTGCGCTAGAACGATCGATTTTGTTTCTGTTCGGCTTCTATCTCAGCATCATTTTTACATTTTTTGCTGTTTCCTTTTGTGATAAAACTCCTTGCATGGTGCTGCTCATCATCGTATTTGTTTTCCCAAAATAATATAGTTACCCAACGAGTCACAGTCGTGACTAGATTCCTCAATGTGGTAGAGCTAAGAGTTTCCTTCTTTTATTAAACATACCTTTTTAGTCCCTCGTCTTTGCCTTCAAATGAAGCAAGACGCAGTGACTTTCATTGCAATTTTTGCTTTGAATTGAATTGGCATTGAATTGCTTCAAATCAATCGGCATTATTTGCCATTGTTGATGAAGTCGTTTTCCATGCGATCAAGGCTGTTAAATGTTTGCTGTCGATGATCATGCTTGTTTATCTTTAACTGCATGCTTTAGGATGCTAGGTAGTCTTGTCAGATGCTTATCCTACTTGTTGTGGGAAGTTTATACAATTTGCGGTTGCCCTTGAAACCGTTCTTGTTATATGTTTCCTGAGGATCAATATGTCCGTCATAACTTTCTTGTTCCCTTTACAGCCGCCACATTGACATGGGCTTGGATGGGGTAGAAATATTTACCAATGGCAGTGGCAGTCATCATGCTTTAAGGAAATCGTATATCCGCCGAGATTTGGTGACAACTTGCACATTAAAGGTATTTTAAGTATTTTAACTGCACTTTTTTAACCCGACCTTCCAAATAGTACCTTCCAAGTAGCTCTTGTGAGAAGGCTTGAACTGTGTGTGTGCAAAGATTTGTAAGTCTCTGACATGAGAATTTCATGCAGTGAGTGTTTACAATTGATGATTGCCTATTTTAGTAAGGGATCACAAGGTCAGCAAGACATTTTTGCAATCCTGCCCCGAGTGCTGGCAGTGCTCAAGCTCGTAGTGGGCAAGCTGCGCTGAGAGTTTAGGCCGCTGGCAGTTGCAGGATACCAATCAATAGAAATCTGTTCTCTGTTTGGTCACGTCCCCAGTTTTCTACTATTTTGCTGCAGTGCAGAGCCTTGAAACCATGCATACTGCATTTGCTTGCTCAGAGACCTGTGACTTCTTAACCATCCAGACTTGTTACGGTTTTCAATACATGTCTTTGAGGGCATGGCAAGTGTAGCGCTAGACATTCAATGCGCACAACTGGTCTTGTTTTTATTTAAATCTACGACTTCATTCTAGAATATACTATTGGTTGATATTTTATCCGCTGGTTTTCATAGCAGCAGTCGCTGGCCGAGACCTTCGATGACACTGAATGATCGATATTGGGTTAACTTCTGCCTCTGTTAAACTGAGGCAGTACTTGTGAAAGGCATTGTGCTTTTAATGTGCTGAAACCGTGTGGAATCATTCGTTGCTTTAGCCCAGAGGTCGGCAAAGGTTTCGGACTATTAGACCATTTCAGGTGGTCTAGAAGGCACACTAGGCCAGAAGAAACTGCGCCCTCTCCGCTGACCCACCGGAGTGGGCGTGGCCAGACGAACAAACAGACAAAAAGTCACAACTAACAGACACGCACGGCAATTATAGAGGTAGACATTTATCACCCCAACCCGGCCACGTACTTCTGTTCATTTACAAGCACCCGACATCAGTTCTAAAAATAAACGCGGGCAAGAGTTTGAACTGCAACCAGCAGCAATGAAAGGGAACAAAACTTCGACAATTCAATTACTAACCATTATTATAATAATAATATAACTCATTTATATAGCGCCCCAAGAGAACTTAATCTCTATTCAGGCGCTTCACATATGCCTCGGAGCATGAGCCCACGACCTCAGTCAGACCTTGGTCGGGGCGAGCACCTTAACCGCTAGACCAAACCAGTTCGATCGTGCTTCTTTTGCAGCAAATGTAAAGTGCCTGGAAGGAGATTGAGTTCTCTCCAGGTTGCTATATCAAATGTATTATTATTATAATTATTAATTAGACCGGATCCAACTATAAATAACTAGGGTGGCTTTAGACCGGACTGGAGTGCTAGCTAGGGCCTATCTGGCATTAAGGCCGGATTTTACCGATCTCTGCATTAATACTTTGTGGCTAAAATCCCTCACGGCTAAGGGCTTCCGCTGCTAGCCGTGCGCTAAGCAAAGTCGCAGTTCTAAAATCATACTGGGAAACGTGCAAAGCAAAATCAAGCACAATAATAGTTAGCTCTCGACTCAAAGCAAAAAGCGGCCGAGAGACGGTGGCTCGTGCCTCGAAAACTCGTTAGTTGGGATACTCGTAATTCAAAGTACCTCTATAGTGTAGTGGAAGAAAACCGCGACGACTCAATTAGGAAGGACCCATCAATAAAGAACTAGGGGCCACTATGCCGGACTGGAGCGCTAGCTAGGCCGGATCTGGCCTAAAGGCCAGAGTTTGCCGACCTCTGCTTTAGCCGATGCAAGGTGCCATGCCCCTGCTCTAAATTATAACTAGTGATCAGCAGCTTAGTTCACAATTGTTCCCCACATCTATTATGGTCTTCACGGTATGTTTTTTTTTCTAGGGTGGTGGTATATACTTGTTTGCCAACCTGCTGGGCTGTGATGGTGAACGTGTCCTCTATGATGGTAACAGCTGCATTGCCATCAACGGCAGTCTTGTCAGCCTGGGCCCACAGTTCACACTGCAAGATGTGGTAAGCACTCCAAGCAGATGTTTTTGGCTGGTTTCGTGCAGTGTGGCATCAGATGTTTGGCAATATTTGGAATTAGTTTATGTGCGAGAGTAAAGGAATTTCGGCAGCACGATTTCGTGGCATTATGCTACCTTAAGATTAAGCATGATAAGCAGCTGCTGAAACTCAACCTGATCTGTGCTGCTCTGATCTTTCTTGGGCTGAATGACCTGGTGTGGCAACATATCACTGAGCCTGTGAGCATTTTCTCGGCTTGCTATTAACTCGTGCCCAAATTAAAAGACTGCCTTTTTTGTCTTATTGTGCTGTGATATGCCTGTGGATTGTTGAGTGTGTATTGCTAAATAGCTCCTGCTAATAGGTCAGCTTTGCTGATAACTTGGACTAACGAGCAGGATTTAGCAGAGCATTTATCCGGACACCTACACAATCAAGGTGCTTAATATCTTTTTCTTTCATTAGTCATAAGATTCTGCAACTTGAATGTTATCATAGTCATAGCTGACTTTTAAAGTGGCAAGCCTCTGAAAGGTTTGTGTTGAATCAAGTCTTGAGCATCCTGTGAGTAGGCTATGTGACTATGTGATGGTTAGATGCCTCGGATCTTCATAATACCCAGCTGTGGCTGGTACTGGGCAGGTATTTTAGATCTAATCAGATGGCCAGCCGTAAATGGTCTGGATAGATGCTTCAGATCTCTAGGGTCCTGTGGCCCACCATGACTGTGCTGGGTAGTGCCTTAGAACCTGTATCTTTAGGGTCCGATGGCAGCAGTCTCAAGACTTCTTGGGAAGTGTCTCTTGTCTATCGCTATACGTTTCTTTGAATTGGTCACAGATCAGCTTTAGTGTGCGAAGTTTTTGCCTACATGAAGGACCAGTGTGATGGTGTGCTTTTTTCGAGACTGTCGTGGTATACACAGCATGTCTGTGCAATGAAGCAATAGTAGAGAACGGGATGGGAGCAAGCATCACGAGAACATGAAATGGCATTATCATTATCACACTTATATGAAAGGTAAAAGGAAAAGGGCTTCGCTAAAATGTAAAGAGGAAATGGTACATGCAAATGTTTAGTTGCATGTACTCCAGCTCCTTACTTATGCAGATATTCTTAGCTCTTAGCACTTTTCCTTTCTTTTCAACAGTACTGTGCTTACACCAAGTTAGGCTTGTGTTGGTGCTTTATAAATCCGTTAGTTGGTGCTTTATAAATCCGTTATTGCATGTGGTTTGGCAGGTTTCAAGTTCTGTGTCGTGCATGATTGTTATTGTGTCCAACCATAATTGAAGATTCAGCAGCAGGCTGTTACAAGTCTAGCAAAAGATGAGCTTTAGAGAAGCAGACCGCATGGGAATGCACAAACACGGTGTATCTCAATAAAGCTCCACAACTGGCTGGCACTTGTCAGCTAACTGGATACTGAAGTCATTTGACGGAGAATCGAGACTCGGTTGATGTCAGCTGCAGATTGAGCTCTAGCCTTATCATACTTGGGTTCTCGTGCTGTGCTCCAGATGGTAGCAATAAGGCCACTGTCAGCCAAAGAGTGTAAGGCACTGAACTGCACGTGGTAAATAGAAATGGTCCTGGAGACTTTGGAAATGTTTGGCTTTCTTTAATATGCTGGCCAAGAGATTAAGATTTTCTGATGTTTGGCAAGTTGGACTTGCTTATAGAACCATCGATTGCACCATTTAGCCTGTTCAAATTAGTTAGTTACCCCAGTTTGCTCAGTGTATTTGACCCGATGTAGACTTAATTCGTATATATGTTCCTTGCGGTTCACATTCTGTTTTCTGTTGCCTGGTCTTTTGCAATGAAGTAGATTCATTTGAGCATGCCTTGTCATTTTTATTTATACTTCGGGCTTGGTCAATCATGTAACTACTGTGTGCTTGCCAACCGAATGATCATGAATGCACTGTTCAATTTCAGGTTGTGAACACGGCTGTTCTAGATCTGGAGGACGTCCGAAGCTACAGAAATTCCTTTCGGAGCAGATGTGAGCTGGTACGTATAGGTCTCATAGTATCGTGAAGTGTGCCAAATTAGTATACATCGTGTATTGTCATGCTGAGATAGATAGATAGACAGATAGAGAGAAAGAGAGAGAGAGAGAGAGAGAGAGAGAGAGAGAGAGAAAGAGGGGGAGGGAAGGAGGGAGGGAGAGAGAAAGAAATCTTGTCGGAAGGGGCCTTGTGACGTGCTTCCTTGAGGTTACATTGCTGCTGCCTTTGCTTTTTAATGTCACTAAAACGAGTCGACAGCAGATATTACGCGAAAATTATAACAAAAAGCAGAGAATAATGTTACTGGCATCACTCTTTTCTGAAAGCAGCAATATAGTTCCACAGTACTTAGGAACTTAGGGAAAAGTGACTTTGAGTGCCAAGGACAATGCTATTATTTTAGGCAAGCCAAGTGACATCATTCCCCCGAGTTTTTGTTGACTTTGCATTGACAACGGATAATCCGTTTCTTCCTGAGTCTCCACCTATCGAGTGGACCTTTCACACACCGGAGGAGGAGATTAGGTAGGTTTGATTTTCAACTTTCTTACAAAAGCGTTTTTCTCCACAGCTAGTGCTTCTTGCTTAGTTAACTTCTGTCACTTGTTGTAGGCCTGTCTCTCCCTGTTTGCTGTTTTGACATTTGATATGGTAGTACATTACATTAATGCTTATTTTTATCAGCTTGGGTCCTGCGATGTGGTTGTGGGACTACCTGCGACGCAGCGGCTGCTCGGGCTTTTTCTTGCCGTTGAGTGGAGGAATGGACAGTGCCAGCGTGGCATGCATCGTCAACTCGATGGCTCAAATGATATACGCTGCTGTAAATAACAAGGCTACTCAAGGTAAGGCGAGTGAGCTATATATATATATATATATATATAGAGAGAGAGAGAGAGAGAGAGAGAGAGAGAGAGAAAGTGAGAGAGAGAGAGAGAGAGAGAGAGAGAGAGGGGAGCAGAGCAGAGGGAAGATATGAGTAGATGGAAGAAGAGGGTGAAAAGGGAGGGTTGTGCTGCAGTCCAAGCATTAAATGCTGGCAGTTAACAGGAAGATTAAGCTTAAAGCATGTATGCATGTTTACAAAAACGAACATTAATGTATTGAATAGGTGCAGAAAAGCACATTTGATGCATTATTAGTGCAGTCTCGTGCCGCACCACAGGGGGTGCACTGTCTGTTTAGGCCAGTGTACATTAATGGAGATTACCCTAGAGGCTGCTCATAAACGTAGGGGATAGTGCTAATTTTTATAATTAACTAGACTCACTTCTATCTGTAACATCTACTCAATGAGGGTACCTTTAAACTTACTTACGAAAAACTGAAAGCTACCTCCCATGCTCACGATGCTCTTTGGTGTTCTTCGATGCTTGCGGCGAGCTTCCTTTTATGATCTTGCAGCTAGTACGGTTGCTTTATGCATACAGACAGCCCTCTTTCTGTTATGGGAATTGTGCTCTTAGTAGGATGTTCAACATGCTAGCCAGTGTCCTTTTATTTATTGACATTACTCATCAATTTGCCATGCAAGGGTGTCAAAATAAATGGCTGTCAAAATCTCTTGGCCAAAACCTCATCACCACAACCTCCAGGCCAAACATGTTTGACCGAATCGCTCCAGGCCAAATTATATGGTGCGAATTGCTCTGGGCCAAATTGTCTGGTGCCCTAATGCCCTGGCGGTGAGTCAGAGAGGGAGGATAGGAGAGAGTGATGGAGCTGGCAATCGCACTCGACATGCCACTGTGGGGAGCATATCGTACAAATAATGAGTCTGCATCATCGTAATTTTGTATCCATCAATGTATCCATAGTTTGATCAGCTTGAGCATATTAGCATTACCACAACCTTTTGGCAATCATTGCTGCATTCGTCTTGCTTTGATTGAAACGATTATGAGTGGAGATGTTGACACAAGAATATATATCTCCGCCTCACCAGAGCAGCTCGATACACATGCAATAGTAGGTACATATGTTACCCCAAGCTGGGTTTACACCAACGATATCTCTTCCTTTCTGACTAAGTCAGTAGGTGATTTCTACTGGCTCCACCATCTAGAACCATGGAGTGGGACTAACTAACTCTCTGCGTCGTACCGACTCTGCTAACTCTTCGACAAAGTAGAACATGCTTTTCCTAGGTGAGCCTAGCCTGCTGACTACAGATATTTAATATCCAGCCAACCAATCACAGGTGCTTCCGGTTGTGTTATGGAACCAACCTGCAACTGTGGCATCTGACTGTCTTGGTAGCAATGCATATAGATGGATCAAGGCACTATACTCTAGTTAAGTTCAAGAGTTGGCATTCGTGGACATCTTCATCTTTGTATGAGTGTCCTACATGACTGCTACAGTTAAAAACTCGATCTCGGGGAGAAAAAAGGCCAACAAAGTGCAGTATCTTTCCCTCATTGAAGCCTAGTAGATCCATGGGCAACGGGCTAGCTTAGGTGTTACTGCGACGGATTTTCCCTGTTAATTTCATTTGTATCGTATTTCACTATGCTGTGATAACTAGAATTGCTATGTACTCTGGTTAAATATAATTCATTTATATAGCGCCCCAAGAGAACTTAATCTCTATTCAGGCGCTTCGCATATGCCTCGGGGCTCGAGACCACGACCTCAGTCAGACCTTAGTCGCAGCGAGCACCTTAACCGCTAGACCAAACCAGTGGCCTTTTCTCCGGCAGGCCCAGCCTCCAAGACTCGGTCAGGGGTCGGCTCATTCATGAATAGCCCGTGTAATCGCCCAAAATACCACGGATTATGAAATTTTAGAATCTGTAGTGTAACCATGCAGTGCTTGCTTTTGATGTGCAGCCTGACAGATATATTGCCGAGGTTGCATGATGACAATAACCAGGTAAGATTTTGTAAGGCTACATGGTTCTAGGTCAGCGTATAATCTTATCTGATCTTCGTCGAGTAATCGGCGACATCGAGTATGACCCTCCCAGTGCTCTTGACGTTGCCAACAAGTTGCTCACGACCTGTTACATGGCGACAAGCAACAGCTCGGCTGGGACCAAGAAGCTGGCTAAGGATTTGTCAGCAGAGGTCGGAAGGTAAGTTATGGCAGCATGATATGTATTTTCATATTGGCCCCCTGTATGTGGCTTTCAGATGCAAAGCTTGGATGAGGACCTGTACTGATCAAGTGGCTATTTGCTACCGAAAGAGATCAATGTTTTGTGAGCTGGATTTACTATTAATAGAAGTCTAACAATCCGCGGTGAATAATATTGGTGCCATATGAGCTCCCTTCGTCAAAGTCATTCCTGTGTCCTGTTGCCGCTGTGACATCTAGAGTTTGATCAGTTAAAGTTCTTGTAACCTTATAATAGCCCACCTGGTGATTATTTAGCCTATTTTTATTTTATTTCGTCATTCAGTGAAAGTAAGTTGAAAGATACTATGGCTCAGAAGCAGCAAGGCAACTGTTCATCGCATATGACGTGCAGTGATGAAAGGGCAACCAACAGTACATAAAGTTCAGCTTCTCCATCATTAACGTGTGGTATAACTTTTGGCAAGCAACTAGGCATTAACCATATGGTCTTGGATTCGTAGATTAAAGATATGTCGTGGTTTAAGTACTATGACAAGGTGTAGAAGCCATAGACACTAGCACTGCACCAGCGCTTAACCTCTTCTTCGTGAGAAGCCTTAGCACGATGCCTAGGACTTTAAGCCACCGTGTGTGACATTGGAGTAGAGCCAATCGGCCTATCGTTCAATACCGGTTGAGTTTTGATTGTGAGTTTGATCTATTCATCTGTTCATATATCTGATAGGGCTATGGCTCTTTGCTGTTTGCACTATGCGATGACAGATCGGTTCAACTGCATGCCCACACTGCATATCAGATTTGTACAGGTGGTCATGTAAAGGACCTTTGCATGTGTGAACTTGCAGAGAACACTGCTGCTTGGCAGCTTCTCTAAAAGTAAGGGGTTAGTGTAAAGTCTGCCTACTTTCAGCTACAGTCGACTCCATGTATACGAATATTGGATATCGGAATACTCTGCGTATAAGAATAGCTGTTCCGCATCCCCGATTTACTTTAGCTATAGTCTCACTCCGTATATGGGAAAGCTCCACCTATAAGAATGGCCTTTTGCCGGCCCGAGCGTATTCTTGTAAGCAGAGTCAACTGTACTTGACATTCCTAAAATTCGGGCTTGTTTAGATGACAAGGATACTACATTCAAATTGGTCCATGCATTCGTAAACACATGTCTCGACTTCTGAAACTCACTGCTTTCTGGACTATCGGCCTGTGCTATCAGGCACTTGCAGCTGGTGCAAAACTCTGCAGCTAGGCTTGTCTGTCGTGAACGTCACAGTAGCCACGTCACACCACTTCAGGCCAACATGCAAAAGTCAACCTCCCGGTCAAACAGTGTACCGACTTCATGTCATTGACTTGTATGTCCCTTCATTCTCTGGCTCCAACCTACCTATCAGAACTACTCCCCCAGCAGGCTAGGCGTCGTGCCACTCACTTTTCAGAATCAAATTTTTTAGTTGCACCTCGCACGAGCCTCAAATCCTTTGGAGACCGTGCCTTAAGTTTGTATGCTTGCAAAGCCTGGAACTAGCTCCCTACTGGCATCACGACATTCCCTAACTTGACATTTAAAAAGAAGCTAAAACGCACCTGTTTTTGACAGCATTTTTTAGGTCCTCGTGATTTGTCCTTAATGTTTTTGTGCATGCTGACACTGTACATGCTGTCACTAACCACATTTACATGTTGATACTATGCGTGTCGCCCTAACCATGTTTTTCTCGTTGACATTGCCCATGTTACCATTAACTGTTTGATCATGCTTCCTTTACAACACATATAAAGTGCCTATAAAAGAGATTAAGTTCTATGTGGGCACTATTCACATGTATTATTGTTATTTTACTGTGTGGCTAATAATTAAAAACTAGTTTTCTGTACAATATGCAGACTAACTGTGCAGCATTAAATATCAAATTAGGGCAAACGAATAGGAGTGCTTACTTTACATATACAGACCGATATAAATACCCTCAACTCCACTTGGTTTTTCAACCTTTTTTATCATCATGCTGATGGGCCTTGCTCATCCTAAATGGTGTCTTTCTCGTGCACATGAAGGAACTACCTGTAGTTGCAGTTGAACAAAGATGTCATTTGCTCGAGAAAACTGCCAATAACAATAGCTCAAAGCTTATTCGAAGCATGCATGTTAAAAAATTTTTGGAATTTGATATGGTACGTGGCACCTCTGAGGGCTACTGAAAAAATGATCATAGAGTGTTTAATACGTGAGGCTAAATGTGTCTACCCAAAGGCTGCTTCGGCCAGAGTGATTGCTTCTTGGCCAGGCTGAAGAGGACTACTAGTTAACCAGGCTGCCACTGTCAGCGACTTGTTGCCCGTCCACTCTGTTGCCTGAAGACCTCGATAGCCTGCCAAGGCATATTTGTTGATCATGCCTCTGAGAAAAAAGGCTGTCTAGCGCATACTCAGAGATAGGTTTTCTCTTTTTACGGATAGTGGGCACTTTTCTCCAATCAATGGTCTTTTACCTATCCTAAGCATTTTTACACTTGTATGTTTGTCAATCGCCAACTTTAAAATTCACGTGTTCTTTAGGCAAGAGAGTTTTTCTGTTCTGCTCTCAATGCCTAGGCGACAGTGAAATCGATAGCCAATCGCATTGGTTTCTCACAATAAAGAAAACGTGAGCAGCACAGTTTAGTTGATGGGATGGCAATGGAGTAAGTAGAAGCAATGTAGTGGTAGTAAACGATTTGGAGAAAAGGTGCATGAGTTGGCTGCATAAGAGAGACTTTGTCGTTCCTTGCAGATTTTGGAAATGATAACCCTAAAGCGCAAGCGTCTGTCACCAGCAGTCTTGGGAAAAAAAGATCTAGAAGCCCTAGAGAACCCGTTGGCTTAGGAAGCTGATGTTCATGTAGCGATTCTGCTGGCCTTGTAAGTAGCAGTGAGAACTTTGGCTGTTAGAGGAAGCGCTGCTATGCCTGTTTTAGAAAATGGGACATGCATGTGAATTTCTTGGACTCCACTGCTATCATTGCTTAGGATTAACTGCCATGCTTTGGATTAACTGCCGTGGCTTAACGGCATTTTTCGGCAGTCAACCAAAGCAGACTCACAATAGCTTGGCAAGAAATATGGAGCTAACCTACCCCTCACTAATTCCTGCTACTCCTTTTCTATCGAGCTGTGACGGTGTACTGTGATGGTCCTTCAGGTCTGTCTTGGGCACCCAAAGATGTCTTATGCTTCTTCGAGGCAACATATTTCTCGTTTTTTTTTTTAGTTATCACCTCGAGACCAATATCGATTCAATGGTGTCAGCAGTGGTCAGCGTTTTTACGACACTGACTGGACTGGTTCCCAAGTTTAAGGTTCGCGGAGGATGCCACCAGCAGAACATCGCCCTTCAGAACGTCCAAGTAAGCCTGGGCACAGTTCTCAGTCCCCTCAGCCTACAGCTGCCGGCTAGCAGTGGGTTTGTCCTGAGCTATCTTGATAGAAGTCTGCTACTTTCATCATTTCGTGCACCTGTCTGAGTATTTGAGTGGTGTCAAGCTGCTCTGTAAGTCGGTTATGTGTTCGGTGTTGGAACCTATGGCAACTCGGGCATATTCAGTAGCCGGACTCTGATGAAATCATTGCTCTGATTTGTTTTTTTTCCTCCAATTTACATGAAAATGCATGGGTTGCATTGCTTGCATGACTGACATCTGCCAAAGCTACAGAGATCAGCTTTTTTACGGGTCGATTACCCATGCATTTGCAGCCGCCATTATCTTTCTTGTTGGGCAGGCTAGGCTTCGGATGGTTCTTGCTTATTTCCTGGCTCAGCTGTCTCTGTGGGCGCGAGGCCGTCCGGGCACGCTTCTTGTGTTGGCATCAGCCAACGTGGATGAAAGGTATGCAGCTACAATCGTCCTCTCCTGCTCGCTCGACCAGCTGCATCCCCTCGACCAGCAGCATCCTCGTGCTTTCCTTAGCTGGCTTGTGATGTTATTCTCGGGGCCCGAAATTCGGACTCCTTGCACGTGCAAGTTGCTGTTGGCCCGTTACCGGTGTCATTTCCTGTTGTTGCTAGGACTAGCCTCGCAGGACTGCTTAGACCAGCTAGAGCAAATGATTGCCCGAGAGGGCATACTGCTAGCGTAGTGTAAGAGATGTATGATCTCAGCGATGTCGTTCATCCTTCTCGTGGCCAAAGTGCATCCCAATTAGTAAGGTATGTGCGCAAACTTATCTGTAGGAGATGTGGGTTTACCCGCCCTGCCCACCCTGCCTGTCCCACCTGCCATGCCCCACCCACACTGCCACGCCCCTGCTAATGCCCCACCCACCGAGTCCCTGTCCCACCCACCCACCACGCCCACCCACCGGCCACGCCCACCCTGCCCTGCCCCACCCTGCCCAACCACGTCCCCACCCCAGCCCCCACCCCGACGTTGGAACCAAGTTGTTCATGCACTTTGTACCACAGATCGACCAGGCTTCGGTCTACTGAACCGTTTTATAGGATCTACTGTGTTGGTTTTATGTGCAAAGGTTGCATGCTTTGTCTGGTTTTCATGTCTGAGCATGCATTTCTTGCAAAGGTACTTGCCCAATTCTGCCTTACTGCTCGTCATTGTGGTATGTTGACTACAAGTTGTGCATGCACTTGCAGCTTGAGAGGCTACATGACAAAGTACGACTGCTCGAGCGCAGATCTTAACCCGATCGGGGGCATTTCAAAGTCTGATCTGAAATCTTTTTTGAAATACACCATGAGGAAGTACAACTTTACTACTTTGTGGAGGTCAGTAAGTGTGGTGGTGAGCGATTGGGCTCGTCAAGGCCACAGCGAAGTTAGCTTACATTTTCTACATTTTGTGATCCATTGCCATACTTTTATTTTGCGTGCTGAGCTGCATAAAAAATAAATGTTCTCAGCACACTCCTGCAATATTAGATGCTCTATGCTCATATTGCTTTTAAAGAGATTTGATCTGTCTAAGCATAGTGACATGGAAAAAAGAAAAGAAGAAAAACTAGCTGATTTAAGGGCTTCTTTTGTATAGCGGTAAAAGAGCCTTTACGGCTACTACCACTGCTCACAGTGGCGACAAAGGATCGCCAACCGCAGGATTTGAACCCACGACCTCGAGACCGAGGTCGTGAAAAGCAACCACCTGACCTAGTGTGCCATCACGACATAGTGGATGAGATCGTTAAGATCTTAAACTTCAAAATGGGGAAAGACTCGTGATAATCAGTCCTACGTCCCCCATTTTTGTTGTTGCCATTTACAGTATCGTTCTGGCTTTGTTTATTAAATTGCAATATAAATAATAATAATAATAATACTAATTCACTTCATAAAGCGCCCTCAGAGAACTTAATCTCTCTCTAGGCGCTTTACATTTGCTGTAAAGTGAAATGCCATTGAATGGTAAGTAAAATCATGCTTGAAAAAAATAAACGAAATGAATAATATGGTTAGGGGTGACATGCACAGGGTCAGCATGCAAATGTGGTTAGTGGCAGCATGCACAGTGTCAGCACGTATAAGCACATCAAGGACGAATCACAGGGACCCACTAAATGCTGTCCTAAATAGGTGTGTTTTTAGGTTCCTTTTAAATGTGGTCAGGTCAGGGGATTTTCTGACGCAGGTCGGGAGGGAGTTCCAGGCTTTGGGAGCATATGAACTAAATGGACGGTCTCCAAAGGATTTAAGGTTTGTATGAGGTATTTATAGACTGTTGGATTCCGAAAAGCAGGTGGTACGATGCTTAGCCTGGTGGGGTAGTATATCTGACAGATAGGCTTGAGCCATAGAATGAAGGGACCTAAAAGTGAGCGACAAAACCTTGAAGTCAATCTGTTGCTTGACTGGTAGCCGGTGCAGGTCGGCGAGAAGTGGAGTAATGTGGCAACTGCGACGCTCACGACAGACATGCCTAGCTGCAGAGTTTTGCACCAGCTGCAATCGCCTGATCGCAGATGCTGGTAGGCCAGTAAGCAGTGAGTTGCAGAAGTCGAGACGGGATGTCACGAATGCATGGACCAACTTGGACGTGGTATCTTTATCTAAACAAGCCCGAATTTTAGCAATGTTATGAAGCTGAAAATAGGCAGATTTGACTGTGGAGCTGATATGGTCGTCTAACGAGAGGTCGCTTTGGGATATGACACCTAGATTTCGAGCTGATTCAACTGGAGATATGCTGGCAGAGCCAATTTTGAGAGTCAGCCTTTCCAATCTCTGGATCACACTGGGTTTGCCCATAACTAGTAAGTTAGTTTTATCATCGTTAAGTTTTAGAAAATTTGCTGCCATCCATGTGCGGATGCCATCAATACATGCAGCAAGTGAGTTGAGAGAATTTGAGGTGCTCGAAGGCTGGGAGGGATCAAAGCAAAGGTACATCTGAGTGTCATCTGCATAGAAGTGAAAGCCTAGATTGTGCTTGGCAATCACATCAGCAAGAGGCAGAGTATAAACCGTGAAAAGAACCGGACCTAGCACTGAGCCCTGAGGTACTCCATATTTCAGAGGTACTTCACATGATCTTTGTCCATTCACTTTAATACTCTGGAGTCTCCCACTGAGGTATGACCTGTACCACTGCAGAGCAGTGCCAGTGATGCCCAGGCGAGATGAGAGGCGCTCTAGAAGAACTTTGTGATCGATGGTATCAAAAGCTACCGAAAGATCAAGCAAAACAAGCAGAGACACTCTACCCATGTCTGCATTCCTAAGTAGGTCGTTGTATACCCGAAGCAATGCTGACTCTGTGGAGTGATTAGCTCTAAAGCCAGACTGGAACTTACTAGCAAGGTGTGAGGTTTCGATATACCAGTTCAGCTGGTCCGCCACGACCCGTTCGAGTGTCTTTGATAGGAATGGTAGAAGGGAAAGTGGGCGGTAGTTGCTCAAGTTCTCTTGGTCAAGTGTATAAATGGCATATTAATCTGAGCTAGCAGCATGGATTGCATACCGTGAATGGAGACATCATGGCTTTTGCCACACCCTCTTTTGACAATTTGAGCATTTGCGTTGTTGGTCTGAGTAGTTGAACCCAGGACTCCTGAGAATGAGGGAGAACATCTTGTTAACTTTCTTATTTTTACTTGTTTTTCATAGCTCATCTTTTGTTATAGTTGCTTTGTTGACCGACTCGTAGAAGTTGTGTTAAACTAGTGTACTTCAAAAGATAGTTCCAAGTTGTGCCTGGTCTTGCCAAAGATTGAGAACATCACAATAAAGTAGGCAAACAACCTATTGAAAGTATTGGAAAGTTGGTCGGTATAGTCACTCATATGTGTCAGTAAGGCTTGTGACCGTTGGCCATATTACCTGTATGGCCTGTCGTGTACCTGCACCCTTTGTATGAGTTTTACCCGTCTTGTCTCCGGCAGCTGAGAAACTCAATAGACGTTGATGATTTGCCACAAAAGCCAGCTCGGAAACTACGGAGCTGCACGTGCATCTCCAGTGTGCACTGAATTTTTTGAGTCAAAAAACAGCAGTGCTTTATTTTGCATGAAGCTTATAGCTACATGTAAATTTGTTCACGCTATAGCCCAGTTCACTTTCTATCGTAATCAGAGTGAGCTGGATTTGTTTTCTCTTCACCCCTTTAAGTGTTAGCTTGCTGCCACTGCCTCCTAGTGACAGCCCGAGCTTGCACACTGGCCTAATATTGCTAATCGTAGCACTTGCAATTTGCAATTAGTTGAAGGATGCTTATCTCGCCACTTGACACGAGTACAGGAAACTAAGTTAATCAGTCATGGTTAACGTTAAGTACCATGTTCGGTCTCTGTTATCAACTTCTTTCCATGCTTGTTGCTGGGTTATATGCCCCCGGGTCTTAGACCAGGGATAAGGTGTTCTATCTTCACGACCCAGGCCGTGGATTCGAGTCGTGCAGTGAGTGATCCTTTATTGCCCACTCCAATGGTGGTGATAGCCGGCAGGGGTCTTCTGCTGCTATACAAATGAGGCTGTAAAATGAGGTAACCTTATTATTTTTATTATTAACATAGCCTGCCTCTTTGCTTAATATCTCTGCTTCACATGCTATGGCCTCCATAGCCAATGCTTTCTTGATAACCGTTGCAGCATTCTCGATGCACCCCCTACTGCAGAGCTAGAACCACTAGCTGCTGACGGTCAGATTGCTCAGACCGACGAGGTAAAGTTTGCTTCTACTTTTCGCAGCAATCTTGATTACTACAAGTGACTGACTTGAGTTACATGCTTAACGACCAAATTTCCTTATAGTCAGGGATACTGAAGTGTTTTCAGTACTGGCAGAGAGGCTGCACGAACGTTTTGGTGTCTTATACCGGTTTTATAAGGAGGGGCAGATTGCCAGAGTCTATTTGGGCTGCGAATGCCGATCTAGTACAATAACCATTCTTTTTCTACAAGCCTTAGCAGATTATGAAGGCTGATGCATGTTTTGACTTCTACCAGCCAAACCTCTTTGACTATTTAGAGGATGTTGCAGATGAATATTGCATCTTTCAGCATATTCTTTTGCTACCTAGACTTATTTGGTCAGTTAATATTTCACGAATTTGTCTTTGTGGCACTAGTAACTGCCTAAATGCCACGAGGCTGACTATATCTTCTTTTTTCTGTTGTCCAGGCTGACATGGGTATGACATATGATGAACTATCCACATTTGGCAGGCTTCGAAAGCAACAGATGTGTGGACCCTATGCCATGTTCAGCAAACTTGTAAACATGTGGAAGAACAAGCATTCTCCTTCAGTGGTATGCCGGCCGTGTGCTGTGCTACTCCAGCACTTACCATAATTCGATTTTCCTGCTGAGTTTCTAAATGCCTTGCTAGAGATCTGCTTTTGTAATCTGCTGATTTACTGACGGGCCTCGGTCCATAGACTAAGCATTTCTTATGTCTAGCTTATAAATTTGTGCGTGCCATCATTCCTTTTCTGCTACGTCATTGATCTGACAGTGGTGACTTGAAGCTTCCCTAAGGTTCACGAGTGCATTCCATACAATTGACTATCATTTTACCTGCAGGTGGCCGAAAAAGTCAAGCACTTTTTTCGTTGCTATGCTATCAATCGTCACAAGATGACCATTATAACTCCCTCATATTATGCCGAATCATATTCACCGGATGACAATCGCTATGATCACCGGCAGTTTCTCTACAACGTCTGGTGGCCATGGCAGTTTAAGAAGATTGATGATGACGTAAGATGGCATCAGGTGGCACCCCTAGCGGCTGGGCTTGGTTCAGTTGCTCTGTTTGGACCTTGATGCTTGCACCCTGATTTTTCAGTTTCCACTGGCGCTGCTGACGGCTATTTGTCTGTTTGCTCTTTCGACCCTTTGTGTCGTAGCTGTAGCTAGGGTTCGCTGTCAGACTAGAGGCATCTCCTGAGAAATAGGATTGTATCTAACGTGCTTCCCCAAACTTGTGGAGAATCATTCCTGATATACACACTGATGCGATCCTGTTCATTACAATTTGCTAATCAAACTGGGGGATTTGATGTCTCCAGGGTTCTGTTAGCCACCCGTTGTTTTTCCTGTCCTCGTATGGTAGGTTTAGGCCATAGAGGAATGGCAGCAAATAGGAAACGCTGAGCTAGGCACTTGGTGGTCAGCTAAGTGGCAACGATCTCTACGAGTCGAACAAAGTAAGCCCTAGGTTTACATACCTTGGTAGTTTAGATGCTCGGCGATATCATGCAACACCAGCAACCGCACCAAACTCTATTTGACATTTCAGTTAGTCTGAGACGGCCGAGTATAACTTATCCGCAATAGTGAGTAAATGCATAGCCGCAGGGCCTCTTGGTACCAAAGTGCTGAAAAGAATAAGATCTACCACTACAACCAGACTCGGGCAAGCAGCTATGTTTTGTTTCTACCTACTTATATATTTAGTACACATGTATCTATATATTTATACATGCCATTAACAAATGCATGCCCTTCTAGAACCTATATACTAATAACTTTTGCCAAACTGTAGCTCAAATATTCTCTTAAATTTGCAAATAGTACCGTAGAACCAATTCTGACACTCAAACTAAAGTGAACCCACAATCTGTGACGTTTGCTAAGGAAAAACTATAAAATGAAACTCTTCACTCAGAAAACAATCAAAACTAGAATTAGACAGTCAATCAAGGAGATAGGGGATCTTCTGGACAGTGGTTGCCACATCTATTGGCACAAGTCAGTATGGCATGAGATACGTTGTTCTCTGTAACTTCTAGGCTGAGGGTTTGATGCCATTTACTGGTTACTGGAAGCATTCCTAAATAATTCATTTCTGGTTTGCACCTTTTTAGACATGCCGATGTTTTGCTGGCAGTAAGCAACTGCTAACGACTTAACGATTTCTGTTGTTGATTTCAGTTTTCAATCAACTCATAAATCTTATTGCACTCTTTTGCAAAAACAAGTCCTCGAGGAATGGCCCGAACTGCTGTTGCTGCTACTGTCTTTGGATAGTAATAGGATTATCTACGATACCAGGCATGCTAGTTGCTCACAGAATGCAAAACTATTTACTAACAGCCTACAAACACATATGATGTGTCTGTAGCATTTATTATGATGTTGCCTATTACGATTCTGCAAGACCTCCCTTATCAGCTATGACGTAGAGGCCTCCCCCTGGTTTGGTCCATGGCAATGCTGCTAGCCTTAAACCGTATTTATTTAGTGAGTCTTGCTTCCTACCTGCTTCCTACTTACTTGAGTCTTCGGTGTATACGTCACCAATACGGCAGGTTTTTTCCCAAGACTTAGGGAAGACTCAACGAAGACTCATCAGTCAAACGGGGTTCTACTTCTTCGGCCAAGACTCAGACAAGAATTAGCAAGCGACCAATCATAGGTGCCGTTCAGGTCATGGCTTCTTCGTTGCTTCGAAGGGAATGGCAGACGACTTGGCCGGCGAAATTATCGATGCTTTCTACTCGAGTCACTGTTTATGGGACACTCGTATGAGCTATGCATCCATAACCACATTATGAGGCTGCGATTGGTAAAAGCTATAGAGGACAGGTTTCATTCTGCCGATAATTATGAGCGAACATGGCCGTAGAGAGATGCATGACGGACGGCCATTTCCTACCTCCCTAACAAAGTTAATTTTCCCATGAACGATCTGTGGTTGGACCGCATAGGAAGCAAGATTTAGAGCAAGACTGCCGTGTAAATCTCCCACAAAAATGAAGACCTGAGTAAGAGTCGAGTAGGTAAGATGCAGATAGGAAGCAAGATTCACTTTAGGTGCTATGCAAGTGAATTATATATATATCTATATATATATCTATCTATATATATATATATATATATATATATATGTATATATATATACACACAACACACACGCATATATATATATATATATATATATATATATATAATACATTGAACAACTTTCAATTAGCCCACCACTGTAGCATTCCACAGAGCCTTAATTGAACATTACTGAAAAGGTCAGCTGCTGACGTATGCCGAACATCATGCCTCATCTGCCTGTCGACATTGTCCCATAAACGTTCTATGGGATTCAGATCTGGTGACGGCTGGCCACTGCATGAGCATCACTCTGCGTTTATCAAAAAATGCTTTATTGGCCTGACGGTATGCTTAGGGCCGTTATCTTGCTGCTAAATATAACGATCCACAAAGCAAAGTATTTCTACTTTGCAATTCAACTTGCCTGACCACCTGAAGGTACACGTGTTGGTTCGTATGGGGAATTTCAAGAAAATACCTATACAATTGTTCGAACAATCGAATATTTGTTTAGGGTACCTTCCAAAAGACAAACATGTTGGAAATGGGATCTGAAGATCTATTGACTTCCACATAAAAGAAAAGCTGATTATGCAAACCATGTCTAACTGAGAAGCAAAATATCTACAAATACATTTTTACTGATTTCTGCATCATAAGTGACTTGTATCCTAACTTGTTGAACCTTGGTAGATCGGGATAGATGTGTGTGTGAAGCTTATCGAGCTGCATGCTTGAGACTTTTATGCAGCTTCCTTTTTAGTGTAGCTTGATGCCTTGTACATTCCATGGCTCGGCTAATACTTCATTTATTCAAAAAATGCTGATGTCGACGATCAACCATCTTCTCAACTGCTCCCAGGTTAGCTCTTTATCTATTGATCCCTGTGATAATCTTGCTGATCGCCTCTCTAGCTTCTTCGTCCAGAAGATAGACAAGATCAGGGAGTCCATTCTTACCATGGCAGCACCCCCCAGAATGCTGTACCCTGATTCCTGGCTATACCTCAACGTCCACATTCAAGCAGGTCACTAGTGACCTCGTCCTGAAGCTCATTTCCCAATCAAAGAATACAACGAGTCCTTTGTACCCTATTCCTCATGTCCTGCTTCTACGATGCATTGATATGCTGCTGCCATGCATAACTAGCATCGTTGCTATGTCATTAGCCTCAGGTCATGTCCCAGCACCTCTCAAGAAGGCTGTAGTAAGGCCACTACTCAAGAAAGCAACACTAGTCCAAGAGAACTTAAGCAACTTCTGCCCAGTCTCCCTTCTATCGTTCCTATCAAAGCCACTGGAACGAGTCGTGGCAGATCAGTTGAACTCATATATTGAAACTTCAAACCTTACTAGTAAGTTCCAGTCTGGTTTAGAGCTAATCACTCCATAGAGTCAGCATTGTTTTGGGTGTACAGCGACCTACTTAGGATGCAGACATGGTTACAGTATCTCTGCTTGTTTTGCTGGAACTTTCGGCAGCTTTTGGTACTATCGATCACCAAGTCCTGCTTGACTGCCTCTCATCTCGCTTGGGCATTACTGGCACTACATTGCAATGGTTCAGGTCTTATTTCAGTGAGATACTACAGAGTATTGACGTGAATGGACAAAGATCATCCGAGGAACCTCTGAAATATGGGTACCACAAGGTGCCATGCTTGGTCTGGTTCTTTTCACCGTTTATACTCTTTCCCTTGCCGATGTGATTGCCAAGCACAATCTAGACTTTCACTTTTAAGCAAATGACACTCAGTTGTACCTTTGCTTTCATCCCTCCCAGCCCTCGAGCACATCGAATTCTCTCAACTCCCTTGCTGCATGTATTCATGACATCCGCACATGGATGTCAGCAAATTGTCTAAAACTTAACGATAATCAATCTAACTTACTAGTTATGGGCAAACCCAGTGTGATTCAGAGATTGGAAAGGCTGACACTCAAAATCGGCTCTGCCAGCATATATTCTGTTGAATCTGCACGAAATCTAGGTGTCATGTTCCAAAGTGACCTTTTGTAAGACGACCATACCAGCTCTACAATCAAGTCTGCCTATTTTTCAGATACATAATATTGCTAAAATTCGGGCTTTTTTAGACAGGGATACCACATTTAAGTTGGTCGCTACATCTCGTCTTGACTTCTGTACCTCACTGCTTGTGGTCTACCGACCTGTGCACCCAGGCACTTACAGCTGGTGCAAAATTCTGCAGCTAGGCTTGTCTGTCGTGAGTGTCGCAATCACCACATCACACCAATTTCTGGCCGACCTGCAATGGCTCCTCGTCAAGCAATTTATCGACTTCAAGGGTTTGTCGCTCACTTTTAGGTCGCTTCATTCTTTTGCTCTAGCCTACATATCAGATCTAGTGCCCCACCAGGCTAAGCATGGTACCACCCGCTATTCGAAATGTAACTGTTTTACCTCTTACAAACCTCCAATCCTTTGGAGACCGTGCCTTTAGTTCGTATTCTCCCAAAGCCTGGAACTCACTTCCAACTAGTGTCATGACATCCCCTGACTTGTCCACGTTTAAAAAGAAATTAAAACATACCTAATTGTCACAACATTTAGTGGGTACCTGTGATTCGACCTTTATATGCTTATGCGTGCTGACCCTGTGCATGTTGCCCCTAACCATGTGTTTCTTGTTTTTGTTGAGCATGTAACCACTAACCATTCGATCGTTTTTCCTTTGCAGCAAATGTAAAGCGCCTAGAAAGAGCTTGAGTTCTCTGAGGGAGCTTTATCAAGTATTTGATTATTATTATATATCAGAGTGAAATTTAATGTGGGAGTTCAGCTCTGCTTGTTTGACACGATTCTAGTAAAATTTATGATTTCGATCTGATGTGTTCTGCAATACCCTGTATTAAGTCATCAGTAAATGGGCCATCTACCTGGAACTTCAGTTGAAGTCCGCCTCAAATACTGAACATACTCGCTTCAGACCCCTACTTCCTGTCGGTTGGCCCGCAGGCTTGGGACAGCCTCTTCAATTACGCCTGTTGAATGTCCACTCATTAGAAACTAAGGGGCTGCTTGTCCACGATCAGGTTTTCCAGGAGAAGCTAGATGTATTTTTGCTGACCCAGTCATAAATGATGCCCTGCTGTGGTGACTGTGTATCTGAGATTATCCCACCCAGGCTCTCGTTCTTTCAGTCTATGAGGTCAGACAAGGTGGGTGGCATGGGTGCTGTCGTTATTCTTGAGTTGTTTGGCTATAGGACTTGCGGCTCTTTGCACGGGCCATCGTTTGATTCAGTTGTTATCAGTCACCATTAAAGATCGCGCCTCTCACAGTTGTGATCTACCGACCTTCTGTGGCTGTCTAACCTGGTTTATGGAGAAGTTTTTGGTGTTCCTCACTAAAATATTCGTGTGTGACAGGCCGTTATAGATTGCACGAGACTTCAATATTCACTTTGACAACCCTGGCAACAGTCAGGTCTGCTCATTTCTTGACTGTCCCGAGAACTTCTTTTTGGTGCAACACGTTAATTACACCACTCATGTCGGTGGCCATATCCTGGACCCAAACATATCTAAGGATGTGACCGACGCATGCATCAGGCGAACACAGCATGCGACAGGCTTGCACAGCTCGTACGATAGAGGCATTCGTTTCGAAGCCGATCAAGCCAAGACTGCCTGCAGAGCGAGGCGCAAACGGAAATGCACCGATGCAAAGTTCGGCACACCACACCCGAAGCGTCATAGCTCCACCAGCGCCTTTTCGGCTGGTTGCAGAGCAGCCTTAGTTAGGCATAAGCCGCACCCTACAAAGGTAGTCAAGCCATCGCAGGAAGGAAGTCATCAAGGCGTTAAGCTCAAGTCATCAAGGTGTCAAGGGGCGAGAAGGCTGGCCTGAAGAAGGTTAATGTTGCAAGGGAAGAGGAGGCCTGCTCTATTTCAGCCCTAGGCTGTCCGAGACCCTGCGGGCTCCAAGGTAGGCCACTGACTCGGTCTCCGGCAGCTCGGGGATCCACCTGTCATGTAGGTGATTGAGGTGGGCAAGGCCTTCGCACCCTTTCGGGCGACGATACAGCACTTTGCCGGCCGGAACTGTATGACCAGCATCGACGGAGCCTGTTCAACTGCGGACACGAGGTCCTGAAGACCAGAAGACGTGCCTGAGAACAGGGCGAGGTCATCTGCCAAGGCACAAACCGACAGGGTGGTTCCGCCAAGTTGGAAACAAGATTTGTGCATGTTAGCAGCGAGCCTGACAACCGGTTCCATTCCCAGATCAAATGTAATGTAATGTATCTCCTTCTGTAACTCCACAAAGTCATAAAGACTATGTTGGTGTTACGATGGAGAGTTTTGTATAGCGCACTCACATCCTAAGCGGCTTTCGGCACGCATTCGGTAGCCAACAGACTTCGTCTCACACAACAAAGAGAAAGTGGGAAGCATAGCAGAGTCAGCAGAGCAGTTGAGGTAGTGAGCAGCATGGAAGTAGCAGCTCAGGACCGCTGAAAAGGATGTGCCATAGTCGGCAGTAGGAGAGTAGTTGTCGTTGCGCAAGAATTGTGGAAGCGAGTTCCACAGTCTAGGACCTGCAGAGCTAAAGCTTCTGTCACCAATGGTCTTTAAGCGGAGGAATGGGACAGCTAATTTATTGTCCACACAGGACCTGAGGGCGCAAATAGGCTGAAACTGGTGCAGCAGTTCAGCTAGGTACGAAGGAGTCAAGCCGTGGCGGGCCTTGTGGGTCAGCGTAATTACTTTGCTCTGTATCCGTTGCTCCCTCGCCA
This sequence comes from Cristatella mucedo, assembly GCA_009760855.2. Lineage (NCBI taxonomy): Eukaryota > Metazoa > Bryozoa > Phylactolaemata > Cristatellidae > Cristatella > Cristatella mucedo. Next base: position 3,106,299 of record WPIO01000039.1, on the reverse strand, counting down.
TCCATCCTAGCTCTTTTAGCTAAGGAGACACGTGCTCAAACCTCCGGGACTTGAAGATTAGCCTTTCAGCCATATTCATAGCCAGCTGCAGTGGCCTATTTGCTTTCTTTGGTAGCCCAGCCAAAAGGGAATTACAGTAATCAAGCCGAGACAGAACTAATGAGCTAGTTAAATTTTTTACAAGCCATTGTGGAAGATAGCTCGTAATCTTGGATAGGGATTGGATGTGATGGCTAGCTGTAGAGGCAGTCTTCTGAATGAAGCTTTTGAAATTGAGGCAGTTGTCGAACACGCAACCTAAATTACGAGCACGTGGTGAAGGTCGCACAATAGCATCACCTATTAGAACAGCAAAGCAGTTTAATCCAGCCACACGCTTAGGGTGTCCTATGAGCAGCAGTTCGGTTTTATCGTCATTTAATTTCAAGAGTTTTCCGACATTCAGCATCGAATATCGGCAAGGCAAGCATTCAGTTTCTCAGTTGCTGCAGCAGCAGATTCCGACGGTTTGAATGACAAATACAACTGAGTATCGTCAGCATAGAAGTGATATCCTATTCCATGGGCCTTAACCACTTTTTCCAGAGGTTGTGTATAAATGGAGAACAGCAAGGGACTGAGTACAGACCCTTGAAGGACTTCACAGGTGATCCGTCTCATGCGTGAGACCTGACCCCCACACGACACGGATTGAACACGATCAGACAAGTACGATTTAAATCATGCCAGTGCTTCGTCTGCCAGACCGATGGTTATTCTCAATCGTTCAAGCAGAACATCGTGATTAATGGTGTCGGAGGCAGCAGACAGATCTAGCAGAGCTAGGGCAGTGGCATTCCCACCATCGTTGCTACGTAGAATGTCATTGTTAACACGGAGGAGAGCAGTTTTAGTGGAGTGCTGCCTCTTGAACCCCGATTGAAATGTTTCTGACATTTCATTATTTTCAATATGTTCAACCAGCTGCTTAGTATTAATTTTCTCCAGAATCTTTGACAAGAAAGGAAGAAGGGAAACTGGGCGATAGTTTGCAAGGACCTCTGTATCTAATCCAGGCTTTTTAAGTATGGGTCTAACGATTGCCGATTTGAAGGACTTGGGGACGATCCCTTTTTCCAAAGAAGCATTAAAATATTGGTTATGGCAGGGCTAAGTAGGCCTGCCAATGGAGACCACAGAGATGATGGAATAGGGTCTTCAGGAGATGAGCTCTTTTTGCTAGACCTTATTAAGGTAGCCGCATCGCATCAAAGAGGATCGGTGCTAGGGTCGCCCTGCCGGACGCCGGTAGTCGTAGAAAACGCCACCAACGTCTCGTTGCGTACCCGAAGTTCCAGGAGCGAGCTGGTATAGAGGTGCTCAACAAACCTGCAGAAGATCTCCACCCCGGCATGCCGAAGCACGCTGAGAAGGGAGACATGTGGAATGATGCCGAAGGCATTCTGTAGGTCGAGGAACGCCGAGTACACAACACCAGCGCCCTGCCGATCTCTGGCCTCATCAAAGGCACTCTTCACAAGAAAGGACTGCTCTACGAAGCCATCCTCAACCGGAACAAAGCCCTTTTGTTGCAGTGACAGCAGCCCACGGCCACCAGTGAACTTGCACAGCCTAGTGGCCAGGTTGCCCGAGAGCAGCTTGTAAAGAGTGGGCACTAGCGTAATGGGACAGAAGTTACTGGGCATGCTTGGGTCACCCTTCTTGTGGATAAGAATAGTGAAACCCGTTTTCCACGAGAAAGAGACATTTCCTGAATACGGGGTACCTCAGGGCTCCGTGCTAGCAAATGTAAAGTGCCCAGAAAGAGATTAAGTTCTCTGAGGGCACTTTATTAAGTGCATTATTATTATTTTTAAAATGGCGATAGGTTGAGGGTTTAATTGGTGGATTTGATACATTTCTGCTCGTGTGGTACCCTTGAGCCGCGATCGTTGGTCACCATATAATTTGGTGATAGTTTATATTGCCTCCACTTCCTGGGCTGCTAGGCTGATCCTAGAAGCAGGGTCGGAAACATGCTTATACTGGGTGAATATCCGGCAACATGACTGATACGTGTCTATCTGGTCATCTGCTTTGTGGCTTACTAGTTATGGGCAAACCTAGTGTTATTCAGAAATTGGAAAGGCTGACTTTCAAAATTGGCTCTGCCAGCATATCTCCAGTTGCATCAGCTCGAAATCTAGGTGTCATATCCCAAAGCGACCTCTCGTTAGACGACCATATGAGCTCCACAGTCGAATCTGCCTATTTTCAGCTTCATAACATTGCTAAAATTCGGGCTTGTTTAGATAAGGATACCACGTCCAAGTTGGTCCATGCATTCGTGACATCTCGTCTCGACTTCTGCAACTCACTGCTTACTGGCCTACCAGCATGTGCGATCAGGCGATTGCAGCTGGTGCAAAACTCTGCAGCTAGGCTTGTCTGTCGTGAGCGTCGCAGTTGCCACATTACTCCACTTCTCGCCGACCTGCACTGGTTACCAGTCAAGCAACGGATTGACTTCAAGGTTTTGTCGCTCACTTGTAGGTCTCTTCATTCTATGGCTCCAGCCTATCTTTCAGATATACTACCCCATCAGGCAAAGCATCGTACCACTCGCTTTTCGGAATCCAACAGTCTAGAAATACCTCGTACAAACCTTAAATCCTTTGGAGACCGTGCATTTAGCTCGTATGCTCCCACAGCCTGGAACTCCCTCCCGACCTGCATCAGAACATCCCCTGACCTGACCACATTTTAAAGAAACTTTAAAACATACCTATTTAGGACAGCATTTAGTGGGTCCTTGTGATTCGTCCTCGATGTGCTTATGCGTGCTGACACTGTTCATGCTGCCACTAACCACATTTGCATGCTGACCCAGTGCATGTAACCCCTAACCATGTTATTCATTTTGTTTGTTTTTCAAGCATGATTTTACTTACTATTCTATTGCGTATCACTTTGCAGCAAATGTAAAGCGCCTAGAAAGAGATTAAGTTCTCTGAGGGCGCTTTATCAAGTGCAATATTATTATTATTATGCACTACTATCGTTTTTACGAATATTCTTGACAGAGTTGGGTGGATATGGCGTGGCTGATTTACCCCCTTTATCGTTCTGACAGCTTGCAAAACATTGAGCCACTGTTAAGTGCCATACGACGTCCTTGCCTGCATACTGAGGCCTTTCCATCATCGTGTGTACTTGCCAATTGCTAATGTACACGGTACCTCCGAAAGTAGTTTCTTCGACAGCCGCGCCCCCAATACTCACCCGGTGGGCTGGCACCACGTTCAAAGTACAGGGACCATTACCTGCCGCCGGCAAGACTCCTGGACAGCAACCTATGTTGATGGCTTTTATATCGCATTATTTTTTATTTATTTTTAGACTAAACTTATTAATTGTCTTTTGAATGTTAGCAATTATTTTAATATTTGCCTCGGTTTCCGACCATTGCTGCCATGCTTGACCAACCCTAGACCTGTAGGCGTGGCTTAGAATGTTCTTCTACTAGTGATTCTTGCAGGATTGCAAGGACTTCTTGCTCCGAGCAAGTGCAATATGGCCAAGTGAAGCGCTTGCATTTATGTGATGCGAGCTGCAGTATTTTCACGAGTCGTGTTCGAACCATGCCCGCGCTGAGAGTGTTAGGGAGTGAAAGGAGTTTGGTGAAAGAGACAGGAAGCAAAGTCAAAGTGTTAAAGTAATAGGGGAAATAGAGCAAGGAGAGGGGAGAGCTAAAGAAAGGGGTGGGGATGGGGAGAGAGATAAAGAGATAGATATAATTAAAAATATAATTCATTTGTATAACGCCCCAAGAGAACTATGTATCTCCGTCAGTAACTCCACAAAGTCATAAAGACCATGTGGGTGTTACACAGGAGAGTTTTGTATAGCGCACTCACAGCCTAAGCGGCTTTTGGCACGCATTCGGTAGCCAACAGACTTCGTCTCACGCAACAAAGAGAAAGTGGGAAGCATAGCAGAGTCAGCAGAGCAGTTGAGGTAGTGAGCAGCATGGAAGTAGCAGTTCAGGACCGCTGAAAAAGATGTGCCATAGTCGGCAGTTGGAGAATAGATGTTGTTGCGTAAGAACTGTGGAAGCGAGTTCCACAGTGTAGGACCTGCAGAGCTAAAGCTTCTGTCACCAATGGTATTTAAGCGGAGGAATGGGACAGCTAATTTATTGTCCACACAGGACCTGAGGGCGCGAACAGGCTGAAACTGATGCAGCAGTTCAGCTAGTTACGAAGGAGCCAAGCCGTGGTGGGCCTTGTGGGTCAGCGTAAGAACTTTGCTTTGTATCCTTTGCTCAACCGGCAACCATCCTAGCTCTTTCAGCAGAGGTGGCACGTGCTCAAACCGCTGGGACTTGAAGACCAGCCTTGCAGCCATATTCATAGTCAGATGTAGTGGCATAATAGCTTTCTTTGGTAGCCCAGCCAAAAGGGAATTACAATAATCAAGCCAAGACAGAACTAAAGAGCTAGGTAAATTTTTTACAAGCCACTGTGGGAGACAGCTTCTAATCTTGGATAGGGATCGGATTTGATAGCTAGCTGTAGAGGCAGTCTTCTGAATGAAGCTTTGAAATTGAGGCAGCTGTCGAACACGACACCTAGATTACGAGCACGTGGTGAAGGTCGCACAATAGCATCACCTATTAGAGCAGCAAAGCCTTTTAATCCAGCCATGCGCTTAGGGTGTCCTATGAGAAGCAGTTCGATTTTATCGTCATTTAATTAAATCTGTATTCAGGCGCTTCACATATGCCTCAGGGCTCGAGGCCACGACCTCAGCCAGACCTTAGTCGGGGCGAGCACCTTAACCACTGGACCAACCCAGCTCGGCGATATATATATATATATATATATATATATATATATATATATAGAGAGAGAGAGAGAGAGAGAGAGAGAGAGAGAGAGAGGGATGTATGTAGGAAGGGATGGATTCAGGAAGGAAGGGAAGGAAGTAGAGAGAGATAGAGGGAGGCCTGCCCCCGGACAGGCGATTTTTTGTAACATTTGCAGTGTTGAGTGTACTCACCATCTAGCTGGAAATCAGAGGATGGAAGTGTCGTGGTCTGTTTGTCTCTTGGCTAAGAACGTCAGCATTGCAGCTGTCCTAACTGGAGTCGACTCTGCCTTTAAAAATATCGTATATAGGAATACTTCGCCTATAAGAATAGCAGTTCTTCATCCCAGATTCTTTTGCAAATTAGTTTCATTCTGCATATAGGAATGGGAATACTCTGCGTATGGGAATACTCTGAGTGTAGGAATACTCCGAGTGTGGGAATACTACCCATGTGGGAGTACTCAGCATATAAGAATGCCCAGTTGCCGGCCCACGCTTATTCTAATAAGCTGAGTCGAATGTAATCTGTGTCCACAACCCCCACTGGCAGGCATAACAGCTGCTGCTGCTATTTCTTTAACAATGGCAGCTAGTAGCTCAATGTATTGTCGGTGTAACATCTCCATTCATGGTATACCATGAGTCGGTAGAGTGGTCCTGTGCGACTTCCGCTGCAAATATTTGCACCTAGGTTGCACTCGCTTATTTCACCGCTGGCAGAATCTTTACCGTACTAGAGAATAATTTACGAACTCCTAACTCCATTTGTGGACGTCTTTTGAAGGCCAATGTTTGCACCAATGCCGTAAGCAGGCATAGTACAGAGATTTAAAGTAATAAGCAATGCATAAACAAAAACGCATGATGTTCTTCTCTAGTATCTTTTTTTAATTAACTATAACAGTTTCCGGTAGGTGGAGCTGGCAGAATTTGTATCTGTTCTGTTACCGCAATATATTGCTACAGGTCATCTGTTGGGTGAACAGCTTAATTAAATACCGTTGCTTTGCTCTTTTGTGATGGGTTATAAAGTTTTTATCGTATCGATTGATGTGACTAGAAATGCAAATGTGAAGCAGTTGCTTCGTTGTAACTGCTTCGTTGTTAACAGTTTGCATGTGGTAGGCTAGCTTGCATTTTTCTGTTTAGTTCTTTTTCTATTTAAAAACAGTGAGCTATCGAAGAACTTACTTAGATGTATGCAGTATCCCTAGCTTACAACATATGTATTAACAATTTATAGGTGGAATTAATGGAATATCAAAATAGCGATCCATCAACTAGCCTGCAGCACAAGGCGGCTCATCGTTCACTTTTCTGAAGTGGCCAGCACAAGCCGTCAAGTCACGGACATATGTACTCCTTTCCACCATACTTTTCAAGTTTTTGACGCCTGTGATGAAAAACTATTATGTTCCTTTTTTCTAAATCCAAGTGTCAACTCAGTGTCGAGAAAGCTACAGTCTGCTATTCCAGCCGTGTGCTTACATTTGTTCCGTTCGTTGTTAACCGATCGGCAATACTTGGCCCTGCCAACTGGGTCTTGCTGCCACTTTTCTTGTATTGTTGTCCCTATCTATGCACTTTAAGTGCACGTGTGTGAATTTCTTGTGCCTTTTTGCTGATGCTCTACACGCTTACTGCATCTACTCTCGAGAACCACAGAATTGTGCAGTTATCTGAAAGGTAGCAGCTATGCTGCTTAGCCCTATGTACTATTGCTGGGCGACCACCAACAAAAAATTCGCAGAAATCTTCTATAGCTGTGTGACTACATGTCTAGTGTCACGACGACAGTAAACAGTGAATACAGCTCGTCGGCAGTCTCTGATTAACTTCACTGCATAAAGAATTTGTTTCAAAGTGCCGTTTTAGTATTCCACTTTTAGTTGTTTTGCGCATATATGCGTGGAAGGAAGCTGAGATGCTGTGAATGAATAGATGTAACGATTGCTTGTGCGTCTTGCTCATCCACGAATGCTGTTCAGTTCGGCGTCTCGTGTGCCACTAAAGCATGCTACATGGTGCTGCAGATCACTCCCCTCCCCCTCATGAAACTCGAGAGAATGCGAAGCAGCCGTGTGCCTCATCATGCAGTGTGCACTCCATGCCTAGTCTTGTATTTGTACATAAGCAGGAAGTATTTTTGATCGGAAAGCCCGACTAAAGAAGTGCTATCGCAGTCCTTGTGACAGGAAAGAGGAGATAATCGGTCGTAGATCGTGCACGGAGTATTGAATCCAGGCCCTCAGGTACTAGTGGCAAAAGTCCAAACCACTGCCAAAATTTCATTTCAATATGATATAGCCATAACCGGAATTAGTAGGCACTATTGCATGGCACCCATTGACTGTAGCGCTGATAAGATGACTGGTATACGGAAAATACATTGCCCCAAGAGTTTCCATAATTAAAGAGACAGCAGCAGCAGTCATGCCTGCCTGTGGGGTTGTAGATACATAATTGTTAAGACATCCGCGATGCTGGTGCTCCAAGCAGACAAGAGGCGAAGCAGACAAACTTCCTCTGACTGCAAGCTAGAGGGTGAGGCCATCGAGTCCAAGGTTGTGAATACGGCACAAATCGCAGAGCGTCAACATTCAAATTCGTCTCTCGGTCTCCTTATGCCTGGTGGAAGGGTTTATCCTTGATTAAGCTTATAATGTACTTATAATGTGCCCGATGCTAAGTAGTTGGAAAAAAGCATCTATAAGGCTTAACCAAGTGCCGAAGCAAGAATCAGCCACAGAGCCTTGGTAGCTCAGGCGATACCCTGACGGGTTTCTCATGCTTTCTTTCCACAAAAGAGGAGAGTGTCCTTGTAATCTCGTCTAAAGTTTACTCCTGCCTTGGACACCGACAGCAAGCATTCTGCATCAAAGGCAAACATACTATTCAGTCTCTAATGTATGCTTGGTAGTCAGTGTGTGTGCTTGCGGGCGTGTGCTATGTGCATGCTCACATATGTGCGTGCGACTGTATCTGCTTGCATGTGGGTGTGAGTATGAGAAGCAATGATGCAATTTTTACTTAGTCTTCAAAAATATGCAGGTGGTCGCTCCACTTTCTGAACGTATTAGCATGAAGATGGGAGCCTACGTAGCTCAAGAGAGCAAGCTGCGTTCCAGTAAGGCACAGCACATAGCACCCAGCATCTGCCGGGACAGAACAACACGGGATGCAGATGAGAGCAACTAGGAATAAATTCTGCTTGATGTCATACCAATGCCTGGAGAATGGATGCCTTCAGACCCCCAAGTTTCGGAGTCACGGCATTTTCCCCATGCAACGGGTGGTAAGTAAAAAAAGCTTTGGTATGAGGTCCTTCAGGAATTATATTTAATTCAATTCAGATCCCCGGCACCCTTTGCTCAGCTCGCCAGGTGACTAAATTTAAAATTAGCACCCCTGGTAGGTGGGCATTTACTGCAATGAGCAGTTATAATAATAATAATAATAAAACATTTGATAAAGCGCCCTCGGAGAACTCGAATATCTTTCTAGGTGCTTTACAATTGCTGCAAAGGAAGTACGATCAGTTGCTTTAGATTCCAGAGTCAACTGATCGAGATGAGGCATTTTGGTCTCTGGCTCTAATAAGCACACAAATACGTTTTGATATATCTTTTCTGTCTACAGTTTCTCCCTAAAACCTAAAATCTAAACCTTGAAAACTAAAACCCAAAAACTCAAACCCAAAAAATGTACAATCCAACCACTAAACTCTAAACAACAAACCCAGGATCCTAAATCCTAAGGTAAAAAGATAGTCCTACAACGTGTTTATTTAACGTAAATATAAACAAACGTCGGCGACCGTGTTAAAGAGCCGGCCATCGACAGTGCTCACTGCAGAAACTGACCTGGCTCCAAGTATAACTAAAGGCGTATTAGCTTTTTTCAACCCGTCACCTGTGAATCTCATTGTCCTCTTAGCCAAGCTGCTCGTGCTGTTCTAGCATTCCAGTGGCTGCAACTGTTTATCATAGGCTGCTGCAAAGAGTTTTGTGCAGGATTTGATACAATTGTATATGACGATGGAGCGACTCACATTGATCACACACTAATGAGCCCGAATCTGACGGTCGCAGGCTGGGAGACCCAGCTAGAGCTTTGGCCTCACGGCACTAGGACGGCGCCAGTACAAGATCTTGCTGTTAAGCGCAGCAATGCATCCGGGTGGTCTGCTGCTACCGCTGCTCCGGCGTGCGGCAAGCAGGGTCAGTGCAGATTTTCACTTGCAGGCAGCCATCCTTCCCTCACTAAGCTCGCCGGTGCTGGTGCACGGTCAGCTGAGCACCAACGAGGCATGTGCAGTGGCACCTATTCTAGGCGGCACCTGTAGGTAAGCACCGCCTTCTCGAGTACAGGTTCCTCTCCACCAGTCCGGCTCAATCAGCAGCAATAACTTTGCTTGTAGATGAGTGCCGCTGCCCACCGTCGTCAGTACCACGTCTGCTTCAGTTTCGTACTAGCTGTCTGTAGGTGAATGCGTGAGGTCCTTCTACCGTGCCGACCTCCCAGCTCGGTGTGCTCCTGCTGAGTAACGGGCGTGCCTCTGATATCAGCCATTGAAGCCGGAAATTGCTGCTGCTGCTGTAGGATGGCGAATTCTTTCCTTTTGAGGTAAGTAGCAGCTCCAGGTGGATGCTATGATTGAGCATGGAGGCCTAATTAATTGCAGCTGCAGCTGGCTGCTTGTTTTTTAAGCACCTTACTTCAGCACAAGCCAGAAGATTTCCTTTTCATGCTTGGAATAAAAAGGTTTAGCTGATTAACCTCATTTGTATAGCGGGAGAAGAGCATTGATGGCTGTCACTAGTACTTGCAGTGGTCAATACAGGATCGACCACTGAAGGGCTCAAACCCACGACCAGGGTCGTGTAGAGCAAGCACCTTACCCAGGGAGAGAGTATGGTGCTATATTGCACAAGGAAGAATACGAAAGACCTGGCAGACAAAATTTAATTGGGAATAATTTTCTGAGGCTATTTTTAAAAGATAGTCATTATCCGTAGTGGCTTATGTCCTTGATGGCCGTGCCTGGGAGTCTGTTGAGCGATGGTGAGGTAGAAGGCAACCTTGTAATGAGCTAATTTTGTAAAATCACAAGCATGATGAACTTGTATAATTTCAGGTCATGGAAATACTACTGCTCGTAGACTATTAGTTGACCATTTGCACTCACTCTCGGTCAGCACCTTACGAATCTGTAAGCATCACCCGTCCAAAAAATGCCATTCTTTATCTATTCCTTCACCGTGACATTTGTGGACAGCCTATGCTGTACTTTGGTACATAATACTTACATTTAATTGCACTGAGCGATGCAAAATCAAGATGCATGCGATGCTGCTCAGCATAGCTGCTGAAAGACGTGATTGGAGGCTGAAAGAAGTGTACTTGTGCCTCCTGATTCGCCCAGCATCAAAGTCAGTCCACCTCATTCGTGACCAAGTCAGTGGTAGCAAGCTCAACAGCAGGCATTGCTGCTCTTTGCGACCCTGCAATTGGTGCTGTTGCCTCTGGTGTTTGCGCAGGCTCTGACTGTTCTAGTGGTGAGCCTGTTAATACTACTAAGGCTGCCAGTGGTGTTTTGCAAGCAGCTACTGAAGCTGTCATTACAAGAGCTAAAACGTTTGCTGCTGGGAACTCTGGAAATGCCAGATTCAGTGATGCTGTTTCTGTAGCTGCCAGTTTTTGCTCTGTCAGTGCAAGTAATTCCTGTGTTGGTGCTGGTGCTGCTGTAACCGACGCTACTCTTCCTGTGTCGATGGCTACTGCTGATGCTAAAAATGCAGGAACTGTCGCTCCTGCTGCTCTGGTCACAGATTTTGAAGCTATCAGCTCTGGGGCACTTGCCAATACCACTAACGCCGTCACTTGTGAAGCCGCCTTTCCTGAGACTATATGATCGGGTGCTGTCAATTCTGGGGCTGCCAGATCAGATGCTGTCACTTTTTGTTGTGCTTTTACTAGCGCAGATGCAGCCACTGCCATCTGTGTCTCTGCCCTTGCTGCAGCCAGGGCTGTTTCAGTTGCTGGTAGTGTCGAAGCTGCTGCCTCCGCCATCAGTGATGCCCATTCTGCCTCTGCCAGAGGTGATGCTGTAGCTGGTACTCCTGGCACTGCTGCTGGTGACGGTGAAGCTACTGCTAGTGCTGCCGGTGGTGCTGGAAATACTGCCATGTTTTTTGTTTCTGCCGTTGTTGTAGCAACGATTGCTACTGATGCCTCTGCCGACACTGAAGCATCTATGGGTGCTGCTGGTAATACTGTTGGTGCTAGGGCTGCTGTAGCAGTTGCTGCTGCAGCAGCTGCTGCTATCAGTTCTGCTCTGGTCGCAGGGAGTACTGGCGCTACTCGTGCCAGTGTTGCTGCTGCTGCTGCTGCTGCTGCTCCTCCTCCTCCTCCTGCTGGCATCAATGCTTGTGCTGCTTCTGATGAGTGAACCCACTGAGTGCTGGCCGTAGATGCTTTTGAGATAGCATCGATGCTGATAAAAGGCCCGGGCGATGTCTTAGTCTGCTTTGGTATGGTGTTGTTCATTTCTATTGTGCAATCTGCAGTTGAAGCCTGTATTACGTTAATGCTGATTGGTTGTCTGCTGCAGTTGTCCGCCACAGAGCCCTGCATGAACATAGCATCAGCATCACACAACCCATCCGGCAGAAAAAAGCTTTCTATCGCTCTGTGTGGGTGCATGTCTTGATGCTGGTGGACCATGGCTTTCACCACTTCTGTGGGTCTATTAGCCACTGCTGATGTTGCTAGTTCTGCATCTCTTGGCCTCATTGCTTTACTGATGCGCCTTGCCTCGATGCTATGTAGCAGACACCGGTGTATGTTATAGAAGCAGCTCGCGGCCCTGCACAGTGCACGAAGAGCAGCTGAGCGAAATTGACCGTAGAGTCCAATGAACAGGCCCGCTTTTATGCAGCTGACATAGCTGACAATCAAGGCTGTTGTCAGCGACCTGGCCAAATCAAATGTGATCGGTGGGTACAGACCTGTGGGGATTTCTTTCATTCTGCTAACCATCATGTAGGCCAAGTTAGGAAATATGCATACCAGAAAAACGTAGGCGTGTTTGTCCAACTCTGCTGCCACTCTGTCGTCTTCCAAACGGAAATGTGCCTCAATTTGCAGCCGTCTAGATGTGGCCTGATTGCTCGACGAATCTACATTTAGCTTTTTTCGAACTTCGTATGTCCCCCAAAGGAGTAAACACAAAGGCACTAAGAACTGAAGCACGGGCAGGAACACTAGCTTGTAAAGGATTACATACGGTCGATTTCTGCCCATCTGGTTGAAAGTTCGCTGGACCGTCATGGTTGGTGGATAGCACGGGTCTGCCACTTCTTCGAGAACATTGTCGAATAGCAATGGCACGTGCACGGTGATGGCAGCAGCCATGATGACCTTGATTTCGTCACGACTAATGCCGAGGCCATAGCTAAAAAAAATCAGTCTTAGGCTAACGCACAAGAAATCGAAGCAACGAAGTCGCAACAATACACGTATTACACTCTGAGGTTATTTGCTCCGCCAAGATAGCCACAGATGAAACATATGAACAGCAATCAAAGAGCCGTGTACCTTTGCAAGCTTCGCCTAGTTTGCAGTCGCAGTGCTTTACAGCAGAAAACACAGGCTATAGCCTATGTTGCAAGAACACCTATAGCTATCAGCTTGGCAGACGGTTGATACCTAATGCTTAGATGTAAGCAACATAGGCCCTGACAAAGAAGGTGGGGTGTGAACTGTCTTTCTCCCTAGGACCGATAATCGGTAGAGCATATGTTAAATTAAATTAAATATCATTCATTTGTATCGTCGGCTCAGAGAACTGCATCCAGGCACTTCACATGTGCCAAAGGGCTCGAGCCCACGATCTCGGACGTCAAATGTGAGCACCTTACCCCTGGATTAAACCAGGGCGGCATATATTTCATGTCTTGTAATGGCTGGGGATCTCAGAGAATTTGATTGCGAAACTCACCAACCATGTGCAACTTTTAGAACAGTAAACAGTCGCAGGGATCCTAACATTATCCTCGGATAGAAGAGCAAGCGTCTTAGCTCTGATTAAATGTGAAAGCCCGACGTCTTCTTGGAGAGCTCAACGCCAAGCAGATTGTCGAACTTGCATCGAACTTTTTCGTTTCGAAATGTCCTTTAATAAAGAGAAGCGCTGTAATCTAGTTGCGATGTCACAAACGCGTGACCGAGTATGACTTTCGCTTTTTCGTCTAAGAAGGTCCTGATATAATAGCAGCAATAACAATAACAATAATAATACATTTGATATAGCGCCCTCAGGGAACTCATCTCTTTCTAGGAACTTTACATTTGCCAGATATATTGGCGTTCGTGTTAGCCGAAATTAGATCGACTCGACAGAAGAAAGGAAAGCAAAGATTGTATTTGGTGATGACAGCGGCGAGAGATAAAATAAAGATAATGAAAAGAAAGGGCCTAAGAGCGAAAGACCGAGCCCCGAGGAACCCCACATTGTGAGGGCTACCCGGATGACCGAAGGCTGTTTACATCTATACACTTGGAATTTCCAACTAAGGCAGCGAGTCAGCGATGACTAGATGTGTCGAGAGGCACCCGGGAGGAATCACATGGTCAAATGCTTCTGAAAGCATAGTTTAAAGTTCTCGTATGAACGTATGTGATAAAACACAAAATGCCGAAGCGGATTCACGAAGACGTATATTCTCGCTGGCGCCTACAACGCTCCCGAATGCAGCCGCATGGCCCACCTCAGGCGTCCCGACCGCCCCCCTCTGTAGGCCGCCACTCGCCTATATTTACCCTTCCCCATAAACCGACATGCGACGTAATCCAGCGGCAGCTCCACGAATCCGCTAGGCCATTAATTAGCATGGCTTGGTCATAAGCTGACCCCAGTAAATAATATGACCATAAGCTCCACCGGCCTACATGCTTATAGCGCCGCAATAAATCAATCGCAGAAAGATCTTGGAGAACCGGTAGAGACCCACTTGCCCGATTAGCCTCGTTCAGAATGTCGCAGTAAACGCGAGGCAGAGCGTTTTCTACGGAAAGGGTAGCTCTAAATCCCGACTGGAACTTGCTGGCGAGATCTGATGAGAACGGGTGTAATCGTTTAGCTGAAGGACCACCGCTCGTTCGAGTGCCTTGGATAAGAATGGCAGGCGGGTGACTAGAAGAGAGTTACCATGCTCTACGAAGAGCTTTTTAACGAGTGGCCTGGCAATCGCTAACTTGAGAGAGAAACTGAGTTCACCCGCGACCAGGGCAGGGCGTATTTACAATATCCGAAACGGTTGACAGACTGCAGCCCGTCTAATTAACTCATTAGTAGTACCGCCGGGACATGGTCTAAAGGACTAGCGGTCTTTTTATCCTGGCTATCCTGGAAGATAAATTTATCGAGTTCAATAGAGACAGACGAGATGGACGGAGAGATGGAAGAGAGAGAAAAAGAGAGCGGTCGATGAGGCTTTGCCGTCCGGCAGGGGCGCCTGTGATGACACGGAGCCCCTAATCGGTTCTATCTAAACTGAAAAGAATTTTGAGTCTTGCTGTGCTTATTGGCCAGTAGGATCACTGGGCTGCATGCTTGTGTGTGAGCGGCTACGAAGATGGTCAAAAGTGGTGGACGTTAACACTTTTGGGTTGTTGATAAGAGATTCCACAACGTCTCTATGTAAAATTTCAACTTGGCCAAAATTAATTGATGCGACCTACAATACTCTTCAAATGGCAAGCGGTAGGCAGTGAGTATCGACTTTTTGGCGGGCTTCACAGGCCTATATTTAGTACTCCTTACCATTTTTGTTTTTACGTCGGCAGCAACCAGAGGGCGTCGGAGAGAGAACAGCTTTCGTTTAGTGAGAAATGCAAACTTATCCAGGACGTTGGTTAACTTCGTGTTTTAAGCTGGGGTTTTTATTTGCGACCGTCGCCCAGAATAAGGGTATGCTTTTGGTGACTAAGGTATTGTTATTATAGCGAGTTTACTAGATTTCCGTCGGTGTGAAAGCACTTCTAAATTGCTGTGAATCCCCCCGGAAACCAGTCGCGGTGCATGCATGTATTTAACCCTAGGCACCACGATTTCACATCCGGCTGCCCGTAGAGGTTTTCTCCACGTGACTCTGATCTTTACTCGAGCGGGTCGTAATGTACCCGTGGCGCTAGAGGTGCTATGGCTATTCGAAAGGCTCCAGCAGGTAGAAGGGAAACGATGCCTCGAAAGTTCCTCGAAAAATCTAGGCAATAAGTTTAGAAATTATGCTGTCAATGCGAAAAATGCTGCTCAAAATGATAGTCGCGGTGCAAACAGGTCCTCAGCATTTAATGCGTGCTTGGGGTCAGCTCCGCGTGCGCACTGTCGTAGTATTGCTTCACAGATCGGCGCTAACTAGAGGTAAACGAAACGGCCATTAGGCGGACAGTGAGGCGGAGCTATTCACATACCTTGTCGTCAATGCGCCACTAGAGGTAGCCGATCTGCATATCTCCGCGTATCTGTGATAACACGCGCACACCGTTAGCCACACGCTAGAAGTCAGCAGCGTGTCAATGCCGACATCGAAGTAAACTTGGAAATACACTCGTGAGTTGTAGAAGCTGACCAGTTTCCCGTTGTACGGATAGACTTGCGAGCAGACGCGGGCGGGTACGAGCAGCAAGCAGTACAGCGTAGACACCGCGGACTCTGCCCGTAAAAGCTGCTTGATTTGTGAATTGGTCATATGGACCAGAACGATTGTCTCAAACAAGTTGAATGCTATACCTAATGAGCATAGAACTCCGAGGATAATTGAGTCAATTATGAAGCCATACAAGGCTTGACCTTGTTCTTCGCATGCCGGCGCCGCTGGTAAGGCTGCCACGAAGCCATTCCACAAGCCGTCGGTGTACATCAGAAGCGGATTGGAGCAAGCCGCCGGCCGAAGTCGGTGAGCATCAGCTTGATTTTCAGCTGCACTTCCCAAAGCGAAGTAGACAGCTTGTCAGTGCAACGTAGCCTGGAAGAACCGGTGACAGAAGAGGTGCTGCTGTCTAGCAATCCGACTTATTTGATATCCGTCAGAAATATTGAGGGCTACCACTGCTGCACCCTATACCGACCTGCTTATCTTGGTTAAAAAGACGCTGTTGAAGATGGATAAAAGATGGCGAAGCATCTTTAAGTAGGAGCTGAGTAGAGTAGAGTAGAGCAGCTGAACCGACCTGCCTTGCACGAGCTGGTTGGTATCGTGGCGCAAGCGTTCATTGTTGACCTTTGTGCAATTTGGCGAGATAGAACCAAACTGCTGCTTTTAGCTATCCTTTACCTATAAAACGAACTCAGAAATGTTGCTCAGGTACTCCGCACATATCTAATCGGGCTTTATTAATGAAGTGTTTCCATGCGAGGTATTGTAAAAGTTATCGATGCTGCCTATCTGATATTTGTATGAATAGATACAATTAGCAGGCTTTTGGTTTCAGCGTCTCTCTATATTTACTGTAATGTATCTCTGTCTGTAACTCCACAAAGTCGTAAAGAACATGTGGGTGTTACGCAGGAGAGTTTTGTATACCGCACTCACAGCCTAAGCGGCTTCCGGTACGCATTCGGTAGCCAACAGATTTCGTCTCACGCAACAAAGAGAAAGTGGGAAGCATAGCAGAGTCCGGAGAGCAGTTGAGGTAGTGAGCAGCATGGAAGTAGCAGCTCAGGACCGCTGAAAAGGATGAGCCATAGTCGGCAGTAAGAGAGTAGTTATCGTTGCGCAAGAATTGTGGAAGCGAGTTCCACAGTCTAGGACCTGCAGAGCTAAAGCTTCTGTCGCCAACGGTCTTTAAGCGGAGGAATGGAACAGCTAATTTATTGTCCACACAGGACCTGAGGGCGCGAACAGGCTGAAACTGATGCAGCAGTTCAGCTAGGTACTCTCTCTCTCTCTCTCTCTCTCTCTCTCTCTCTCTCTCTCTCTCTCTCTCTCTCTCTCTCTCTCTCCCTATCTCTCTCTCTCATGAGCAGTTTATAATTAATTTAGAAATCATTTGATCGCTGGAATTATATACACCACTGCATCCTACTGAATTTCATGGCCTACATAGTCAGCCATCTCACAGCCCCTACTTAAACTCTTTATTGATTCTGGGGTCTCGCTAATTTTCTTTATAGTCTCTTCTTTCTTGAGAAGCTTCTGAAAATAAAACTGATAAGTTGCTTGCTAGACAAATTAAAGAACTGAGTTCATCTGAAACATTTCGGTCGGGTTTTTTCCTCTCATCTGAGCGATTGACGTGTAAAGGTAAAGGTAGAAATGTCATCGCCTCAATACTTCACAACTAGGAATCCTTTATTGCTCCAGCCAGCAGCTTTTTCTGAATAGACTAAGCGCCAGATTTTGCTAATCAATGGTATGGTGCTCTAGACTACTGAGCTTCTTTGATTCTAGTCTCCAGGCCTGTGCCGTAAAATCATAGGCAACTCAGCAGCTCGTCTCGTCTGTCTTTAACGGCGTAGCTGCCGCCTCACAGCACTTCCGTGAGAGCTTCGCTGGCTTCTTATCAAGGATCGCATTGATTTCGAGATCCTCGGTCTGGCTTAAAAACAGGTCGCTTCACTCACCTGCCCCAGCCGGCCAATCCGCCTGGGACTCCACTTTGCACTCTGATCCCCAGCTCCTCGGCTTCCGTCACCTCGCCGTTCCTTCGCCACTAAAATTTGAAATCTTTTATTGATCGTGCCTTCAGTTCGTAAGCACCGGAAGTCTTGAACTACCTGCGGGTTTCTGTCTTCGCTTGAAATGACGTCAGCATCTGCACTTATGCAATGCAAATTTCTCAGGTTAATATGTGCTATTTGCTAATTGCTTATGCCTCAGAAATGTAGAAGATGGCCAATATTACCTGCAAACTTTGTTTGCGACCAGGACAGGGACTAACTTGAAATTAATCCATTTGTGACTATAAACCCTCAGATTCGAGTCTTTTAGCTCAGATTTTATCAGAAAGAACAGCAAATACATCCACATTAACCAATATTTACTCTGACGTCACATAAAAATGACCGATGAAATTATTTCAGGCGTGAGTAGATATTCTGGATTTACAGCTATACTGCAAATTGTTTTCTAAAAGAAGCGACCGTCATGTTTTAGTTATACTGTCCTTATTAACGAAGTTCGAAGTTCAGAATATCCTAGCTGAAGCGCTCGTATTGTTCATCTCAGTAAACTCCCATGTTCCCATTGAATTTTTCAAGGTGATCCGCAAGGATACGATATTTCAAGGACATTCTGCCTCTCGTTTGGGCACATTTCTTTAGGAAAGCCTGAACCAGCTGCTCATAGTTTTCAGCCCACTGATTGTCAAGAAAGCCGTGGACCACTTACTGTAAAGAAACTGCTCCAAGCAGCTTTCTCCGTCCTGCTCAGCTTCTTGGTTAATTCATCAAACTCTGCGACCTTCTTTATCTGTGGTCCGACGAAGATACCAGCCTTTACCCTTGCCTTCGACAGCTGTATCTAGATATGTCGGCGGTGCTTGAAAGCGGCAGACTCATTGTCAAATGCCGCGGCAAATTGCTTGGTGAGGCCTAACTTAATGTGCAGTGGTGGCATTAGCACGCATCAAGGGTCCATTGGCGGCACCCACTTGGGGCTGTTCTTCCCTACAAGTAACTCTGTCCGCTGTGGCTTGTCCCTTTTGTGATAGTGCGTCTTTGTGTCCCGGCTGTCCAATAGGCGACGAAACCAATGAAACTTCATGAAACCGCATTGAGTCCCATCAGGAACGACGTAATTTTGAAGTATCCAATGACCTCCAAGCAATTGTCGCGGTACTTCAAAGCCATTTGACGCTGGTGTAGCCCTCTTTGAGGTTCATAGAATGAGTCATTAGGAGAGACGGGTACCTGTTCCCGTCAGTAAGTAGAATGGTTTTGAGGCTTCTGGATGTACTATTTATATGTAGATTCTATTCACCCGGATTACGTTCTATTCAAATCTCCTCGAATAGACCGGCCACGTTGTTTTAAAAGTACACCACATCTTGCTAACTGAAGAAGTAAGGAAGATGAGACGACGCTTTCACTGATCTGTTACTTTCACACTTTTATCCGACAAATTTCACTAATTGAGCATAGATGTTAAAAGCTCCACCTCGGGCTTGGTAAGGCCAAGGTCTCTAATCAAATCGTTCTGGTCTTTCTGATTGAGGAACGAGGTTTCCCCCCTCAGCTGCAATTGTGAAATTAAAACCTGGATCTGTTGTAGCCTCGTACCCTCCGTATGAATTGCTGCTCAATCTCCTGAATATGGCTGCTCCCTCTCTCAGAATGGGTGCGTAATTGGAGCTCGGCAGCGTGCTACTCATGTGATTAATGCCAAATCCATTAATATTATCAATGAAGTAATCCGCTGGTACACGATAGGAGGCTCGCTCTTTCTAGTTTGACTCGTGGAAGGGTTCACTACGCAGCAGCAGTAGTTGTTCGAGAGATCGGATGCTTTTGCCAAATTATTGGGATTGCAAACTTTACGGATCTCTTTTCTCTCCTGTACCAGCCAGCCTGTAAGTATATCAGAATTACACAAATTAAAGAAGGCTATTTTAGGCATTACCTAACGGTGTGCCAAAAATTCCACGTAGCGAGTAGAAATAGTTCGCCTGACCTTAGA
Organism: Cristatella mucedo; assembly: GCA_009760855.2. Taxonomy (NCBI): domain Eukaryota; kingdom Metazoa; phylum Bryozoa; class Phylactolaemata; family Cristatellidae; genus Cristatella; species Cristatella mucedo. The sequence goes on along the minus strand of WPIO01000039.1, from coordinate 3,086,767 downwards.
GTTCTCTGCCAGTGCTCGCTTATGAAATGGGGGTACCTCTTCGTCTTATCTAATTTCCCGACCGACATGCCGAAGTACACTTTTCAGTCGTTGCACGTCTTAGCAGACGCTTTAAGGATGTAGTTTTTGCTCTTTTCTTGATGAATTGCTTACACTCGCTGAAGAATGCAGCTGGTGGATGCAAGCAACCTCTTCGCGCCATTTCAATCAACTTCGGTCATTCACTATTCTCTTATCTAGCAATAACTCAAATTAAAATGCTCTTTTAAGACACACGCGCTGTTGTTTTTCTATGGTTACTACTCCGTAGTGCTGTGTCCACCCAACGCTCACTAATTCGGGTAGCGACATAACGCATGCTACTGTTCGAACATGACGTCCGCACCGTACCTCACAGCGAAACCAGATATTTGAAAATGCCATTGCCCAGACAACAGAAGCAAAGCTTTTGAGAGAAATGGGTATTTCATGTTTATTTTAGGCGTAGGACTCATTATGAAAACGCGTTATGTGCCAAAAGCTAAAAAATGCATGGAAAACTATTACCCAGCGTTAGGTAGCATTCAAGTCTTTGCTAAAGATGCATCCGTTCCGCCAAGATAGCCTCTCGTCCATATTATTTCACGTGCTTACCTGCGCACGATTCAGTGCATTTTACTAGCCAGTGGTCCTACTAACCGGTGGCTCGGAGTGCCGTCTGGGGGTGCTTTTTTGCAAGCTGATCTAAGCAAGTTATTTGTTTGATTTTGCATGCTTGTTGTTTATTTGATTCTGCATGCTTGCTTAAGCACGAGTCCTTTCGTGCCATTAACCCTGGTTTATTGTAGTTTCCTTCCAGCGAGTTGTAAAGCACCTGAATATAGGTATAGTGATCTTAGAGTGATGTACAAACGACCTATTATAGCCATCATTTTTATTCCCGGTGAACGCATCGCCAAGCTCACACCGCTAGACTCATCAAGCACTATTTGAATGTCTTCTGCGTGAGCTAGCTAATCAGGGAGGAGTACTCCTCAATCCTGCGGTTTCATTGGTCAACGCCTATAGAGTAGTCAATGGCTGGCTGCTGCACTACGTAGCGTTTTCCCTCGTAGTTGGGCAAACGGAAATGCAGTGGTAAACCAGGAATAGCTCCAGGGAATTTCTCCAGCCCTTTTCGGGCACTATTTAAGAATGGACTTCGAGTCTCAATTTTTTGGAGGCACCGTCGCGTCGGGAGCAGGCACTTGAGTGGCACAGTTCGGAGGCCGAGGTGGCTCAATGCTGCTCGAGGACTCGGAGCCGGCGCCCGCCATCAAGAGTGCGTGCTGATCCACATGTGATGCCGGTGTGATGCCGAGATGAGCTCGCTCTGGCTGGGCCCCGTGCCCATCTTGATTGACATGATGTTCGCGCTGCCTTTGCTTGCCCTATCCACGTCGGTCTTACTGCGTCGCACCACCCAGTAGGTGTAGGAGGTAGTGAACTGGCTGTTTATGGTGATGATGAAAAGACGTACCGGATGTTCCCTGCAGCCACCGTGCCTGTACCACTCAGTTCTGCTCTCATAAGCATGCTGCTGTCTGCCTTTTTCGTGCATTTATTACTCGTCTCTGGCTTTTCATTCCACAGTGTCATACAAACTAGACGATTATGGCACTGAAGTTTTCTACAGCTTACCCAGAGTCTACGAGTCCTTAGGTGCGTGCACTTCAGCTAACGGAGTTCACCTCGCACAACAAAGAGGTGGTTAGAAGCTCAGCTGGGCCAGAGGATAGACGGTGAAGTGAGCAGCAGGGCCGTAGCAGCACTGGAATGGCTGGAAAGAAGGTTTTTGGGCCGTAGGGTGGGAATGTTGCCGCATCAGGCTCTTTATCGTGGACGTGAGTTCCACAGCAAAGCTAATGCCTCTCTCGCCAACAGTGAATCAGTATAAGACGGTTCAATTAGTTATTTAGATGCTACAAGCAGGCTTAAACTCGCGAAATAGTTCAGCTAGGTATGAAGGAGGCAGGTCATTGTGGTTCGTGACGGTCAGAGTGAGAATTTCTGGTGTATCTGCTGATCAACTCTGTGTCCTCGCAGCTCCTTCATCAAATGATACGCGCAACTGAATCTCTCGGGCTTAATGACCAAACTAGAAGGCATTTACATCACCAGCTTTAGATGCGTAACGGCTTTTTTCGGCAAACCTCATGCTGAGTCTATGCTAGACAACCGGGGAGTTGGTGAAAACAGACTATTATTTCTGTGCCGACGATATTCATATCATTCAGCATTTATACTTCGCAACTGCAGCTGTGAACCAAAGTTCCTATTCTGTGGACATTAGGACTTAAGCGCCAACAAAGCTCGTTCAGAATTCTAAATTACCTGAAATCTTATGAACTTCTTGGACCTGGATATAATCTGCTACTATGTGAGTACTGTAATTAGACAAACATTCAGAGCTTGAAACTGGGTGTCTCCCTGATGACAATTTCTCGTATGATAAAAGTTTTTTAGAAGACAGCGTTTAAGAAGTCATTTTATTTGCTTGCATCTCAAAATTTAAAAACCAAGCAATATACAGGCTTAATAAATGCGATCTGAGCCCTCATAAATTTTGCATCGCATTCCCGTCACCAAAGAAAGAAATGTTCTCCCTCTACTTGGGATGCAAATCTAGTCAGTCCGGTACTGAAGGCCTCCATGTTACAATATTACAAAATTTTCCATCACGTTAGATATCACAATTGCTAACAAAGATACCTTCGGTCACCGACGAGGCGTAAACTAAATTGCATATCGTAGTATAGTCTTAGAATTTTGGGAAATAGCTAGCAAGCCGTCATAGTTAATCATAAGCATTGCCTCTATAGCTTTTAACTTTCTGAATTAATTGTTTATTAAATTTATTAAGAGAACCGTGGTGGCTCAGACTTCCAAGCCACATTACGAGCGACCCCCGGAGTGAAGGGATTAGGTTTATAGTGCGCCATAGAAGCACCTCTGTCTGGTTCTCCACTGAAGGGGATAAGCACCTCTATCTGGTTCTCCACTGAAGGGGATATTTCAGGCTTCAGGCTTTTTATTCGCAACAAGAGCAACGGCTTACTGAGTGCAACCATCTTATGATATCTGATTGGAGAAATAGTGCTAATCAAGGCTTACTATTGCTCCAGCAACGAAACAAATCTTAAGTGCCTTGCTCGGATTGGTTGCACTTGACTGGCCTCTTTACAAGCGCCGGATAAACCAGAATCCAAACATAATGCCAATGACTCAGTTTGCATCGCTTTCAGCTGCAGTGTTTGCCTAGCAAGGTGCGCCACTGGTCAAGCTCTTCCCAGTTTACCATCTTCAGGAACCGAGTCTTCACGAATGCTTCCAGTCGATCCTGAATAGAACAGCAGCCATAAAATAAAATACTTAATCGACGTGCGTTGGTGCTAAATAAAGCAAGCTCTTTACTCCCGAGGAGCGCAAAACATAGTGCGCATTCATTCTGAATGCTCAAGCCTTACCTTCATGCATATGTGACCGTATATCTGTCTGATTGCGCCTGCGCACTCGGAAGTGCACTGCGTTGCGCTCACACTGGTGCACTGCTGTCTTGCCAGGCCGATTACACCGTTTATGGTCTGCCAAAACTCCATATAATCGCAACTTCCCATGATTAGCTCTAAGAAATGATCACATCCAGCACGGTTTGATTCGGAAGCAGAAAGCGAAAGCCAAGCAATGGAGTAATTATTTTCGCGGAGAGTATGTGAGATTTCGTGCAGAGTGATGTCGAAATGAACTCAATTAAAGAAACGCCCGTACGGTGTGTCGACGGCGCTGAAATCCTGCACAAAGACAAACTTTTAGCCGCTCAACTCGCGAAAGAGTGCCACGTATGAGGCTCAGGTCAGACCAAAGGTACTAGGCGATCGCTTTGCCGCCAAGGCACTCTGTACTCACGCCCACTATTGTAATTGTCGCACTGATCGTAATTGTCAAATTGAACGCACTGGTCAAATCCGGGCGTCTTGGGGAAGTAGCTGACGAAAGCATAGCACATTTCCGCCTGAAATATTGCGCGACAGAAAATGATGTAGTTTCAGAACTCGGCTGAGATCACTCACGTCAAACAAGTAAAGTGCACGTCGAACAAGTTGCTCATATCTGATGATTGTGTTTTCTTCGGACAATCGCGGTCACAGGAAAAACAAGCAGTCTGTATAGCTTCCGATAAAGAGGCATGCCATCTGAAGTTCTAAGAAATAGATGCGGAACGATACTCTCGGTGTCCAGAAAGTACCAGTGAACGACCTCCTTTAGCACTCGGACGGTTAGGTCGCAGCCAATAAATCCCCTTCTTGAAGGATCCAGGCAAAAAGATATCAACGAGCCAGCGTAGCAGCTGAGGTATGTCTATTTTCGTGCATGCATCGCAGTCAAGCCAAATGAGCACACTTTCGGTCGCGAAAGTCGTAAGTGAGCGCCGCCTCGTGTATTAACCGGAACCGCGAGAAGCCAGGCGAGAGAGGTGAACTATATTAGCTCGTAATTGTGCACGCTGAAGAGATATTGTGAGCTGTTTCTCTGGGCGGGCTGCTGGAATTTCTTTTACTGCTTCCCGAGTGGTTTGTGTTACTGCTTGTGCGGCTCACCAATGCTTCCCTTCTTAGCGGGATCGGCGATGTTCGAAGATAACGCGGATGTACTTTACTTTACGCGGATACACTACACGCTTTCGTCGTCTCTTTTGCTCGATTCCAGATTGTATGATTGATTGCACGCGGATATGAGCTCAGGCACGTATGCGCGGAAACCAGTGCGAAAATGGTTGATCCTGCATTGCTAGTTGTGCCAAATGAGTGCAGCCTTCGAGGAGTTATCTTACCAGATTTTTCCTTACCTGAGAATGCCACATATTATTCGAGTAAGCTTTTTAGAATGACACTCATACCTCCAAATAAACCAGCGCTACTCTTTTTAACTATTAGCATACTGTGCAGTTTCAGCGAACACGAGTTAAATCTAAGCTCTCTTGTGAGATAGCTGGTCGTTTTGACAAGCTAAAAGCAAAACCATGTAAACGAAAAAGATTGGATGGGCGCCGAGCTGGTTTGGTCTAGCGGTTAAGGTGCTCGCCCCGACCAAGGTCTGACTGAGGTCGTGGGCTCGAACCCCGAGGCATATGTGAAGCGCCTGAATAGAGATTAAGTTCTCTTGGGGCGCTATATAAGTGAATTATACATTATTTATATATATTGGATGCTAGCGAGTCATTTAGTGCACTTTTGTAGCAAAATATTGGAACGCAGCCAAGTAAAGGCCACTGCAAGAAAGAGCAATCTTATATAGATTGATGGGTTGACTATTAAGTATGAAATTTAGAGCCCTCATAACCGCAAGACTTGTATCGCTTCAGTGCGCTCGAGATTAATCTGCACACGAAAGCCTTACCTCAGAGCCCTCGCCCCAGTACACGATATGATTTCGTTCTCTGTCTTTGGATTTTGTATCAAACCAGCACGTGAGCTTCACTTCGTCACCTGCTCTTAATCAAAAACAAAATAGTGTCTTTAATCCTATATCAAACTAGAGGCAGCGACGTAGAAGCAAGGCTTCAGAAGCGGTGCTGACCTGGTAATATTTGAACAGCCTTTTGATGTACGTCTATCGGCGGTCGATCATAACTGTACGACGAAGCTTCGGAAATATTCGAGACGAGCCGTCCGTTTCGGAACAGCTGCAATAATCCGCGCGAACCTAAAAAAGAACGCATGTTTTCAACTGATTTTTCAATTGATCAACATTGAGAAATGTGCGATTCTCTGAGCGCTAGCGTAAGGTAGTGCGCTGCTAAGGCAGGGTGCCTCCGCTTACCAAGGTAGTGCATGTGGATGTAAGTTCTAGTGAGATAAACTGGTTCACGTAGGATGCTGCTGGTGCAGTGGTTGCTGCAGTTTCCCGACTGAGCGTAGTCCTGTACGTGCGGAGGAATCTGAAGGTCGTTCTGGCCAAACTGCACATTACCGAGATTGTACGGTCTGAGCTTACTAGTGTAGAATATCCTTAAACCAGTCGCGTCTGAAAAAGCGGCATACGAGCAGGCAATAACATTGGGCTGAAATACCGAAAGGGCGGATACTGTTAGCAGACCGCGGGTCCAGACTACCGGTAAATAGAGCACGCAGCACTGTCTTCGTTGAAAATATTCGAGGTTGTATCCGTTAAGCATTATCAAGGCACTGCATTTTTGGGAATAAAGTAAAGGTTAGAACGCATCTAGGCTAATGCAAAATCAAATACGTCTCGTTGCATTACGTCAGCGTTTCTTTGAGCATGAGGCAAAGTACTGACATAGCACATACACTTTAATTATCATTAAGAATTTATTACAATAACGATGAATTCAGTATTTTTTTATTTTTAATCGCTGGAGATGTCGACAGCCGCATATCAGGGAGACAAACTTTATTATAATACTGTATTGGTACAATTTAAAATGTGGGCAAAAAACATTTATAATGAGATTAACTGTGCAACTATCTAAAATTATGTGCTGACGTTGATAAACAATAGACCATGCCATAACAGCACGTTTCTAATTAACCAGATTTCTAGCATCAAGAGCTTTGTCAAGAGCTTTGTCAGTTCTGAGCATTCAGCCTTGACCAAACATCGCCAACGTTTCGTTTTCGCATTCATTCTTTATAAGCATTGGCGTAGATTAAGTGCGTTTATTCCTTCAATACTGTACAATTTCTGTGCGAAATTTACGCTCGGTGACAAAGAAGCTCATTGAGAGATCAAGGCAATACAGAAGCCAAAAGGAAATCCCGAAAAGCCACGAGAGAAGCTGTGACCGGAAGCATTGACCGGCGACGACTGATCATTGGAGCGTTTACTCTGCCAAAAGAGCAGAGAGCATTTGATGAGCAGCGCTCGGCTGCTCCTCCAAAATCAAAGGTACCGTATAAGGTGCCATCTCGTATTTCGTGCGTCACTACGAACAAGCGCTAGCGCCGCCGCGATATGGTCAATTTATCTGAAGACAATAATCTTTTCTCCTGCCGAGGAAAGTTCTGCAGCCCGGACCTACGACAGCTGCGAGAACTGCATGCCTTTTACTCCTGCTGTTAGAGCTTAAAAGAAAAACTAACTCCGCGAGAAATTTATGGAATTAAATGCTATCGAGTGTTGGAAATAATGGGGTAGTCGGCACTTCTTCGGTACAAAGAGGATCTGGTCCACAAACATTATCAGTCGTTCATTATATCCAAGACTTTCATTGGCATTAAAACAAGCCAATTTCCCTCGCACTGGCTCGCATGGATACAGCCAGCTCTACCACCAACGGCTCTATGGCCGACGGGCGTCAACAGAGGAGCCGCTAACCAATAGAGACCGACGGTCGATGTTTTGTGCTGTGGCAACTCTATGAGTCAACTAGCTCATGGAAGTAGATTGAGGCTGCCTCTGATAAACGCTTAATGGCTGTGAAATCTGGCATCGCGTGAAAAAAACGAGCCATGGCCTGGAGTTGGCTCACTTAAATAAATACATCTCTTGAGGAGACATTTCTGTCGGAAGCGCATTCCGATGTCCGTGAGACCCGACGGTGCCATTTCACCGGCCGATCCTTAAGGCTGCATGTTGCCTGAACTCGTGCAAGCAGCACGCTCCATGGAGAGCTACCGCAGCGAACATGCAGAGCTCAGCGGCGAACAGTGCGAACCTGTCATCCCGCTTTTCTTTCCTGCGTTACTCCAGTGTATCTGCAGCAGTAGTGTCTTCGAAGCCGAGCGTCCAAAGAGAACGCCCGTATTTCTGTACGTGCATATCGTTCCTTCCAAGCCCGTCGTCCACACGTTCATGAAGGATTTGCATTTGTCCTCCATGCCACCGCAAGCATGGGGCTCCTGGAGAAAGTAATCGCTCAGCACTTTGCTTTAAGCCTAAGAGCAACTCTCCCCGCTGAGCTCTTGTTGCATGCGAGATTAGGGAATGAGAACTTTCCCCACGGCCTTCGATTGCCACCAGAATCATTCCAGGCCAGCGAGGCGCTCGTCGTGAATCTGAAGCTGTTCTGCACACGTGCGCCTGCCTGTGTCTACTCACCTCACTTTTGTCTGAGCCTCACTGACACCCTATCAAGCAGCGAATCGATTTCAGAATCTCCAGTATGGCTAAGAGGCAGTTTCACTAGCTACAACCAACTTGCATTTTCGACCTCCTTACTCCTCCAGTGTGCTCTCACGTTCACAGCATCTAGTCGTCTCGCCATCCTTCGCAATAAATTAAAGTTTTGGCGATCAAGCCTACAGCTCTTACGCTCAAGTTTAGTCCGGGTACTAACGGCAGTGAACTTGCCCATTTTTAGTCTCGACTGAACACGCAAATATTCGTGTCAGCTTTTTCTTCGCTTCAATCGATTTGTCTTTCTTCTTCCGGTGTTCTTTGCTTCTGCACCGATTACGTGCACGATCCAGTGCATGCTAATAGCCATTAGTCTTACTAACCGGTGGCTACGAGTGTCTTCATGTTTGCTTTAGCATGGTGGCCTAAGCATGATACTGGTTTGCTTTGCAGGCTTGATACCTTGCACGTCACTAGCATCTTGGGTACTGATTCTCTTGAAGCGATTCTTATAGAGCCTGGGTAGAGATTAAGTTCACTTTGGGGGCTATACAAGCGAACTAGTATTGCAGTACTTACTATTACTTCCTGAATGACGTCTAAGTGCCTTTTAAAGGGCATGTTGATTGAAAATCGTGTGTCAGCAACCACTTTATGAGATTTACTTTGCTAATGAATAGTTAGGTGCAGGCGGAGGAAATAAAGAAATGTGGCGGCTGTGGCAGCGAATTGATAAGTAAGTGAGAGCGGTAGCCATACGGTAACTAAAACTCCTAGTTATTTGTGAATCCATGTTGAGTTTTTGCAGAAAGTAGGACAATCTCCGAGGAAAATTAGCCCGGGCTGCCTTGAACTTTGAAATCGGATCATGGCACTTCCAGCGATTACACGTAAGTATCTTACTGTACATCTGTCATGACAGGGCACTTAACGGTCAGCGCGATCTTGAAACGTGCCGTGAGAGAGCCACCGCTAGAAAGATGGGGAGGGAGAGTGAACGGAAGAAAGGGGGTGGCTGAGGAGGTAAGAAGAGAGGGAGCGAGAAAGAATGAGAAGCAAAACTGGAGCTTCGTGCGGTTCATTTTTAGAGACAATGCGTAGGGAGCATGAGCATTTGACCCTGCATCGCCTAGTGTGAGACCCGATGCTGCTTGCCTGAGAAAGACCGCTGCGAGCTTGCGTGAACCATGGGTATCTGCAGGCCATGGAAGTACAAAATAGCACTAGATGAGCCAATTTTTTTTCACAACTATTCGCTTCGCCCGGGATAATATCGCTGTCCAGTTTGTCTTACACTAGAAGGAACGTCGGCGTCACATCCGAATAAGATCATGTGGTGCATCACTTCGTTGTTATCGATCAGCGGCTGGAAGGCCACCGCGTGGTAATCATCGTTCCATAGCTCTTTGGGAATCTGTAAAGACAGCAGTCGTGCATCGCGCTGCCACCGAGCAGCCTCAGATCAAACGCTAGTTTAGCGCTCAGGTCAAGTGAACTGAGTCAGAGGCTAATGCCCTGTCCCAAGCATCGATACGAAATACCGAAAAGAAGCCGTTTTATAATTCTAATTCACAGAGAACTTTTCGCTTAAGCTCGTTTGGACCCGGAATCATCATACCAGAATTAGATAGCTACGTTTGCTGAGCTAAATTTACCTATTATCGCACCAAAATTTCCTATCACGTATGCAGAAAATAAAACCACAGCACTTTCACGTGTCAGTAACTGGACCTAACGCGAGCTGACTAACTTATTGAGGACATCAGGATTTTTAGGACCCGTTAAGATAGCTGCAAGATAACATTTTCGAATGAATGTATGGAGGTCTATGCGTCAATGACGAATACATTGCGTGCTTTATTTACAATATCTGTTTTTCGAAATCTCTGTTTTGTTTATTTATTCTATTTTTATTTTTTCTTCATTTTATTTTAGTAACATTGTGACTATATGCATGCACTGAAACAACCGCGGGACTCACCCAATCTAGCGTTAAAAAGATAAAAAAAAAAGTATCCCCTTATTCGATAGCCTCGCCCATATAGCGCGACCTATGAGCCTTGGCAGCTTTCACCTCGATTGTAGCGGGGAGCAGAGGATTGCCTAAGGCAGGACTCGAATCCACAAACTGGTGTACAAAGCGCTCGAGCACCTCACCGCTGGGCAAAGACTAGAGAGTGTCAAGCCAAGGTCCGGCTCACCGAACAGGGGATCAGTGGCTGGGCACTTCACGAATTCAGAGCCAAGTTCTGTCAACTAGCAAAGAGCCAATGTCGCTCTTGAGTGAGAACAGCGAGCGGAGAAAACATCTCGACTGTTCCGGTGCGGCGCGAATCAGATACTTGCATAGTGCTGCTGACAAGCATACTGGGTAGGCTCTGCTGGCACTTCGGTCTTGCTCAGTCGAATGTCGAAGTGCCTGGCGTCGGGTGGCACGTAGCAGTCCTTGTCGGCAAGGCACAGGGTCGAAAGGAGAGCTGCTAGCAGAGCCCATCTTGGTGCCGCCATTCGTCGTTCAGCTGCTGCGAACGGGCGCGAGACAGCGGAGGGTTAGACCAGCTTAGACCAGGTTAGACCAGGAGCGGCTCTCGCCCGCGTAGGCGCACCACCGCAAGCGCGGGGCGATGGCGGCGGAGGCGTGGGAAGCCGACCATACGGTAGGATTTACTACTGCGTCACGCCGAGCTATCTGCGTCGGCGGCCTCGGCGGTTTCCGGCGCCGGCGTCAACTTCCCTGCGAAAGATGCGGCCGACGTTCGCAGAACGATGACTCTTCGCCGGATTGCGAAATGACAAGCGCTCCTTCGCTCTATCCTCTGACCCTTAAAAGTTGGATTTCGAGGGCGGTTAAGTAGCTTCATTGACGTCATAGGCCGACCGACCGACCGATACCACCTCCTATTTGGAAGTTGGTCCCCAGGGCCGAAGCGTCTCTAAACCTCGGTCCTTTGGAGTACTGCTGTCTGGCCGAGTCTTACTTGCAACGGCGCCCCAACCTTGGCAATTTAGAAGTGCTTTCCCTTAATTGGAGCCGGCCTCCTGAGGAATACTTCTTGGGATGACTAAAAAAGGCACAAGATGACCTTTGCTTTCTAGGTAAGGACTGCCTCGATTGACCTAGGTCGAGGAGTATGACAGCACCAGCTGACGAGTGCACGCGAGCCATGCACGACTTAGTTAATAGTTGGCGGCAGCGAATTGAGTCGGAAAGAATAGGCATTCAGCGATAAGACCTGTGCCATTGGTGGGTCATCCAGTAATCAGTGCAGACTGAGGCTTACAGTGCAGTTTCGACACAACTAACAGCAACAATAACTATCTCTCCGCCAGGCTATGCAACAGATCGAACCGGCAATTCTGGATTTTAGCCCTAGAGTTAAGATGGTCGTACTTCACGACCGATATCGCGGGTTTGAGTCCTGGAACAATCTTTTATTGCCAGCGGCAAGCTAGGCCATCAAGGTTCTTTGGCCACTATATAAGCGAGGCTTTTAAATAATCTAATCTCTACTTTACTTTTATTTTACATTGACCAACTGCTGATACCTGGATCGAGCAACACAGACTCATAGATACACCCATTCACTGTCTCGCCTTCTACAGTTGGCTGAACGAATAGGCATAAGATATTGCATCTGTTGTGTTACTGTGACAGAGGCGGCTGCAGATCTAGGGAGTCCCATGCAGGCACAAGTGTAGACGTAAGCGGTAGGAAGACTCAAGCTGTATTCCTCTCAAATCATGCATATATGAGAGCTCGACGAATCCCCGGAGTTGCCAGCATGCAAGCACAGCACCCATAGCAAACCATTGGTCGAAGGTGAGACGTTTACGCCAATTTCAACAGCAGCGGGCACACGGAACAGAGCATACCCATGAATAGCACACACAGGCTAGCTCGGCTAAAATGGCCAAGTATCTAATCCATTTGCGACCTTAATTCGGAGATCCCTAATCCTGATTTTGCACCGGCGACCGAATCGTGTCGAACACGACGTCTAAAGCGGGCGTAAAATATACAAAACTGGAAGCCAACGTGTTCGTTGCAGCAGCGTAGTCAGAATGTACTCCCTTGAGGGGCCGAACTTGACCTTGCCTGAGCATTGCTGCGTTTTTAGAAGGGCTGTAGTTCGAGAGCCGCCGCTGCAATGCATTGGAAGCAATACTTCGCTGAATACTTAAATACTTACTACTACTACTACTAATAATAATAATACTTACTGAATACTGAATAATACGCTGAAGCAATACTTTGCTGAATGCTACAGCCGTTTGAGCTTTGTCGTCCCTCGGATTGTCTCAGGCCAATTCATTAGCTGTCACTTTGTTTTTACTTGGAGGCAATTAGCGAGAGACGTTCTTCTCTGCAGGTCCTAAATAAATACTAGCTGATTAAACAGTCTCTTTTCGTATAGCGGCAGAAGAGCCTTTACGGCTATCACCACCGCTTGCAGCGGTGATAAAGGATCGCCCACCAAAGGATCGCCCAACCGCAGGATTCAAACCCACGACTCGGGGAAGAGAACGTGAAAACCAACCGCTTTACCTAGTGTGCCGTCACGGCTTACCTCCTACCCTGACTGTGAAACTTAATTTCTCAATTCTTTATGCAAAGAACCTGCTTCTTCTGCAGCAGTCTCGGCGGGCACATTCTTCTTGACCACTTACTACTTTGCATTTACTTCTGACTCAGGTGCTGTCAACTTTTCTCTACCACACGAGGTGATTGCTGCTGGCTACCTGAAACGAACCGATAGCAGCTTCTGCTTTGACTTAGTTATTATACAGCTCTCCACCGCTACACCTACCTCGTCCTTACGGCTTTACCAAGTGCCAGCAGGAGATAACTACGTAGACATCTGTATTGAAATCTAAAGATTTCCAACGGAAACCGTGGCTCTTTCCTCTAGCTGAAGTATGGACGCATCGACTCAATTTCAATTGCACTGCCAGCCCCATCTTTATCACGCTTAGAGCAGGCGTCGGTTCGCCAAGATCCAAGATTAGCACTTTGCTAGCCCCGCTGTACGGCTGCATTTAGAATGAGCAACAGACGGTAGAATTCGGAGCAGCCTAGTGATGCCTGTTTAGGAAGCAGCCACAGTTGTGGCACTGAGCGAGCAGACAACAGCATAAGTAAGGGGGGACAACAGGGAATAGTTGGGCTGGCCATATATGGAGACTTCTCACACTGGTCGCCTTAGCTCGAAAACTGTTAGTAATCCAGATTCTTTCAGCTTCGTGCCAATCTCCCTATTATATCTTCTTCAAGGTGCGTACACACGAAGCGAAACCAAACCTCGAACGCTATTACTCGGTATCGCTCTTTTGCAGCAACGAGTAAAGTAAAGATCGGCTGATTCAAAAGCAGCATAGAGTATGCAGTGGTTGGATAGCATGCCTCCTGTCCGCTTGCAGCGAGCTATACAGCATTGCTAGCTGCAGGGCTCGAACCCACTGCCGGGTTCATGAAGTTCGGGCACCTTACCACTGGGCTTGCAATCAGTGGAGAATGGCAGTACTTGATAATGCGAGACGAGATATTAAAACTGAGCCAGGCAAATCGCAGAGGTTGATCGCATGGACCACGGGGTGGTGGTGTCGAGAGACATAATTTTAATTCTAGGGATAACCATCAGGTCGCTGTCTTGCGCCTATAATTAAATAAATTTAAATAAAATAAATAATTCATTTGTATAGCGCCCTAAGAGAACTTAATCTCGATTCAGGCGCTTCACATATGTTACGGAGCTCGAGCCCTCGACCTCGGCCCGACCTTGGTTGGGACGAGCACCTTTGCAAAAGGCACGCCGTTAAATCCTGGCCCTGCCCTCTTGCCTTATGGCTAAAAAGCCTAAGCAAGAGTGATTTGAACCAGAGACATCGAGGTCCACAGTACATTACACTAATCGAGCGGGCATCCGGGATCTGCAATAGTGGACAGTCAAGCCTAGTCTATGCAGCCCTACTCTTTTTTACATGCGCCAGCAGCCCAAAGAGCCATCTTGCAGCAGTCCGAGCAAAAGATGCTATAATGCAGCGCCGCGATACACACCACCTGTCCAATGGCGCCAGTACCGGGGCTGTTCGGGTCCCTGAGACGCAGCGCATACGCGGCGAATTACCTCTCCATATGCGCCAGTCTGACCTTTGGTCTGTAAGCTAGGTGGATCAGCCCGCATGCCCAGCAAACATCGACTGACGTTTCGGCTGACGCGGGCTCTGATTCAGCCAGCTGACATTTAGCTGGTGCGACATTGTAGCAGCAGTCGGCGTGGCATCAGGACATCAGGAATGGGCTGCGGGTTGCCGTGGCTGCAGGCCGCCGCCGAGAAAGAAATAGCAGCCGCTATTGGAAGTTGCTCGGATCCTTAACTGAAGTGGGGTGCATTTCTTTGAAGCAGCCCTGGGACCGGCATTTGAACTCTCTGTCTCGGCTGGTTAGGAAGAGGCGGGGAATTGCTGCGGGTGGTGGAAGCTCTGGTTGGACCGGTGCAGGGTCATTGACCCATTGTTGGTCTCGAGCCTGAACCAGTTTGCTACTGGATGCAGACGAAAGCAGATAAGCTGTACATTTTCTTCAATGCTGATACGGACGTGGCGGCAGAGAATTCCTTATTTCGGCGGGTTTGCATACAGCGTGAGCCGAGTATGGAGTCTGCAATCTGATGCTGGAAGATTGCCCAATCTAGGGCAAGAGAGCTTTGAGTCTTAAAAAATGTCGTGCAGTGAGTAGCCAGCAATAAGGCCAAAGCAGTAAGCGATTTTCGTTACTAGGCTGAAAGCAACAGTAGGAGAAAAGTCACGACAAAAGGCAAGTGAAGATAGCTCTTATTAACTGTGTACCTGAGCGTTTATACAAATTAGCTTGTACAATATTATACAGATAAATGAGGTATTAAGGTGCTTACTACTGCTCGCTTATGTCTTAACTTCACTAGCAGCGTGCACACGGTATTATACAGTAGGTCATGAAAATTTCAATGCTCCGATATGGGCGTGGTTCAACGACTGCCTTGTCTGGGGAGTACCCATTAGCTATCCTCTCATTCAGAAGCAAGCGTTTAGGTTTTTTGTGAGCTAAAATTGGACTCATTTACTGCATTCGTGGCTACCAAGAGAGTTTTTTTAAACACCAAACTACGTTTTCAAAAATATGCAGTGAGAATGGCGAACTTAATCGCGTCGGGTGGACCGGAAAGAGAAGCTGGCTGCAATAGGCAATGGTTATAGACCGAGAGAGACATTCGATATAAATGAAATCATTCGCATATTCAAGGCCACCTATTGGGCTGTGTACTGTGCAGGAGGAAGCGTTGCAATTGATGGAAAGCAATCGAATGAGAGAATGACAGAGGCGCTTTTTGCTTGGCTTAATAGTGAGAACATAAAGCCACTTAAGATAGGGAAATCAACCAAGCCTAGGTGCTTCTTTTTATTGACCCGACGCAGATGCCTGTGACATATAGGCCTAATGCCAACGATTGTATGACTTCCAAGCTATTCGAAGAGTGTTTGCAGTCATTCACTAAAAAATGATGGGCCGATGTGAGCATACGCTTTCTTTTACTGGCAATTATTCAAGCCTTTCACATTGAAGATATAGCACTAAAGCTGGCATGATTTCCTGCTAGTAATTTAACTTAATGTAACGTATCTCCGTCTGTAACTCCATAAAGCCACAAAGACTATGTGGGTGTTACGTAGGAGAGTTATCTGTAGCGCATTCACAGCCTAAGCTGCTTTCGGGATGCATTTGGTAGCCAACAGACTTCATCTCACGCAACAAAGAGATATTGAGAAGCACAGTTGTGTCAGGAGAGCAGTTGAGGTAGTGAGGAGCAAGGAAGTAGCAGCTCGGGACGTCTGGAAATAATGTGCAATAGTGGGCAGCAGGAGAGTAAGTGTCGTTGCGTTTGAATTGTGGAAGTGAGTTCCACAGTCTAGGGCCTGCAGCAAAACTTTTTGTCGCCAACGGTCTTTAAGTGGAGGAATAAAACAGCTAATTCTAATTTATTGTATATGCAGGACTCGAGGACACGAGGAGGCTGAAACTGGTGAAGCATTTCAGCTAGGTATGAAGGAGCCAAGCCGGTGTGGGCATTGTGGGTCAACGGAAGAACTTTTCGCTCTATCTGTCGATCAATTGGCAGCCATCTAAGCTCTTTCAACAAAGGTAACGCGTGGTTAAATGTCTGGAATTTGTAAATTAGCCTTGCAGCCTTATTCTTGGCCAGCTGCAGTGGCCTAGTTGCTTTCTTCGGTAGCCCAGCCAAAAGGGAATTATAATAATCTAACCGAGAGAGAACTAAGGAGCTAGTTAAATTCTTTGCATGCCACCGCAGAAGACAGTTCCTAAACCTAGATACAGATCGGACGTGAAGGCTAGCTGTGGAAGTAGTCTTCTTAACGAAGCTTTCAAACTTTCGGCAGCTGTCGAAGACGATACCTACATGCCGAGCACAAGGTGGTGGTCGCACAGCTGCTTCACCTATTGGAAGAGTAAAGCCTTCTAGTCCAGCCACACGCTTGGGATGTCCTCACAGGGGGCAGCAGTTCCGTTTTATCATCATTTAGTTTAAGGAAACTTGCCGACATTCAGGATCGAATGTTGGTACCACTTCCAATCGTCAGCCTATCGATTAGCGAGTTATTCACGCAGTTAAGTTAAACTATAAGAACAAGTAGCTGCCTCGCATGAAACTTTGGAAAAGACAAGTCTGTTGAGGAATGAACGTTCCCAGGGGTATCAGTGTGCTGCAATCCGTGTTCTGTCTTAGCCACTCGCGGTCAGAAATAGAGGCGTGTACCATTTGCAAGCGTTTCGTCCATGCTGGGTTTACTTTCGAAAGTATAGAGCGGGAAAGTCCGACACCTGCGCTTGCACTGTTTAATTTCGGAGCCTTCAAGATACTTATGCCAAGTTTGTTTTGGCGTTTCTTTCTCCAATATGACACAATGTGAAGGCAGCATTAACACGTGAAATGCTTCAATTGAGTACAGCAGGTTCGCCCAAGAGTTGGTCAAGAACTTGAAAGATAAAATTTCAGAGAAGTCGGATCAAGAATATGCACGTTTCGCACCCGACCAACTATCCACATTATAGGGAAAGCTGAAGAGTGCCTGTAATATCAGCATCCATTTGCGCCACAGAGCGGCCCAGCGAAGTTTCTCGCTAGCGTTACGGAACTGCGGAAGCTAGCTAGTGAGATTCATTAAACCATTTAAAAAAAATAAAAAATAAAAAAACAAAATATTGCAGCTCAAACTATATTCGTTTTTCTAGGCAGGCAGCTTTTACCGGCACTAATGACCTTTTATATAACGTGAAAGAGTTTCGCGGATTTCGACGAACGCAGACGCTTAACTTGCCCCATGCTCTAATTCTAGGATGGCCAATGTTTATAAGCGCCACGTGTCTCTATGTGCGACTCTTGACCGGTCCCTTGAGTGGCGTGTATCGACTGGTTCCATTGTATATCGTACGCCAGCGTCGGAATTTTTTATTTTACACCCGAACTATTCACTAGAAAGCGGATAGAGCATCGTACTATTGCAAACGCTTGGTAGCGGCTTCTCACTAGAGTCTCTAGGCAAAAACCCGGCTCTCACAACGATACTTTTCCTTGCCCACGCAAGACAAATACTATCGACGCTGCTAAGCGTTAGAGAGCATGGCTAACGACTCGCAGGTGCAGCACCAATACTCGCCGATATTCCGAAGGTAGCGCAATGCAAAAGCGACGAAGAGCGCCCACATCTTAATGCAAGTCTCAAGTCCTCAGAGTTGAGTAGTTTTTTCGACAGCCGCGGAGGGTAACGGGTGTCCAGAACCGGACGTAGCGTTCAACAACTCTCTCATGTGACTCCCAAACCAAGACTGAACTGCGAGAGTCGTCGAATCCGGCGCAACTCCGCTGCCTATTATGTGACTTCAAAACTATGCCACCTAAAAATAGATTATCACACAACCGGCACTAGGAATTCAAATTCAGGATTTGCAAATAATAACTCGGGAGTCATGACCTGGATGGTGTAGCAGGCCGACGTTGCAGTAATGCCCACGACTACCGATTAATGAAAAAATGCGCACGGTCAGCAGCGGCAAGCGCACGCAAGCCAAGTGCGCTTGCTTGAGCAAGTTTTATGGAAGCACACGCTTTGGCAGATTGCCTGAGCGATCATCGAGCGTCTGCCTAAATCTTACTGTGGACAAATCCTTACTTGCGTGCGCCGCAAAAGAGCTGCCTACTTAGGAGACAGCGGGAATTCCGCGTGCGACTGGCACTGTGCTCATGCTGTAATGGATGCATGCCATCATAGCTAGTGGCAACATTCGCAGTGTCAGCACACATTGGCACTAGCGAAGGAAACTTTACGTGGACCCAGCCAATGCTGTACGAAACAGGTGCGTTTTGAGCTTCTGTTTAGATGTCGTCAAGTCAGTCGATGTCGAGACATCAGTCGGGATTGAGTTCCGGACTTTGGAAGCGTGTGAACTAAAGGCACGATTTTAGGTTGGTTAGAGGCAAAGCTAAACGAATTGAGTCAGAACAGGGTGGTTCGATGCCTAGCCTGGTGGTCAAGTAGTTCTGATCAGTAAGCTGAAGCATGAGAATTAAGAAGCCTAAAAGTGAGTGACAAAACCACAAATTCGGTACGCTACTTGGTAGGTGGCGGCCAGTACAGGTCGGTGAGAAGCGGTGCGGCGTGACAACTGAGGCGCTGACAACAGACAAGCCTAACTGCAAATTGTTGTACAATGCACGGTGCAAGGTGCCTTATTTCGCTGGCCGGTAGAGGGGCAGCACAGGTTGTATTCCGCTCTAGAGGGGATGCAAATGCCCCTCTCTCCTAACCAGTCAACTCGATGTGCATTACCAGGTTGCAAGAGCAGCTATAAAATGATGACATCGATGCGAGCATCTGCTCACACCGTACGCTTGACGTCACGAAAAACAAGCTTATCAAATTCGGGTTGAGCGACACATTAAATCGCAAACCGAGTTGTACACTTGAGGGACATGCGGGGTGATTTCACGAGGTGAGCCAAGGAGAACGCTGTTTTAGTTTCGGTGAGTAAGACGCATCTTCAAACGATGCTCAAGTCAGTACCTAATCTCGAGCATTTTTCAGAAGTTTTAGCAAATAAGGCGTCAATGCTGCCCCATACACAGAGCGTCCATAGGGAGCATGCTCGTATCAAGCGCATTTCTAAGTTTCAAGTTCAGATCGTATATAAGAGTCTCAGAGCAGTCGGAGGAATCAGGATTCAGAGATCAAGAAGACCTGGTTGGGAACGGACTTCAAAAATCTCTGTGTACGAATGCTTGTAAGCCGTATCGCCGGTCTAGCTCGAAAGACATGCGTAAACCATTTTACCAAGGCTGCGAACAGCAAACAAGACAGAGCGATGAGCAGTGATTGTAAACTTGCACACACAGAAGGCACTGGGGCCAACATCATGTGTCATCGTAAGAGCCAGAAAATGGTTACCTTTATGAGCTAAATGAAAAACATACTGTACTAAGCCAAAAGGTGTTCAGACTAAAAAATAGACTGAGCCTGATTTTCGCCAAGTCATGAATGTGAACGTTCAAAACGACAGCGGTATAAATGGCCTATCTAGACTTTGGCTGCGAACTGCGAACAATCTTCAACAAACAATGCTACTCCAAAAGGGTCTATATATTGCAATCGCAACCACGTGGTTTTCAATGGAAACCAAATAGCAACCGATTCTAATAAAGACCAGCGTAAAATACAGTAAGCTTCATTATCTGGTGATTGGCGGACAACCGACAGAAACTTCAAAACCTATATTTTCGAACCGCGTGCACTGCAAAAATGATAAGCCGGCATGTGTGGCCTCAGGCATCAAGCAGCTAAAGCAAGATACCATTCACGTCTCAGTCAAAGTACATGTATTGAGTTTCTGTATAATACGTCGGTCATGAACAAGCAGTTCTTTAGATTCAACAGTTCTTTAGATTCAACGAGCACTTAACTTGCGAAAGGCGTGGGAGCTGCCACGGGTCATGGGCGGTCCATTGCCTAGCTTAGGACTTCAACGGGCGGCGTTTGCCAGCTGTGCTAAACTACAGCCTTCTAGCAGGCAAGTACACGGTTTATTGATTGGTGGTTTAGAGAATTCAATAAATGCATTAAAATGCATGCTGATTCTGAGATGGCCTGACGTGTACGAGAGACTTGGGTGTTGGTCATAAGCACCGTGGAGAGCACTACAGAATTGCGGCCGGGCTACCAGTAACTCCGTCCATAGGCCAGTCAGCAAGCTGCTGGAAACTAGCAGAAAGAGAGAGAGACTGCTCGAGTAACTTACGCACAGCAGTTTGATGACTGGTTGGTTGATGGGGCAGACACCACAAAAAGATGCTTGACCATTGTTGTCGCTAGTCCGAAGCAGGCCTGCCGTCAAATATTGACTGATGGTGACATCTCACCTTCAGCTAATCAGGACTTTCTTATAAGCGCGTTCGATGTTAGCCTGTACAGTCACAGCAAAATTGTCACTTGATAATCTCACGTTCTCGCGACAATTTTGTAAGGTCTACACTGCACGTGGAGTCACTCTCTAGTGAGGAGAGGCAAACGTCGTAGGAAGACTGTAGCTCTTTATTCCAAACACCTACTAGGAAATAGTGCGAGTAAAAGAGTGCCTCTTGGAAAAAGAAAATGGTTCACATAGGTAGGATAGCCTGAATATCCGCATCGAAGGAGCACCGTCTAAAAGCTTTGTTAAGATCATTTCTATAAGATGTTGGCTTACTTTTTGTAGAGCCCAAAGCTATACATCTTTGGTGCGCTGCCCAGCAGGCTTATTCAGCAACATGATCTAAACACTCCTTTGCTGCCGGGAGTAGCCTCTTTGGAGAAGCAGCTCGAAGCTACTCCCCAAACTCGCGCCAGAGCCAGGCCCTTTCGCTCGTCAACTAAAAATGTATGCCCTGGGATTCTGGGAAGTCTGTCTGCCCTAAAGGAAGCAGGTACGTTCCTTGGGAGGATCACAAGAGCTGAGCGGCGAGAGCGTCGCGCCAGGCAAGCCTTAATAGACGTGTCCAAATAGAATTACCTCTGTATACCCTCTGTATAAATGCGATCGTTCCCTTTTAAAAGCTTACACCCCTCTGGAAATCAATCTCGAGTGTGCGCATCAGAGGCACGTCGCTCCCCCACCAGCTTCCTAATTTCCATCTATCAAAAGCCTCCGCTTTAGAGCAAGGTGTTGTGGGCGGGACTAAGTCGGCCATGAAATCGCTAGTGGAATCGTCCTCGCTAGGAGAAAAGTTGGCGTCGGTAATGAGGAAAGTCGATAATATAAAAAATATAATTCATTTATATAGCGCCCCAAGAGAACTTAATCTCTATTCAAGCGCTTCACATATGCCTCGGGGCTCGAGCCCACGACCTCAGTCAGACCTTGGTCGTGGCGAGCACCTTAAACGCTAGACCAAACCAGCTCGATAGAGTAAACGCAGTTTTAGGAGCCAACTCGCGAAGGATTGCTCGCCCGGGATGTTGTTGGAGGCTCTAATGAGCTCACATGTCTGGTCGCATCTCTTTGCATTTTTCGCCCCCCCCCCCCTGACATCAAGTGCTAATAAAATTTCTTGTCAGTTGCAGAATTCGCTTCCAAAAATCGAAGTCTTTGCGAACATTTTATACAGAAACCAATGCAGCAAAGACCTGTTTAAGGTTATCGGTTTGTTGTGTGACCGTATTGTTTAAGAAATGACGTGCCTATTTACATGTCGACGCTTATAGCTTCCAGCTGCACCCGCCAATCCTCCACCGGCCTTTGATTCGCCGACTGCTGTGAACGAGAAAGTCTGTCCGTCCTTCCGTCCGTCACGCGGTAAGATGGTGATCAGTACTTCCAGGAGTGACGTGTAATAGACGTGTAGTTCTACTATGACTCAGCGAGGGGAGTCTACAGGCAGTGAGCTCTAGCGAATATATATATTAGGTATGACCATGCCCGACTAATATGATTTCGCTACCGTCGTTCCAATGCTACGGGCGATACGGTTGCTGCTGCGATTGTCCGCGACTTGGGTTCATCTAAAAGAGGGCCTAGGTGTAACCATCGTGGTGGCCAGAAGCTCCGAGCGTTCAGTATTCAAAGCATTGTCTCGTGATGCCCTGCACGATCTCCTTCAAGAGTAGCTGTTAGTCACTCAAGCTTTGTGGTTATCGTGCCCACTGTAACTCCCGGCGGCCCATCTTAGTGCCAGTCTTTGAAATGCTCGATCAATGTGCAATAAACTCTTAGTAATAAAAAAGACGATAATTGACGGCCTAGTCTCGACTGGTTGACTTTGACCGACACCTGACTGAAATCGAGAAACTAACCGACCATATCCGACGCTACCACTACCGGTTTCACGCCCTCTCATAACCGTAGATCAATGAAAGCTGGTGGCCAAGTCACTATTGCCAGATGATCCTCGTCAATTTCAAGCCGTTTTCAGTCCGTTTTTTGCGATTGTTTTATTGCCGTACTATGACTGCAAGGGGCCGATGCCATTTGTGGCTGCTTGTTTATGGGCCATGTCGGTTTATTGGGAAATGGTTTTGCGAGGGCAAGTCACCGCCTGGACAGGAGCAGGCAGCGGGACGCAGGACGGAGGGAGAGCGACTGTGGTGTACCGCTGCGAGCGCTGGTGGAATACACCCAATAACTTCAACACAGGACTCCTCTTCTTCAATTCCGTGCGGCACCTTAATGTCTACATTGAAGGAAGCCAGGTGAACTGAAATCCATCTCCCAATCAAATAAGACTACTAATCCTCTAGAACCTATTCTCACGGTCCTGCTTCTATGATGTATAGATCTGCCGCAGTCATGCATAACTAACATAATATATATGTCCTTTGCCTCAGGTCATTTCTGCACCTTCTAAAAAAGGCTGTACTTTAATTTTAATCACTTAGACCATCAATTAAGAAAGCAGCTCAGGACCGAGAGAACTTAAGCAGCTTCCATCCAGTCTCCCTTCAGCCGTTGTTATCAAAGACACCGGAACAAGTTGTGGCAGATCAGCTGAACTCTTATATTTAAACCTCAAACCCACAAGTAAGCTCCAGTCCGAATTTATGGCTAATCGCTCCACAGAGTCAGCATTGCTTAGGGTGTACCTTCTCAGGAAAGCAGACTTGGGTAAAGTCTCTCTGCTTGTTTTGCACGATCTTTCGGCAGAGTTCAATACTAAATGCTCTTAATTGTACTGCCAAGCTACCGACCATTGGTGTGTAATTCAACGAAAGGCGAAAATATTTGTCGTCAGCCAGTCGCTCGAGCCGGTAACAGCTTAGTGCTGCTATGAACGCACTGTCTAAGCTCCGGCATCAGAGCCCCTTGCCACAAGTACAGCGCTGGTTAACGGTGCTGGCACTTGCAGAAGCTTGAGAGATACGGGTAGAGTTAGCGCCTAGAAGCACGGCTTGTGAGTGGCAGATGCTTCGCGGGTGCACGCAGGTACGCCAACTGCAGCATAACACGTCAGCCATAAAGACCGCCCCTGCCTCAATAAATCAAATCCGAGTCGTTGATGTAGACTTGTCTATTCCGTAGCCACAGAGAAACACTTCTGCACTGTACAAGCCATATTCTACAGCTTATTTTGAAACCCAATGCAGTTTCGGAGCCAATATTTTCATCTAGGGTACAAGACCCTCGATTTTTTAATATAGGGGCCAGACCCTCCACAATTTTCGTGTAGGCGGGAAACAGCCGAGATGAGTGAAGAACTATATTGCAAAGCTGTAGGATATATTCGACTCTAACTCGGCAGTTGCTCATCGAGTGGAATTAAAACCCAATTTTTCAGCGGTGTCGGTCGGGGGTGTGAAGCATTGGAATACGGGGAGGTCCAGGTCGTTGCCTCGCTGTGGGGTTGGGCCAATGCCTTCCTGCCCCTCCTCTGACTCCGCCTCTGGTTCTAGGTACAACTGGCTGACCATCTTTTAAATTTGGCTTTTTATGCTGTCCAAGCCTTAAATCGTGACAAATATCCGGTTCCGTTATAATTCAGCAGCCGATAATAATCTCAGCACTGCCTTAATCTAACCGCGTTACCATATCAACGCTTTAGTGTTCACTCTTGCCTACTTATCATGACTTGAGCATATGTGAGCCAAGTTTTGGAACGCCTCTCGGCAGGGGGGGGGGAAGCCAGAGCCACAATGAAGCCACAACGAGGCCGCGATGAGCTTAATGAATGCGTGCATTTCGTAGGTTGATTGATTTGCTTCGCAGCTCCAAGTTTGCCCCTTAATATCTCGGAGTGGCTACTGCATTTCGAGCGCTTCTTTTAGTAGTGTTTAAAACCACTGTCTGTTCAGTCCTAGTTGTTAAATTTTCACATTTATATTCCTTGGGCACGAAATGAAATTTCTGACCGGTCTTCAAAGCAGGGAAAGCGCTACGTCGGCTACGCGGTAGTCTCTTATTTCATTTCAAAAGACACTATGGCAATAAAAGCGATTCTTAAAAATCCAAATTACCATTTGCCCACATTTTTTAACTGCACTACTTCTCTTGATCTGTCCGTCTGTTATGCTAGCAATACTTCCGTGAAGCCATTTTACAAAAATGCAGCTTTAATTTAAACATGATTGCTGTAAAACTAGACAGCACTGTAAGGAACTAAAAATACGTCGAAAGTACGGTAATAAACAACATTCAAGGCTAGGCGACAAGATAATCGCAAAGCACACTGAACAGTGCATGGCTGCTGCAGTTTTGAACGTTTGCGGATGAGGGAACCAATCAAGCAGTTCGATTATGCTAAACGATCCGGCTGCGGCATGCTAATCGATTTGCTAGGGCAAGCGAGACGGATTAAAAAGTATGCCGTTCCGTCGGAAGGACTACCTGGTGCCTCCAAAAGTGGCGGCAAGATTTGGTTTAAGTTGTGCACAGTGACTTACTTGTAGCTTTGTACCAATGGCCATCAGCCACCGAAGCTTCCTGCATCGTTGCAAAACGGCGCGCCCTACATGTGTACAAACCTACTTCCTAGCAAGTGACCTCTTCACGAGAACAATACGTCCGCTAGCTCACGATTCAAGACCTCTTGTAACCAGGCATTCAAGCGTCGGTTTCACATAGAAACTAGGATTTTGCAAAAAGTCACGCAATTTTTACCCGATCTCCGAGTGTTTTCTTCTGTGCTTTTGCATGCTTGTCTAAGAGCGATACCGACATGCTTTTTAAATGCATATCCAAAGCATGAGTTTTGCCTATCTTTAACTCTAGGTTGCAGTTACTTACTGAGCTAGTTTTATAAAGCATGGATAGAGACTTAGTTCTGTTACAATGCAGTCCAAAAGAATTATTATTGTTATTATTTCCGTGCTCTCCCACTATTTTTTCGACCTGCACCTGGGAAAGGCAGAGCGCTAAACTAGAGTGGACAACTCGACAATCTTTTTCTTCCCTGCGTTTACAATTTAATTTACACAAACTTACAACTTAAGAAATATATATATATATATATATATATATATACTAACTTCGCGTGGACAACGGCTCGCAACAGTCGTTGCTCCACTTTCTCGCATTTTCGGGCGATTTTCTTCTCGATGCTGTTGCAATGTAGAATTAATGCAAAGCCTCCTGTGTGTACAGCATTTTCGTTGAGCTAAGTGCACAATGTAAAATGTTTTGGGGAGAGCTAACATTTTGCAAATATCTCCGCGATACCTCTTTTGTCAACCAGCACGACGGCAATTCCACCCTTCCACCCGCCGGTCTTCTGATTCTCATTTGGTTCGGACGGAAGTACTTTTTTCCCTAATATTTCCCCAGTAGAGCTGCCAACGTTCGCAGCGATTTCCTGGCACTCACTAAACAAAGAGCTGATACAGCTGAAGCCCGGGGTTTTCTTCGCAGTCGAACAGTACTCGTTTGCCGCCGCTCTCGGCAATTACCGCTGCGCTGCATATTCAATTGAGCCCACGCGCAGCTGGATATTCGCAATCTGCGGCAGTTTTTTCCACACTTTTTTCTGGCGGAGCAGCTTGCTCGCTTGCAATCCCGCAACGCCAGCACCTAGTCGATACGGTCCCAAGATCGCCAGCTCCCCTGCGGCCGCCTGCGGTAGGCACGCATGGAAATTCCATCGCCGCCGTCGATCAGATTTGGCGAGGTGCAGGTCAAACCGAGATAAGAGCCGCTGGACAGCGACCCTGACCGCGGACAATCCCGACGCGAGCGAGGTACTTGCTCTACGGCACATCCTCGCTGAGGAATGAGCTAATGAATGCATGCATACCCATGGAATCGATGCTGAACTTCTCACTGGCTAGCAGCCTGGCAGTCTCTCTCTCCGTTTGCTGCGTTCTTGGCAGGAGTGAAGCGCAGCGGCTCGTGCCGCTCGCACGAGACGCGACCGGAAAATGGCCGCCGCGGGGCCAAAACGGCGAGGCTTGGCCATTGGTCGATCGCAGCTGAGTAGATCGTAGCTTCCGGCAACGAAGCGAACGCTTCTGCTCGGCGACGACGGTTAGGCACGGTGAATAAGAGGTTGGCATTAGGCAGCCGCGAAGACTGAGTCGCGCGCTCGGTCTCCGCGGTCTCCGCTTATTCCGCTCGCCCGAGCCTCCAGGGAGTGGCCGGACGGTGCAATCGTTTGACTTGAGCGGCAGGCTGCGAAAACAGCGTTTTCGAGCGACTTTAATTCGTGGCGCGCGCTTTCTGAAAACGCCATGTGACTGTGAGGTGGTGGCGAAATTACTTGACGACGTGCTCAACGGCATATATGAGCAACAACTGGTCTGTACCGTCTGTAAGGGTCTTTTGGGGGTATTTACTGTATTTTGGACCATCTTCATTTTGGTTCATATGGCGGTCGCTGGGATATCGATAACTTGACGCCGCATACAGGTGACTTCTGTTCAGCATTAAAATTACGTCTTATAAAAATAGAATTAATTTTCATAGCGCCCTAAGATAACTTACTCTGTATCCAGGCTCTTTACGTATGCCGCAGGTCTCGAACCAACAACAGCGGTCGCTAAAGGTGAACACATGACCGTCGGCCAAACCAGGGCAGTTTTACGAGATTCAAAATCTCGTCAGTGTTCACATATGCTTTAAGCAGCGAATCAGCTTTTGCTGGCTGTCTGCAATGACACCGGTCAATGCCTTCACAAGCCTAGGGCAAGGTCTGAGATCTTCACCCTTGTCGGCACCCGATTCAATTCTTGTGCATTGAATATAAAAAATATTAGCTGATTTAACAGCCTTATTTGTATAGCGATGAAATAGCCTTAAAGCCAATCGTCAGCGCTTGCAGTTGCAAATTAAGGATCGCCCACTGCAGGATTCGAACCCACGACTAAGTAGTGTAGAGCTGGTTTGGTCTAGCGGTTAAGGTGCTCGCCCCGACCAAGGTCTGGCTGAGGTCGTGGGCTCGAGCCCCGAGGCATATGTGAAGCGCCTGAATAGAGATTAAGTTCTCTTGGAGCGCTATATAAATGAATGATATATATTATTTAGAGCGAGCATACTACCTCCTGAGCTACCAAGGCCCTGTCAGCTATATTTACAGCTTCGTGATGTATGCATTGTCATTTACGAGCAAATGTAAAGCACCTAGAAAAAGATCGAGTTCAGGTGGGTTTTCAGCTTCTTTTTCTAATAACAATAATAATAACGCACTTGATAAAGCGCTCTCAGAGAACTCAATCTCTTTCTAGGCGCTTTACATTTGCTGCAAAGAGGAAAAAATCCTAGCTGATTAAACAGCCTCTTTTTTATAGCGACAGAAGAGCCTTTACGGCTATGACCACCGCTTGCAGTGGCGATAAAGGATCGCCCACTGCAGGAATCGAACCCACGACCTCGGGACCGAGGTCGTGAAAGCAACCACCTTACCTAGAGTGCCATCACGGGAACCGCGATTGAATGGTGAGTAATCTCATGCTTGATAAACATCATGAATAACATGGTTAGGGGTGACACGCATAGGGTCAGCATACAAGTGTGGTTAGTGGCACCATGCACAGTGTCAGCACGCATAAGCACATGAAGGACGAATCACAGGGACCCACTAAATGCTGTCCTGAATAGATGTGTTTTTAGATTCTTTTTAAATGTGGTCAGGTCAGGGGATGTCCTGACGCAAGTCGGGAGGGAGTTCCAGGCTTTGGGAGCATACGAACTAGAGGCACGGTCTCCAAAGGATTTGAGGTTTATACGAGGTATAGGTAAACAGTTAGAATCCGAAAAGCAGGTGGTACGATGTTTAGCCTGGTGGAGCAGTAAATCTGATAGGTAGGCTGGAGCCAAAGAAAGAAGTGACGTAAAAGTGAGCGACAAAACCTTGAAATCGATCCGTTGCTTGACTGGTAGCCAGTGCAGGTCGGCGAGAAGTGGTGTGATGTGGCAACTGCGATACTCACGACAGACAAGCCTAACTGCGGAGTTTTGCACCAGCTGAAATCGCCTGATTGCACATGCCGGTTGGCCAGCAAGCAGTGAGTTACAAAAGTCAAGACGGGATGTCACAAATGCATGGACTAACTTAGACGTGGTATCCTTATCTAAACAAGCCCAAATTTAAGCAATGTTATGTAGCTGAAAGTAGGCAGACATGATTGTGGAGCTGATGGGTCGTCTAACGAGAGGTCACTTTGGAACACGACACTTAGATTTCGAGCTGATTCAACGGGAGATAGCTGGCAGAGCCGAGTTTGAGTGTCAGCCTTTCCAATTTCTGAATCACACTGGGTTTGCCCATAACTAGTAAGTTAGTTTTATTATCGTTAAGTTTTAGACAATTTGCTGACATCCATGTGCGGATGTCATGAATACATGCAGCAAGTGAGTTGAGAGAATTCGAGGTGCTCGAAAGCTGGGAGGGATCAAAGCAAAGGTACAAATGAGTGTCATCCGCATAGAAGTGAAAGCCTAGATTGTGCTTGGCAATGACAACGGCAAGAGGGAGAGTATAAACCGTGAAAAGAACCGGACTTAGCACGGAGCTCTGAGTTACCCCATATTTTAGAGGTACATCGGATGATCTTTGTCCATTCAGGTCAATACTCTGGAGTCTCCCACTGAGATAGGACCTGAACTATTTCAGAGCAGTGCCAGTGATGCCCAGGCGAGATGAGAGGTGCTCTAGAAGAACTTTGTGATCGATAGTATCAAAAGCTGCCGAAAGATAGAACCAAACAAGCAGAGATACTCTACCCATATCTGCATTCCTAAGTAGGTCGTTGTACACCCTAAGCAATGCTGACTCTGTGGAGTGATTAGCTGTAAAGCCAGACTGGAGCTTACTAGCAAGGTTTGAAGTTTCAATATATGAGATGAGCTGGTCCGCCACAACCCGTTCCAGTGTCTTTGATAGGAATGGTAGAAGGGAGACTGGGCGATAGTTGCTCAAGTTCTCTTGGTCTAATGTCGCTTTCTTGAGAAGTGGCCTGACTGCAGATTTTTTTAAAGGTGCTGGGACATGATCTGAGGCTAGTGCCATATTAATGATGTTAGTTATGCATGGCAGCAGCAGATCAATGCAACGTAGGAGCACGACAGTGGGAATAGGGTCCAGAGGACTTGTCTTCTTTGATTGGGATATAAACTTTATTTTTGAATGTCGTGAAATCAGAAGGTGGCGCGATGTCCATTGGTACTGAGTCCCAAGCTTTGGCAGCATAGTAAATAAAGACACGGTCTCTGAAGCGATATTAAGTTGGTAAGGCGAGAAAATAATCGAATAGAGCCGAAAGACCTGGAGGTGTGACGGAATGCCACGAAGTGACAGAAACTCGGACAGGCAGGCCGGAGCAAAAGAGTGGAGGGACCTAAAGGTGAGTGACCAATTATCTTATTTTCGATACGCCGCTCGACAGGCAGCAAGCATTCATGCTCGTACTCAGTTTTGTCACGAGGGGCAAAACAGACTAGCCGAAAGATTTCTTTTAGAAAAAACTTGTTGCAAACGGTCTTTCCAGGCAGTTTGAGAGCCCGTGAGGCAGTGCAGGTCTACGAGTTCAGCTGTTGGTACCAGTGAGACATCTAGGCATAGTCGTAGTTCACGATCGCTGCACTCGTATGAGACAAAGCCTGTGCAGTCAGATCGCTCTCAACGTGGCTCTCACTAAATCGGCCGTCTATTTTCATATTATTTTCATCTCACTTTTATTTTGGTTCTATGGAGTCGCCTTCTATCGTATCGATGGTCGTCACGCAGAAGTTAGCTGTGCAGCTGCTTGCTAGTACGCTGACGCAATGTGCTCGCGGGTTCTCTCTCTCGCTCGCAAGCACGGACCGCTCCCAAATGACGCCTGGCACGAAGGCTGCAGCCTTGGGAAGGTGAGAGCGCTAGTCGTTGCCTCAAGCCCGTTGCTTCAGCGAGCGCTCACCCCCTTTTAGCAACCGCTACTGGTAGTTTTGCACCCGGTTTTCTCTTGGCAATAAAGAGTTTCGAATGAGAGCAACCCTTTTCTTAAATAAGATACGTTCAAATGTGACTCGGCAGCCTCCTTAACACAAGGGAAGAGAGGCCATAGAGGCTATCGACGCTGCTGGTGGTTCGCAGACACGGATTGCCTACAGGCGAACTCAAGTCGTGAAGAGTGACCGCCTCACCCCTGGGCCAAGTCCCACGGCCCTGCCGAGGGTATGCAGTTGGACTTTGGGCGCTTGATGCACTTGACGCCTCGACCTTGTTTTGCTGCGAGCTGTGTGGCGGGTGGCTGGCTCGCAGGTCGGATCAGTGCGACCCTCGGCTAAAGCAGCTGGGCGGCTGCCGCATGGGAGGGGGCTACTCGTCCCGCCCCCGTCAGCCTCGCCCGATAAAGCGGGCTCCGCAGAGCACTTAGCCCCTGTCATTTGGCCTAATCAAGGAGCGGCCGCAAAGTAGCCGCGTTCGGCAGCGTGGTGGCTCAGAGTTGGGTAAACAATACTAGCTGATTTAACAGCCTCTTTTGAATAGCGATGGAAGAGCCTTAAAGGCTATCATCGTCGCTTGCAGCGGCAATAAAGGGTCGCCCACCGCAGGATTCGAACCCGCGACCTCGGTGCCGAGTTCGTGAAAAGCAATCGGGCACGACCACATTCCGCGACTTTTCCTTCAGGGCCAGCCTATTGCGAACGTCGCTAGCCACCTCGGACGCCCGACGTGCGGCTAGCTTACGGCTTCGCCGCCAGAGCTGGAGCCCAGGCTAGTAGGATTTCGGAGCGGTCATCGTAACTTTGCCGGCCAAGGAACCACCAAGGTTGATTAATCGCGGCCATTCGGCTAGCTTAATTGCAAGCATACGTTGTAACCACACGGCGGAGGCTTTTTTCGGGCGGTAGCAGCGGACTGGCTTTCGGACTGACTTTCGCTGAATAAATCGCTGCAGGTGTATACGGTGGAAGGGACATTCGTGACTATCGTAATGCGCGTTACCACGCCATTTACCCGCTCTTTCACGGCTTGATTTGTCGTCTGCAGTTGCGAGCATGCCGAATCCAAAGCAGAAGGGGCGGAACTGCTGCATCCAAAGCGGCGAGTTACGCTGGAAGCGTGGTTCTAAGACGGCCGGTGAGGTTTTTTTTACCAGCTCGATCAGTGTGCGTTGCTCAACTAGTGCGCTTTTTTGCAACCGGGAGAGCTCACCCGAAAGTAAAGACGCTACTAACTACCAGGTGGCGCTGCAGCGCGACATGTGAACAACTAAGAGGAGCGTGCTCGCAGCGGTATTGGTCGCCACAACTTAGTTAGCGCGATCTCCAAAGTAGTGCGACCGCTACGCTTCCCGGCGGGCGCAATTGCACCAGCGCCGACAGGGCCGTTCATATCAGACAGCAGACATTTGAGCTGTTTAGGTTGGCTGGTGTCAGGCTCGGCTGAGCATTTGTCCTCAAGCTCGCTACACGGTAGTCCGTAATACCTTGTCGGTCGGACACGAGGGCTTGATGTAGCGGCTGGCACTGGCCAAAGAAGAGGGCGTCACAACCCTTGCTATCGATGGCGCGACCGCGCATACTTGTCACCTGCATTCCACTGAGCTAATGGTGGTCTGGCCTAAGCCCGCTGGAGTCGGTCGGACGAATGCCGGCATCTCGAGCGCGCGGCGAATCGGTCTAGGCACTGTTGGGAGG
Source organism: Cristatella mucedo (assembly GCA_009760855.2). Lineage (NCBI taxonomy): Eukaryota > Metazoa > Bryozoa > Phylactolaemata > Cristatellidae > Cristatella > Cristatella mucedo. The sequence goes on along the minus strand of WPIO01000039.1, from coordinate 3,054,549 downwards.
GGCTTAAAAAAGCATTGGCAGCCACGAAAGTGCCCGGGCAAATGTTTCACACTCAATTTTACAGCGGTACTTGCCGGGCCCGCCAGAAGCTCGCGGAGCGGCGGGCAACGACAAGCGCCAGTTCGGGCCGCGTTGACGCCAGAGCCGCAACGTCACGTGACGCCAGCCATATTCGGGACATCCTTACGCCAGCGGAGGCCGGGCTAGGCGGACGGTGGCCGCGCATACTGCCTGTTGACATGTCGGGCCAGAGCGTCATTGATAGGTTAAATGCTGCAAAGCATAGCATCGCAGGGCAGGGCCTCGCAAAGTCGGTGTGCAAGTCAACCACCGAGGAATTAAAACCACCGAAGCGGAAGCATCTCGACTGTAAGTACGCCGCTGGTGGTATGGGGCGGTTCCTACCTAGGTGCCGTTTCGGCCGGTGTTGCCTTGCGCGAGTCTTCCAGTGTACGCCGAGGCGTCCTCGGACTGCATTAGTCGCGCGGCTTTCCGCGAGTTACCGTCGTCGGTGTCTCCGACGGCCTCGCTCGATCAGACAGCGTTCTGATAGCCACGCCTCGCGAGCGCGTCGACTTCATTGCTCTGGCGAATGGATGCCGGCTGCCGGGAACTCGCGTGTCCTTGCCGAGCCGTGTCTTCTCCGCTTCGCGCTTCGAGCGTTCTTTCAGGCTTTGTAGCTGCTTCATGGTATTGTTTTTCTTTCTAATTTAATGTGGCTGACGAAAAGCGTTGGCAGAAACCGCGTGGCGGTGGCCGTGAGCTGTCCTCCTAACCACCAGAAAGTGGCAGCCTCATGGTGCCAAACGGTCTGTTTGGCTTCCCGGCATTGCGGCTAGCATAATTTCGCAGCCCTGCGCCATACCTAGCCCAATCCGTGGACGTCGTCGTTTGCATCGCTAGACCGGCTACTTTGCCTTACTTTCTGCTACTTCACAGTACGCCCATTGTGTGCCGAGTTCAAAACAAGTCGCCATTCGAATCCCGATGTCGTCGCTCGGCAGCCGAGCTGAGCGCTCAGCGACGCTGGCCGTCGTGCGTTCGCCGAGCCGAAGCGTGACTCCCCACCCCACCCCAGCTCTAGGTCACCTTCAGTTTTGAGCTCTCGTCTGTGGCCGGTCGCGTGACCATATTCCTGTCGCTGAGCGAAGTATGGACGTGTACTGAGCACCGAATGATGATGCGAGTGTGAGGGCGAAGAGAGTAGATCGGAGCAGATCTCCAGCACCAGCCGCCTCTCTGTGCAGTCTTAGGCTGTGTTGGATACATTGTTGTGCTCGGCCAGCCGTGAAGTCGTACAGTCATACGTACGGTCGCTTGTCTGATGATATCGCTGCTGCTTCCCGGGGCCGGTTGCCGAGAGCCAAGTTCTGCTGCCATAGGTGCGACGTGAACCCTCGAGCCTTTCCATCTCGTAGTTCTAGCTATGCCCAAAAAAAGCTGCGGAAGAGCGACGATGTAACTAGGGCAGCACTGTGTTGTTCGTGTCATGATACCATCGAGAGCTTGCTGCTAGACGGCTATGAGCTTGAGTTAACCACACTACCTGTCAGCAGATGCTTTGGCACACTTACTTCGTTGTCGTTCTGCCTAAGTCAAGAGTTGGTTGGTGTTTGAAGTTTTTAATAAAAAATAAAAGCTAGACCTTTGGATAAAGGACATCTTAAGTATGCTGTCATTAGTCTTCCTGGGTGGCAAGCTGTGCAATAGACAACGAGTTCTGCCGATATCAGTCTGTAATAGGTTGCAGGCTTTGGGAGGAGCACACGAACTAAAGCTCCGATCCCCAAGGGTTTTGCTGTTTGTTAGAGGTGAAACCAAGTGTTTGTAGTCAGAAGAGTGGTTGTTCTGATGGCAAGCCTGATTAGGAAGTATTTCTGTTAGGAAAGTCAGAGTAAGAGTGTGAAGTGTACTGAATATGAGTGACCGAACGTTAAAGTCGATACCTTGTTTGATGGCAAGCCTGTGCAGATTCTACATACCTGAAACATGCAACCCATATACATTTGATATTTTATAAATGCACCGTACTCTTAGAATGAAATCTGGGGTACGTTCGTTTAACGAGTAGCCCAGCTTCACGTGACTACCGTTACTGTTAGCCTGTTGTCTCTGGGTCAACTGGTGCAGCTGGCAGTAAAAATGACTTTGGTGCCTAAGCAAATGAAAAGAAATGAAAGGTAGACATCTTGAAGGCTGTGAATGTGTTAATCAAGCAAAATTAACGGTTTTATGTGGCCATTCGTTCAGTTGTACTCCTTGATATCGTTGCCGTTATGGACTTTATGCCATGATTGAGGAGCTCTTATCTAGTATATTTTGTAGCCAACACCTGCCATGTTCTTTTCATAACCTCTGCAGCTGAAGCATTAATGTGTGTGTGTGGTGCATCTAGCTAGACCCAGCTGGATCAACTTGTTTTCCGGACACGTAGGTACTCCCTGCGAGGAAGCAGCAAGACTAGGACTGTTTTCAATTAGACAGCTTAAGTCAGTTTCTCCTACTCAGGTTCTACCTCATTCATCAATGCTACATACAAGACCTTTTCTCTACTGCTTTTATCTTGGCTAACGATCCTGTGTTATGATCTGACTGCCCTGAAGTTTCAAGTTCGAAAGGAAACCTTACGGTTTCTGTTTTTAAAGAAAGTGCAAAATATTCCCATTCAAACAGGTATAGACAGTTGATATATCCTTCCTATTCGATCTGAGACAAGATAAGCCCTCAAACCCACTCAGTCCACTTAATGCAGTTCATAACCTTACTCTCCTCGTTGCTTGGAGTAGGAGTTCACCGCACTCTTATGCAATGTGTGGTGGATCAGCTAAACAAAGAGAAGCAAGCAGAGCTGACTAAAACTCTAGGCTCTGTCATGTCCATAGCTGCTGTAATTATATGGGATTAATTACTTGCATGGACAAGCTTTGGCCGTGATGTAGGGGCTGAACAACTCTTATGCTAGTATTGACTGTATCAAGGGTGAGAAAATATTTAGAAGCTAGCATTCAGAATGCGTATGCTTTGGTTACTGTCAAGCTGCCTTCACTGAAGTATTTAATCAGCCACTTGGATTGCCGTTTGGGCTTTGAGTTACAGCCTTTTGAATGTTTTTGCTCATACCTTACTAGTTTATAATGTAATTCACTTGTAAAGCGCCCTAAGAGAGCTTAAAATATCTATTCAGGCGCTTCACATATGCCATGGGGCTCGAGCCCATGACCACGGCCATCAAATGTATTCACCTTGGCTGGGGCAAGCACCTTAACCACTGTGCCAAACCAGCCCATCATCTTCAGATGCCAGTAATTGATAGGTAGTATTTCCTATTAGTAGACCTGGTTGTCTTTCTACGAAGGGGTAGGGTACCTTGTAAAGTTGTTATTGGATGGTGTGCTGTTGTACGGGACTATAACGGCAGCACTATTTCGTATTGTAAAGTCGCAAACCATCTTTTCAGCCCTAGGATGCCGTGGGACTGTGTAAGTCAGCAATTGTTGGTCGTTGATGGATGTCTTCCCAAACGTTTTTTTTTTATGTTTGCAACCCCAAATCGTCACTGGACTGCCAGATAGAATTAAAAGAAGCCCATCTCGAATTGACATGTTGCAGTACCTGTTTACCTGACAGTGGCCTGTGGCTGGCGTTATTGCAGCAGTGCCCAACTCGGTGTGTTGTCGTCAGCCTCGCTCAGTTCTGTCACCCCTATCATTGCTGCTGCTACTAGTGCTGCTGCCACAGCAGCTGCCTCTGTTGCTGCTTTTGCCTCCGAAGTAGCCTCTGACGTCACTTTTTCACACCAACCTTTTCTGCCAGTGCTGCTGCTTTTTCGAGGGCATCCAAGATCGGCCAGTGTGGCTTGACTGCCCGGCATGGTGTCCTGGTAATGTTTTGCCTGAGATCACCATCGACCAGGCCATGTGGGTACATTTATCTGGACAGTAACTGCATAGCGCTGGCTTACCACATAACCAGAGCCCTGTGGTTACATAAATCCTGAAAATTACCTGCTTGAATATTCCGGGGGGGGGGGCTCAGGTCTGTCAGGTAATCGACTTTTGCCAATGCCTGACCTTAGCTGTTTTTGCCTTGAGGGAGCTTGTGTGATACCTCTCAGCAGAATCTGGGTAAATTCCTCATTGCCTTTTAAGTGGTCGTGGTGAATGGCCCTTGCAGCCTTAGCTGGCTGTCACGGCGCTTCTGGTAGCCTAGCAGCAGCTGCTTAGTAATCTGCTAGGATCCTGGATAACAACTTCAGGTTCCTCAGTGACTCATCAGGTGATAGCAGTACCATCAGTAGGTGTCCAGTGAATGCTAGCTTTTGAGTCCTGTAATGATTGTTGAGAAGGCATGACCACCTGCACTTAGCCACGTGCTGGATACGAATGGGAGTGTCGCTAGTGAAATATGCTTTTTGGGGGCGATCCTGCATTAGGATGTTCTCAAGAATAGCCTTACTATCCTTGGCACAGCTCTACGGTTATGAAATTCAAGTATTTGGCCAACTAATGCTGTGACAAAACATCCTGTCATAAAAATGTGTGAGGCTTGAGGTTTGAATATGTTTGCCTGATTAGCTCCTACAAGGCTTTCCAGACTGCTTGTGTTTTAACACTCTAATGGCACTTGCTTTGTGTTGTTCAATCATGAACCTCGTGCTCATTAATCGCCAACATCAGGGCCTGCTTAGATGTTAGTACCACAACCGAACTAGTACACCCTCTATGACACCATGTCTAAGTTATTGTATTCCCTTTATTTAGAACTTCTGGCTTTTGCCCATACTCGACTGCAACTGATGCAAAACTTTCTCGTGTGGTTTTTCCTCAACAGCATAGCTGCCATATCACACCGCTTCTGACTGAGCTTCACTGACTCCCTAGATGCATTGAATCAATTTCAAGATTCTCAGTTTACAGGTCGCATCATTCGCTTGTACAGGCCTACCTGTCTGACCACCTTGCCCCTCCAGTGTGCCTCTTACCACATTCCTCAGTATCTAGTCGTCTTGCTATCTCTCGCACTAAGTTATAATCTTTCGTGATCGAGCCTGCAACTCGTATACACCGAAAGTCAGGAACTTGTTTCCAGCTATGGTCGCTACCTGCAATGACCTTGCTTCTTTAAAGTCTCAGCTGAAGATTATCTGTTCTGGTCAAGTTTCCCTTTGCCCCCACTGAACTTTTTTTGTTCCGGTGTGCTTTGCATTCGTTCCTGTCCATGATTCAGTGCATGTTACTAGCCAGAGGTATTGCTAACAGGTGGTTATGAGTGTCATCTTGTTTACTTTAGTATGTTGGCCTAAGCATGCATGATAGACATTTGCTTTTCAGCCTCGATATTTGCTTGTCCCTAGCCCTTGTTTATAGATTCTCTTGCACCTAGTTGTAGTAAAGCCCCTTACTAAAGATTGGGTTCTCTTAGAATACTAGTATTTTTATTGTTGTTATTACTCTTGTTGAGCTGCTTAACTTTTGTAAGATTCTCAGCATGGCTGGCAGAAGCAGCTATCTGCTGTGGTATGGTATGGAGCCAGTCTCATTCCAGGATCGTAGTCCTTGCAACTGTGGCCTTAGGAAGAAGCTGAACGCCTGAGAGCTTTCTTGCACTCAGGCTGTCATGCTTTGTTTGGCATGGAGGGATTAGTGCTTTAATTGGCAAGGCCGGGTACATTTTCGCCTCTTTAGATAAAGTCTCTTCAGGCTGCTTTTTTCTATTTTGCGTTCGATAACTAATGGGGTATATTTCGGCATAATTAATCTGATGGCATAGATGTGATTTGAACAAGTTGAGCTATTAAATGGGCTTGAGCAACTTTTTAGGTAGAAGAATCAAAATCAACCCGTGTATCATAATTTTGATATTAAAGCTTAGTGGTGCCTTCATCCTTAGAAGCTGTTAAATAACAAACAGCACCGTATAGGTTTCGAGGCAGGCTGCCAATTAGTGATGCTGGCCCTTGGGACTGAATTAGGACTTCAAGGGTGAGTAGGCTATTCAAGGAGCTTGCTGTCGGTGGCATATTGTTCTACCACTCATAGGGCCTAGGTGTCACTGCCTGGCCGGCCGAATGGCATGTTAAACTAGGGGTATCAGGCCAAAATATTTCCAACGTCGACAAGGACTCAGAAATGGCAGGCATGCCTCTAGAAGTGAAGGAGGCCATGACCTGGTGCATAATATATAGCCTAGTGCCCCTTAGCAGATACCCCTTAGCGAAGACTCGTTTACTTAGCTGTTCATCGTTCTAAACAACCGATCCTGCCGAAGTGAGTTACAAACAGTTCAAGATACCTGATTTGGCTTAGGTGTGCACTGTGACTGGATGGTAAGTTCCCATCTGCAGCAGTTCCACCTCCCCAGCTGCTGGTACTGCAAAGGGTCGGTGGTTTTATGTGGCATGTTTGCTCATTTGCTGTCATACAAGTTCAGTAAAGTTAGTTTGGGCGAGCAGATAACACTGAAATGCAGTACCACTTTCTTTTTCAAAGTTGTCCGTGTTGAGCCATCTGTGTCCCAAGAGATCTACATGTAAAAGGTTTCGTTTGCTTTAGATCTGCTGCAATGCACAAACGAACCGAACGTCTCCATACCTCAGATTGCAGACCTGCTTATAGAAAGAATGCAGGCTGGAAACTGGATCGTGACGATGAAGACCCTCATTACCATTCACAATATGATGAACCACGGTAACGAGGTGAGATCATGTTCGTGCTGTCTTCTAAAGTTTTGTAAACTGGTTGTTTTTCAACACTCTAATAGCACTTGCTTTGTGTTAGCTTTTTTTATATTGACAAAAACCGTACCACCTATTTAAGACAGCATTTAGTTGGTCCCTGTGATTCGTCCTTCATGTGCTTATGCGTGCTGACACTGTGCATGCTGCCACTAACCACGTTTGTATGCTGACCCTATGCATGTCACCCCTAACCATGTTATTCGTGTTGTTTATCAAGCATGATATTACTCACCATTATATTGCGTTTCCCTTTGCAGCAAATGTAAAGCGCCTAGAAAGAGATTGAGTTCTCTGAGGGCGCTTTATCGAGTGCATTATTATTATTATATTATTATTATAGCTAGCAAAAGGCGACTGTCTGGTGTCGCATGTGGCTAATCTCATAACTTGTCTCTGCCGGCTGCTTTCTGTGCTGCATGTGACACATGCTATATGTGTAAGAGGATGCTTATGCCAGCCTGCTGTCGTCTTCGGTCGTGCATGCAATCCTGCTCATGTCTCAGTTAATGAAAATGCCTAAAATACTCAAGCTGATCGTGCATCGTGGATGCTCCAGCTGCTGCCAGTCGAGTAGTGTTCTTTCAACATTTTTCGCGAGGATCTCTTAAATAAATAAAATAAATTCTAGCTGATTTAACAGCCTCTTTTTGTATAGCGACAGAAGATCCTTTACGGCTATCACCACCGTTTGCAGTGGCGTTAAAGGATCGCCCACCGCAGGATTCGAACCCACGACCTCGGGGCCGAGGTCGTGAAGAGCAACCGCCTTACCATGTGAGCCATTACGGCTCACCACTCTGGCTTGGCCCTCTTGCTCCCATCCAGTGAAGTTGCTTAAATTAAAGTTTAGAATGTGTGCCATCACATAGCTGTATGCCTTGGCTTGCTCGTGCACCAAGCTCCCCAGAGGAGGGGGTCTGTTGCTTGTGCTAGGTTCATCAGGCTGCATCGATGAGGTTGCTCAGCTGGCCTCCTTCACCTCCCCTGCTAGCTGAATCTGCCTGGCCATGGAATTTATTTCCTTGCCAGTCCCTTGGCTGTTTAGCATTATGTGAATTTACTGCTGACATTATGTACAATTCCCAGGTGCCCATCTGATGTTGCTGGAACCCCGGCACTGAGCTTAAACAGTGATTTGTGTAGTTATACTTATTAGTGGTTGTTCTTTCATCGGACTCTGCTGCTCATCTTTGCTTAGTAGTTTAGTAGCGCCTGCTTCGAATCATGTGCACCTGCACAGCTATACGTCTGCCCAAGTATCTTACTGCAAAAGTGAAATGCTGTTTATGGAACCAGCTGAGCCAGTATCTTGCTGCTAAGGGCTGGCCTTTTTCCTTGATCGAAGCATTTTTCTGTCTTTTCAATAGTCCTTTGTTGGCAACACAATAGCCCTTTGTGAATTTCCCTCATTGCCGTCAGCTCTTGCAGTCTGTCTCAGTCAGTGATCGTTAGCTTTCGCTTTTATATGAGACATCGGTTTTTTGTCGTTGATATTTCACTATTCTTGGTATGTCTGTGGTTTCAGTTGTACCCAATTTTAATGGCAGGATGGGTAAACGTCTGGTTATTTGGTTTTCTATATTCATAACATGATGTATTGTGGAGATGTTAAATGACAAAAAACTACAGGTCCGTGTGCACCAATGCATGGCTTTCTGTTCGGGTTAGTTTGTCACATAGGCACAGGGTGAATACAATGCCTTCATCTCAGTATTTAACAGCTGATGGGATACTTCTTTGGTCTTTGTATCTTAGATGTTAGCATTTGACGTGTAATACGCATTATCTGCTAATTACCCTTGATAGACTGCATTGCTATTTGTAGGAGGTTTTGTTCAAGTAGAGCCTGTTTGCAAGCCCATATAATAATAAGAATAATGCATTTATATAACCCCCCCCCCCAGAGAACTTATCTCTTTCTAGGCATGTCACTCTGTGGAATGATAAGCTCTAATTCCAGACTAGAACTTGCTAGGTTTGAGGTTTCTATAAGAGTTCAGCTGGTCTGCCGCAATTCGTTCCAGTGTCTTTGAATCGAACTGTTCATGGGAGACTGGGCGGAAGCTGCCTAAGTTCTCTTGGCGTGGTGCTGATTTCTTAATTATTGGCCTAACAGTCTTTTTGAAAGGTGCAGGGACATGACCTGAGGTTAAGGACATATTTATTATGTTAGTTATGCACGGCTGAAGCACATCTATACATCATAGAATTGGGATAGTGGGCATTGGGTCTGAAGGACTAGTAGCCTTCTTTGGCTGGGTGACAAACTTTGGGATAAGGTCACTCGTGGCCTCCTTGAATGCAGGCATTGAGATAGTGTCGGGAATTGAGAGACAGAGAGGAGTCTTGTGCTGATGTTATTGAGGGACAGAAGTCCAGAGGGGATGCTGCTACCTTTGGGATGGACTCTTTGATCTTGTCTACCTTGCTGACAAAGAAGCTAGAGAAGGGATCAGCTAGGTCACTACTAGGATCACTAGGTAAGGAATAACCTGGTGGCTTAAAGGAGATGGTTGAAGGTAGACGTCAGCATTTTTGGGTTGTGCACTTTTATTCAGCTAAGTTTTTGTCGAAACTATCTAGGATCGATCGTCATGATCTACAGTAATCTTCGCATACTTGCCGATGGACAGTCAGTCTTGATCTTTTTTATGCTTTCTCAAGCTTGTGCTTAGTAGACCTAGCTAGTTCTAGCTAAGTCTTCCTGTAAACCGTCTGAGTGAGGGTGCCCGGTGCACTTAGAGGCTTAAATAAACTCGCACTAAGCACGTAAGCAAACGTCGTTGTGTAGCATTCTATCAATGATGATAGGTTGGAAGGGGAATTGAGCAGTAGAGGCAAAGAAGGAATTTTCTCACGAGTAGCATCGATGTCAAGGTTCTTGGTTTCGTGATTCACAAATGATTTTGGAGGCATAGGAGGGTGCACACTGTAGACATATGGTACTACTCTGTTGGTACATACACATATGGTGCTACTCTGTCGGCTTATTGACAGCCGTGATGGCACACTATGTAAGGCGGTTGCTTTCACGACCTCGGCCCGAAGTCGTGGGTTCGATTCCTGCCATGGGCGATTCTTTATCGACACTGCAAAAGGTGGTGATAGCCGTAAAGGCTCTTCTGTCGCTATGAAAAAAGAGGCTGTTTAATCAGCTAGGATTTATTTTTTATTTTACTCATATGCATACTGCTAGGAAACCCCAGCTGTAAATGTGGAGATCAGAACCCTTCCTGTCATGCTTGCCTGAGGGAAATGCCTTGTTTGCCTCTGTCGGAATTCCTTCCCTGGTGCCAACATGCTTTCTCTGCACTCGGCCCTGATGGTCCGTGATAGCGGCCGCCTGAGCTTTGTTTCGTGCCTCACGTGTTGAGTGCCGTGCCACCATGGACAGGCATGCCTTCGGCTGCGTGCCTTCTCGTTGCATATGTGGCTGTTCAAAATGCTTGCGATGGTCAAGTGCTTTCGAGTGTGACTGATCTGTTGCATACTTTTGCCTCCAACTGGCCCTAGCTTGCCATTCTTCTCTACTAGTCCAGGAGCCATGAGCCCTTAGGGTTCTGACCAAGCAGCATGTCATGAGCTGCTGGTGATGCTGTTGATGTGGATGAGGTGTGGATGGACTTCTGCTCTAATCAAACGGTGCAAGCATGATACCAAAAGCAGCTAGTGACAATTCTTTGAATTGCTTGCTTTGTTACGTTGTGCTGATATACGGCCTTGGTCCCATTCTGCTAGCTACATTATTTGAGTGTGACACAGCTCTTGCACATGAGCAAGACGGCAGGAAGCTATTATTGTTGGAGAAGCATTTATGCGCAGTGTATCTCTGGAAGCGTAGGGCAGATAGTGCAGCATAATCCTGCTCTCTGGCAGCCCCTTTAGTTGTTTGCTGCGCTTTCTTGGCTCCTGTTCGTCCTTATGGCCAGCATAGAACCTGTAGAAGTGTGCTCTCTAGGTGGTGCATCAGCAAAATGAGTCTAGGGCCTGAGTTGGAATCTTTTCGACCATTTACCGGTTTTTTATTTCCAAAGGGCACCCTGATCGTGGGTGCCTATCTTGATGTGTGCTTCTTGTGATGCTTTGCAGTTGCTGTTTTTGATGCAGTTGCTTCTTCTGTTTAGTCGTTGGCCAGGGTTTGTTGTTCTTTGCAGAGATTCTGCCAGTACCTTGCTTCCAACAACTGCTCTTTGTCGTTAGATAATTTTATGGATCGAAGCCACCCACAAGGTAGGTCTGGCTGCTGCTGTTGCACAACTATTGTTGTCACTGCACTTTGTCACAGGCATGCTGCATTTATGCAGGGAGCCAAAGGTTCCTACGTGCCTGGCCCATCGTTCAGTTGTTGCTAATGCCGGTACTCGAGTAAGTCATTTTGTAATACTAATTATTACATCGTAGTAATCCGTCAATAAAGTTGTGTCTTTAGTCACAGTTTGGTACGTTTGGCTTAGTGTGTAACTGTGTTTGCCTGCAACCGATTCTGTGGCTCCCGTGTAAACAGATGTGGGGTATGGTCATGTGACCATCACACTGCCACCCAGAGCCTATTTTTGGAATTTTTTGTCACCGACGATGCCTTGGCCAATGATGAGCTAAGGTACCCGATGTCACCTTGGCCTGTTGGGGCTAGCCCGTGCCATACTGATGCTCAGTATGCAACCAGAACATGCTGCCAGTTGTACAGCTTTCTGAAGGTATAAGAGCGGTGTGGATGTTGCTCCAAAGATATGGCAGTTGAAACCGATCAATATTAAGAAACATCGGGACTATGGTGGTACAGAGGCACTGCCCTGCGAGGGTCGCCCTCGAGTAACCCGAGGAGGACCGGTTCCTCAAAAGCATTGCTCTGAAGGACAAGTTTGCCACTGCTCAAATGCATTTTTAAGAGTCTCCGCAAAGCTACCAGAACGATCGTAAGCCAAAATACCGTGAGAAAATGGTTTAATGGACAAGGATTGAATACCTGGGTGGCTATGTGTCAGCCATTGTTGACTGTTCAGTACAAAAAAACAAGGCTAGATTTTCATGGCTATCAGCACTGGACAGTGGAGTAGAGTGCTATGGACCAATGAGTCCCAATTCTATCTCTTTAGCTGGGACAAGAGGAGAAGTATGTTTGCCAGCAAATGGGTGAAGCATATGTTGAGTGGTGTCTTCAAAAGATCGTGAAATTCGGTAGTGGAAGTGTAAGCAGTTGCCTATCAACTTCCCCTGTTGTGTGTCTGCACTGGATTCAAGGAATCATGAATCAATATGTCGGATTCAAAATTTTTCGGAATGTTTGCTTGCCATCTGCTTAGGCTCTTCACGGGCTCGATTTCTTTTGGAAGCATCACAACGATCCGAAGCATACTGCAGTAGAGGTTAAAGATTTTTTCTCGAAACGTGGAGTACGGCTTCGAGCCAACTGTGGTCATATACATAGCTGATTAAACAGCCTCTTTTTGTATAGCGACAGAAGGGCCTTTACGGCTATCACCACCGCTTGCAGTGGCGATAAAGGATCGCCCACCGCAGGAATCGAACCCACTACCTCGGGACCGAGGTCGTGAAAGCAACCGCCTTACCTAGTGTGCCATCACGGCTCATGCAGTGGCCAAGCCAAAGCAAGTGCTTAAACCCAATAGAACAGCTGTGGGACGAAGCCGACCGTGCCCTTTTGGTTCAGAGCTCTCTGGCGAATGAAATTCGATTAGTTGCTTGAGGTTTTGAAGGATTGCCCTGCGTCAATTTCTCCAGAAACGTGCCGGAAGCTGCTTGAGTCAATGCCGAGGAGAATGTACAAAGTTATAAAAAATCACGGTGCCTCTACTAGTTATTGATTGTACCCAATAAATTACATATAATAATGCATTTCTTGGCTTCTCTGCATAATAAAAACTGCTACAGACTTAGATACGATTTAAACCTAGTGTGTTTTGAGTAAAATAATATCCGTGTACCAGGTGCATCGGACTTTTGGAGGGCATTATATGCTGGGGGCCAAGCTTTTAATGATGGCTGTGATGTTATAACACTGCATGCCGCATGCACTGTATGTTTGATCTTGCAATGTGTTTAAGACGACTGAAGTCCGTTATATTATGAACTGGTCGTGCTACTAGCATGTCTGCTGTTACTTACTTGTGCAATCAACTGTCATTACCCTACTGCCAAAATATTTAGTATTGCCAAGCATCCAGAGCCCTGTGTGGTTATTCCCCATGCTCTGGAAATATGATTGCCTACATAAAATAAATATAAAAACCCAGCCTATACCCATGCAAAAACACGGGTAGTTTCAGTGTTGCGTTGCAATTCGGGCCTTAGTGTGTCCTGACCCAGTAGTAAGACCAGTCTAGCTGGTGAGCCCAGCCCACTGTCAGGCAAGGACTCCATACTACAACCTGGGTCGTGAATGGCATAATTGAGGCCCTTGCTCAGCTTTGACAGCACAGAGCTCCCGGTCTTCTTCAGACTCTTTATGTTGTATAGTTTGTCGTGTGTGACGTTTCTGTTGAGTTTCGGCAGTGTGGCACTAAATGATTTCATTTGCTGCTTGTTTTATTCGTTGTTGTCTGCGATAAGTAAACTTATATTCTGCTTGCTTTGCTCCTTTTTGTTCCCAATTCATTACTGTGAAAACTTGCCTGTCCACAGTGGCTTCGGAAACCACAGGTTTTATATGGAAATTAGCTTGCACTCGTGAACAATCGTGTTATGCTCCCAAGTTGGAAGATGGCCTGAGTGCGCTTTGACCTTGCTGGTGAGCCTACCCACTGACCACTGACTGCCAAGCTTAGAGTTCTTAGTTAATGGAAAAAATCCTATTTCGAATTCATCAGTGCTGGGTAGTGAATTAGCATCGAGTTGTGTGTATGGAAGGTACAACTGGGCTGACCATCTTTAAGCTTTTATTAACTACGTCGTATGCCTTCTATGTAGGATGCCTCCACCCCCCCCCCCCCCCGTGCAGAATCACTCGCAGATTATATTTATCCATGCCCATCACTCACCAAAGGCAAGCACAGCACGACTCTCGATCGATTGCACTCACTCTGACAGCTTTCCAATATGCCAACTCAGCTGGTCTAATCGAAAGCCACGAATGCTCCAGTCGTTATTTCGGACGACAGCAAAGGGTTTGCATTGCTGAGAGCAAAGTTGCTGGGATGCTATGGCTACCCTCGAAAAAACCATTTAAAGTTCATGATCCTGTGAAGTTGTAGAATTCCTCAATTTTTGCTAGCTCGTTCTGCTCGAACGGCATGGGACCGCGGAGGCTGCACATGAGTATGCCTTCTTCAATTTTGTTATGGAAAGAGAGGGTTTGCTATCAAAAATGAAATGAGACGACGAAATCCGACAGTGGTTCAAGCATACAAGTCGATAAACACGTGAGTAGGTCGAATCATACCTTCCTTGCCTTGACATCGTTACTGGTTAAGCCGTGAGGAGATCAGCCCAAGGCCCCAGTGTTTGCGGTGTAAGTTTGGTAAATGTAAAATGCTGTAGAGTTGAGAATCGGTCTGGTTAAGTGTGACATAACTTGGTAGCATAAACACGGCTTCAGACCACTCTCTGCCACTGTGTCGTCCTGGCCCCGGCCGTCACTCATGGACTGATAGGCCCTCCTCCCAATTGCCTTCTCCAAGCTAGCATAATCTTGTGGCTTCAAACATACCAAAACAATTGTGTGGCTATACCACTCGGCCTTTGCTAGCACACCCGATCAGTGGTGCTTTCCTTTCTTGCCCATCAGTCGAGCGCTCAGACAATTGGCTTCTGTCTGGTTCTGACTAGCCGTAGCCGTGGAGCCTCCTGCAGCTGCAGCCGCAGCAGCTTCTATGGCTTTGCACTTAGTAGTAGCTTCTTTTGCTGTTGGTTATTGATGTCGTGGATGATAGACGTCTGTACTTTATACTGGGTTTGATTCGGTTCCTTGGTGCTCTACAACTTAGCATCCTGCCGGCCGACAACCGGTACCCTGCCAGTTCTCACCTTTTCTCCTTTTGAACATAGATAATTAAATCACGAGCAGTCTTCGTGAAACTCGGCAATAGGTCATCCTGCAATTAGTTGTAGCATGGCCGCTACTCTATTACCATTAACTGAGCCAAGCGCTAATTGCAGCATCGCTTTGTTTTGTTTCTCCGTTTTCATAAATATGACATCAAATGTAGTGTTCGGCTTAAAACAGCACTGGCTACTCCTCCGTACGGCATGTCGATTTCCGATGCTAGGTTTACAGTACCCCCCCCCCCCGTTTGTCCGGCAGTCTGTTTTTAATCATTACATTCCCACTGACTGCGGCCTTAGTCGAGAGTGGTTGCTGGGGGATGCTCATTAGTTAGTGATTGAAAGCACGGAATGGGTGGTTAGTTGAGTGCTGCTAGTCTAGCAACAGAACTGTAGGCAGACATTTTAATCAACCGAAGATGGTCTCCACAGCAGTCGTACATGCCCATAGTCCTTGCTAGAATCGTTCTTCCTTTAGTGCAACACGGTATCAGACTTGAACGGTTACGTGATTCTTGAATGGTTAGAAAAATATGTGAAACTCACTATAGAATGAGCATATGATCCTGGTGGATAACCTTGTTAAACTGCCTGTTTGACATGATTTAAGCATAGCACTTAACCACTTTGTGCTGCTTCCAATACTGACCATCAGCAGTGTGTGATCAGCATCCCTGAATTGCAAAGGCTGTTGATCATTCATGCAATGTAGACTCTTCACAGAAAGTGAGTCACAATTTAATGGTGAGCCAATTCTGCCGACACCAAAAGCAAAAGGTCGTCAGGCTGGCTGCTATGGAAGCAATCAGGGGGGCATGTCTCCAGAGCTGGCTTTATAGTGCTACAGTAGTATTTCAAACTCAAGTGTCATCATGAGGGTGATGTCAATCGCTTGGTATAGCAGTTATCACTGCTGTATGTACTTGATTGTTTCTGTTGTGGTAGGGTATGAAATGTCAACTTTCGTGAAGAAATATGCCAAATATATCAATGAAAAGGCTGTTGCATATCGTACCATGGCTTTCGATTTCTGCAAAGTGAAAAGAGGGTAAGTTTATGCTCTAAACTTCTACATTCATGCATGTTCGGGGTCTTTTTGACCCGGCGCGCTCTTCTTAGTGCTTTTTCCCCAGAGTTTCATGTTTGAGTGCAGATCCAGCTGATCGGATGTCGCTACTCTTATGCGCTGCTGGAATTAGTTTATCTTGACGAATGTCTGTTTTGCAGAAAAGATGATGGCCTTCTACGAACTATGGCTGTCGAGAAGGTTAGTCCTGAAAAATTGCGATTCCGTGTTTTAGGTTGTTAAGTAAATTGGTGATTAGCAATTAGAGCCTCATTAGTGACTCGTTTTTTATAGTTTGGTCTTGCATGCTATGTCGACGCGTTAGGGCACCCACGTGCTACATTGTTTGTGGGCCATGCACTACCTCTATGTTTGTGTCCAGCAGGTACTATTGCAATCTAATACGGTTATGTAGCATGTTCGATTCTTAAGATTTATGCTTCAAAATCAGGCAAGACAACCCACACTGCTGCAGAAAAATTTTCCGTGTCGATTTGCATGTCGATGTTGCTTATCGATCTGTTTTATTGACAGTTCATTGTAATCTTCTTATGGCTATTGCTGACATTTCTTTTGCTGTCAAACACCTGAACGTCAGGTTCTTTCATTCACGGCCCGAGTTAAGTACTTAGCTTCTGAGGTTATCTGTAGAGACGTTGGGTTTGTTGTAATACAGCTGCAAAACATGTTTTACCCAGTCTCCTTACAAATAAGCAGGCTCCTGTTTGGCTTGCCCATACCTTATCAGCCAACCACCCCCGAAATATCTTCTGGTAGTCCTATTACTTTTGTTATCGAAACATTTGTGATGTGCCTGATGGCCATTTGGCCTGTTCTGACTGCCAGGGCATCCCCAAACCGAATGTTTTAACTATTTATCGATCCCAATAATTAATATTGTCTTCTCTGCTAAAGAATACTGTGTAGTTTGGGCTGTACGGCCACTTATGTAAGGTACCGTGGCTATTTGCCCTCCAGCAGTTGACTTGAGTTGCCTTGACCCATCGTCGTGTAAATACCTTTGGTCAACGTATGACATATGTGGATTCCACTTAATTGAGGTTCTTCATCGTCGTGTGTGCAATTTGTTTACTCGAATTTCCATCCAGCTCCAGAAGGATAAAACTTGAAAGATCGAGCGGAGCGAGGGCTGGCACATGCACTCAAATAACCTTTGATTGTAGTTGTCTGCCTTACAAATCCAACTCGGGTGCTTTGCTTTTTGAATGTCAAGTTATGACAAGGGAGATCAACCACCCAAGCCTATTTCCCGTGCCAGGTGACACCCAAGCATGTGAGCCTGCTTTGTCCTTGTCAGCAGTAAATCATATTCCCATTTCCAAAAGCCACAGTTTTATATTTGCAGAATAAGTATTCCTGTTAGGGTGGTTTGCGATTGCCTTTTTGCCATAACTGGCTGCTTCAGACGTATTATGTCTGATCTTTCATTGCCTGGCGCTGTGATGGGTGTTTATGTACACTTAGAAGTTGACTTGGCTTTGTAGCTGCTCAAAGCTCTGCCTACCCTGCAGAAACAAGTAGACGTTCTATTGGAGTTCGATGTAAGTTCATGCGTAGATGCAATGCTTGGAGTGGTTGTCTGCAGGAATGAATCACCCGTGAACTTGAACTGCTGTCCCTTGTTTCTTGCTGGCCTCTGCTTTATATAGCCTTGGATTTGCATATTTAATTTGTGTGTTGCAGGCTTTTACCAGAGCCACACGGTCCCGATGGCCGAACATCACAAAATCATCCATTGGTGGCCCAGCTAGCCAATCCTTAGTATATACCAGTGGTTCTCAACCTTCCTAATGCCGCGACCCTTTAATACAGTTCCTTATCTTGGTTTGGTCCGGTGGTTAAGGTGCTTGCCCGACCAAGGTCTGGCTGAGGTCGTGTGGGTTCGAGCCCCAAGACATACGTGAAGCACCTGCATAGAGATTAAGTTCTCTTAGGATGCATATATATATATCTATATATATATCTATCTATATATATATATATATATATATATATATGTGCAGGATATATATATCTATCTATATATATATATATCTATATATATATGCAGGATATATATATATATATATATATATATAGTGGCGACCCCCTACCATAAAATAATTGTGTGCAACATTTGGAAATGTGTGTTTTCCGATGGTCTTTGGCAACCCGTGTTAAAGGGTCGTTCGACCCTCAAAGGGGTCTCTGCCCACAGGTTGAGAACTACTGGTATATGCTGTGCCCGTGCTGGGGTGGGGCCAAACCCTAACGACAGCCCAACTATGATGCTATCGTCTGCAGAACACCCTTGCTAGCTCGGTTCATTTTTTACTGGTGCAGAGCAATGTCGCTAGCTCGGTACGTTTTCTTTTACTTGTGCTGCCTTGTTGGCCTTCGTATCAATCTGTGTCTCGGTTTTTCACCTTTATGTTGATGCCCAGACTCGGTTCTAAATAAGGGCTCAGGGTTCTGCAGATTCTTTGTTAATTGAGTCAGCCTAGGGGCTGGCTGTCGTTTTAGCATTAACGCCATCACGGCTTTGGTTGTGAAAAACTGGCTAGTCTTGACTTCGTGTTCTTCTTGAAATTCCCTTGAGCAGGATTTATGTGGCTTGGATATGTTCATCTCCCACCCCTTCACTGTGAATGCAGCCAGAGGCACGGGTAGGGGGGCTGCATCTATTTGCTGATCTATGCTGCTCTTGTCAGGACATTACCAAGTCGTGCCGGATCTGCATGGGCCTGGGTTAGTCAGCCCACTGGCAGTTATGGTTGCTAGCTTTGTTTTCTTATTCTTATCTTTTGCAAGCCAGTTACGGCGCTATGTGGTAAACAAAGATGCAATCTGTGGCTGCCGTTTATCTTTTTCTCGTCTTGGCTGTAGCTGGACGTTTTGGCTCCACATGCTTCGGTCCCAGGAAACTCTGCTCTCATACTTCTGGATTCTCTCTTCTGCTATGGCTTGAACTGGGTACTCGACATTGTGACTGCTTAATGATACTCTGCCAGCTGAGTGCAAATCGGCACTTGCCGAGAGACAAGTCTTGGCAAATGGAAACATGACAACGAGGTTAGATATAAATAAGTAAGGGTACTATAGGGTACAGCCTGGAGAATTTTACAGATGTTAGAATGGACGTCTTACCCTCTCCGGCTGGCTACATGCAGCAACTGAAAGAGGACTCCTGCTGAAACTAGCTGCACTGGGTTAAAGAAAAACCCATTTTAAGGTCTCCAAATCCTAGGCGTAAGCTAATTGCCATGTTGTAAATGTCAATGTGGTTTGCTTGAGGCTTTTGAAGCACGGTGTTTACTGAGGAGTCAGCAAATGCAAGCTGTTAGTTTGCAAGTGACAACGAAAAAGCCATTTGCAGTGGACACTCCAACATGCTTACTTTACAGCTGCCCGACAAAATCAGATTCGTGATTCAACAGAGATGACAAACCGATTACTTTATGAGCCCTAAAAAGAAGACTACCACCCTTGCTGCTGCTGCTGAAATTGCGCAGAGCATTGCTTCATTGCAATTCTTAATTATCTTACTATCTCTCCAGGTATAGATGCCATAATCTTGTGCATTTTTCTTCTCCGCTGTTACATTCCACTGATTCTAAATTGTACTGAAATTTCGGCTATTGATGTAAGCCGAGCACCTGATGAAACTACCTGTCGATATAGCCCTAAAGATGTTTTATGGGGCTCAGACCTGGCGACCGGCTCGGCCACTGCATCAGCATCACACTGGATTTGTCGAAGAAGTGCTTAACTAGCCTGGGAGTGTGCTTTGGATAATCATCTTGCTGCCAAATATAACGATCCCCCAAGCATAGTATATATGCTTTGAGATCCAATTTGCTTGACCTCCTGAAGGTACAAATATTGGTCGGCAATACTTGTACCTTCTGGTCCAGATCTTCAATTCCTTTCGGGGCAAAGCAGAGCCAAAACCGTCGGAAATTTGTTGCCGAATTTCTGAGTAGGTTGAACTTAGCACGTGGCCGATCTAGAAGTATACTTACTGGGTGGATATAGTGTTTTGCCACATAGTATTTAGCCAAAATATGCTGTAGGTTGACACCGTGGATGTTGGATAACCCCGACAGATGATTGCCCTTAAAAAGGGCAGGAATGCCTGCTAGAATGGTCTTATTTCAGCCTTGTTTGTTAGAAGCCTGTAGGAGAGACTGTTATTGTCACCCATGAAGATGTTCTAGATAATTCTCGACTGGCCAGAGTCACCAGCTCTGGGGCTTTGGTTTGTGCTCTGGCCAGTCTGAATACTGAGAATGGGGCGTGCAAGGATTTTTCGAGTGTATTTTGGCAAGTAGATAACGACTCCGTGTGTGCTATAAGGGCAACAAAGGAATTCTTTGCACATTCAGATCTCGAAGTCCTTAGTTGGTCAAGCCAATCTCCTGATCTCAACCCTATTCAGCCTCTGTGTAATATGTTGAGCTCTCGTTCAGAGCCGTGATCAGCTTACTGCTGTCTCTCTGGAGACTTTTTGGTCAGCTTAAGCTGCATGGCTCAGGATATTTGCAGGAAACTGACTGATTCAATGCCTCGCAGTAAGAGCAGGGGTGGTTTGCCTTCCTGTTGACATGATTACCTAGTGTGTATGTAAAACCTCAGTTATGCTAGTAGAAGAAGTGAAAGCACCTCGTGCAAATCTGATCAATGCTGTTAGCCCAAGATTAAGTTGATTGGCTGGTGATAGGTTATCTGTCGGCCTTCGTTAATACCGTTGTGCTCCAGCATTCATGTATGTTTAAAGAAAAAGATGATAAAGCTGAAATACAACAAGAAAATACATGTTTGTTATTGTATCGATCGCAGTCCGATGCTGCATGGCACAGGCACCCCCCATTCCCCAGGACATTATTTCGAAAGTTGTTCATCATTCCGAAATACCTGCATGTGTGCTTTTTATAAAAATGCTATATGCACTATGTCAGTTTACACCCATTTCGTTCTTCTCTTATGACACGCGAGTGATAAGTCACCATTGCGGGGCGGTTGCCATTACTCTCAGCGTAGATCTGATGTGATAATAGTGATAATAAGTGTCGTTTTTGTTTCTCGGTGAATTATTATTCACTGAGTAACGTTTAAAATGTCATGCTTAATTTCTATGGCTTAGCACCACTCATCGATTAGGTGGGCAAAGACCATCAGCTTTTGGTTCCCAAATCGTCCATCTCCTTCTGAATCATCTAAGCTTATACATCTGGGTTAAGACTTCCACCTACAGTGTTTGCACACCCCTGCGAACCAAGTAGTTAGCATAATTCGGTGCTCAGGTTGTTGAAGTTTTTGTTGCCAGTCGATGGGCTAGGTACCTTGTTTACTGTGATCGGCTGGGCCTGCCACCAAAGATCAATACGGTAGTTTTTTTTAAGGACCGGCCATATAAAGCCTATTGCATAACGGATTGCCCTCTCAAATGTAAAGTGCCTAGAAAGAGATGCAGTTCTCTGAGGGTGCTGTATCAAATGTAGTATTATTATTAGTGGGTTTTTTGCCAGGGTTGGGCTTGTTACGTGGCAGGATGTCGATGATTAAGCAGCCTTAATGTTCTTGTGTACCCCAAGCTAGTTTTTTTTCAGGCGACACAAAATGACCTGGTGAATAGTGTCATCAGTGCAGCACACGTGCAGCTTTTTAAAGATCTTATTCGGCTGTTTGCCTGTTATAATGATGGAATCATCAATCTTCTTGGTATGTGGCATCTCAAGGTGGCCGTGTTAAGACCTGAGCTTTTGTATTACTTCGACCTTCTGAACGCTGACCTCCATGCGTATGGATATTGTTATAATTACAGAAAAATATTTTGACATGCATAAGAAGCAGTGCAAAGAAGCACTCGATCTGTACAAGAAGTTTCTTGTCCGAATGGATAAGACCTCAGAATTCCTGAAAGTCGCAGAGGTATGTCTCTATCCCTTGAAATCTCTCTTGCTGTCTGTCTCAGCTCAGATCGTTGCAAAAAAAAAAGAGAGTCGTGCCTAGTCACGCATGTTTCGGCAGACGTAGAGACAGGTTTTATTGACCACGAAAAGGCAGATGATACATATTATGCGACACGTTTCGGCGAGATGCTAAGCCTTCTCTGGATTTGGGCTGCTAAGCTTACTGACCTTTCTTGTTTTTGTAGAGTGTGGGCATCGACAGGGGCGACATTCCAGACTTGGCCAAAGTGAGTCCTTTTACTTATCTTGCTTGCTACTGGCCTGGGTTTTTGCATCCTGACTTGTGCTTCCTGCTGATGGTATTGGTGCAAGGGTAGCTCACTTGTAACTAGTCCTGGATCTTTCTTTTTTTACTACCGTCTCTCGACCTGTGTCACCTCTCTCGAGTAGTGGACCATTACCTTTTCTGGCCTATTCTTTCAAGCTCTGATTCTTTTCGTGTCGCTTTGCAGCACGGTCTTGGTGTGTCGAGTGTGTGCTAATGATTCCTTCTAGTTTGTGTGCCTGCTGACTGTAAGCAGCATCCTTCTTGCTGCACGAAGATATGGAATGGGCATCTTCTTTTAAGCCTTGCATGCTTGTGATCACATCTGAGTTCGCTTCTTTGGCATTGCACTTGCAGCCTCTTTTGACCTGCCGTGTCCTTGCAAGTTTCTTATCACCTTAGCTCACACATCAGTGCTTTCATTTTGCTTCGTAGATCCTCAAGAGTAACACCCAAGATGTGAGTGGTTTTTCTGTCCTCCACCTTCCTAATCATCCTTTGCCATACCATCTGTCATTACGCTGGTGCTGTCAGATTGGGCACTAAATCTGTGAGAGCCGATAGCTTGCACACTCTTCGCTTTGCTTATTATTACGCGGCCATGCTGCAGTATTCGTGAGTTATATTGATCTGCCTGTGTTCTCGGCGATGCGGCTGAGCTTTAGATGTTGTTGCACGCACTCGCTAGCTAACTTGCGTTTGGCTCGCTTAGTTGACTGCTCATGATTCTCCGTGTCCGTGCTGACTTAGTGGCTCAATTGATTGAGCTAGCATTCAGTGGTGCCAGAATGCCTGTGCTTGAAAGAATCAGTTAAGCCTGCTGGTAATTGATCACCTTTTGCCATCAGATTGCGGCTGTGGCTTCCATATGTCGCAGGTTTACATCCTTGTGGCCTCAGCTGCCATCGCTTGCCATTGTTTGTCCTTCTGAGGCGGAGCATCTTTACATGCAGCAGCAGCAGAAGTATAACGATTCGTTTTACTTCTCGATAACTTAGTCTGAGTTTTTTCGTAAGGGGATATAGGCAGGCCTTGCTGCATAAGAAGTGACCACTCGAGATCATCTCAGATGGGCCTTCGTTGTTTTACTAGTCGACTAGTCCACAGCAGCAGCAGGTTCGAGTGTTATCCTCACCTTCCCCGCTAGGTCAGTCGTATATCGATTGCTCGTTTTTTGTCTTTTAAGCATTGTGGAGGCAGGTCACTATCAGTGAAAACAATTGGGCTCTACGCTTTATTTTGGTTGTGAGAGACCATTTCGGGCAGCTGTCCTCCCCAGCTTCATGCAGCAATGCATCTTGAAAATGGCTTAATGTTGCATTTTGCTATTTCTTTAGCTATCACTTGATGGTACTGCATGTTGTTTGCTTCCGGGGGAGGGTAGCAGTAAGGAACTCTTGGACGTGAAATTTGGGCAGATGGATAGTATAGATTAAATGCTTGATGTGACAATGTTTAGCCTGAATCCTAAAGTCACTGTCGGGATAACTGAATTATCAGAGAATAAAGCTTATGTTCGTGACAATGTAATGTATCTCCGTCTGTAACCCCACAAAGTCATAAAGACTATGTGGGTGTTACGCAGGAGAGTTCTGTATAGTGCACTCACAGCATAAGCGGCTTTCGGTACGCATTCGGTAGTCAACAGACTTCGGCTCACGAAACAAAGAGAAAGTGGGAAGCATAGCAGAGTCAGGAGAGCAGTTGAGGTAGTGAGTAGTATGGAAGTAGCAGCTCAGGACCGCTGAAAAGTATGAGCCATAGTCGGCAGTAGGAGAGTAGTTGTCGTTGCGTAAGAACTGGAAGCGAGTTCCACGGTCTAGGACCTGCAGAGCTAAAGCTTCTGTCGCCAACGGTCTTTAAGCGGAGGAATGGAACAGCTAATTTACAATTCACTCATACCCACCCACGTTTTGGTAGGCAGTTTATAATGTTCATATAATTATGTGGCTAGACTGGGCAAAATAAGCGTTTCCATGTAATTTTAAAATGAACCAGCGCGAACCTGAACTCTTAATGGTAGAGTGGTTGATGGCATCTATCTGGTCGTGTCTAGCAGGCATTCGATTTGTTCGACTTACTAACACGAATGCTGCATGAATCTAGAACTGTCTTGTGTCTTGTCCAACGTATAAGCTGCACCTGACCATTTTCTATGGCCGCTACTACACGTTGTGCTCTACCTGGCAGCTGCGATGGCAATGAGTTAAGCCATTGCATGTGAACCCTCGATCGATCTGATTACCTGCATCCACATTCGTAGATGCTTTGTGCTCCGGAGACAGCCTTGCTGTAGATATCCTTTACTCCCTTCAAGCCATCTTCGTGCCCTCAACCGTGCCACTTACAAGCATGTGTTATTGGCCATGGAAATCGATGTTAGTCTTTATCTAACCTCGAACTGAGTAGCACCCTGCTTTTCTCTAGAATTCTCCAGTGTGCCTCGGTGTCCTGGGTCTCGAACTCGATCGTCACAGTAGCACAGCAGCAGCAGCGAGCGCTGGCTTGCAGTGCCCGCTGCTGCTGCTGCTGTGCTACTCTGACTACTGACGGGTGCCCTACGCTTCCCGGTTTAGGTGATTAGCGATAGTGGTAGTGGCCCAATGGCTGAATCGGTTGCGAAATGTCGACCGAACCCTTAGCTTGTTTCTGTCAAGCGTGCTGCCGTGCGGCGCTTAAACTGCCTCGATGCAGCGAAGCACCGTCTATTGTTCCTAGGCTCCTGCTAGCCTTCTCGAAGCGCTGGAGGCACACCTGGCTCACCTCGAAGGGAAGAAACCTGCCGCCGCCACAGCTGCCGGTGCTCACAGTGTGGCTGCAGCCACCGTGCGGTAAGCAAGATGGCGTCGCTTCGCCGCGCAATGGCCGGCGCCTAGCTTGCAATGGCCGGGGCCCGGCCTGCGCTCCAGTTGCATGGCCTCGGCAGAGGCCTCTCGAGCTCTCCAATGTGCCGATCGACGGGCGGATGTGAACCAGTGTCTGTGTGACATGGTCTTTTTTGCATGTCGACGCTAGCAGCCGACCGACCCTCTTCTGCACTCAACTGTTCGTGCGGTCACTGAGTTCCATTGTTGCGCGAAAAAATCAGTATCTGCAACAGGTGGAGTGGATGGGGTGGCATGTACTGGGTTAATGCAGGAATCGGCTCTTACGGCCAGCCATGCGAATGTGGCGAGCGCCCGTCTGGCTCATCCAAACACCGGCTTTCCTCCAGATGCTCGGCTGCACCGCTACCTAGCTTTGCTCCCTGTCTCTCGTAAAAGGAACTACTTTGCTTTCTCCATACTGCCTTTCATTACCATTCTAGGCCTAGTGGGCTGACTGACGAAGAAAAGAGGAGGATCATTGAAGAAGAGAATAGGGAGCTTGCAAAACTCAAGGTACTGCCTCTGCTGCCTCATTGATCAAGCTTGACTGTTGTCCCTCCTTTGATTACGTCGTGGCACTGCATCGATATGTAATTTAATGTATCTCCGTCTGTAACTCCGCAAAGTCATAAAGACCATGTGGGTGTTACGCAGGAGAGTTTTGTATAGCGCACTCACAGCCTAAGCGGCTTTCGGTACGCATTCGGTAGCCAACAGACTTCGTCTCACGTAACAAAGAGAAAGTGGGAAGCATAGCAGAGTCAGGAGAGCAGTTGAGGTAGTGAGTAGCATGGAAGTAGCAGCTCAGGACCGCTGAAAAGGATGAGCCATAGTCGGCAGTAGGAGAGTAGTTGTCGTTTCGTAAGAACTGTGGAAGCGAGTTCCACAGTCTAGGACCTGCAGAGCTAAAGCTTCTGTCGCCAACTGTCTTTAGGCGGAAGAATGGGACAGCTAATTAATTGTCCACACAGGACCTGAGGGCGCGAGCAGGCTGATATGATTGCACCCATACTTTGTGACAGAGTCGGACTTTTTGCAACGATTGTAGCCATTCTGCTTAATGCCTGACGTCTCCTTGCAAGTTTTCATCACCTTGCACTGTTGCTTCGGTACCCTGTTGTTTTCAGTCAGCTTACTTAAGTGACTATGTCACCCATCTCGAGTAAGTGAAGTATATTCGAGAGATGATTTTAGCCCTTCTACCTTTACGTGTTTTTTGTTTTGTTTTTTGCACACGGCTTTTTGCCATTATTGAAATGACCGGGATTTATTGTAGAGCCACCAGGGACAGTTATTGTGAATGCCGTCTCCACTACCCAAAACCTTATCACTGCCCACTCATTGTTAGCCACATAACCCGCCATCAATATGCCCCACCCCTCCAGCATGCCAGCCTCATTGTCTCGGACACCTTGAGGTCTGAAGGAGTCCGACCTGATAGTTCTCTAGCAGGAACAAACATGCTCACTGCCGACGTGTTGCAAGCCCAGCGGCTGATGCTCAGACAGACGTGCCCCTTTGGCTCATTCTGAACCATCCTGTTCATCTTGCTCTTGGGAGATGGCACTGGGGGCAAGTGCCTGCTGCTGATGAAGTCACCCTCAGCTAGTCATGCTTCATAAAGAGTATTTATTTTTTCAAGTGAGACTCAGGTGGTGATCTATCTTGCTACACGATCATCCACTTCGTCTCCTGTGGTGTGATTAATGTCAGTTCATTCTTTGATGACTAGACGGGCGTACTTCATGTGACCACGTCCTATGCTCTGGTGGGGTGGGTTGGTTTTGCTCGTTCGAGAAGTCGAGCTCAGTCGTTAACAAAATAAGGAGCTGCTTATGTCAATACCTCAAAGCTTCGGTAGGGAATGGATAGTGCAAGTGTTGTCCAGACGGTGGTTAGGAACGGCTGTATGTGGCAGCTTATTTGCCACCAATAATGCGAGTAAATGGTATATTCAATCAGTACCCACCCCCCCCCCAGTGGTACAAGTAGCCCATCTCCGGATAGTTCATGCAGCCTATTGCAGTGATTGCTGCTTCTTTACAGGATAGGTATTGACAGAGATGTAGTTCTCTTAGGGTGCTATGCCAATACCTGGTTAGTATTATTGTTATTGTCCTTTTGGCCACTAGTTATCCTCACCTGCTCGGCCTTGCATAAGTCGAGCAGTATATACAAAAAGAACCACCACAAGTAAGACCACCACAGTCATCGTCACAGTTGCAGCTCTCTATCCAATTGCATTCATTGAAATATGCATGCATTTAGGCAGTGCACTTGGATGTGTTGAGCAAGTGAGTGGAAATGTTTGAGCAAGCAGATGGAAATTTAAAGCCAAGGGCTTGAAGCCCGGTGCGCCACAGAATAGTAGTATTGAGTGCTCAATTGGTGTAACACGCTACCAGGCCCAGGAATTGCAGGATCGTTCATGCTGGAGACGGAATTCTTTCAGCTCTCGGTCCCACCGAAGACGATCTTCGGTCGTCGTCAATTTTGAAATTTAGTTTTTTCATCGTCCTTAACCAGCTTATGGCACCGAGAAAGCATGAAGTTGATGGCACGTGCATGTGCCTGGTGTGAAGCGGCCAGTCGTCTATCATTTGCAGCAGCTTTTTTGGATTAGGTTTCACTAGCACCGACAAAATACCCGATTAGCTATGATTGTAGTTGCTCGTTGAGAACCAACGGGACTTCTAGCTAGTTTGCAACGTGACCAGCTCTACCCGACTGCTGCTTTTGCAGCGAGATAGTTACTTTATTCACCCTGTGGTGGCCAGAAAAATTGGCACAACCGTAAGAAATACATGTTTTACCAGCCTGCCCTTCCTCCATCGTCTCTTATGCATGCAAGGGGGCTTGTGGACATATGATATGTCACTTCGAGTTTGTTTGCCCCTCCAGTAGGAGGTCGAACTGCTATTGAACGCTTCTTAAATTGATTAGTTGTTCATGATTTCTGTACTCCCAACTTCTGCCACGGATGTTCAATCTGGTTTTAATCAGGGTTCTGACTTAGCAAATCCAAAAGCCGGATATGGTACTTGGTGAATCCAAACCCATTATATGATGTCAGCCGACTAGTAGCGGTGTCTAAGACATTGTTTAGAAAGGTCCTCGGTGCGCCTCTTCTATGGCTGTACTATTACCAAATAAGATCGAATGCCCCGCTTGTTGGACGATACGGTCCCCCGTTGTTTTCTTTCCTAAGAACCTGGCCTGCGGCAGGTGTGTAGTCTTTGTAGTCACTTTGGTCGTGCTGCTGTTCAGCCCAAGTGGCTGTGCACATCGTTCTTAGACGGCTGCTCACTAGGTGCTCGAAATGGCCGTTGGCTTGCTGCTTTTGGCTAGCCATATTGGTTAGCTAGTCTAGTGGCAGTCGGTGCCGGCCGGTCGTTGGGGGCGAATCGGCTCTTGGCCAGCCATGCCTGTGTGCTGTGCGGCTCCCAGGGGTGGAGCGGCTAGTCCAGGCATCATAGCTAAACAGCTGTGGCACATCTCTCTCTCTTACACGGACAGATCCTCCCAAAGGATATATCCACTCGTCAGTGAAAGGAGACTGGTTTTCTGTGCCACGTAGGGAGTTTTTATTTTAGCCACCTTGGGTTCTTGATTGTCACTTCTTTCTTTGTCTCCTGAGACAGACAGACAGAGAGAGGAAGGAAGGGAGACAGACAGAAAGAAAGACCCTCTCCAACGGTCGGTTGTGCAAGTCTAGCTTCATTGATGCTGTGTGCTGATTCTATGCCATTGCTTCTAGCCGTATATCAACTATCTTTAGACGGTCGTGCTTGTGTGCAGTGCAAGCTGCCTATGCTCGCCACGCTAAAAGCGCCATCGTAATAATAGTAATGACATTTTCATAGCAAAGCAAGAGAACTAAATATCGTTCTAAGCACTTTCCATATCCCCTCACTACCACTGCATTTCACTGTTTCTGGGAGACAGACACTAGGTGCGCGTTTTGTCTCCGCACTCGCTGCTCGCCTATTAATATGGCTTTGACTCGGCCATCCACTGAACTTTGCTGCACTCGGCTGGGGCCAGCTTCTGGATTTATGTGCAAAAGCAGGGTGTGGTGTATTTCTGATTGGGTGGCATCTAGTTCTAGGTCAGAAGATTATTCAATTGTCTCTTCACCCCCCCTCCGGTAAGAGCTGCAGATTTAGTGCAGATGCGTGAACTTGCTTGTGCTACTGACAGAGTGGGGCAGGGCAAGGAGAGAGAAGCTTTTCTGAAGGATTCCTGCGTAGCATTGTTCAGAAGCTCAAAGCGTTAGTTCAGTTGTAACAAAACTTCACTGTGGCTTTGTGGTTGGTGCAGTGGTTTATTAGTATTTGCACTAAACCTAACAGTAAAAGTGTTTGAACTTGCAGCGTGCTTGGATTTTTGGGCCAGCGCTGTGTAAGTCATATTCAGCTAGCTTCAATGAATTTAATGCTGGACAGTCTTCCTGGTCTTGCGATCAAATAAGTTGAGTACCTTATGTTAAGATAAAAGTTTTGGCATTGAGCATCTACCGATTCAGACTGATGCCTATCTTTCATGCGACTGCCGTGGCCGGTGCACAGCATCTGCACATTGTTAACAACGGACCGGCACGTTCGCCTTTGCTGTCGTGGCTGCTTCGTGTTCGTGTCCGTCTGTGGCATCGTTGGCCACTGGTGTGAGGACTTTCGTAGTCTTGTCAGAGCGCGCGCCGGCCCCCCCCCCAGTCCGTGGCTGGTGGTGCCGGGGACCCGACCGATCGTGCTTTGCTCGTTATTTCTTGCTTTGCTCAATGCCACTACTTGTCTCTGTCTTTTTTTCCCTGCCACAGGAGCAGAAGGCCCGTCAGGAAGTCAAGGCCACCGTAGCCGCCCCTCTGGGTCATGCGGCGCCTGCCTCCTCTGCAAGCGCCGAGTCGAAGCAGCCAGCGGCTAGCACAGCAGCGGCTGCCGTGATGTCTGCTGGCGCTGGTACAGCGGTCCAGGCCCAGCACAGGCCCAGCGAAGACCTGCTCTCCCTGGACGACGTCAACCCGTTTAAGGCCAAAGTGCAGAGCGTGCTCGCAGCTCAGCAGACACTGTTCTTGCAGCAGCAGCAAGTCGCCTCGCCGTACGGCTGGCCTGCGCCGGCTGCCGCGGTGCCCGTGGCAAGCATGGCCGCCGCCCCAGGTATGTCCGCGATGCTAAATGATGTCCTGTTGGCGTTCTGCTATCACTTGTCGGCGTTGACCTTTTCCTGCTGGAGGAGAGTGGGCCGTCGTAGCGCTGGCTTGCACGTTGGCTTGCTCTCTCTCTCTCTCTCTCTCTCTCTCTCTCTCTCTCTCTCTCTCTCTCTCTCTCTCTCTCTCTCTCTCTCTCTCTCTCTCTCTCTCTCTCTCTCTCTCTCTCTCTCTCTCTCTCTCTCTCTCTCTCTCTAATGCCGAGCTTTGTCGGACATCATCTCGTCTGCGCGCCTGGCAGGCACGTTTGGGATGGTGCCGGCCGTGCAGCAGAATGGCATGCCTCGTAACGGCAGCTTCTCTTCAGAGCCAAACTTTGCTGCAGCCTTTAATGGACTGCCGAGAAGCGGGGCGGCAGCCGGCGGTGGCAGCTCTGGTGAGTAGCTTCGGCTCGGTCCGCCGAGCGGCGTCGCCGCCTCTGCCCCCCCCCAGTCAATTTCCGCGAGGCCGAATGATCTCGCCTGGCTGCGATTTGGAAATTGGCCTCGAGGCACGTTTTGGTTGGCAACCAATTTGATTATGTCGGCTCAGCAAAGCAATCGCTCGTGAGGAACCTGCCGGCCCTCTGAGCTGCCTTATGTCGTCACTCGCAGCCGATCTACCTGTGGCCATGCCTCGAGGCTGAGTCACGGAGCCTGCCTTTGCCCACCCTGCAAGGTTCAAGGTGCAAAAGTGCAGCCACTCTAGCACACCGGCCGTGGCTGGATCGGGTGGCCTAACAGGTGGCCTCCGGTAAACATCAAAGGGCACGGCGCCCTGGCGAGGGCACTCCAGCTGAATGACCGGATGGGGGTGTGTTGCCGCCCTCTCGCCAGATGAAGCTTGTGGCTGTCGTGGCCTGCGAAATTAGCGATCGTCGGCAGACCCTGAGCAGCTCAGCTTGGTCGAATTGCGTCGGTCGGCCTCTGCTCCGCAGGCACATAGCACCTTGTTGCTGCTCCATCGCACTACAGCTCTGCACCGTCGCCTCGCGGAACCGTACGATGCTGAGCGCTTCTGCTTCACCTCTCACTCCCCCTCCCCTTGCTGAGTTTTGTTACCATACAGAGCGGTCGGCATCATTGTGTTTCGGTCCGCTCACCGTGGGGCGGGTGCGCGCAGCCAGTGCTACCGGCCTTGCAGCTTCCTTCGTGTGCACGCCGCTGCCGCGCATCGTGCATGAGCCTTTAGTTTGATGGCTTGCTTTTGCTTGCGCCTCTGCTTTAGAGGGCATGCTGAGGCCAACGCGAGTCGGAGCCGTGCAGCACTCGGCAGCACCAGGTTCGTTCTTGCCTGCCGAGCTCACTTGCTTGGCCAGCCTGGCGTCTTTTCCTATGTCAGTGTTGCCTGCGCTGTCACTGAATGGCTTCGCAGTGCACTCGGCTACAGCTACCGGATAGTGGCGAAGCATGCTGCGCTAGTCTGTCCTGTAACGGCCGCAGGGTACCCAGCTGCTGGCAGCGCTCTGTTCGCTTTCGATTTTTTTCAGTGTATCTTGCTCCCCCGTCGTGAGACTGGCACCTGTGCATTCTTTGTGTGTGCGAGTGAGTGGGTTTGTGCGGGAGTGTATGTCTGTCTAAATGGTGCATGTATGCTTCTGACTGTGTGCGTGCATGTGCACCTACACGAATGCACTTCTATCTAATATTACGCCACCCGATTGCAGTAGCATTACATATATCCAACGAAGTTAAGTCGGCATGGGACTCCTTTGTCGGCACCACGTGACATTCCTTGGCTAGCGCTGACTTAGATTGGGCTGTGGTAGATGCGGAATTTTCACTTGTTTCTCAGGATTGCACGATTCTTACCGTTACTGCCAAGCATGTCGGTCGTTTTTGCTTTGCTGTCGTCCTCTCTCTCTCTCTCTCTCTCTCTCTCTCTCTCTCTCTCTCTCTCTCTCTCTCTCTCTCTCTCTCTCTCTCTCTCTCTCTCCTTCCAGTGCAGGGGGCCTGTGATAGCTTAGGGCGGAACCAGTGCTTTCTGCTCTCTGCCACTTCCGTATGTGTACCTGCGTCTGCATGATACGCCATGCCATGACCTTTGGTTGCATTTACTTTCGCTAGCAGTTCGGCTCGGTGCATAGTCTGCCCACTCGGCAGCCGAGTTGAACGTGATATGTCCTGACCTTTGAACTTAAAGCAGTGCTTGTTTACCTGGCCAACAAAATTACCCATCCTGCGTGTATTTCTGTCTCTTCCCCCAGCTACTACCTGTTGCACCTGCTTTAGCTGGGGGAGGGCTGTGCCTACTATACTCTGCTGGAAAATGCATTCACCTGCCTCACCAGTTGCTTTCTAGATGCCACCTCCTTCGGCGGTTGCTGTCTGGGGGGCTTGGAGAATACTTGCCGTACAAATTCGTGCCAACCCAGAGACTGCGATGGTAAAGCAAAGCTTGCCATGCTTAGCGAACCTCATGCCTCCCAAGTGCCCTTACCAAAAGTGGCGCTTGCTGCCACCAAGTGGTTTGCTTTCAGTGGTGTGAAAACACGATAAATTGGCTGCTTTTTCTGGCAGCTATTGCATGGTAAGATAGCTCATGCTGACTGTGCTGTAGAAATCGATGCCTGCTAATGGGGTGTTTTTCACCCATTAAAGGCAAACCTGGGTGGTGATGGTGGCGTAGTCACATTTGCTGCCAACATGGCTTCACGATGTCTGTGGTTACATGGCGTTTTCTAGGAGTTTGTGAAGTCGTAATGGTTCACTAGGTAAGGTGGTTGCTTTTCACGACCTCGGCCCTGAGTCATGGGTTCGAATCCTGTGGTGGGCGATCCATTATTGCCACTGCAAGAGGTGGTGATAGCCATAAAGGCTCTTCTGTAGCTATACAAAAGGAGGCTGTTAAATCAGCTAGGGGGAAAAAAGAGAAAAAGCACCTCGTTATTTATTGTTGTATGGTTGAGTCTTGTAGCTTTTGTGACTGGCAGCTGACTGTCGACGAGGCTTGTCAACCGCTTCCAATCAATGGGCTGGCCTCTGTGTGCTTGTTGATAGATGACCCGTCGCAGCTTGTGTCTTGCAAGTGGCACTTCGTTGTCAGACTTCGCATACCTTGCCAACAGTACTTGTGTTTGCGATCTTTATGTTTACTGAGGTCTTGAATCAATATTTTCATATGAATTGGCATGCATGCTTGCTCCTTAAATCCGTTAGCCGGGCTTTGCAAAATAAACTTGGGTGCATTATTTCGCTTTCTTCTCGGCTGTCTTACCTATTTTTGCAGCTCTTTGGGCTCGAACTACACAAGAGCACTGCTTTGCTATAGTCAGTACTCCTCAGTCTCGACGGCTTACGTTAAGCCTTTCTGCAAGCGTTGAGGCTGGCTGGAGGAGAGAACACCCACGGCACGTAGATACTGACTACAGCCCCAGCTCTCTGTATATGGGTGTTATGCATGGTGTCAGTCTAGGCACGGCTCCCCTGTGAATGGACACGAATGTGCTCTGTGGGAGGAGGGCAAGGTTACCAAATTGCGCTCGGCCGTTCCAGTCCAGCAGCAGCATGAAAGCTGCAGTGTATGGCCTGCTTTGTATTGTTAATAGATTTTTTCGAAGGCATTATTAGTCTCCCATTGTCTGTTCTGTTGTGGCTGCTGTACTAAATCAGTGAACATGGGCATCACTTTTAAGATGTGAGTGGTGGGTGCTGGTTTACATAGAGACTCCTTTTGTCGGTCGAGTGCCTCTGCTAAGTGCAACTGGGCTGCTGCTGCCCTGGCGACGTTCGTGCTTAGGCGCGACGAGTGGAAATAGCCGGCGCTTTGTGAATGCCGAATGCCCAACACTATACCGTGTCCTTTCAGCTATGCGCCTGCCTCTCTGCAGGCGTCTCGTCGCCCAGCCACATGAATGTCTCCGCGACTTGCAGGCACAGACATGTTTGGCGAAGTAATGCAGCCTCAAAACAAGTCCGGCCAGGACTCGAGCAAGAATCAGAAATTCGTCGTTCAAGGCGATTTGGACTCTAGTTTGGCCAATCTAGCTGGCAGCTTGACTGTTGGCCCGTCACAGCACAAAAAGTAAGGTGGCTCCACGTGGCCTTACATAGGAAGCTTACTACCTGCGAGGCTTGCTCAAATTGGCAAATTTTTTGCTTTTGACAGGTCCTGGGATGGCTGTTTGGGTAGTGTATTCATCCGCTCTTCGAGCGAGGGTGGCCGTACTTCCTATGCTATCCATGCATGCCTGCTCACTTGTCACGTGAATATTTGCACGGTCACTAACCGGATCGTCCTTCGATGTAGTGAGTCGGGGACTTTAAAGACTGGCTGCAGGCCTGTGTTTATCTAGGATGCAACCAATGAGAACTTGTGGTGGAAGAACCAGAATCCTTCCCCCTGTATCATAGGCGACCGCTTGGTCCAATTTTGTCGCCTTTTGCTGCTGCAAGGTTGTACGACATCAGTTGAATTTAAGGTATCGGCCAGACATCGGTTCAGACAGTTCAGACATCGGCTGGGTTGTCTCTCGTCTAACCGATTTATGTGTGGCAGTGCATGATGGCTGCAGTGTCAAACTCGGTTGATTGGGTAGCTGCAGCTGTGCGAGAAAGGTGTGATCATTTGTCGGATTTCCGCACATGGGTGACCCATGCTTGAGGCAGCATTAGCATGGCACTCGACTTGACATCCAGCCAGTTTTTCTGTCGTGCAGTGCTCACTTTAGTTCTCACTTGACCAAGATTGTATACCGAGAACCTGGGCATTGTGCAGAGGGATTTTCACGTTAAGATCTTTTGTTAGACACAATACACCGGATTATGATTATGTGTAATTGTGACACTTTTGAAAATACAGGACCAGAAGATCTGGATAGCTAGGAGCAAAAATATTCACTTGCAATAGGGACCGAATTCCTTATCTGTGCAAACCTGTGGATGAACACGCATGCTGGCATAGACATCGAGCAAGTTTTTTTAAAGGACCAGCCTACAAACATTGTCAGAAAGACAATGCAAGAAGGCCTCGTATTGGTGTCGAGACCCGTTTATATTATCGAGCATATCAAACCTCTGCTACTTCTCTTAGAAGCATTCAATATAAGAACAAGCATAATAAGTATTTAAAAAAAATACATTTTTGTAGTGCCCTAAGAGAACTAATGGACTTTTAAAGCACTTTTGGTTAGCCGTAAAATAAGTGTGTCGATTGGTTAGTGATAGTATGCACACTGTCAGCACTCATGAGCACCCAAAGCACAATTTGCCTTTTCTGTGATTGCTTGAACGAATAGGCAGTGCATTCCGTTTATGTTTATGTCTGTGGTCTGTTACAAAGAAATTATGACTCCAAAAATATTACCGCACCTTATCAGCTGGATTGTTCAGTGAGTGATAAGTCGTGCCAGCTACGTTTTAGAGCAGTTAGGCAGGTAATAAGTTCTCGAAAACGCTCTTGCCAAATCCTAGGGTAGTGTGAGCACCTGCGTAAATGGCATGCTTAGCGCTTCTGTCCTTGCATGCTGCTAGATGCCCGAAATCGATTGCTTTTGGCTGACTTGTTAGGAGCGACTTCCAATGGACTCCCCAGCCTGCAGAGAAAAAGCTTACGGGTGGCAACAATTTCTCGAGCGTCCAGTCAGCTCCGAGTGCTTCGACTTGGTCGCTACCACCTCAGCAGCAACCTCTTGTAACGGCTGTGCCCGTTGCCATGGTGGTATGTATCTGCTCCTCTGTCGGCTAGAGCAGCTTTGCCGACACCCCAGCTGAGGTTTGTCAATTCATGTCCGTCAATTCATGTCCAATTAATGTCTTTGTGCATTTAGATGCATGGAAGGGTGGAAGTGTGCCATCCGCTGTTTCACTCGGTTGTACTAAGTCCGCTGCATTGAGAAAAACCGTGTACTTTTTATTTGCCGTTGTAGGCTCCACCTCTGGTGCAACCGCAGGCTGCATACCAATACCCAGTGTACGGTATGCAAGCGCCCTACGTGAGTATATCCCATCACAAGCCTGTAAAGCGATTTTATTCTCAACTTTTTTTCTTGGAATTGATGCAGCGTGTTTCCTTATCATATCTGCAAGATATTAGCTGGATTCTGCTCAGCTGCAAGGCTACAAGCAATGGACTTGAGCATTCTCTTTAAGGTAATCAGTAAAAAATGTAAAAAATTAAATTAGAAAATATAGTGTGCATTAAAAAGAGCAGCACGATGATAGAATGTTGCGGCAAAAGCCGAAAACAGGTTTTTAATTGCTGTCGGCATAGTTAAAAGAGCACCTGCGACGATTCTGAATGCCTAGTAAGTACAAGGTGTTCAACTAACCAGATAGCCGAATGAGTTTGACCAAGGTCATTGAAATCCATCGTGAACGCCTGTGGAAGTTGGGGGCGTTGGTCATACAAAAGTTGGACCTCGTAAAGAGGGCTACAGATAAGCTCGGTGTCGTTGAAGAAATGCGATTAGATGCATGTTCTTGTGGCTAGCAGTCCACGAGTTACTGCTCGTTTTGCCAATTGAGAGACTGGTGCTGTGCATCTTCCACTGTCGTCTCCTCCATGTGTCTGGCCAAGCTTTTCTTTTAGTGTCACGAATCGGCATCACAGCAGGAAGTAGCACGCCACTCTGTTCTGTGCTGGCAGGTAGCTAGCTGATCCTGAGTATAGGGCAGTAGCATGCATGCCTGCTTCATCTGCTGACGATAACCTTCTCTGCCCTAAACTTTTTTCAACAGGGAACGCCGATCGCAGCGCCGATGTTCATGCCCATGCAGCCCTCTGTCGGCAGCCCGTTCGGAGTGTTTTCTGCTCAGCCTCAGCAGCAGCAGCCACCGTCAGTGCAGCTGAGGCCTCAAGCTACATTCACTCGCGATCCCTTTGGAGCGCTGTAGCTGCCACCGAACAAGGTGAGCACTTGAGTTGAGTTCGTGTGTGTGTGTGTGTGTGTGTGTGTGTGTGTGTGTGTGTGTGTGTGTGTGTGTCGGTGTGTGTCGGTGTGTGTGTGTCTCTGTGTGTGTCTCTGTGTGTGTCTGCCGTTGCCGCAATCGCATCGTGAGCAGTCCTCTCTATCAACTGTGCCTCTGACTTCGCAGGTTTTGTCAGTACTATCGACCTAGGAAATCTCCCAACTGAGACGGCTAGGGGTCCACGTGCTGGATCGCAAATATAACAGGCCGATGAGCACTAAAATCTGGACTTTGCCTGCAGTTGCACAGCCAGTATTTGTTCAAGCCGAGCGGTGAGCGGCGTGGTGTCTCCATCGGCCGTTCGATGCTGCTTGCATTGCCCAAGCCAGGGAGCTGCAGCCAAGTGTTGCACGGCCGTGCTTGTGAGAGTGCTGGCCCGGGGTGACTGCTTGGAGCTGTGGAACCAAGACGCTGCAAGTGCGATTACTGACATGCCACAGGCTGATTGTAACTTCAGCTCTTTCTGCTGGCCCAGGCCGACTGCTTACGTTTATCGTGTAGCTCTCGGCGTGGTGTTGAAGGTTCCAGGACCTAAGCCTACTTGGACTTGAGTGGAGTGCTGCCACATTCACTGTTCTGAATGCCGGCTGCGCTGTGCACCTGGCAGCACTGTGGCGCTATGCCCGCTGAGGGGGTGGTAGCCGCCGGCAGGACGCGCGCCCATGGACACCGCCCATCAGGACCGGCCGCTTGCATAGCGGTCAGTGTCGAGTGACTGCAGTTCCTATAGCTAGCGCAAACAGCACAGCAACGAGCCCCACAGTATGCATCGCCTATCTTTATGCTCCTAACCCTCTGATGTGTCCTGTTCTTGCTCTCATTTCGCTCCTGCGGTGCTTACGGTGCAACGCCTACCAAACACGTGCATTATTGGCCGCCTAGCCACGGGTTCCTGCCATGCTTATTATGTCACGTGCTGATTATTTTTGCTTTGGTGTATCCCTCTGCACAGGGATGTGTGTCGGAGTCACGAACCTATCTGCACCAACATTGAGTTTACATGGCGTTGGTCTAGCTGGTGCATTGCTGCAGCCTCGGTATTTCGAGGGTTGGTGATTTATATGATGCATGCCCTACCTATAAAATTATTTTATGTGCCTCGAGTTAAATCGTACTTTTGCTTGCTGAAGCTGACCGGTACCAAGAAGACAACTGTAGCTCAAAGTTTTACATTAATGTGTATGTCTCTCTGCTTCAGTATAATTCGATTACAGCACGACAAACCTAGTCATGTTACTACTGGTAATCCTTAGTGGGAAGTACTAATATAAACTTGCACTCCCACGTGTTTTTCTAGGCAAGCTGTCTCTT
The DNA here is from genome assembly GCA_009760855.2 of Cristatella mucedo. Taxonomy (NCBI): domain Eukaryota; kingdom Metazoa; phylum Bryozoa; class Phylactolaemata; family Cristatellidae; genus Cristatella; species Cristatella mucedo. Next base: position 3,016,241 of record WPIO01000039.1, on the reverse strand, counting down.
CTTTTAGCTTGAAGCAAGGTAGTACTGCTAACTAACCTAGGGTGAGCCAGCCTGAGCCTTTTATTTTTGTTTCTTGCCCGTGCTGCATGGTACATATTTCATGAATCGGTCGAGTTATAGTATTCACGATGTTTGCAAGCGCTCGTATTTTTTTTTATATTTGGCAACCCTTCACTTTGGCTAAACTGGGCTTGCCAAGTTGCTTGACTCAAAGTCTTCTGCTTGTTTTGTTGGCGAATGACTACATGTTCAAAGGACGTGATGAAGTAATTGGTTGTTTGTGCCGCTAACCAGCACATATTAGGTAGGCTGATGAGGTACCGGGCGATATCAGGCTCGAATTTCGGTCGGTGGCATTTGATTGTATTATTTACTACCATGTAATTCCTTTGTTGGGTCAGATCAGATGGTTGGACCGGCCAAAACTATAGGGTGCCTAACGTGTGCCAGTAAGATCGGGTGTAACAGATTTGTGTACTTGATTCTGGCTTGCAATGCAATCCCTTGGTCTTAGCTTAGGGGTAATTAATGTTATCGCTCTTCACAGAGCCTGGTCGTGGGTTTGAGTCCTGCCGTGGGCGATCCTGTATTGCCCACTGCAAGCAGCCGCTATGTAACTGAGCTTTTTGAATCAGATAACCTTTTTCAACTAATCTCAAAACATTCAAGACCGATTATGCTGCACTGTCATTTTGTATGCTTGCAATACTAAGGCGGCTAGCTCGATAGCCTTTTAAGAGGTCAAGCTTTCGGCAGTCGGGCTGTGGTTAATTTTGACACGAGCTCCCACTGCTAGTCTACTACGGTCGTCGTGCAGTCACAGGCGAATGTCATGCATGCAAAAGGCCTAGATTCACGACTTGTGTGCGTGTCCTGTCTAGGTGAAGTGGACCATAGTCACTTTAATATCACGGAGTAAATGTAGCGATGAATAGGTGAGTTTTAAGTTACCTTTTAAATGTCAAGTCAGTGTACATTGAGATATATAAGTCATTAGCCAGCGTGAGAGCATCGGAACTTGAGTTTGGTTAGGTGCACAGCACAGGACGACTCGGGGAGAGAGTGGACCGCTGTGGAACCTGAGGAGCATGTTTTTCACACTGGCAAACTAGAGCAAGGATCAGAATGAGTGACGGCCACGAAGTAGATATGCTGCTGCATGATGGGGAGCCAGTGCAGATCAGAGAGAGAGAGAGAGAGAGAGAGAGAGAGAAGTGGTGTAACATGAAAACGGTAACGTACATCACAAACAAGCCTATTTTCGAAGCTGTGCACCATCTGTAAGCTTATTAATATAAATATAATTCATTTGTATGGCGCCCCAAAAGAACTTAATGTCTATTCAGGCGCTTCACAAATGCCTCGGGGCTCGAGCCCGCGACCTCAGCCAGGCCTTGGTCGGGGCGAGCACCTTGCTGGACCAAACCTCATGATTGTGTAGGCTGGATGGCCGGCAATGAGTCAGTTACAGAACTTACGTTGAGATATTGAATGAACCAGCTTGGCTGCGATGTCGTTATCTAAGTGACCCCGAGTTTTCGCAATGGCACATAGATAAAAGCAGGCTAAAGACCGCTGTGGAACAGGATAGCCAGATTCCGTGCAAAGGCATCACCAAACCTTCACTAAGAAGCTGCAGCTGTTATGGAATCGCTGTTATCACACTGCAAGCCGGATATTCCTGTCAGTTTGGCCTCGAGTTAAAGGCGAATTTCTTCGGCGCCCTAAGCATATAAGCAAGGCCATAACAATTAGGGGGCCGTTGCGACACTCACAGCTATCTTACAAGTGTCACATTGCAATAATTTTCCTATATTATAAATATCCGCATGCAAGCTGCTGAAGGGTATGATTGTGTAATAATAATAATAGTAGTAGTAGTAGGTATTTGTATAGCACCGTAAGAGAACTAATTCTCTATCCAGGTGCTGCGAAACTCACTGTTAAAGAATCAGTACCCAAGGGTTAGTCTCACACATGGTATCAAGCATGCAAAAGCGAACTAGTATTGTATTTAGGTCACCTTGCTAAAGCGAACATGAAGATACTCACAGATATGCTTGTGGCCACCGTTTGGTAAGACCTCGGGTTAGTAATCTACACCGATTCATACGCACAGGTGCACATGCAAGGCGCAACGGAACAAAAACAAGTTCACTTGATCGAAGGCTGACCGAAACAGATCTGTCTTTACATGATACTAAAACTATGTGAGATCTTTGCAGGTAGAAATCGTACCCAAAAGAGGATTCCTGACTTTTGGTACGTACCAGCCAGTGACGTTGAGCTAAACAAATACAGATGAGCGGAGTGTGAGCCCACTGGTGTTGCGAGTTGGTCGGATAGGTAGGCAGGGTCGAGCGAGTGAAGTGACCTGTAAGCCAGCCTGAGAATTTTGTAGTCGATTCGATGTTTTCTAGGGAGCCAATGAAGCTCAAATATAAGTGAGGCGATGTGGCACCACTGACGACAAACCAGGCGAGCCGCTGAATTTTGCACCAGTTGCAGAAGATTCAGACCACAGGCCTGGAATCCTCAATAAAGGGAATTGCAGTGATCTAGACGAGATGTCAAAAGTGCGTAAAATAGTTTGACTTTGTACTCTAATCTATTACCTTACTAAGCGGGCCCTGATTTTGGCAGTTTTTTCTTAACTGCATGTAGGCCAACTTGCCAGTAGGGGAAATGTCCTCTAATGAAAGTCGTTTTGGAATAGTGAGCACAGATTACGGGTAGATGTCACTGAAGTGATGCTAGCTGAGTAAATTTGGAGAGTTGCAAACCTCCAAATTTTGAGTCCCATTAGGTTTGGCCATAGCTACTAGGTTAGCCTTATTATCATTAATTTAATTAAAACTTAAGGAAATAATAATAATAATACATTTGATATATCACCCTCAGAGAACTCAATTTGTTTCTAGGCACTTTCCATTTGCTGCAGAGGAAGCACGATCGAATGGTTTGTGGTAGCATGCTCAATAAACAAGAATAACGTGGTTTGGGATGATATGCACAAAGTCAGCATGCGAGTATGGTTAGTGGCAGCATGCACAGTGTCTGCACGCTCAAGCACATAAAGGTCAAATCACAGGGACCCACTAAATGCTGTGATAAATAGCTGTATTTTCTAAATAAGTAGCCATCAACATGCGAATGTCATTGATGCAGAAAGTAAGGCATGAGTGAGTCAAAAAGAGAGACTTTGAAAATTTCTAAAGATGGAGCTGGGTGTCATCAGCGTGGAAATAAAAGCCCGGATTGAGTTTGGCGATGACATTGGCCAGAGGAAGAGTTTAGAAACCGAAAAGAAAACCAAGAGAAGGGGTCCTAAGACCGAACTCTGAGGTATCCCGTACTTTAAGGGCTTCTTAGATTAACGGCAGCAGTGTACATCAACACTCCGAAATCTCCGAAATAGAGTCACATCAGAGTACTCTTAGGATGTTGCTTAGAAGCATTTTCCGGTAAATAAGAAAAAAATCTCATTTGCTGTTACCCCAGTAGCAGCCGTGGCAATTCGTGCTCGGCCAGGTTCCTGCAAAGAATCAACAAATAAAGTTTCTATATTTATATGGTCTACTTTGATCCTGAAAGTGTTAAATGAAATAGCTTTTGTTCGAAGTGAAAGTAAATCAGGGCAGTTTTCTAGGAAAACTCCATCTATTACTGTAATGAGTTGTCACCGGTAAGTGTCTCGTTATACCTGACGATCGTTTCCACTATTCCTGCCAAGTTATTCCACCAATAACCGCGAGTTGGCTTCATTAGAATCCCTCCGTTACCTGGTTTGGAATCTAGCAAGTTTAAAATGACTGAAAGAGTGCAAAGACGCTTCCTTCCATCCGTGCTCCTCACTTCCTACCATCCTTTTATCCCAGCCGCTTGCCTCCACCAGCCGGCGCCCCTTTTGGTCAGGCGTTAAGCGTAGGGTGTGCTTCTTCTAGAGCTACAAGTGTTCTTATAAAAGTAGTAATAGTACATTATGTATCGCTCTCTGAGAGAGAGCTAAGCATTCTTCCAGGCGCTTCAAATGTACAGGGAAATTAAAGAATAAAAAATACTAGCTGATTTAACAGCGTCTATTGTATAGCAACAGAAGAGCCTTTACGACTATCACCACCGCCTGCGGCAGCGATAAAGAATCACCCACCGCAGGATCCGAACCCACGACCTTGAAACCGAGATCGTGAAAAGCAACCGCCTTACCTAGTGTTCCGTCACGGTTCATAGCTCCCACCTTAAGTACTTCCGAGCCTTCCATGCTTATTCTCCTTGGCGCGCGTTTCTTTCCAATCGCACGCTCGTCCATTGGTACGGCGCCGAGACGCATAGCTCTGGGGTTTTATAAAATTTTTAATCGACAAAAAATTAATGCGAGCATACGTAATTTGAAATAGGCTCAACTTAATTGAATTGATAAATTTTGAATTGACCGACGGTCTGCTGAGTGCCACTAGCAATTTAACTGACCGCCCAGGGCGGCAACGATTGAATAAGACCTGGGAATTCCATTATTTAGCCTTTGAAAATCAATGCTGCCTTTGGTCTCATACGCTTCGACTTCGAAAGTCAGTCACAAACCACGCCGCTCCGACGACTCAATATTCGGAGAGTTCTACTTCGGTCGCGGAATGGCTGCATCTCGCCATGAACGAGTGCTTTTAAGCGTTCTAGCCAATCGCAGCCAGGCTATCTTACAATGAGGAGTCTCTGCTAAACCGTTGTCCCAAGAAGTCCGCGGCCGTTTTGAATGGAACCATTATTTGTACCCCGTCACTCCACCGCAGAGATAGCAAGTGCAGCGGTAGCATCGTAGACATTAGGCGGAGACAACTATTTCAGTCCACAGTACGGTCGGACGGGGACGACGGCTTCGCATCCTCACGCGACGACTTCTTTCTTTATGGGAAACTTGTCTGTCAAAGGCGGTGCCTGCTTGTAGCTTGCACATCGGAAATTTTTCCAGAGCGATAGACAAGATACTTCAGCTCTGCAGGTCCTAGACTGTGGAACTCGCTTCCACAATTCTTACGCAACGACATCTACTCTCCAACTGCCGATTGTGGCACATTTTTTCAGCGGTCCTGAACTGCTACTTCTATGCTACTCACTACCCCAACTGCTCTCCTAACTCTGCTATGCTTCCCACTTTCTCTTTATTGCGTGAGACGAAGTCTGTTGGCTACCGAATGCGTACCGAAAGCCGCTTAGGCTGTGAGTGCGCTATACAAAACTCTCCTGCGTAACACCCACATGGTCTTTTTGACTTTGTGGAGTTACTGACGGAGATACATTACATAAGATGTGAAAATGTGAAATCGCCGAATCAGCCGATGCCGTAAATTGCCCCGATGCCGTAAATTGTGCGCGGCCTGGCAATGAGCCAAAGCGTCGCTTATTGAAATTATAAAATAAATATAATATATATATTATAATAAAATAAAATATATACATATATAATAAATATATAATAAATATATAAATATAATATATAATATATATTATAAAATAACCATTAGCAGAACAGCGTCTAAAGGCCGCAAGATCTCGGCAGCCGCTCCTCATGTTCCCTAGTTTGTCTCAGCCAATCAAGGCCGAGGTTCTTTCCTCAGGCAGAATGCAGGGCTTATGGTCTGCGGCAGCTGCCGTCGCCGCAGCGTGATTGTCGAGTGCCGGAGCCCGGAAGAGAGGCCGCCGGCCGCAGGCGGGCGGGCGGCGTTCCCTTGCCGCGGCGACAAGCAGCTCGTTCTGGTTTCAGCCGCCCGGGCCACTCGTCACTGCGCCTTCGTACGTGCTTTCCGTCCGGATCAAACCGCTCCGGAGCACTCGTGCGTGTATGAGCTCACTGAGGACGAGAATCGGCAATAAAAAACCCAGAGAGAGAGAGAGAGAGAGAGAGAGAGAGAGAGAGAGAGAGAGAGAGAGAGAGAGAGAGACCTGCACACGTGACTTGAGCTGCAGGTATGCGCCTCTCGTAGCATCGCGAGCGAGGCACCGGAGCGCCACCTATGGCACTGCTTCAGTCAGCAGTGCCATAGGTGGCGCTCTCATTATCCAGCGGTCGTGTAGATGTACCCTGCACCAGCGGTAAAGGTCGCGCATCCGTCCGGAATGTGCATTGGTTGAGACCCTCGCCTCGTCGAAACGGCAGCCAGTTGAGTTTCTCGCTTCAGAACCTGCCAAAGGTGCTTTCGTGACGTCACAGCCCGAGCTAACCAAAAAGGAGACGGCAGCGGAAGTCGGCGCGAGCTGTCCCTTGTATACCGCGAGCCGGAGACCGCATATGTCCGTCGTTTGCGTTCTGACTGTCTTACCTTAGGAGCTTTATATATATATATATATATATATATATATATATATATATATATATATATATAATTCATTTGCATGCCACCCTAAGAGAACCTAATCTCTAGTCAGGCGCTTTACGTATGAGCCCGATGGCGGTAATCCGGGTTACCGAATTTCTGCAAGTAGAATCGCAAATAATTATTTCTTTTGCGGATAGCTGCTCTAAAAATTATAGCGTTTCGAAGTCGAAACAGCCGTTGACGTGATTCAGAAGCAACATTGTCAGAATCGTGTTGAAGCAATCTGAAGAACTATGTGCGCAAAAGCTCAATGAAAGGATGCACGCTACGATTGGCTATAACGACGATTTAAAAGGTGTTAGCAATGATGTTCCTAACAACGCAATTGAGCTGACGTGCAAGTTGTTGGAAGCATTTCCCAGCTGCTCGGGGCGTGCAGATACGCTCTGTGGGGCTCCCGAAGAAGGCACCGGCGGTTATCCAAAATCAGCCGTCAATCTTGAGCTATTTCTCGACAAAACAGGCTCAATTTTCGTGATCGAGCTCTGAATCTTTGCTCTGGATCTGGTCAGCCACTGCGCAATTGCGCAATAAAAATCATCGTTTTCGAAGTTGCTGCCTTTCTTCTGACGAACTTCGAACTTGACGAGCCCGAAATTATTTTTAGCCTGTATGGATGTAATTGGACCAATACTCAGGTAGTTATCGCAGTCCGCGCGCACCCGGGTTACCATGGTTACCCGGGTTACCGCCATCGGGCTCATTTGCCACTGGGCTCAAGCCCACGACCTCGGCTAGACCTCGGTCGGGGCGAGCACTTTAAACCACTTCGCCAAATAATGACGCTCGAAAAGTTCAACGCGAAGTTCCTGTTGCTGAGTGCCCCCGTTAAAGAGAAGTGCCCCCTTTACGAGAACTGGCAAGTCAGTAGAGACTATCCGGTCATAAGGGCGGTCGACTATGGATGCCAGCTAGCGGGCGCAGTCCTCGAGAGCAACGAATTTTGCCGTCGAAGGTGCAAAGCTGGCGCTCGCTGTAACGCCCGCAGGCATTTTCAGACCGCACCGTAAGGGGGAATGCCAAGAAAATACCTATAAAATTTGTCCGACAATCAAATATGTGTTTATGGTACCTTTCGAAAGATAAATATGTTAGAACTGGATCGGAAGCTCCGACGACTTCCATATGAAAGAAAAATCGGTTATGCCCACCACGTTTAACCCGGATGTAAACCGGAAGCAACAAATCTACAAATAAAAGATTTACCGATCTCTGCATCATATGCGACTTGTATCCCAACTTTTCGAGCCTTGGTAGATCGCTATAGATGCTTGAAGCTTGTTGAGGTGCATACTTACTTGCCGCGCTGGTTTGGTCCAGCGGTTAAGGTGCTCGCCCCGACCAAGGCCTGGCTGAGGTCGTGGGCTCGAGCCCCGAGGCATATGTGAAGCGCCTGAATTGAGATTAAGTTCTCTTGGGGCGCTATGTAAATGAACTATATATATATATATATATATATATATATATATATATATATATATATATATATATATATATATATATATATATATATATATATATATATATATACTTGTGACTTGTGTACAGCTTCATTTCCAGGGTTGGTTGGTGCCTTGTAAATTAAATAACTCAACTTATATTTCACGTCTCGGAATGAAAATTGAAATGAGAGTTCAGCTCTGCTTCTTTCTTTTACCCTAGTTTTTAATATTTTTTATTTCGGTTTCACACATGGCTGTATACATCATCAAATGTCCTGTAGCTTCATTTTCCGTAATCGTGGACATTAGGAACCGATCCCAGTTTTAACATATTTGTCTTTCAAAAGGTACCGTAAACACATATTCGATTGTCGGACAAACGTTGCAGGTATTTTTTCTTGACATTCCCCCGTAAGTCGACTTAGCGTCCGAAGTGCCAAAGGTATCAGCTGTTCAAGCCTTCACCCGGTGGTCGTACCGGTTGCGTTCGCGGCCGGCGGCGCGGCAGCGAGCATTGAGCGACGGGCATTCGGCGCCGCCGCCGCAGCCGCCGCCGCTGCCTGCCAGCCTGCCTGCCTGCCTGCGAAGCCGTCGGTGCGAAGCTCGCGGCCCTCTGTTTTTCCAAGCTGGAGCCTCGTTGTGGCGTCTCTCCGACGTCCAGCGAGCCGGAGTCTGCGACGTGGCGCGCGGCGGCGGCTCCCTGAGCGCCAGTGGACGCGCGCGCGGTAGCGCGAAGCGGAAGTAGCGTGAAGCGGAAGTAGCGAAGTAGCGCGAAGCGGCGGCTACCGCTCGCGCGAGCGCGCGGTAGCCGCCGCTTCGCGCCGGCGGCGGCCTCCTCGCAGGCGATTAGCCGGCCGCAGCGCTGGTCTGCCGAGTTTGCCTTCGAGGTCCGGCGCGCGGTGGTAATCGGCGCATGGAAGGCTGGCGACACTTTCGGAGGTCTGGCGCTCGGCCTCGTGTGCCCGTCTGAAGACCGCTCCGCTGGTGCAGAGGAGGCAGGCTCGACGAGCGAGTCGGTCGACGAGACGTTGCGGCGCGCGCATTGTGACTGCTGACTCGACTGCCTTGGACTGGAAGCCTTTTGCACAGCCGCGCTGCTTTGAGTATCTCGGGGAGGACGAAGTACGTAAATTTCGGTGCCTCAGAAATTGCGTGCTTTCACTCGCTGGGTAATTACAGCGACTAATACTAAAAACCTCGCAAAGTGGGAGTATTCGTAAGTGTGTTTGCCGCGAAAACGTATAGCTGTTAAGAGGAAAATGTTGAGACATTAAGATGCCGAGAGCTCGACGATAGCCGTAACCGGAAATATTGACTCCGGGCAGAGGGGAAAGATGCAAGACGGCGGCCCTTCGTAAGTTTGATTATCCGGCATGGCGCGGTTAAATGTGCACACTTTTTTTTAGGGTCAGTACCGTTGTCGGCGGACTACTATTGCAATGCAGCAATCTTCCTATTACATTGTCTAGCACTGATGGAAAGCTTTTCTGAAAGCTTTCTGAACTTATCGGTCCCGGCCCTTATTTACCGCCCAACGACGTCGGGCTTACGCTTATCATGTCACACAGCTCCGTAAACTAGATTTTCATAAATCGATTCAGCAGCCGAGCGGAGCTCGCCGTTTAGCAACGCCAGCATCAGGTGCATCTTATCGCCAAACTACGCCAGCATCCGGTGCGTCTTATCGTCAAACTGCGCTAGCAAAGAAAATGAAAAGAAATTTTGCAATCGATACGCCGACTCCAACGTCGACGCCCTAATCCCGATGTCGTCACAATACTTTACTGCATAATAGCTCATGTCGTCGTCGCATACGGCCGCGTAGCGTCTCCCGTTTCGCAGCTCTACCCTCGGCTGCGATCGATCGCTGGTGCGGCCAGCAGCAGCGGCGGCGGGTCTCTTTTCTTCGGCGACCGTCAAATGAATTCGGGGCTGGCCGCGCTCGCCCTCGTACTTTTGATTGCCTTCATCGTTGGAGCAGTCTTTCTTTGCGTGTGGTGCTCGCTGCGAGTGAGCGAGAGGTAGGTGCAGCTGCCGCCGCCGCCGCCGCAGCCCCCCGCCAGAGGTGTGCTGTTCGCAGCACCCACAGCTGTCGCTCGGCGGAGGCGGCGGCGACGACGCTAGTGAGGTCTTCTTTAGCCACTTGCGCGAGCTGCGGCGGCGCTCGCAGCGGCCGTCGCCTGTCGCTCTGACTCTCCGCTGCATTCAGGTCGCTCGAATACGGACGCGCTGCAGATGGCTGCGAAGAACCGGATAACGACGAAGAATGGATACCGATCGCAGTAGTCGTCCCAGCTTCAGTTAAGAGAGACGACATGTAGCGACGACGCCGAGCGAACTCGCGGAGTTCTGCTCGTTGCGCAGTTCCTTTTTGCTACCGCCTACCGTCGCCGGCTGAGAAAGCTGAGACCAGTCCAGCCTTAAGTCATAAGCTGCTGGCATCATTGTACAGAAGATTGCGATCGCGTCGTCAGGCGTTGCTAAGTCGGCTCGACGATATGAGCTTGCGGTGCTACATTCGTTGAATACCAGCTGTCTATTGAGCAGACTCAGGGGCTCCACTCTTTAAGGCTCTTAGTTGTATAGGGCTTTTTGGCCTGCCTCTCGGCAGGAGTAGTAACCTTTGGACAGGCGTCATGACATCATTCAAATGCATTGCATTTTGAGACCAAGTTAATTTATTTTGTCCCGCTGGTAATCCCTTGATGTGGCAATCAGGCAGCAAGTTTGTATTTGGCCCCTAGACCAGACATATACGTAGTATGGCTATCGCGTCATGTACCAGTGTGTCCGTTTTGAGATTGTCAAGTTATAAATATTCTATGGCTAATGCTATATGCATTTTTAATCCTTTAATTTGGCGCTGTATGAGAGACGTTTGACCCATGTAAGCATATAATGCAGTTCTTTCTGCATGATTTGAAAGTGAATCCTGAAATTTTTGTCTAGAATTCATCCGAGTTTTTCATCGGCTAATCGCTTCCAGTAGTGGTCTCGTCCCTACCGTTAGTCTTTGCGGCTGATCATGGAAAGCTACCAAAAAATAACCCTCGGCTAGTTTTGATCGGATTCGGTCAATATTCTCTTTGGATATGCAGCAAGTCTACCTACCGTGATAAGGACTACTACATCAGCATCTAGACATTCAGCTGCCTTCTCGTTACCTTTTAGGTCACAGTATCTTGCAGTGCATGGGTGCCATATCTTGTAGCTCTCATCTGAAGTTTCTCTCGGCCTACATATTTAAACCTCCTCTTTGAGTGTGCTGTTGTCAATTCATTTACGAGTGCTTTCCCTTTGTGCTGAGGCGCTTTGACCGGCAATGCTGTCAAAAGATCAACATGAGCTAATGAATGTTGAAAGTAGCTCACCTTCATCTAAGTGACGTTCAACTGGCTGACAAACAGCTGCATGTTATTAGTGCCCCAACTGACTGCTCGCAATAGCAACTATTCTGCAAGACTTTGCCTTTTAAAGTCGAAGCTGTTTTTTCCTTTGGTTCAAATTTTAAAAATCCGTCACAGACACTAACACAACGACGGTAACTGAGACAAGTACTGCCTCGTTCATGCACTGCCTGCATAGCGCCACTACTTAGAACTTGTTCACGTTCTAGCCAATCAAAGGCAGGCTATCTAAAATCTGACCCGCTGCCATGAGAAGTCGATGACTACTGCAAGGAAACGCTGATTGTACCCTTTCACTGCGTTTCCCATCGATTAATTGACCTCCGGACGCTAAACCTCGGCCTGTTTTTAATCTTTTCTATCTCCAAGAGTGCAATCCCTTCGGTTCGAGACCATGTGGTCGTGGGCGGCAGAGAGCTGAGGTGCCTTCAACATGGATCGTGTCACTTAATAAGGGCAATAGAGATATGAATTACCCGTGACTGTCATAATATAAGCCGTACAACAGATATGACTACTGCCTGCAATCTCTCTTCTCTACAGAGGTGACGAATGTTACGCTGAGAACACGTAAAGCAAGAAAACGTTTCCGTTGAGTAAACAGCGGGCTCGGCCAAGTGAGGCGCGCGAGAGTTGATGGGGGTGAATTGCATTTCATGACCTCGCACAAAGCAAAAGCAATAGTGGCCTTAGCTGAGCGACAACAGCGATGGCCCAGAACTCAAATAGGCACAAGCACTAGGCTTGGTCAACGGCTTGCTTTTGCGGTGGATCTGAGGTATCAAGAGTAAATTCTGTTCGGCAATGCGAACATATATATATATATATATATATATATATATATATATATATATATATATATATATATATATATATATATATATATATATATATATATATATCAAGGCGAAGGTTATATCTTACCCTTCGGCTTTCGAAATAGATATAAAACCTTGCTGTGACTATTCTGTGAGTAACCAAGTACCTCTCGAATTTAACTTGCAGTAAAGTACATCAGCATTCTTAAGGTGGTTGCATAATAATGACTTAAGTAAAGCTGCTTGCTTTACAGTACGTAGCTGCTCTGAAAGATGTACTCTTTCCACCAAAAACAAGACTACTACTCCAATTTTAAGATTAGATAGACTGACTGACTTGCAGAGCTAACGATCTTAGCACAGCGAGTCTAGTCTTAATGGAAGTCCACTTCGAACAGAGAATTGGCGGTGTCATTCCGCTTCTTCCCCATGCCAATTTTGATGACAAACGCAAGGCACGTTCATTAAGCACTGGTTTGGTCCAGCGGTTAAGGTGCTCGCCCCGGGGACCAAGGTCAGGGTCTGGCTGAGGTCGTGGGCTCGAGCCCCGAGGTATATGTGAAGCGCTTGAATAGAAATTAAGCTCTCCTGGGGTGCTATATAAATGAATAACAACTTAAAAAGCGCAGTAAAATTCGACTCGTAAAGCATTAGCTTTTTTCTTCTTCGACACTCTGGCGTTTCTAGGTTCTAGAGCGATGTATTAAACGAGCGAACTAAGACCACAATTGTTCGAGTCGTCGCAGAATTCGAGTCATGCACCAGAGCGAAGCGCAGACTCTGGAATGCTTCGGATGCTAGCTTCGAATTCGAACCCGCGGTCTGGATCGCGAAGTGTGAGCAGCGTACTTCTTCCGGTCTATGACGGTGGGACTTGAGGAGCACGTGTAGGACAATAATGTCCGTCTCGCAGCGCTGCTTTTTATGGGCGATTGCTGCCGCTGCATATCTTTCGCCCTATTTTCTATTGGCTCATCATTCGCTCGTCGTTACACGGTACTTCAAAATAGCCCCTGACCAAAGACTATTGCTGCCATTCTCGGCTATCCATGCGACTCGTGTCTGCCTGCCTCAACATTCGTTCCAGCGAGTGAGTTCAAATATTCAAGCCGCGGCTTTTTCTCAGTGAGTACCCACTCCGAGCCTGGTGAAGGGACGGCATTACGTGCCCAATCGCTCTTTTGAAAAGCGTCTGCAGGTTGTCCTCCTCGTCCTCCTCCTCCTCCTCATTCACAGCCGCTGCTTCTTGCACGCGAGGCTCGCGAGTGACTAAGCCTCGAGCCTCGAGCGACAGCGGAGACCGTCGCCGCTCCCGCCGCGCTGTAACGCGAGGTAACGCGTACTGCTCGCGACGCGCTGCTGCTGCTGCTGCACGTCCGGGATCTCACCTTAGAGCACTAGGTCGCGCTGCCTTCGCGTCTGATTTTTGAGACGAGTTGCCAAGTTTCTTGCTCACGGATAGCGATAAGCATGCATGCAGCCTCGTGCGCCGGCGCTGCAGCGTTCGCGGGCGAGCGCCAGGGACCACGCCCCCGGCTCTCGCCTGCAGCGTGAGATCTTCGGCGTAGCGATTGTGCGACTAGCATTGACGCGTGCACAGCCGGCCGATTCGGCTAATGCGAAGCCACTGCCCCCCCCCCCCCGCCCCGCCGCCATCCCGCAGGCACCAGTGGGCCTAGAGCTGTCAGATCTCCGAATAAGAGCGTCGCCCGCGGGCGCTCGGCGCGCCTCTGGCGCGAGCGACCTCCAGTAGCGACCGCGAACCGAGGAGAGCGGCGGCGGCGGCGCGAAGCGGCGGCGGCGGCGGCAGCGGCTTCGGCGACGTCTGCCGCTGGCGGCGTATTTCCACGAGGCACTGCGTGGTGCCGTCGAGCACGCGGCCTCTGCCGAGCTTCTTCGTCCTCGGCGAGTGCAGCAGCAGCCGATCGGCCGGCCGCCGGGCGAACGGCACGCGGAACTCGCTGATGACGTGGCTTACCTTGCGCTCCAGAAGGTCGGCCACGTAGTCGTCGTACGTTCCCTGCCCGCGGCGGCCCGCCTCGCCGCCGGAGAAGCCGCGATGGAGCGCCGCGCCCGCCGCCGCCGCCGCTGCCGCAGCAGCAGCCGCGGCAGCGGCATCCTCGGGACGCGGCCGCGGCGGCGTCTGCTCGGCGAGTCGCGGACTGCGCGCCCACCTGGCGCGGAGGAGGAGGGAGTAGTGCGCGGGGTCTCCCGCACGCTTTATGGCCACCAGCGAGTGCGTCGGCTCGCGCCGCCCTCTGTCCGCCACGAATGAAACGGAGCGCCGGCTGGCGACGACGAAGGCCGCCGCCGCAGCCGGCGCCGACGTCGTCAGCTGTTCGGGCGGCTGCGACACGGCGATGGTTGGCAGCGTCATCCCGCGATCGAAGTGTCGCCAGGGCGGCCTCGCTTCCGCGACGCCCGTCGATCGCCTGTCCGCGCGGCGCTGTCGCCTCGGGAAGAGATTCAGCGCCGCCGCCGTCGTCCACGCGGCAGCCGGCGCGACCTCGCTCCTAACCGCCGCCGCCGTCGTCTGTCCTCCGTCGGGGCCGTCGCCGACCATGGTGCGGCGGCGGCGGCGGCGGAATCTCCCGTGGGCGGTCGGCACTCGACCGCGCTCCTCGCCCTCTCCCTTTCCGCTAGCGCGCTTCTCCTTCTGCAAGCGCTCGCTCGCGCGCACGAGCGAGCGAGCGTCGATGCGTCGGCCGCCGCCTGCGAGCGAAAACGCGCGCCGGCGGCGAGTCAGCCAGCCGCGCTCGCCTCTGTTTGCTCGACAGCGCGCATCGATTAATGGACCTCTGTTTCTAATGAGCGTGCCGTTGCATATTTTGGCCGCGCCGTTTAAATGCGACCCTAGCGGATAAATATAGATCGCTATGAGAGGGAGAGAGGAGAGAGAGAGAGAGAGCGAGAGAGAGAGAGAGTAGGGGAGAGAGAGGGAGAGAGATAGAGAGAGAGAGAGGGAGAGAGAGAGAGTAGGGGAGAGAGAGGGAGAGAGCAGACGAGTCCTGGGAATTGTTTGCCTCCTCAAATGGAACGGCGTGAGCCGAGCAGCATCCGGCAGCCGCGATGGCTCTAACGTAATTCGGAACTCGCAAGACTCGCCCCTTCCACGACGCGCCGGCCGACGGCGATCCACGGAGTGCTCTGTTGTGTGGCCGCGCGGGCGCGCTGCCACACGCAGGCCGTCGAGGCCCCGCCGTCGGAGCGTCAGCAGCCAGTCCGGCGACCCGACGGCGGCTCGGCGCGAGCGACCGAGTGAGAAGCGCGGCGGTTGTGCCGCATTGTGGTCGCTGAATGCGCAGCGAACGAGCGGCGAGGCTCGCGGGCCCGTCATGAGCGCCGGTGCGGATTAAATTGCACTAAGCCGATCGCGCCCGAGAGGAGGGAGCCGCCCATCGATTAGCGCGGCGGCGCGTGGGTAGCAGCGGTCGGACGCCGCTTCGTAACCTCGGCCTGACGCGTCGCCGACGACTGGGAGCGAAGGCTGCGACGTCGAGAGACGACTCCGGGGGCAGCCAGCTATAGGACTAGCTCCGCAGAGGAGCCGTGTAATATAAGCTGCTCCGTTGCGCCGACCGGCGCAGCATGGCAGTCCGACGATCGAGCGCGTGTGCCAACTCTTCGAGCGCGTGAGCGCGCGCTCTGTCTGATGCTCGCGAGAACAATAATAACAATAATAATAAGTAATAATAACAATAATAATGCACTTGTTAAAGCGCCCTCAGAGAACTCAATCTCTTTCTAGGCGCTTTACATTTGCTGCAAAGGGAAGCGCAACTGAATGGTGAGTAATATCGTGCTTGATAAACATGAATAACATGGTTAGGGGCGACATGCACAGGGTCAGCATCGCAGACAAAGTTGCTGGGCAGCTGTCGACTGCTGCTGAATGGCCGAGTTGAGCTCAGCAAACGACAAGCAACTATAAAGTGAAGGTCGCATCCTGCTGAGGTTGAACCGCGGTCCAAGCAAGTCTCGCTTTCGCATACAAGCCCGCAACCACGTTGGCACACGCACACGCCCGCACGCACGTACACACGCAGGCACACACACACACACACACATACACTCAAGGCTAACTCTCTAGCTTGCTTTCTGAGTTGGCCTCCAAGGGATTCCGACTCCGGCGTGCGTCAGAACGCCGCTGCTCTGCAGTTGACTACCTCGCGACACGCCAGAGGGCACCGCAGGGTGCCTCAGCAAAGCTGAAGAGCCGCTGGGCTACACACGCCGAAAGACTTGCAGAGATTCCATTAAGGTCTTTAGCGCATCGGTCTTTCGAAGATCGCCGCTACTCGCAATCGTCCATCGCCAGTACGCAGTCCCTTCCCGCGCATGCGCACTGCCCCCCCCCCCCCCGCCGCCGCCAAGGCAACTGGCGCAGTCTTGCAGGTGCGGCGCGTTCGACGATGAGGCTGCAGCGACGAGGCTGGCTCCCGACGCAGACCCTCGGGCGGCCGATCGGAGCGCTTGCGAGTGGTAGCGCGAGCAGCGACGCGCGACCACTCGGCTCGGTCTCGGGTTTTGCAGCAGGACAAAGTCGAGTTGTGACTTCGCTGCGCACGCGCGCCAGTCGATGCTGTGGCTTTCGCAGCAGCGGGCCGCCGCCGCCGCCGCCGCCGAAGCGCGCGGCGGCGGCGGCGGCCCGCGCGTGCAGCTCCAGTGCAGCGAAGCGGCGCAGAGCAAGGCCTGAGAGCCCGAGAGAGCGCTCGCTCGGGCGCAAACGAGTTGGAAGCGAAGAGAGATAAATTTAAAGTGCTTAAAAAGAAATTGAGCTCTTCGAGGGCGCTATATCAAATGTATTATTATCATTAAGAGGAAATGGCAGCCCGCTGAGTAACATAAGTCGACGGCTGTTCGCGAAAATGAAGCGAGCGTCGGGTCATATGTTAAAACTGCTGGGTGGTTAGCAATGACAAAAGGTGTCGCGGAGCCACCAGCAGGTTCGCTGGTCATGACGCCATGACAAATAAATGCACGTAACTGCAAATAAGCGCGAATTCTTAAAATGCCTAGTAAGAGACAACGCTCTCTGAGGGTGCTATCCAAATGTATTATTATTTCCTACGGTACCGGTTTTTTCTATTCCGGAATTAACATAACCTCGTCGTGAAAAGGTCATACAGATTGGACCCACTTCTGAGGCTGATTTCCTGTCAGATTATCCGAGGATCAGTGGCGTTCCAAGGATATTGTGCGCCCCGAGAAAAACTACACAGATGGCGCCCCATCACCTAGTATTAATAGCATATTTGGGCTTCCTCCCCCTCGATACAGAGCCCCTAATCCAGCGCCCGAGGGACTTGTGCCCTCCTCTGCGGTGCACCACCGCTGATGATATATCCTTTACCATTAACCAATCGATCACGCTTCATTTATGGCATATTTAAAGTGCTTAGAAACAGACTAAGTTCTCTGAGGGCGCTATACAATTATTATTATTATTATTTATATTATTATTTCAAATCCTCGCGACTGGCCCGTATATGCCCGACTGCTACCAGGTCATTCCCAAATCGCCATTTGCACTGTGGCTTTTACACATTCGCAGATTTGAGTTTATCTGTCGCGGAGCCCGTGAAGCAATGGCGGCGAGCACTTCGCGGAGCCTCTGCGAGCGGTAGAAGAAACGGCAAAGTCAAGTCAGGAGGGGAAAGCTCGAAGCGGCGACCAACGTTCGAGCCGGGGTCCGCCGCGCAGTCGGCACAGTGGAACCAAGTATCGCTCAGGTGCGAAACAACAGGTGCGCAACAGGTGAGGCAGCAGGTGAAACAAAAGGTGAAGCGACAGGTGTGCTTCGACGTCTAGTCGAGGGCGAGTGAGCGGATCGGAAACACGGGCCCCGGGCGCCACGCACGGACCGACTAGGAAGGGCGCTCTGTGACGTCAGCCACAGTCTAGCGATCCACCGGACTGATGTGGCAGCGAAGCTGGAGCCTAGAGGAACCTGCTCTAACAGTTGTACGACCAGCAACCGCAGGATTTGGATTGTTCATTTCGATACTGACCCAGAAATGACCCTTACTTACCTTATGGCCGCGATCTTATGGCTGCGAAACGGCTAAAAAAAATCCCAGCTGCTTAAACAGCCTCTTTTGTATAGCGACAGAAGAGCCGTGACGGCTTTCACCAACGCTTGCAGTGGCGATAAAGGATCGCCCACCACAGGAATCGAACCCACGACCTCGGGACCGAGGTCATGAAAGCAACCGCCTTACCTAGTGTGCCATCACGGCTACTCTTTCGTTAAAAAGTTCGCCAATACAGTCAGCCCCCACTTACGAAATAGACAGAGACCGGAAAAACCTGTCGTCAGACAAATTTTCGTAAGTCAAGAATGGTGTACGATACGTTCTACTACGATCAGTTCTGACGCTATCGGACATCGTTTCCTCCCTACTGTTTGCGGAGTTGTCAAATCTACTGACCGCGCGCGGATTTTTGAAATTTTTCTCGGAAGAATTTTGACTCTTTAATTTTTTTCGCCACCGCTGCCGAGTCGCGCAACTTCGATTTTCCGTAAGTCTAACCGTCGTAAATCATGGGCTGACGGCATGTAATAAGGATACCTTCGTGTCTATACATGCAACCTGCTGTAAGCTGTAACGACACCGCGCTCGGGCGCCATTTTAATCGCTTGCAGTAACGCATTTGACCCGTAGAGCCTTCCGATAAAGGTAATGGCAGATAAGCAACTCGGCTCGTATGCCGCGCACCAGCATCCAGCAGCTCCGGAGGCCCGGACCGGGGCTGCCTTCAAAGGTAGTAGTCCATGCATGTCTTGTAAGTGCAGCACTTCTTTCCGTGGAAATATCCGATCACTTCCAACATAGAAGATAAGGCTTGCCGCTTATATTTAGTGGCTCGGTTGCTGCCAAGGACCTAACGGCCTGTTGCGTTCATCCGGTTGACGCTTTAGAAGTCGTGCGACTAGCGAGGAAATTCACGATCAGAACCCGGAAAAGGACAAAAGCTGCCACGGGCAAGCTTCGGCGAACGCAGTGGCGGAGCAGCGGATGGGGCGGCGGCGGCGGCGGCGGCGGCGGAGTTTTCTCCTCTCTCCCCTTATAGTGGGGCAGCCACTCCTACGACCGCCGCCAACTACGAAATCGCGTCCTACTTCCACTTTATGAGCAACCGCCGAGTTCGCGTCGAATGAAAACTCGTATTGTGCGCTATAATTTTTCTTTTCTTGTGACTTTTACTCCCTACTGAGACAAACGTGCGCGTCTTGCCCCTCCGGATGAAGATCATCCTCCTCGTCCTTTACCTCCTCCTCCTACTCGTCCTTCACCTCCTCCTCCTACTCGCCCTTCACCTCCTCCTCCTCCTCCTCCTCCTCCTCCTTCTCCTCCTTCACCTCCTCCTCCTCCTCCTCCTCCTCCTCCTTCACCACCACCTCCTCCTCCTCCTCCTCCTCCTCCTCCTACTCCTCCTACTGCTCCTCCTACTCCTCCTCCTACTCCTCTGGGCGGACGGATAAACAATCTTCCAGCCGACGCTCGTTGACCGCGTCAACGTATTGTTTATTCACTATCAGGCTCGCCTTGTTTGCAGAATGGCTTGAGGAGCATTCCGAAAGCGGCCAGCTGCTGCCCACTCGGGCCACAAAGCAAGCTGCGCAAACAGGCTGCAGCAGAGAGCTCGCTGCCTCGAGCGCTGGGCACAATGCTTTGTCAACACCAGCCGGCTCGCGGGGATGCTTACAGACCTAGGAATAGCGGTCGAACCGTGCGAATTCCCGACTCGGCGCGTCTCTGCGCAGTCATTCTCTGCGCACTGCGGGCTCGAGCGCGGCGAGTGGCGTCGGTGGCCGCGGCATCGTATCGCTTGTTCTGCGCTCGTTCTGACTGTTTGTGCGAGAATGCATTCAACTCGAATCGCGTCGTGCGCACACAGGTTGTGGGCGGCACTTCGGAGCCGCTTCTGTTAGCGCGGGTACAAAGCGAATCCACGCGGCACCCCTCATAGCGAAAACTCTCGCAGCTAGGTTTTAGCACCTCTCGATACCAGATTAGGATCGGCAATGCGCGCCTGCGCGTATTGCTGCTAAGGGGCAGTCGGAGCAAAAAATGGCACCCTTCCAAGATCGCTTCCGGCTACTTGAACGGGAATTTGCCGTTTCCATGGGTCGCGACTTAAGCGCAGCTATTGGCAAGGCTGGCGAGCGATCGCTGATTCGAATGCTTCAGCCAATAGCCCATAAGTACCTAGTACGCACGAGAGCACAGCATCTAGGGAACCGCTGTCAATTAGCCCAGGGGAATAAGGTGCTCGCTCTTCAGGACCCAGCTCGCGGGTGCGGTACTCGCCGACAGCAAGCAAGCGGCGGTACGGAAACACCGAACGTCCAAGAACAGCCGTGTCTTTGGGCTCGCAGAGCGACGGCTCACGTGACCGTGCTCTCGTGCGCCCGCGTTCCCACTGCCCCTTCTCTGCAGGCCGTGATTCACCCTCAATCAAAACATAAACCTATAAAACCATAACCCTCAATAAAACATAAATTCATTAAACCATAAATCTGCGGCAGCGTATTGTCTCTTCCTCATCTATACCAATGAGGCTGCTTAATAAGCTGTTACACTTTTTTTTTTAGAAAACGCGCACACCTGCAACAGCTGCTTACTTTTCGAGCGCAGAATAACATAAGCCACGTGCGAAATTGTAACGCCGAAGGCTCGGCGGGGTAAGCTTGACCTGCCGCTTACCTAGCGGCGTAGCCTATCGCCTAATGCCGTTCGGTGCGCGCCTACGCGCAATAAGCTGGCCGCCACGAAACGAGCGTTTCTGGCGCTGACCTGCTTACCGTTACTAAAGGGGGTCGTGAGTCCGCGGCGTGAATTGGAAAACCGGAGTCTAAACCCTACCCGGTGAACTAGAACTCGGTTTCCACCAGTGCGACCGGAATACTCCACACACGCCAACTCAAGCACTCCTGCGGAGGAAATAATTCTCCACACTGAAGCGCGACCCGGAGCCTAAACCCTACCCGGTGAACTAGAGCTCCACACACGCCAACTACGCCTAGCTCGCGCCGGCAAATCCCTATGCCGAGAGCACGTGCTAGCGCGCACACACACGACACAAAAGAAACACAAAACACGAAAGAACACACAAAAAATGCCAGCTCGGGCGCGATACGACCGTGTTCGGTGGGGTTCCACCGAATCCTCCTAGAGCTGTCTCGTCTTGTTCCGTCCATCGTCGGCGGACAGCCCGCCCTCCTCCCTCGCTTTTAGAGAAACGAGTGCCCGACGGCGTCGAGGCGCAGAGCCGGACCAGAGACAAAAGACACGAGGCAAAAGACACGAGGCAAAAGACACGAGGCAAAAGACACGAGGCAAAAGACCCAGAGCGAGCGTCGCTCGACTCTTAAATACTTGGCTGAGACAATGGGGCAAGAGCTTAGTGGTATTGGGCCCGGACACCTTGGCCCATTACGGAAAGGAATGACTACCGTTCCCAGGCCACTGGCAGGGCACCTCCGTCCAGCTTGAATGGCGAATGGGTTCCAGACGCTTCTTTCTTGGGAAGAGGGAAGGCGGGGGTTGACAGGCCAGCCAACATCTATCAGCAGCTTCCGCGAGTATCGGACCAATTCTAAAGGCCGAATCGCCGCTGCTCGTCTCCGAGCTTCCTGGCCTGCTCCTAAGCGCTTCCTCTCTAAATTCAGCCAAAGCCAGCAGGGCGCTACAAAATTATTGTGCACTAGTTTAACCCCCTCCCCGTCTGGCATTCTATCCCCCTGCACCGGATTAGAGATTGTGCAGATATATCATAATGTACGCTGTCGTAACTAAGCAGTGGCGATATGTGCCTTGGGTAAGACGAACCCATGCTTGGCCGTGGCTGAGCAGAAAGGACCAGCCACTGCCAGCCTTCGCTAGGTACAGCGTACCCAGCAGAGCAGCTGGCAGCTATCGATCGTGTCAAGCCAGCTGCTCACCGGAAGTTGGGCTTTCGTAATAAGCGCCCCGCCATCCGGTAAGGCTGGTAGCGCGGCCAGCTTGCACAGACCACGAGCCGTAGCTGGCAATAATAATATAATGCAATTAGTTGTATAGTGCCGTAAGAGAATGGAATCTTTATCCTGGCGCTTCACGTGCACCACAGGGCTCGAGCCGACGACCTCGGTCATCGAAGGCTTATCATCTGGGCTTAACTAGGACAAGATTCATGTATGCCACCGCCCTCGCTGCGACAACCCAAAGGCAAAGCTGTAGAAGTGGCCGCATCCAATTGTCGTCTTGTCACATTTATCAGCTCCGTCTAAGCGAACGTCTGGATTGGTTACTTTCGATTACTCTCGCGCGTTCGCTCTCGGCCGCCAGCTAGCGAACTCGCGGCGGCTCTCTCTCTCTCTCGGCGTTGCTAATTGATTTCATCCTCGAACACGACTTCTGCTCCAGGGCAATATGTCTTATTTAATACCTGTTCTCGCCTCAAAATCATTTTAAATGGCCATCATAGTTCACGAGCTTTTTGACCGGAACAGTGGTAAATTCACAGTCTAACGGCTGATTCTCTCTCTCGCTCTCTCTCGTTATCATGCGCAGCGCTTAAAACCACTCATCGCCTCGTCACGTCATGCCTTACCTTCCTCTTCGGTTTGGTGAGCGGCCTGCTGATCGGCAGAGATTACAACGACGTTGGCTTCAATCAACGGTATAGCTTAAATAACCATTTCAAATGAGAAAACGGACGGATTTACCTCTTGTGATTTAAATTTAGTCAGTAAATTGAATCATAATTAACACGCATTTATGCTGAAGTTCTTTAAAAATGCCATACCTATTTAAAAGTGAGTATTTTTCGAGATTTATTTTTGCACTGTCAGTCGCTCTCACGAATCAACCCCAAATAATAAAAATAATACTAGCTGATTCAGGAGCCTCTTTTGGATAGTGACAGAAGGCCTATAGGGCTATCACCAACGCTTGCAGCGGCAATAAAAGATCGCCCACCGTAGGATTTGAACCCACGATCTCGGGACTGAGGTCGTGGGTTCAAATCCCCGAGGTCGTGGAACCGAGATCGTGAAAAGTAATTGTCTTACCAAGTGTGCCATCATGGCTCTCAAATTACGCCCATATGGTAGACATAAGATTGGAGCCGATTGAGAGAGTTAGGCTTTCCAGTTTCTAGGTAATTCTTAGTTTGCTCATAATTAGCAAGTTTTGTAGTCATTCAATTGCAGAGACTTTACTGCCATCCAAGTGTGAATCTCAGCAATATGTTTTGTGAGGGAGCTCAGAGAGTTCGAAATGTTGGATGGAAGAGACGGATCAAAGCACAAGTACAGCTACCTTTCGTCTGCATAAAAATGAAAGCCGAGATTGTGTTTGGCGATGAAATCGCCAAGAGGGAACGTATAAACTGTGAAAAAGAGTGTTCCTCAAACGGATCCCTGAGGCACTCTATATCTAAATGCCTCATATGATAATTGTTTTCCCATTGACATGCACTCCCTGAATTATCCCTCTGACATTTGATCTAAGAAATTACCACACAGTGCCCGTGATGTTTAAACGAGACGGTAGGCGCTCAAGAAGGATTTGATAGTCAACGCTATCAAAAGCCGCCAAGAGATCCAGCAGAAATCCAGCAGAGAGACTCTACTTAAGTCAGCATTCTTGAAAATTTCACGATACTCTCGCAGCAGTGTTGACTTCGTGTAGGATTTTTCTCGAAAAATCCGAAAGGAGCTCATTTGCTAGGTTTGGCGTTTGGCTATAAAGTTTAATTGGTCTACCACAATTCGTTTAAATGTTTCCGTGTGCAGCGGCAGGAGGGAGACAGGACGGAAGCTGCTGAAATTCTTCTTTTTTAATGTCGGCTTCTTAATATGTGGCCTCTCTGAAAGATGCCGGGAAATAATCTGAGACACAGCACAGATTGACAATGCTAGTTATGCCGGGCAGCGGTAAATCTAGGCATCTCAAAATGAGAGTGATAGGCGTGAGGTCTAGAGGGCTAGTTGTCTTTTTAGACGGACAGATGAACATAGAGATCAGAGGAGCAGGGACAGGCTAGAAGGTGGACATAGAGAAAGAGTAAGGGACGCTGAGTGAAGACTCTGGGGATGATGTGACATCGAGGATGAACTCTCGTGATTCTGTCAATCGTGCTGACAAAGAAGTTTGAACAGATCGCTAGGGATCCTTGCTGAAGTTTTTGGTGGTTGATTGCCGACATGAGCATGTTTTAATTGTGTATCGGTGTTGCACAATGTGTTTTTAGAATCTTGACTAGGAATAGGCTTCGATGGATTGGTACAACCCACAATAAATAAATAAAATAAATAAAGACTAGCTGATTTAACAGCCTCTTTTGTATAGCGACAGAAAAGTTTTTATGGCTATCACCACTGCTTGCAGCAGCGATAAAGGATCGTCAACCGCAAGAAACGTACCCACGACCTCGGGATCGAGATCATGAAAAGCAACTGCCTTACCTAGAATGCCATCACTACTCATAATCTTCGTATGCTAGTCGATGGGCAGTGGCTCCTGATTTTGTACATGGTCTTTCCAGCTGTCGCTTAGCATTCAGCGTTTTAAGGAAACAACTATCTTAGCTAGGGCGTACGTTGAATTCAGAGTACAAACTCGTCCAGAACATCGGCTAGCGCCGTGTTGTTGCATTCTACGAAGAAAGGTAGACCAGATAGAAGATTCAGCCCAAGTGGTGACAGAAATATTTTTACGAACAGCTTCAATATCAAAGTCCTTCAGGTTTTATGACTAGGTGGAAAATTGATAATACCGAATGGGAAAATACTGCGGAGAGATGAGAAATCCGCAAGCGGTCACATGTGCAGAAATTGGTAATTTTATGAGTCCAGAGTTGACGATTGTGGGAGAATATCTGATCGTGTGAGTGTCCCTTGATGTGAGTGGGCGCAGACACACGAGCCACGAGAGGAAATGAATCAGCACGGGAGCGAAACTCGGCGAGTAATAAGTGAGTCGGTTGGATTTTACGGCAAGCATGCCGAATCAGCCTGGTTATAGCAGTTGCTAGAGATCACTAGCAGCTCATCGGATGTAGTCACTACGAACTAGATATGCCGCAACTTATGGCTTAGACCTTATAATAAAGAGATCATCTGAAATAAAGGTCTACTGATAATGAAATGTGTACACTATAAAAGATCTAGACACTTTAGCTAAACTGGAAAGGAAGCACACCGATTACCTAGCTGTAACAAGTACAAATTCATCAGACATACGCGAAGAAATATTTTTATTTTATTTTCTGGCGTCCGACCATGTCTTGGCACTCATAAGCAAGCTTGAGCTTTTTGGTCTTCAAACTGGTGCTAAATGTTGCAGCAGGATAAAGTACGGCAGTCGGGTTATGAAACATTTTCTCCCACAGCTTTGAAAATGCTCTTTTGTGTTGTCTTTTGTCTTGCTGAGAATACCGAGTGCACATTGATGTAGCGACCACGTCATGCCGATGTCAAAAAACTAGTGGGATTCTGGATGGCTAACCTGCTTGCTAGACTAAGCCAGATCGTGTGCCATTATCAGGGCTGTAAGGAGCAGGAATTCTATGTCGGATGCCACAAAGCTTTCGAGTTTTTCCCTGAGTTTTTCATCAAGCGATGCCTCACTCAACTACCAAATCTTATCGAAAGGATTGACACCTGAACATGATTTAAGGCTGTTCATCGCTGGGGTCTGGAAGCACTTTTTGATGCAGGCGTTCTTTCATCTTGTCTTCATCAGGGGATCCAGATAAAGGCCCTATTCTTCGGACAATATCAGCTTATTTTCAAGGTTTAGCTTCCTTCACCTCGAAATTATGGCTATGTCCCTGATTATTACAATATCGCCCAGCGAGCCTGACGGTATCTAGGAATATTTATCACCAGACAGCTGCCTGCTCCACCGAACAATTGCCAGATAGCTCTCCCTTCTTATGACAATTAAAAGCATGGACAGGCGGCTTGGCAATTAGCCAACCATGATCAGTCATGACAGCTATATACAATGACATTTATTTACAAGAAGATCGCTCGTAACCTCCTGATAACGAGCAGGCTCGTCAACAAGCTCTGCTTAAGAGCGACAGTAAACAAGTTTATGAAGTCAGGTTCTTCATAAGATGACCTCCTGCAGCAGCCATGCAATCCAGTCAAAGGCATCATATTCCTCTTATATCAGTATCTGTCAGGCTGAGTAGTGAAGCCTTTACAAGTGTATTCAGCAGTTGACAAAAGCGAAGCAATTGCTGCATCATCAATGCCGTGAGGGTTGAGATAAATACATGGCGATTAAAGCATCTACTTGTCTTGGCAGCAACCCCAAGACCAGAGACAGGGGCGTGTACATTGTTTCGGTCGTTGCTGTCAAGACTCGTGTCCTTCACTACAGAGACTTCAGTGCAGCCAACTGTTTCTCGAGGTCACTGTCCGTAAGCCTGCTCCCCGAAGCTTCGTCGCCGAGCTTTCCTGCCATCGGACGAGGAGCACCTCGTACCTAACAGAGGACAGTATATAAATAACAATCAGCTACTGTGCAGAAGCCACATTAGATGGCACAAATTGCACTAGCAAAACATGCTTGACCGGAGCACGGTTTAAGTGCAGCAGGAACTGCCACGAAGTAATTTAGTCAGGGGAGCAGAAAGTAGAGGATGGAAGGAATGGAATGGACAGAGATTCATCCTTTCATTCATTTCTCTGTCTCACTGGCCGCAGCTAGCAATGGCTGCTCTGTCTCTCTCTCTCTCTCTCTCTCTCTCTCTCTCTGTCTCTCTCTGTCTCTCTCTCTCTCTCTCTGTCTCTCTCTGTCTCTCTCTCTCTCTCCCTCTCTCTCTCTCTCTCTCTCTCTCTGCTGCTCTTTATATGCTTTATTTAGATGATCAGACAATCATAAGGCCCCCACTATATAGCTTTCCCTGTGACAACCACACAGTACAGACAGCACTGCAACAGGTCTAACGGGCTGCTAAAGATCACTCGCAACGGTAGGTCATGCCAATCACTCACTGGTCGAGATGGCCAAATATTTCGACCGAACACTGACAAAATGGAAATATAGTCTCGTTTTAACAGAAAAGGTATGCCGAATCAAAGTGATTTGAGCCTAAATACCTCCAAACTTTGGAATAGAGCAGCTGTAACTTATAAGTTACATTAACTAATCAATTGTATTCCACACTATTTATTACAACAGCTATGTAGCCTCTTTTCATAGATAAGCCAAGAGCTGTGGTTTGCAAACAGTGCTGTAAAATGCATGAACCTATGGTGTTGCACTTATGGTAACACCCGATGCTAACACCAAGTAGGTGGCTACAAAATAAAGAAAGCCGAAGCCTCTTTGCAAGTTAAAATGCTTCAGAGCAGGGAGACAGATTTGCAAGCACAGACTAAAAAAAATCAAATATTAGCTTTAACAGCCTTATTTGTATAGCAGCAGAAAAGCCTTAACAGCTGTCACCACCGCTTACAGTTGGCAATAAAGGATCGCCCACTGAAGAATTCGAACCTACGACCTTGGTCGTGAAGAGTGAGGAATACCATTGTTTCTTTTGCTATTTCTACCCTCAACTGCTTCCATAGGCAAGCAATGGTTCTCCCTTTTCTGCATCAACCGAGCTGTATGAAGTTGGTGCAACCGATTGAACCTTGAAAGTCACTCAGGGATCAGATGTACTAAACAAAATTACGAATGTAACACACACTCAGATCTTCCTAGCATTTTTGTAGAGTCTTCACACACACGCACACACACGATACATTAAAAACTTAAAGTAAATTATATATATATATATACTAATTAAATTGAGAAAGTCCGTCATACTGCAAATGACGTACTTCCGTCAAGTGGCAAGATGGTGCACCGTTGTCTTCAGTTACATAACTACAATGACTCAGCGAAGCGAGTCCACAGGCAGTGAGCTGCTCGCATAGATCTATGCGAGCAGTTGTCTATATATATATATATATATATATATATATATATATATATATATATATATACACACACACACACACACACACACACACACACTCGAGTGCAAGAGTATCGGCAAGGCTGCCTAACACACAAAGTTTCGATTCTGGCATAAAATATGGTACTCCAACTTTTTGCAATCATGCACATTATACAAAAAAAAGATTACATGACATGTTCCTCTAGCATAGAAACAGATCAAGGAGCTTGTAAACAGCATAATAAATAGGGTAGCTACTCTAAAACGTTCATTATACTTTAGAGTTAAACTCTTTGATGTTCATAAATCGTATGTTTGGCTTCAGTTGTAATTTATCTCCACCTGTAACTCCATTAACCTCCTCTACAGACTATTAGATGCTCCATTCGCTTGCATAAAGACTGCAAGTGACATAAGTTTTTTCTCTGCTGGGCCTAGACTTAGAATCTTGGATTCCCAATTAGCGACCCTCGGGTCCATAGAGGACCTGAGGGCACGAGGAGGCTAAAACTAGTGCAGCAGTTCAGCCACGTCTGAAGAAGCCGAGCCATGGCATGGCTTGCGGGGTCTGGAGGCTGAACTTAAGTACTTAACATTTCCAAAAAGCTAATCATAGTGGGCAACACCAGGCTTCAGCAGGACTGCAGCCTTTTCACCCCTTGCTACGTCCCTGCATTACAGTTCTGCCTCAGGTAGCCAACCTCAAAAGACAATCCTACCATATTGCAAGAATAAGTCTTCATTCAAGAGGACAGATAACATTTTGTCACCACGGACAGTGCTCACCTGTCCAGAGATCTCAATGCCAATTTCGTCGAGTACTTGGTTGACGATTGAGTCCTGCTCTTCCTCGTCGCCTGATTCGTCTAGTATGTCGTCCAACGTGTCGTTTACTGCAAGTAAAGATTGGCCATATCATGAAATTTCAATCATAAGCCAGAACCAAAAACAGATGCAAAACTAAATTGGTACTAGAAGATTGAGGGACTAAAAAGACTTAAACAAAGAGAGCGAAAGACAGGCGGCGAGAGCATGAAAGAGACTAACTAATAAAGAGACAAAGACCGAGCCAGACCCGAGGAGAGATAGATACAACAGACGACAGATATTAGTAGCCACACCCACAAGGCTTTGCTTTCAATACGTCTGACTTAAAAGCTCAAGAGCTCTGTCTTACTCATTGGTCACAGAAAACATTTCACTTCAGCAACCACGACAAGTCTCTACCATAGAAAATTCCGAACCTTGCTGATTCCACAAAACTAACTTAAGGCAACTAACAAAGGGAATGTGATATTGCAAGGTGCAATAGCAATAACATCCTATGCATAAACCAGCAGAATTGCATTTGTCGTCTTCCGGGATGAGAAAAAGTAATAGTGAATAAGGCAGTTTTGCAACAAAAAAAAACAATGTGGAACTGGAAGTTGAACAGAACTAGACAAAGTACTAGAGCTAAGGTCGCCGGAGTTCAGTGCACAACCACATAAAGTATGGTAGGCATATAAATTGAATGAAGATAAAACCAACTTACTAGCTATAGGAAAACCTGGTGTTACTGTTCAAAATTTGGAAAGCCTAACGCTCAAAATAGGCTCAGCCAGTGTATCTCCTGAAGTTTTGCACACAATCTGGTCGAACTGTCCAAAATGATCTTTCACTAGTTAATTACATCAGCTCCACAGTCAAGTCTCCCTAGTCTCAGTTATGTAATATAGCAAAAATTATGGACCGGTTAGTCAGTGATACCATAACCAAGTAGGTCCATGCATTTGTGACATTCTGTCTCGACTTCTGCAGTACTATTGAAGGTCTTCTCGCCTGTGTAATAGGACGCTTACAGATGGTGAAAGAATTTACAACTAGGCTGAGATATGTAAAATACCTAGAAAGAGATTGAATTCCCTTCGGATGCTATAATAATGTCCTGCTAATTTTATTAATCACTTTTATCATTATCATTATTATGATTAGGCTTGCCTGTTGTGAACAATGCAACTGCCCCACTACATCACTTCTCTCAGACATACACTAGCTCCCCACCAAGCAGCACGTCGATTCAAGGCCACTCACTTTGAGGTCCCTTTATTTTCTTGCTCCGGCCTCTCAATATTAGAAATATTTCTTAGTCAAACTTCCCGTCATACCACCTGCTCTTCTGATGCAAGTCCTTAGGCTGTGCTTCTAGCCAACCTCAAATCTTTTGGAGATGGTGTTTTTAGTTTGTATGCTCCCCTGCCTGCCTGGAACTCCCGACTGACACCTCAGCATCCACTGACTTGAAGACATTAAAAAGAAAGCCTAAGACCCACCTGCTGCTCGCAGCACTTGCTCCATCTGTTTGCATTGTCCTTTGCGTGCCCATTCCCAGTGAAACTGTGCATGCTAACACTAACCAATTGAAACACTTCATTTGGAGACTTTGTTAAGTGCCTAGAAAGAGAATTAGTTTACTTAAGGTGCTATGCAAATTTCTTACTATTATCATGATCGTTATTATTATTATTATTTCCTTCCTATTGATAAAGGTCTTGGCACAGAAGCAATCGCTGCTTAGCAGCAGCTATATATTGAACAGCATCAGGCAATAGCAGATGACACTGCGATAACATTATATTGAGATGGGTAGGCTTACAACTTCCATAGAAGCCCTTCGATGAAAAGATGAAAGATGAAAAGAAAAGCAGCAAACAAATCTTCCCATATAGTGCAACAATCAATCCCTATAAGCTAAATTAATTAGTCTGTTAGTTCATTTGTGCGTCACAGACGTCACATTTATACTGAGTCTGCCGTAATGCATTTACTGAAAAAATGGAGATAATATTCTCATTTGCATAAAAAGCTGCAACATGCATTCTCATAATAAATTAATTAAAACAATGTATCTGTATAGTGCCCTTAGAGAACTTAATCACTATTCAGGGGCTTCACATTTGCCACGGGGCTCGAGCCCACGAGCTCGGCGACCCTTGGTCGGGGCGAGCACCTTAACCACTAGGCCAACTCGGCGGGTCATACTTGAATTGAACATCGAAATGCAAGAACCTAAAACACTTAAACCGGGTTGGAACTTAAAGGGGTTTTATCAAAGGTTGACCATAACATTCCAGCAGCCAATACATTTGTTGGATGAAAACCAACCAATCAAGATCCAGCATCAGCAGAGACTGAAAGGAAAAGGCATGCAGCAACAAAGACTGAGGAAGAAGCAGGAAGAGGCACTACGAATTCTCGAGTCAAATTTGTGTGCGCCTTTTTTCTTGCCATGCCTCAAACATGAGAGCCATGAATTACGCTTGCAGATTGGCCATTATACAAAAAAAGACGTGCAAAATACTAAATTGGTGCAGGGGGATAAAAGCAAAAGTAGTTCTTGGACGCCAGTATCTAGATAACAGACTCCCATTTAGCAGCCTAACTCATAAGCCGGAGTAAAGAAGCCAATAAAGCTTAAGTTAAACCCACAAGCTAGTAAAGTTAAGTAAAGTAAAATTAAAGTTAAAATAAAACAAGTTGGCTAACCAAAGAGCAAAGTCACACAAAGGACAAAACTACATTCTCCTTAGGCAGTCTAGACACCAACACGAATGCATTACGATGAGCCTTGCTTTATATGCTTATCAAATTCCTTTGAAACAGACATAAAACTCTTCGATTAAACACTCTCAACGTGCATGATATGCACATTGATAGATAACAGTGGCAACAAAATGAAGTTTCTTGCCATCCATCTCTTGCAGGCTTGTTGAAGATTCTCCCCATGCATCCCTTATAGGCTACAACCCAGTCTGATTAATGGTCTTAGAATAATCATTTATTGAATCGCTCAACTTTTCAGCGTTATTGTCGACATTGTGAAGACAGTAGAAACCTGTTGGCATTGACAACAAGTTATCGCTTATTCCACTAAATTAAGAGAAATGGAATGCAATAGAGGAAAAGTGGCAATATGCTGGCCAAAGTGGACTACACACATTAAAATAAGCAATGTGAACACACACACACACACACACACACACACACACACACCATAATAATAATAATTATGAATTTGATAAAGCACCCTCAAAAAACTCAATCTCTTTCTAGGCGCTTTACAATTACTGCAAAGGAAGCACGATCGAATGATTAGTGGTAGCATGCTCAATAAACAACAAGAACAACGTGGTTAGGGGTGATATGCCCAGAGTCAGCGTGCAAGTGTGGTTAGTGGCAGAATGCAACAGTGTCAGCACACATAAGCACATGAAGGACGAATCACCGGGACCCACTAATTGCTGTCACAAATATGTATATGTCGTGACGGAAGTCGGGAGTGAGCCCCACGCTTTGGGAGCATATGAACTAAAGGCACGGTCTCCAAAGGATTTGAGGTTTGTACGAGGTACAGTTAAACAGTTAGATTCCAAAAAGCAGGTGGCACGATGCTTAGCCTGATAGGGGAGGAGATCTGATAGGTAGGCTGGAGCCAATGAATAAAGGGACCTGAGCGCGTGTGCACGCGCGCGCACACACACACACAGACATATAGAAGCACGCTCACACAGACACACACACATGGAAGCATGCTCACACAGACACACATGCATAGGCACACTATTCCTATGCTGTAGCATAGGATCAGCCAAAAACTTTACATATGGCAAAACAGATCGCATAGAAAAACAAACCAGTTACATAGCACAAGTAATCAGCCTCACCTTAGCTGTTAGTAACTACACAGCATGCAACAGCAGCAACAAAAGATGCAAGCTGTCTTCAAAAATCTTCGATGACAAGCCAAAAGAGCTGCTCAAAGACTCACTCATATCTTCTGTCATGCCCATTTTGGCACTTTCACGCTCGAATGCCTGCATCGTCTGCATTGTTTTTTGAGGATCCATTACTTTGTTCATCGTAGTCATCACCTAAACATCACCATGCAATGAAGAGAATTGTTTGCAGTGAAATGGATGACACGTCTGTGACTAAGATACGACTTATTCATGCTACCACGTAGAGGCTGCAGCAAACGTTAGATCTCTAAACAGCAGAAGGCAGCCAATTATAACAGCATAGGAAAAATGCCATAGCAACACGTACTTGATGGATTTGCTGGTGATCATTTCATGGCGAATTGGGAACCCACTAAGTTTTGACAGGCCTACACGTGACTGTCAATAAAGATGTTCGAAGCATCAATTATCAGACTCTTTATTTGGAAAACTATAGGCCCAACAAACCACCAACACCTTTGAAACAAACATTCAAATCTTGGACTTAACAGACCTTCACAAAATACAGACCATGAGCAATACTTAGCTAAGGCTGAAGGTCGAGTTGCTACAGCCACTACACGATGGATGAGCACGATCTATGACCACAAGGCTCATGGACTTCTGAGTCCGACCTCAAGGAATCAAAAGTAGCACATATCAGCGACAGCTCGACATTCAATACTGACATTGAAGCAGAGTGAAGGAGATATTCCTCCCACCTTGGTTTTGTTCTAGCTTTGTTGATAAAGATTCTCTTGAACTCGTGAGCTCCACATGCACTTCTAAGTAGTTTCCCGACATTCAGGCAATTGTTTCACACAAATGCTGACACTTGTCCATGCTTTCTTATCTCTGAAAACATCTAGTTCAGTCAGTAGTTGAGCCCAATAAAAAAAGCTAGCTGATTTAACAGCTTCTTATTGTATAGCGACAGAATAGCCTTTGCGGCTATCACCACCGCTAGCGGTGGCGATAAAGGATCGCCCACCGCAGGATTCGAACCCACGACCTCGGGGCCGAGGTCGTGAAAAGCCACCGCCTAACCTAGTGAGCCATTACGGCTCTATATAAAAAAATAATAAAGAGCTGTCCAATGATAGCAAGGATGAAGCTGAATTTGTAGCAAAAATCAATGAAGAATCAGTGCCATTATACATGGAAGTCAAAAATCATGTGTACAACCTTTTACCAGTTGAGTGTCGACTCTGAGCAGTACTCGTAACTTCAAAACAACGAACGAGTCTACCAGCCAGTAGCAGTACACGGCCGTAACGACAGATATAGCATATAATAGTCAAAGGCTGAATAAACGAAGTGGCATGATCAGGTGCTACCGGTAGCATGCACGTTCATGTTAAAGCAAATGTTATAGTACCTTTGTTGTAGATCCCATTGCTTGAGCCATCTTCATATTTGAATGCATAACCTAAACGAAGAAACAGTCGGACTTTAAACACCAGACATCTGGCAAGCAGAACAGGTAGGCTGCGCACCAAAAAACCAACAAGCAAAAACCTACAGCTGCCACAGAAACACAAGCTAAAGGTCTACTGTGACACATATCCTCAGCAAAAGCTAGCCACATCATCATTAACGAGTGGCAACAGTCAGCATTAACAAGTTTTGCGATTCTACGATCGACTGCAATTCAGAATTCACACAACAGAGCCAATGAAACAGATGCACGAAAGCTGATGCCACGAGCCAGTCCTCAGGTGATAAGTGCAAGATGCAAGCCGGCATCAAACGTCAACAACTAGAGCCATACTGAACGGACTCCACAAAATTGCCGATGCTTAATGTGGAAGAGAGAATCTGATAGCTTCAACTGTCACCACGGAAATAACCTCCACAGCTAAGATTAAGATTGCAATTTATGCTGTTTCACCGCTGCCAATTCGATGCTACCTCACCGCTGAGATTTGACATGTTACTTCACAACTGTCAACTCTAACTGCTGCATCACCCTTACCGATTCGATCTGCTGCTTCATATCTGTCTATACTGCTTCACCATTACCGGTCCATAGTTGCTACTTTGTGATAGGAGGTTAGGCAGCCAGCTGTCTCTGCTGACACTGTATCTAGTGCCTATAAGCTGAGATTTGACAGTAATTTCCCTATGCAACAGGTGTGTTGGAGAGGTGAGGAGGATGACAGCAATGGGCATGGTACACGATTGGATTCTGCACATATGTTCCCGGCACGATTGCAAAATAATTGCATGATTAGGTGATCTCCACAGTGCAGACCAGAAAATCCCTAACCAGACTGATAAAGTATTTGCATCACCTATATTAGCAATATAAATGCCCACTAGCCAAAAGTAATCCTGCTTGCATCAGGACTCGCACATAGTTGTTCAGCATAGTTGTTCAGCCGAGGTTAATAAATAATTCCTCGAGTACAATCAATTATGCCCAACCTAATTACCAGTAGCGTGCTAAGCATCCGAGTTAGTGAACACGGATGCTTCGACACGAGTATCGAGTCAAGATAGGGAAGGCATCGGGCACCGAGCAGCAACTGTTGCATAAACTCCTCCAATAGAAAGGGGCCCTTGAACATGACAAAGAAGGTAAAACGAGCATCCAGCCTATAACTTTGTGCTCTCTCCGACTGAAGCTCAGCTCAGGACCACGTTGGTTCAATATTCCAAAACAGCAGTGGTAAAATACAAACGGCATAACAATTGAAGTCAAATGGAAACGTCATGTACATTTTAATGTCTGAATAGTTCATTTCGAGGTCTGCTGGAAGCGCCGAGTGCTTGAAAAGTCTGCCACGGTTGTGGGCTGGCTTTAGTTCAACGACAGCGCTAGCACATTCTTCACTCCTCTCTTTCCTCAAAAGAAGTAACAGAGCTCCACTAGCTAGAACACTGCAGACACTAACGATGCTAGATGATGAGAGACTACATAATTAATTTTCGTTAATTAGAAGTCTACGCAATTGATTTTCTTTCACCCGAAAATCTATTATGACGTCTGCTGTAAGCAGGCCGAAATAAGGCATAATGACGATGTGCAGAGAAGGACATGCTGCGAGTTTTGATACTCGGAAAAGTTTCAAAACGGCAAAGAAAGGTCCAAGTTTCCAAATTCCATTTACTTCAGCTTGGTGGGCCAGGTCTACAGCACTGTACAGGGGGAGATGGGAGGGGCCGACGGCTAGCAATCGGCCAGCTCACCTTGGTTTGATTGCCTATAGACTGGACTTTTGAGGAAACAGCAAAGGACTTCGACTTCTGCTTTCGCAGCTGCACCAGCTGCTTGGCCAGTATGGTGGCAGATTGGCGGTCTCCACGCTGAGCTGCCTGCTTTATCTGTTGTTCCTGCAAAAATGATTTCTCATGCATGGCATGCCCTGGGAGAGGCCAGGTGACTGCCAGCCCATGAACACGAGCTCCACACGACACTGACGAGCAGCAGCATGCTTGCTTGGCTCATTCATTTAAAACCTGCAAAAAAAACTACTGTATAAGTGCAAGCAGCAATACTGTGCTCAGTGCTACTGCATGGACAGCATGCAGCATCACCCAAAAGCAAGCAAACCGAGACACTTTAGACACAGGAAAGACACATAAAATAAGTGGCGACACCCTGTGACCTAGCGACCGAAGAGAGCCAGACATGTCTCAGCGCCGTTCAGCAAGCAAGTTTTACAATGACCCCGGCAGCATCTGGCCAACCGAATTGACTGATTATCTACTCGACAGATTATCTACGGCCTCGCTCTCGCTGATTGTTTCTTTCCATTGCTTGCTAACTTCACATAAATCGTTTCTGCATTTACAACCCAGCCAAACCTGATTCAAGCAAGCAAGATTGTTTTGGCAGCGGTGCTCTCCCAGATGGCCAACTCGAGCTACAGATCAGAAAAATATGGCTGAAAAGTTTGGCTTATCAGCTAGGCCGGGTCAACACAAATGGTTGGTCATCTAAGAATCCCCATGCGACTCCAACATCCATCCATCAGGCTTAATTCCTATGTCTTAGGAAAGCATTGTGCCGGTCTTGAGCTAATCATTGAACTGGACTACGAGCGGACCAGTGTTTGTAGTGACCACGTCTTCTTGCAGTCTTTTAGATTTCCCTCTGTCCTAAACACGATTCACTCTTGGCAGTACTACCTTTACACTAGTGAAGATAATACCCAGCTATAAGCATCCCTCCCACAAAGAAGTGAGTGAGTAACTCGACAACTGAAGTCACGTGGATAGTGATAGCCATGAATTAGTTGCTTAAACAAACTTTCGAGACTCGCAACTACCCAAGCACTCAAATTATCCCCCGGTAAAACTGCCAAAATAGTTTAATTTTATTATCGTATCCATCCCTTCTTGCACACAAGGCTCTGATGGTGATCTAAACCAGACAGACCGTTAATTTAAGCCTCGTCGCTTTCATGTATACAAATTACCCGTGCTGAAAACTTCTATTTGCAAACGAAAACGACATGAGAGGTGCTGCAGTCGCGTTGCAGCAATAAGAAGTAAGGACAAAGAGAATGCTTGGAAGGATCACAGGTACATCCAATTATAGAGTATTGTCAAACTTGTTCAATTCCAAGCAAAATGTGCACAGCCTCAGCGTTACTACGCCCCTTGGTCGGCAAGAAAAACCGCCGGTTTCGGTAACGTCGGATCACTGGAGCTATAGGAATGACAACATAACCAAGCTATAATTAATTTCTATTACGTTGAAATTGAATGAACGCTATGGGAGGCCTAAGCTTTCAAAGCACCACTTTAAGTTACACAAGTGCTGAGAGCTGATAGCCCCCAAGGTACCACGGCCTACGCAGCTATGTTCCTTCAACTTGAATATTAGTCCAAAGACGCAACCGTACATTTAATGTACATTGATCACTAAGGAAATCTTCCCGATTACTGGTAATGTGATGCACAACCCTAATACCAGTACAACCTTAATCCAGCGTACCCATGGCTAGAACCTTACGAGCTGTTTCTCCTGTCTTTCCAAAGCCGTTCGGTCCCTCTCAAGTTCTCGTTGCGTTTTGCGTAAATCCCGATCTTGAGCCCTTATCTGTTCTACAAGTAAATGCAGCGCGTGGGGAAAAGGCCACAGCTCACGCCGTGCGGAAGAACTGACTACGCGTAGAACGGCGCGACACAAGCTAGGGGAATGTAACCTAAAACTAAAGGGCGCTTGAGAAGTCTGACCAGCTCCATGAGAAAATTAGTACTTGCCTTTCACATCCGGTTTCTTTCCAAACAGGGACATCGCTCAAAGCGATTGTTATAGCAGAGCTGCGCGCGAGCAGTCCTTTCCAGACAGGTAGCTCATATGACCAACAACTTCCCGGAAGTGTGGTCATTAATCACAATGATTTACACCTTCTCTGACGAGAGAGCGGTCTCAGGCATCCATGATTGTTTTCATTAACTCCGATGCGTCTTCCATGTGCAACGGCTCGATGCGAGCGTCATGTCTGGCCCAGTTCGCGGGCCTCGCTAAACTACTCAGTTGGTTTGATAACTATCGCCTTCATTGGCGCGCTCCAGCGGCCACGCTTTCCTGGACTCAAGTCCTGCGGGCGGCACGATTTCCCGTTTCTACAGCCTCTAGCAAACTCTCCCGTCCTACGTGCCATCACAATGGCGGGGTGGACCACCGTCCAGTTATGTGCTACGGCGTCGGTCGGGTTAATGATTTAGGGCTGCTGGCCACCATGTTGACATTGAGCAATGGGCGCTATGTCCATAAGGGAGAAATCACACTTTTGATAGATATGCGTCACCACAGTCGACGGTCGGCGATCTCTCGGAAAATCCCTCCGCCAGTGGAACTCGATCGGCGACGGCTACCGCAAGAAATACCGAAAGATAGTTTG
Organism: Cristatella mucedo; assembly: GCA_009760855.2. Taxonomy (NCBI): domain Eukaryota; kingdom Metazoa; phylum Bryozoa; class Phylactolaemata; family Cristatellidae; genus Cristatella; species Cristatella mucedo. The sequence continues at coordinate 2,977,637 of WPIO01000039.1, read as the reverse complement.
TGCAAATGTAGAGACTAAAACTGAAGGCGATTCGCAGTCGGGGTATTTCTTGGGGGTGAATTTTTTTCGCTCCAAGGAGTGCCCCCACACTAAACTTGAAGAATGCGCTCTGAAAATGTCCAGTGTCACCAGGGACGAGCTCAGTAAAAGGCATCGTCGCTCTAAATAAGATCGCGGGTTGTTCCATGACCTTTGCAAAGTCAATACGTCCGCGAAATTGCATGTGGTACTACAAGGTAAGATACTGTATAACGAAACTAGCTGCTTTACACGATGTCGCACGTGTCAAGCTGGAGATTCGGTAGGACGACTTATTTGTGACGGTTAACACCCACATGGTCTTTATGACTTTTTGAAGTTACAGACGGAGATACATTACATTGCATTACGATTCTTACCGCTCACGCGCGCATCTGGCCACATGACGGAGTGCCCTGCTTTATCTGAGGTGCCCCAATGCCCACTGCCAACAGCCGCAGGTCCCTGTCATCGTTAATGTGCTCGCCCCGACTAAGGTCTGGATGAGGTCGTGGGCTCGAGCCCTGAGGCATATGTGAAGCGCCTGAATAGAGATTTAGTTCTCTTGGGGCGCTATACAAATGAATTAATTTTTTTTTCTTTTAATCGTCACTCGTACGCTTCTATTCTCCTGTATTCAAACCCCGCTGTCCTTAAAATCGTAGTATACTATTCTCGAGCTCTGCAGCCTGGCGTTCGCATTTGTTATTATTATTGCTTTTAGAAGGCAAAAAGCTTATGCAGTCGGCAGCAATGCTGATTTTGGTTTGGAATCGGCATGACAGGCGGCGAAAAAGTTCATGTGACTATCCAAGGCACTAGGGCGCGTACAAGCTATGAGGGCCAGAGCGTCGGGGGAACGGGTTTTTTAAAGGGGGATGCAATGCAATGCCCCCGCGCTGAGACGACCTTTGAGCCTGGCTGCTGACTTAAACTTGATGAAGACCGATTATCAAATAATCGGCGATAGCCAAGCTTGTGAGCTTCGCGATATAATAATAATAGATAATAATATAGATAATAATAATAATGCACTTGATAAAGCGCCCTCAGATAACTCAATCTCTCTCTAGGGGCTTTACATTTGCTGCAAAGGGATATGCCATTATGTAGCCTGACTTATTTAAGATTAGCGTATATCTTTCAAAATCATGGACAACTCTAACTTTATTTAGGAAAGTGGACCTGAGTGTCCGCTGACCTAGCTGGTAGCCGGCCTACTGAGGGAAATCTTGCAGCTCTTCCTAAATGTGGCAGCATCTTTAAAGGAGCAACTATAAAAACATTTCGAAATAGTTTCTATTGATTTTATTATCAAGCCAACGTAAACCTAATTTATGTCTCTATAACGACATTGCTAGAGTTGAATTTATCTTCGCGCGGTATTCGTTAAGCTTCTTTACCAACACGATCTCCATGGCCTCTTCACACTCTTTGTTGAGTGCAATGAAAATCGTAGCTTTGTTGAGCCACGGTGGGGCGCCGCTGAGCAGCTTTCTCTTTTGCCCGTTTTCTCGTTTCTGCCAAAACCAAAAGCCGCTAGGGCTTTTAATTCTCTCTAGGAAGCTCGCCTGCGTAGAACCCACTTGATCTTTGGTGCTTTGTGGAGTTACATTTAATAATAATAATAATGCACTTGATAAAGCGCCCTCAGATAACTCAATCTCTTTCTAGGTGCTTTACGTTTGCTGCAAAGGGAAATGCAATTGAATCGTGAGTAATATCATGCTTGATAGACAACATGAATAACATGGTTAGGGGTGACATGCACAGGGTCAGCATGCAAATGTGGCTAGTGGCACCATGCACAGAGTCAGCAAGCATAAGCACATCAAGGACGAATCTCAGGGACCCACTAAATGCTGTCCTAAATAAGTGTGTTTTTAAGTTCTTTTTAATGTGGTCAAGTCAGGGGATGTTCTGACGTAAGTCGGGAGTGAGTTCCAGGCTTTGGGAGCTTGGAACTATATGCACGGTCTCCGAAGGATTTGAGGTTTGTACGAGGTATTGGTAAACTGCTGGATTCCGAAAAGCGGGTGGTACGATGTTTGGCCTGGTGGGGGAGTAGATCTGAGAGATAGGCTGGAGCCAAAGAATGAAGTCACCTAAAAGTGAGCGACAAAACCTTGAAGTCAATTCGTTGCTTGACAGGAAGCCAGTGCAGGTCAGCGAGAAGTGGTGTGATGTGGTAAGTGCGACGCTCGCGACAGACAAGCCTAGCTGCGGCGTATTGCACCAGCTGTAGTCGCCTGATTGCACATGCCGGTAGGCCAGCAAGCAGTGAGTTACAGAAGTCAAGACGGGATATCATGAATGCATGGACCAACTTAGAGGTGGTACCCTTATCTAAACAAGCCCGAATTTTAGCAATGTTTTGTAGCTGAAAGTAGGCAGATTTGACTGTGGAGCTGATGTGGTCGTCTAACGAGAGGTCACTTTGGAACATGACACCTAGATTTCGAGCTGATTTAACAGGAAATATGCTGGCAGAGCCAATTTTGAGCGTTCGCCTTTCCAATCTCTGAATCACACTGGGTTTGCCCATAACTAGTAAGTTAGTTTAATCGTCGTCTAGTTTTAGAAAATTTGCTGCCATCCATGTGCGGATGTACATATGGAGATACATTACACTACGCACGTTTTGCTTTCTTTTATTCCGGATCAATTGGCATCAAATTTTGGTACGTTCTCACTATTGGTAATTTCTCAATATGGTCTGCAACCAATAAATTTACTGTTCAATTATGAGAGTTCAGTTTGCTACTCACATTAAAATTCAAGTGGGCTCTTTTCCCATTGGTCACTGCGGGCTAGCGAATCAATATTGGCTTCTGATTGCGGAACGCAAGTCTTACTTTAAAATACTATTTATATTAGTTCAATTTTCAATTAAAATGACGGCAGTGGATTTTCTTATTTACAGTTATGTAGGCAAGTTTCGCGGGCTCTCGTTCAGTGGGTCCTCGCAAGCTAGTGAATCAGCTTTGACTCCTATGTATGGAAGTTATTACGTACGTACGTTCAAAATTATATGTATACATAATTAAATCATATATATATATATATACATACATATATATATATATATATATATAGGCCAATTTCAAATCTGGATTGTCTATAGGAAGAAAATCTTCCCGTGGCTGTCTATTCTGGTATGGGTCTGCCAGTTAATGAGCCGCAAAGCTGAGCTTTTTACGCCGCTACGCTTGTAACGAGTTTGCCTTTGTGAAGTGTTTAGCGAGTCCCATTCTTTGGTGGGCCTCACCCTTCCTACCTCCGCCTCGCAGGACCACTTCCTATTTACTAGCTGTACAAGCATCCCTAAAATGGCACGTCTTGAAGAAGGCTAGAATGGACCTTGTCCGCTGAATACTTTTCATAAGGAATTTCAGAGCCCAGGGATGCGAAACTTAATCTTACGCCGTCTTGAGGTGGCTGACCGGAAGAGCTGGTCTGTTGGACTCATCAGGAGCTGCAGGTTGGTGGTTCTGACTCGGGGCCACCAGGCAGGGAAGAACCCCCGTGCATTTGATAGACCGCAAGAGGTGTCTTGAACTGAGTTTGTTTCTCGACCAAAAGCAAGTGAAGATTCGGGGCCAGCAATGCGGGGTGGATTAATTAGAGTACGTCCGCGTTTTTCTATAAGTCAGGCACCCAGCTCAAGTGGGTTTGCCATATCTGAAACAAGTTCGTGGGCAGCCGGCCCAGCTACGAAAAAATGTAATATTGAAGTAAGCGACAACTTTGTTATGCAGTAGATTGAGTTAATATTTTGAATTTGATGGCTCGGTAGAACATTATTTCAACATTTCAGGAAAATTCCGAAGGCACGTTTATGGAGCCACCTTCAGTATATTTGTCAGGAGTAGACTTAGGAAGATGGTTTAGGCCTATCTATAAAAATTAGCTCTGCTTTGCCATCAGTTAGTTTTATAAGATTAAGTGACACTCACAAATTAATCTATAAAAGACAAGAATTCTGGCGATGAGTAGCTGTGCTCTACAAGCGCCCGGAGAAACACGTCATTGTGTCTGCTACAGTTCTCCCGGTGGTTGAGCACTGTAACCATCACAGAGGCCATATCATGCTCTGTGGTTGCTACTGAGCAAGCCAGCTCCTACGAGCTTTAGACAGTAAAATCAAATCACCGGCCAAAATATGGGCAACTTTCAATGGTTTGGCATGCTATATTATCCTATGTGACTAGGGAACTTGTTGATTCCAAACCAGCCAGAATGGTGGAAGTTCTCGCTAATCAAAGAAATGAATAGTACTAGCATTACAGGCCTACAGCAATAGTTGAGCAGGCGGCCATAGTTGGCGTGAGTGCGGCCAAACTGTAGATCTCTATTTGGACGCCTCTTCGAGCAGGTGCGTTGCTACTTCAGTTTGTCTCCTTTCTGAGCCGTAAACACCGTGCAGTTGTTAATTTTTAGTTAAGCTCCACGGCCGAAGCTTCCTATAATTAAGCAAAGCTATTTTAAACATTCTTTCTATACCGGTTTGGAATCGCTGCACGTGACATTGGTCCATGCATTTGTGACATCCCGCTTCGACTACTGCAATCAGGCGCTTACAGTTGGTGCAGAACTCTGCAGCTAGGCTCGTCTGTCGTGAGCGTCGAAGTTGCCACATCACACCACGTCTTATCGACCTGCACCTGCTCCCAGTCAAGCAGCGCATCAACTTCAAGGTTGCCACTCACACTTTTAGGTCCCTTCATTCTTTGGCTCCAGCCTACCTATTATATCTACTCCCTTATCAGGCGAAGCATCATATCACCCGCTTTTCTCAATCTAATCATTTACCTATACTTTATGCAAACCTCAAATCCTTTGGAAACTGCCTTTAGCTCCCAAAGCCTGGAACTCACTCCTGACTGACGTTACTACATTCCCTGACTTGACCACTTTTTAAAAAAAGCTAAAACACATCTATTTATCGCAGTATTTAGTGTTTCCATGCGATTCATCCTCTGTGCGTTTATGCGCTTATTCGATCGTTCTTTCTTTACAGCCAGTATAAAGTGCCTGGAAGAGATTAAGCTCTTTGAGGGCTCTGCACAAATGCATTATTATCATTATTGTTATGTACACCAACGGGAGAAGACCCCTGCAAAACATCGGCTCCACTCTCACCTGCCATTAGAAGAACCCAAGATTGTAGCGAAGCGGAGCGAGAGCTGACCAATGAAAGAAGTTCATCCATCTACCGTAGCATTTTTAATTACGCCGCCAGGAAATCCCCGGTGGCAAATTGTTGCTATGTAAATGGTGTTTGATGCAACTTTTAAATACGCTTGCATGTGATTATATCAAACGGCTCGGGCTAGTGAACTCTACTGTTGTACACTGGTGCAACAATCGCAGCTCGTCTCAGTAGCGGGTGTTGGGAATGAAGTCGGATGTATAACTCGATGCACCGGATGAAATCGTTATCTAATGCCAAAAAGTTAATATAGAGATTGAGAGTAGGAGAAAGGAAATGGGATATTCTGTCCAGCCCGGACAGCGGGAGAGAAGAGAGTAGAGTGAGCAAGTAATTGACCACGATGCGATCAGCCAGAAAACGTTCAAGCTAGGAGTGTTAGGGCTAACAGTCCCATGCGTAAGCTCAGCCCGTTAGTTGATTGGTGGACTGCATGTGCGTCCACTTGCAGGCTGAGAGCTGGAATGCCAGCTGCAGCTTCGACTGTATAGAGACGTACGTGTCGGCCGCTCCAGCGGTACAGCCGCCAATTGAGTAAGCCACAGTTCCTTAGAATTTCTAACAAGAAATTTCTTAGACCATTGAGGTTTGTAGATTTAACTTAAGCTATGTCAGTAATTGAACTTCCGGAGGGCAGACCTATTTGTATTGCTGTCGCGCTACACAGATCTGCCCGACAGAAACTTCTCATCACAGCTGTTATACATGTTCTTCGTGGAAAAAGCGAGGGCGATTGTAGAGTGCTGCGTGAAGATGAAAATATGGAATTTATTTGATCTATTTTTATTAACATCAGTAATCTTGCTGCAGTTTGACAGATGGAAGTGACCCTGATGCTCTCAGGTTTATATCGAGAGCTAGTAGTTGACAGAAGGATGTAGCAGTGCAGCAGGCTCTAGTGTGTGATCGAGTAGTATAACCAACTGCATAGCAGCAAATGATGCTGAAGTTTCTAAAATTGTTTTAGCCCGAAATTAAACTGAGGTTGATCACAACCTTTGAAGGCTCAAATATGCGAATATCGGGGAACTCAGAACGTCCGAGGCGTGATTCCGTGAGGTGGGATCGTCGAGACAGGAAATTGACAGAAGGAAGTGACGTCAGCAGCAGTGGCAAGCAGTAATGTAGGGGCCTTTCGGCCGGTTGCGTATGGTTCGTACTGTGCTCATGTTTCCTTACTGCATTAGATTGACGATGACTCGACCTTTGTTAGAATCGTGTGCGCTGTTACTTTCCCTATCCCTGGGGTCTTTTACCATTGTTTTGTGTCACGATCATGCCCGAGCTTCGGAGGCTCCGAAGCTGCTGGTTATCTCCTTCAGCGGTTTCCGTTACGACTACCTGCACATGTTTAGCCTAACCAATTTGAAGAGCTTCTACGAGAAAGGAGTAAGGGCTGAGTGGCTTCAGCCTTCTTTTATTACGGACTGCGCGATCAATCACTACACTCTTGTCACCGGCCTTTATCCAGAGAGCCACGGAGCTACGCTTGGAGATGCATACGACCCCGATACCCGACAATTCTTATGCGGGCCGAAAGGTAGCCAGACAAACGAGAAAAAATACGCCGGTGAACCTATTTGGGAGACTAATTTGCATAAGAGCAGCTCCATACACTGGCCTTATGCGACGAATACTCATGAAGTTATGCAGTCAAACGGTAGCAATCTGCCCCCTAACGCTACCCTTCGCGAGAAATTCGTTGTGTTACTAAAGTGGATAGAGGATCAAGGTGATGATGAAGGCGAAGTAGAGATGGAGCATACTCATGGAGCAGCCGACCGTCATAGTCCTTCTGCAGACGCGATGACATCGACGAACGCGATGCCGGCATCACCAAACCTTGCTTTACTCTATCATAGCCAGCCCGATGAAACGGGCCACGCCAGTGGTTGGAATAGCACAGATGTGAGGAAAATACTCGAAGCTATCGATAAAGACTTTGGTGACTTTATTAGTCAACTGGAAAGTCGAGGACTTTCAGAGAAAATAAATATAATCGTTTTGAGCGATCACGGCATGGCCGATGTTGTGGGTGACCCAATCTATCTCAACGATTGCCTTCAGAATATCAGCTCGTACAGTGTTATGCAGACCGGTCCGATCGCCAGCATATGGCCAACGAAAGGAATTGCAGGTAGGTGCATAGACTATATAATGTGCTGGCTAACTAATTTCACACAGTGGGCCAGTGACTCGTGATGTGAGTGGCCGATGCAATTTACGACATGAGTGTTGTGGCATAATTCAACGACATGTTCCATTAGCATTGTCTTTCAGCAAGAAATTAAAATTTCTTGTGGCTGTGCAACCCATGTTAGGGGGATAACATCGTGCACTGAAATTTGGATAGATTGTTCTTTGGTGACTTGGCTTTTATTTATTTATTGCACTGATGTGTGATCGAGTTTACAGTCGTGCACACTCGCCTGCGGTCCGACGTGATTGATATTTGCAACAACAAGGTCAGAGCCGTTCCCAGTATGGTGCATTCCCCCTTATCGGCAGGAGCCAAATAATTTATCCTTCTGCCTGCTTATGCCGGCATCTGGTCAGGTCTAAGTCAGTTGCACTTACTGTCCAAGTTATACACTCTTTGCATATTGTGCTGCTTTGGGAAAGGGCCTTGGTTCGTAATGTAATCTAATGTATCTCTAGCTGTAACTCTACAAAGACTGTGGAGGTTATGCATTAGAGTTTTGTATCGGCAGCCAACAAACTTCATCTCACGCAACTAGTGAAAGTGAGGAGCAGTTGAGGTAGTGAGTAACATGGAAGTAGCAGCTCAGGACGGCATGAAAGGATGTGCCATAGTCGGCAGCAGGCGAGAAGATTTCGTTGAGTATGAGTTGTGGAAGTGAGTTCCACAGACTAGGACCTGCAAACCAAAAGCTTCTGTCATCAACGGTCTTTAAGTGGAGGAATAAAGCAGCTAATTTATTGTCCATAGAGGACCTGAGAGCACGAGGAGGCCGGACCGGTGCAGCAGTTCAGCAGGGTAGGAAGGAGCCAAGCCATGTCGGTCCTTGTGGGTCAGTGTAGGAACTTTGCTCTGTATCAGTAAATAAGTGTAAAGTGTAAATATATAAGCTCATCATAAATCAATGTGAGTGGCTGAACCTTCAGCTGGGTCGATGTACTGCTCTAATCCCCAAGGGTTATTTGAATTATTGAGGCTGGTTGAATGATGAGAATGAAAGACATATAAATGCATCCTTGGAAGTCTAATAGGTGAGCACCAACCACAGAGGTATAAGTACTTTCACCACCCCACTGCTCACCCATTCTGATAGAAGTATGTGTATGTGTTACTTTATAACTGTGAGCCCTATTTCACAGCAAAAATTGCATATTCCTCACAGTGGCACTACAATCGGTATGTTTGCCCTCAATGCTGAAGGGGATTGGCACCATGAAAAGCTAACTTGCTGAATCCCATCGTCTAATTTCTGCCAGTTCTTCAGTTTCTGCCAGTTCTTCATCCACACCTCTTCACTAACACTTTATATTTGCCTGAGTCGTGAATGGAGCCTTCTGGACTATCAGGACTTTCTTTTCAATAGGATATAGTCAAACCTTATAGCTTGGCTATATGACCCAGTGAAAAATTACTAGCTGATTCAGCAGCCTCTTGTGTATAGCAACAGAGGAGCCCTTGTGGCTATCACCACCGCTTGCAGCCGCAATTAAGGATCGCCCACCACAGGATTCGAACCCACAACCTCGGACCGAGTTCTTGAAAAGCAACCGCTTTACTTAGTGTGCCATTACGGCTCACCAATCATTCCTTAGAGACAGCATAGCTAAGACTACCGGAACTTCTCGGGAATGCTGGCTTTCTCTGCTAGCTCTGCTCAATCTCTCGGCTGCATTTGATACCATTGATCACCAAGTCCTTCTTGAGTAAACATCTTCGTGCCTGGGGATCTCTGTGGCGTTGAGCTCTAGTGGCTTGCATCCTATCCAAGTACAAGGTTTTAGATTAGTTTTTATAGGTTTATGGTTTGGGCCAGGCCCACTGGTTATCCTGTGAGCCTTTAAGGTACTGGTACCTCTGGGACCAATTGTTTGTACCTTCTGTCACAATCTCTTGTTTGCCCTCTTGCCGATGTAACTACTGATTTCAGTCTTGGCTAATGCTTCTATGCTGACACTCAGCTGCATCTGTGAAAGACATTCTTGCTTAGAGCAGCAGCTAACCTTTCTAAAAGATGAAGCAGGTGCCACTTAAAAGTAAGTGTGATCCGACTCACCCTCTGAGAAGTGGATCAACCAGCATTTCCCGTGTAGCCTCTGCTCAGAAATCTGGTTTTCTGTTCCAAAATGAGTTTTCATAGATAACCACATAAGATTTGTAGTCTACTCATAGATGCTTAGATAATATAGAAAATTGTATTGTGCTTGGATGGAATACCTCAGCAAACTCCATGTATTTGTGAAATATCTCTAGGCCTCTGAAACTCTATCTTCGAAGGTATTCTTGCCTATGTACTTAGAGATTTACATGTGATACAAAACTGGGCTGCTAAGCTTGACAGTCGATAATGGCACAGCTTACATAATGCACTACTTCTCTCCAACCTGCACTGGGTCCCCAACATGCAGTGCATCGACCTCAAGATCCTGGTACTCGTGTTATTTGCCTCAGCTGTCGAAAATATGTACTTTTCTGCCCAACCCACACATCACCAGTGCCTCTGACACTAGTAGTTTAGCCTTTTAACCGGCATCACATTCTTTGGAGACCGTGCCTTCTGTTCTTTTGGCTTTAAGCCTGATACTGTGCCGACTTACATCACGACGTGTCATGATCTGATTACGTTTACCGTAAAGCTAGAAGCACATCTCCTTTTGACAGTTGCTTCGTCCATGTGAATAATTTGTGTGTGTGTGCTCGTTTGTGCTACATTAATATACGTTGTTATTGCTTATCAGTTGCTGTGCTCCTTGATTAGCTTATGTGAAGTGCATAGAACGGTGTTTATTTTTCCGAGGTTGTATGCAAATGAGCTTTTGTTGGATTGATATGGTTGTCAACTGAAAGCCGCCATGTTTAGCTACAACTGAAAGGTCTAATAGCAATTTTGTCTGCAGTCCGGCCGATGCTGAGTTGCAAGTAGTCCAGCCTTTAGAGAACCACGAGCTAGAAAGATCTGTAGCTAGTAATGGCAATAAGTAGCCCCATATCACCTAAAGGAAACACAAGTGGTGTCTGGCTGTGGGGGCCATCTTTTAAAACATTCTGCAGTCATTGAATAGTTCGGCGAGCATTCGACTACCATTTTCCTTCGGCATCTCTTACTAAGTGAGTGACAAGTCACTTGACTCTCAAACCTATCTAAACTCTTAGTCGAGCTGCTAGACGAACGAAAGTTCTGCATACAACTTCGATTTTTAGTGTACGGGCTCCATTGTAGCTTTGTCGGGAACTGCTTTATAGATGTATTACCTGCATTTCTCTTGAGGCAGCTTTTTAGTTTCTTCCTGGCAATTGTGCAATATAATTCATTTGTATAGGCCCCTTAGAGAACTGAGTCTCTATCCAGGCACTTCAAATTTGCCATAGGGCTCGAGCCCACGATCGTGGTCGTCAAAAATATGTAACTTGACCTCGGTTATCGAAGGCAAGCACCTTTATCACCGGGCCAAACCTGGGCGAATGACTGCCATGCCGGGAACTTGCTACAGGATCTGAGCCTTGACCTTGCTCCTGTAAATTTTAGGGGTGGCTTCGGGGATGTCCCTCCCCTTCTGGAGGCGTGTTGCCTGATATAGGAGTGTAGGTTGCCGCTCACAGAACTTCCTGAGCTTCTTTGCTTATACTCTACAAGCCACTCTACTATTATTGCACCCAAAGGCGAACCTAGGCTAGAGCAGCGGCGCAGTGTATGCGTGCTGCAACCTCAACTGGGTTATGAGCAGCGTGGCGACGAATAATAGCCTCGAACAGCTCTACATGCCTGTTTTGCTTGCAAATGCTTCCAAGCAAGGGGGGGTTGGCACACCGTTGCAGCTCTGTCATTGGGCATTTATGCGGCTATCTCTCGTCTGCCGCTTGCCTGTCGATGCCAGCTCGGCTGGAGCAGCTTCTCCTTCGTTAGAACTTCTATGTGTGCTGTCGCCATTGTTCCAGGGGATCGTCTATTTGATGGGTGCAGAGTGGCCTGAATTTCTGGCCTATAAGGTTGGCATCGCTCTAGCAGTCGCCTGTGTTTTCGACATTTTTTGCGATCTCAAAAGTCTTCTTTAACACGCTTGCTTTTACTTAACTATTAGTGTCGCTCGCTTGCCACCGTCGGCCGGATGCCGCCCACTTTGGCTGCTGCACGTATTTGAGTGCCTGCCACCCGCGAAGCATGCCCTCTCGCCTGCTCCCCCCCCCCACCCCCGGCAGCACCCACAGTCGATGCATCCGTCCGAAGCCGGTGTGCTACAGATACACTGTGGCACAAGCCGGATCGTGAACTTATCGGACAAAACTGCAAATGGTCATTTGTGACACCGGACGACTCTGGCCTCCTTCCGTCGGTGGAATGTGCCGTGCATGGGCCGACTAGGCAAGCGGCCTGACAGGGTGAATTGCAGCGAGTGAAATTGCAGCCTGTGGTCGACGACTTGCTGCAGTGTGCATGTGGTGACCCATCGACTGTCGTGCATGCCTTAGGCTGCATGCCCCTTGCTTCTTGTTCTTTTTTTTTCGTGCCCTACGGCCACCAGGTTCGGGTGCCGAGTGCTTCGGGTCTCAGTGGTAGATTGATTGCTTAATTCATTCTGATCGCCTGCCCAGTGCAGGCCGCCGTGTTGCACACCCTCGCGGCCGGCAGCAGAGGTGGGGTGGAGCCCCTCGATGCCAACGTGGTGCCTATCTCTTTTAGACCCTGACACCTTGGCGGGCCTGAAGAAGGACATTAGCACGAAAGGCACTTGCAGTCGGCTGGCTGCATACGACGGCACCAACATGCCGGCAGGCTATCATTTCAGACCTTTGACTCCGACAAACGGCATTGCCCCGTTGATCCTGGAATCACCACCCGGTGTGCCCATCTACACGCAGAGAAGTGCCGGCACCGGTGCTGCCAGTGAGTTCTGTGCGCACCTGTGCCTGCTGGTTGCTGTGGCTGCTGCCTCCAGCAGGAGTCGGGCTAACGATGGCATTTGCGCATCGACCAAACCAGCAGCAGTATATCTGCAGCAGACCACAGCAGACACAGACACAGCAGACCAAACGTGTCTTCTTTTTTCATTAACCGGTTAGCAGCGATTGTTGCAACCAACCCCCTCTATGCCTAAGCACCGATAGAACGGCTTAAATTGATAGGAGAAAGGGTTGCCAACCACTCTCGAGTGTGCGAGCGCGTCCCCTTAGCCCCAGCTGCTGCGGGCAGCAAGCTGTCGTTCTCCCGCTGATTGCTTGCCTCTGAGGCTGCACGGGGTGGGATAGGCAGCCTAGCTGCTGGTGCTGACGGTCTTGTGGAGCATGCTCTGAGGGAGGCAGTCGAAAACAGCAGATGGCCAAATCCAAAGCACAGCTGTTCAGTGCTGACGATGTAAGTGGTTGTGAGCATGGTGTAAGGCTAGTGCCATGAATAACCTGGGTTCTAAGCTCTGTGTTGTGAATGTGATTACTGCTGAGGCTCTTCTGCCACAAGTATAAACGAGGCTGTTGAATCGGCCTACCTTCACTCATATGATGAAGTGCCGTTTGAGGGAGCAAAAGATGTCGGCTGGCAGCAACAAAAGCAGAGATAAGCATCCTGTAGCAACGTGGAAGGCCAAATCTGGCATCAATTTCGAAAGCCTGGGCGAAGGAGCAGGCGTTTGGATTTGTTAGATGCATGCTGAGCAGCTTTCATGGTAACGCAGTGTTTTACTATTTCTTCCCTTCCCCAAGGATCATTTGACTGTTCAACACAGTCGCAGATACACCCACGTTGGATGTTTTGCATGGATGTAATATGTTCAATGGGTAGTTCCTTTAAAGAGGTAAGTGTTGCCAAAGTGTCAGCCAGATATATATATGGTGTGGTGCTCTGGTACACCTGAGAGACGTGGAACTAGTGACGAGCAAACCGAATTCGTCCCTGACACCCACGTGCTGAAGTCTTAGCAACTTGCCTATTTAGAGAGATGGTTTAGGACCAGTGAATCAAATATACCCTTTCGTTCCAGAAGTTGTGATTGTACACCACTACGTAGAGTGTTTACTTTGTCCTAATACCTGTATGACGTTGAGTGCAATTCAACTACTTACTTTTAAAGATTCGCATTATTATAGCATATGTGCATTTTTATCATGGTTAGTTTACTTTCTCTAATAGCTTGGGCATGAGAGCGGTACACAACCACCCGGTGGTACGACAGCAGGATTCGTTAATTTTTTTCAATCCAAAGCACTAGTGCTGCTTGTAATTGCACTTCGTCTTGGATGATAAGCTACACCAGTCAGGAGTCCAGATGCTTCCTCACTCAGCAAAGTGTTAGAGGGTTTGGTCTCCGTGGGAGCTAATTTTTCGATAATGCTTGTTTTTATAATTCGTGAATGCAATTGCACCCTCGCGATTGTAAGTCGAAAATGTGGTTTTTTTGGGCTGGTCTCAACAAGGTTGCGTCAGGCAACACGATCTTCTCAGTCTCAAGTGGGTCACATTAAGCTTTATCACAACTGAAGCTACTAGGTGGCATATGTAAAATCAGTAGCAAAAGAGAACCACTAGCACGGCAGCTGCCTTTTGTAGCAGATGTTCGTTATCGACAAGGATGTGTTTAGCAAGGCGATGCTTATCATGTGGTTTCTTACTATGCATTGTCCATCGACACAGATGTGGCTGTAAGGTTCTGTGTTGTCTCCTCAGCAGTAGTGTTGCAGAGCTGATGAGTTTTCGCAGCAGGTCGCTCACCAGAATAAGTCAATCACTGCAACCAGCAGCCAGTCCAGATACTTTCGTGATTGCTAGCGTTCTGATCGGGCACAGCACTGCAAGTGCTACTTCATTTTCCTTTTCGTAAGGGAATATTCATTCCACTTAAAGAATAGAGTGGATTTGAAGTGCTCTTCTAGAAGTCCTTGGGCAAACCCACTCAAGCAAATGTTAGATTCACTGCAAAGCACATTCGTAAGCTTCTTAGAAGTTGCAATGCTAAGTAAAAATGTCGTTTCCCATTGTTAGCAAGGACGAAGTGCTCATTGAAATTCCTCCTGTAAATCTGCAATTTCTCGAGTGCACTGTGAGACAAGAAGGGGAAGGCAAAATGGGCTGAGATGTCTTGCAACTTGGCAGCTTAAGCTTCGCAAGTGGAGATACATTGAAAGTGCGGGAAGGATAAGAAAACAAAGTTAACTGGTCTGCTGCTTGGGAGCTAGGTTCGGTGGGTGATAGTGACCTATACACTCTTAGCTCCTACTCCAAAGGAGGTCTTGGCAATAATCAGCCACTCAAAAAAAGTTTCTTCCATCTGTCAAATCTAAGACGTTGGGCTTGTCTACGAATGTTGACGGTGATATGATTTGGCATCACCACGTCCAGGAAGTTCGAGCATTTTTGTGCCCACTAAAGCATTGCGTGAATTAACGCCAAGTAACTTGTGTATCGACACACAACTCAGGTGACTCGAGTAATAACGCACAACAGAGGTAGTGCTCTCACGGCGAAGCGGACAGGTCTGCATCCGGCAGCACAATGCCTCTTTCTCTGGATGGTTCCTTCTAGCTCCAAGAGCGCCTCCAGATGTGGACAGGGGGCCACATCTGCCAGCGTTGCACTCAACACCCAGTTAACTGCAAGCATCGTTTGGCCTCGATTGGCAGTAGTGGCTCTGCAAAAAGTGAGCTCCTACAAGCACTTGGCAAAATTGTCGAAACTAAAGCCTCGTAAGTAATTGTGTTTGTTTATCAAGCATGATTTTACTCACCATTCAATTGCATTTTCCCTTTGCAGCAAATGTAAAGCGCCTAGAAAGAGATTTAGTTATCTGAGGGCGCTTTATCAAGTGCATTGTTATTATTATTAAGTATGGCTAAGGCTGCCGAAGTAAATTGCCTCTTGTGATTCTCCAAGCTCCTTGAAAATTTGGCCTTGGCTTTGTCAGGATTTAGTGGCTGGACAGTAGAGGCGGGATGTGGTTGAGCAGCTTAGAAATAGGGAGCCCACATTCACAGCCTTACGGACTCTGCACAAGGGAGAGCTAGCCGATTATTTCGAAGCCTCTAGCTTTCTTGTGACTATTGCGCCTGCGCGCACGTTAAGGTTAAGCCAAATTAGAGGACAGGAACCCCAGAATTACGAGTTAGCAAAAGTAGAACGAGACGTGGGTAAAGCTTGGTGTATGACCTTGCTGTGCGAGCAGTTGCACTACGACAAAGCTGTGTATTCTTATACTTAGTGAAAAAATGCATTGACTGATGAGTGACAGGCATGATTTTCAAGCTTGTTTAAGATGGAAGCATCCTATGATGGACCAATTCTAGCTGTCTCGCTTGATTGTCTCCAATCGATAGCACGTGGCATATTTGACCGTGCATGTTTCGGAACTCGTTTTTGTTATTCCTTGCTCAGGTTGGCTCACACATCAATACTGTTTATAGGATTAAATTAGTTTTTTCAACTAGCTACCTCCACTTCCTGGTCCACCATACTTTAATCTTAATGGGAAACTTGAGCATGGTTGGGTGCAGATAGGAAGTGTGTGTGTGTGTGTGTGTGTGTGTGTGTGTGTGTGTGTGTGTGTGTCTGCACATGTGCATGCACCTGCATGATGCTCACACATGCATGTGTCTTTGCTATAGGTCTGTCACCTATTATACCGGATGCAAGCTGTTTGGTTTGCTCATCGGTTCCCGTACACTAGGGTGTGTGTGCACGCGCAGGCACTATTACAATAGTCCTCGTGGATGCCTGCCTGCCGGTAATCAATGCCTCTTCGTGTGAGAGGATCGGGCATGTGCAGCAGCCAGCTTCGAGCTGGCGAATCTGCAGTAGATATCTGCTCGTGGCTGAATGGGCAGCCGTGATTTCCGTGCACGAATATGTCTTCCCAAAGGCTTAGTCCATGGCACTAGTGATGGAGCCGGGGAACATTTGCCCCCCCCCCCATAGAGAGCTGTGACCTGGGCCACCCCCTATTACTAAGCCACTCGACCGTCAACGAATATGGTTATGAAAATAGGATAAAATTATATCCTATTTCCACTCAGCGAGCAACCGCTGTGTTCGTGTTGACTAAACACGATAACTGAGCACCATAATTTTTCATTAATTGCTGGTCTCGTCCCCCTTCATGAAAACTATTTGGGTATTGCCTTTCTTGCTCTTAAAGCATCTTGACATCAAGTGAGCCGTCATCGCTTGAGGTGTATGCAAGATGATTGTTCACCTCAGAAGTAATGCATTTCACAGGCTTAGTCGGACGGAGGGCCAATTATAATATAATAATACATATATTAGCTGATTTAACAGCCTCATTTGTATATCGGCAGACGAGCCATAATGGCTATCACCGCTTGCAGGGGCAATAAAGGATCGCCCACTGCAGGATTGGAACCCCCGACCTTGATCGGAAAGAGCGAGTACCTTACCTCCTGGGCTATCAGGCCCCAAACGGGCACTGCACCCAACCCCAATCTGATGCCCATCCGTGGACCGGATGACGCATGTCTGGTGGCTGAGCACCACCACTATAGGCATCTATTCACGTTTGCTTACCCCCGGCAAGGTCGTGGTCTGGTCTCTCATTGGCTTAATCCTGGCTATGTCCCTGTTACATAATTTACACTTCACTGGACTGTTGCCGCATTTGTCAGCTTTCGTGTTTGTTTTGAGTGTGCAGTATGGCGGTCCCATCTAAACGAAGTTTTGGAAAACGTTGGTCTCCATCTTCTGACGTGAGCGATATAAGAAACAAACCAGTGGGTATACATTTTTTATAATTCTGCCAATGTTTGGGGGCTGTGCAAATGGTAGAAAACTGCAACTTCGCTGTGCTGAATGGGTGGCCCTTGCTGGTGTGGCACAAAATGTCGACTTTCTATTTCAGAGCCCATGTGGGAGCGACCGTGTGGGAGCTATGTATCCTATAGTATGGCAGCAGTTACCTGATGTCATTCCGGTGGTTAAACTCAAATTGGTGCGGTTTCCTTTTATTGTTAGGCTGAAGTCGATGCACTTATTTTAGTGGCACCAGGAATTCTGTCCTGTGGTGCTTCATGGCTTGGAGATGAAATTGTGTCTAGTTTATGTCTCTTCGGAGGAATGCAGTAATGCAAGGAATTGGCAGCCAGAGGAAAGGCACGTGCTGATACCTGCCTCTTGAAGCAGGTGCTTGGTCCACTAGATCTTCGTCAGCTTCAAAGCATCTCTGTGTGCAGTAGCAGACAATCTTTAGAGAGAGAAAGAAGAGCAACTACCGAAAACCTTCCTTTTTAACCTCTTCTAGGGAGCAGATGCCTTTATTGGCGTTCTGTAGGAATTAGCATTGTTTGTGAAGTCTAAATACTTTATGTGGTCTGGACCTTTAATTTTCTTTCGACTATGTGTGCCTCCGCTAACCTAAACAAAAGGGTATTCTGAACAGTCCTATGGAAGGTACTGAATTTATAAGAAATCAAACCGAGGTACTTTGCCCAGTCGTTGTTTTTCAACCATATCGTCATAAGCAAACAAAATTACTATACAATACCCGGCCTACTTGTTGTGGCAGAAAAAAAATTTAGCTTGAAAGCAAAAACTGTCTGTTCTTTCTTTGGTTCTGACTGTACCTGCAAGCCAACTTGCCTGAGATTTTGCAGCTAAGCTAGTTTACCGCCAGCATCGTATCCGCTATGGACGTTGGCAGGTGCTGGCCTTTGTGTCGAGGTATGTATACAAGTTTATTTGAAAATGCAGAGCCCAATAGTTGTCAGCTGGGAGGTTTGTGTCAAAAAAGGCTCTGAGCTAGAGCCAAATCAAACCCGGTTTTGGCACTGGCTTGCCTTTCTGTGTGAGGCAACAATTTAGAACTCGTGCATTCTAAGCAGATAACAGAAGTAGCTTATGTAGAAGTATAATTATCGTGCTCAGGAACTGTATTGAGAGTAGGCGGCTAACGTCCATAACTTATGGGCAATTGCATGGCTGTAGCTGACCTCCGGCTCTCAATGAAGTAAGTGCCACCGGCTTCAAGTGGTGCCCAGCAAATAGTAAAGCCTCGAGCCAATAGCGTACTTTTTGTCACTCGTGTGCATGTTTTTGTTCATGAAAATGCATGAGGCTGCCTAGCATATACCCGGTGGAGCTTTTACAGCAGATTGTTCTTGAGCAGCTAGGCCCGCCCTGGGATGGCTTGGGATCCTCTAGAGCAGCACTTGGCAAAGTAAACCTTTTGATTCAATGGCAAAACTCGAGCTTGCGCAGCTTCTCTTTCACTAGATATCCACAGGGCAGACCTATCTAATCGATCAACTTGGCGATCTCTGCGCTGCCTTCTCAGCCTACATTGCCACATGATGGCAGTTATTGTTTGAAGTTACTCTGGAAGCACACCTGATATGCTACTTTTTGTTATCGTATGATAAGAGCTATGCCAAAACACTGTGACACGAGTGCCGTTTGGGATGACCATATGATACAACACCCATCCCACGAGATGTTACTTGGGAATGTGGGGTAGGTTGCTACAGGGTTCCTTCTAACTGTAGGCATGCTGGCTGGCATGCATGCTCGACTTGGTGGAAAGAGTAGATCGATGCTGCTTTTTGAAGCGCAGACTTCAATTTTCGGGTCTCGCGGGTAGATCTTGTGCCTTGCGTCAATTCTGTTCACGTGTCACAATGCAACGCCATTCCGAGCTGTGTGGTACTCATGCTCGTAATAGTTTTGCTGTTTCAAGAGCATGTACACTCCTCAAAAGTCTTGTTCTATCACTACAAATGCACGAATCGGTCCTCCGGAGCCAGCTGTCCAAGCACAGCCACCATATCCAGTAAGTCGTTTGTGCCAAAGTGAAAGTGGAATTACATCGGCATGCAGTTACTGCAAGGACCATGTGTTTGCTGTGGAGTTTGGGTGTTTAAATTTGTAAACGTTTTATTTCTAAGGACTACAAGTTCAACCATTTTTGGCATTTTGCTCCATACGAGCTCTTTTGCTTGCTCCACTCTTTTGCTTGCTCCACTCAGGTGCTGTGGGAATGAGAGCAGGGTTTTCCCTTGTCACCGACAGAGGACGAGCTTCTTATATTATTTTCTTACGGCTCGTGTTGCTGCCAAGTTTAACATTTCTAAGAGGTCATCACTCGACAGCTCTACGAAAGGACGTCTGCAGACCTTATATTAATATTAATATATTTGTATAGCCCCCTCACAGAACTCAATCTCTTTCTAGGCACTTTGCATTTGCTGCAGAGGAAGAATAGTCGAATGGTTAGTGGTAGCATGCTCTATGACAACAAGCATAAGGTCGTTAGAGGTGACATGCATAGGGTTCGGATGCAAAAGTTCTTAGTGGAAGCTTGCATAGTGTCAGCATGCATAAGCGCACAAAGGACGAACCACATGGACCCACTAAATGCAGTGATAAATAAATGCGTTTTAACTTCTTTTTAAATGTGAAGTATGCGGATGTCATGCTGCAAGTCGGGAGTGAGTTTTAGTCTTTGGGGACATACGAACTAATGGCACGGTCTCCAAAGGATTTGAGGTTTGTACGAGGTGTGGGTAAACAATTCAATTCGGAAAAGCGAGTGGTACGATTCTTATCCTGGTCCGGGATTAGATCTGATAGGTAGGTTGGAGCCAAAGAAGGAAGGGACTTAAAATTGAGTGACTGGACCTTGATGTCGATGAGCTGCTTGACTGGGACCCAGTGCAGGTCGGCGAGAACTGGTGTGATGTGGCAATTGCGACGCTCACGACAGACAAGCCTAGCTGCTGAGTTTTGCACCAACTGTAAGCGAATGATTGAGCAGGCTGGTAGACCAGCGAGCATTGAGTTACAGAAGTCGAGATGGGATGCCACAAATTCATGGATAAATTTAGATGTAGTATTCCTTCCTAAGCAAGTCTTAATTTCAGCAATGTTATGTATCTGATAGTAGGCAGGCTTGACTGTGGAGCTGATTTGGTCGTCTAATGAAAGGTCACTTGTGATCAGGACACCTAGATTTTGTGCAGATTGAACAGGAGATGTGCTGGCAGAGCCGATGATCAGGACAGCTAGATTTCGTGCAGATTGAACGGCAGATGTGCTGGAAGAGCTGATTTTGAGCGTTAGATTTTCAATTTCTGAATCATGCTTGGTTTGCCCACAACTAGTTGGTTTTATCATCATTCAACTTAAGAAAGTTTACTTCCATCCATGTGTGGATGTCATTAACACATTCTGCAAGGGAGTTGAGAGAATTTGACGTGCTGGACGGCTGGGAGGGATCAAAACAAAGGTACAGCTGAGTGTCATCTGCATAGAAGTGAAAGCCTAGATTGTGCTTGGCAATCACATCAGCAAGAGGGAGAGTATAAACCGTGAAAAGAACCAGACCTAGCACGGAGCCCTGAGGTATTCTAAACTTCCGTGGTTCCTCTGATAATCTTTTTCTGTTCACATCAATGCTCTGGGGTATCCCACTGAGATAGGAAAAACTATTGCAATGCACTACCAGTGATGCCCAGGTGAGATGAGAGGCGCTCAAGAAGAACTTGGCAATCGATGGTATCAAAAGCTGCCGAATGATCGAGCAAAACAAGCAGAGAGACTCTACCTAAGTTTGCATTCCTAAGTAGGTCATTATACACTCGAAGCATTGCTTACTGTGGGGTGATAAGCTCTGAAACCAGACAGGAACTTACTAGCTAGGTGTGAAATTTCAATATATGAGTTCAGGCGGTCTGTCATGACTCGTCCCAGTGTCTTTGATAATAATGGTTGAAGGAAGACTATGCAGCATTTGTTCAAGTTCTCTTGGTCTAGTTTTGCTTTCTTGAGTAGTGGCTTGACTACAGCCGTTTTGAAAGGTGCTGGTGCATGACTTGAGGCTAGTGACATTTATTATGTTCGTTAAGCATGGCAGCAGCAGATATATGCATCGTAGAAGTAGGGCAGTGGGAATGGGTTCCAGAGGATTAGTTGTCTTCTTTGATTGGGATTCGAACTTCGGGATGAGGTCACTAGTAGCCTCCTTGAATACAGACATTGAGGTGCTGCATGGAATTGACGGACAGCATACCAGAGGGATGCTGCCGCCCTATGGATGGACTGACCTTGTCAATCTTGTTGATAAAGAAGCTAGAGAAGCAATCGGCTAGATCATCACAGGGATCACTAGGTAAGGTGCTAACCTGCGAGCAGTTAAGGAGATGATTAATCGTAGACATCTGCATTTTTGAATTATGCATCTGTGATTCAACAATGTTTTTATAGAAGCTAGACTTGAGCTTTGCTTGAGGATTGATCAATTAATACGATCTGTAGTAGTAATGTGCCTACCGATGGACAGTAAGTCCTGATCTTTGATACGCTTTTTCAAGCTTGTACTTAGGAGCTTAGGAGACCTAGCTAGTGTTGAGGTCGTGATGTGAGATTGAATACCCTAGCCTATGGCAGTGCAACGCACCTTGATGTTGTCTGCCGGTATAGACTGGGAGCCCCCTCCCGACCTTGGCTAGCCAATCGGAGCACAGTGTTCCTGCTGCTACGGGCTAGCAAAAACGCTATTCAATCGGAGCGAAGCGCTCCCGGGTCGCAGACGACTGAAGTTACAGCTAACGTTAACGTCTGGACTGGACTTGTCATGTTGTAGCAGTCCACCAAGGATGACAGGTCTGAAGGGGAATTGAGCATCAGGGGCGAAGGAGATATTGTCGAGCGAACAACATCGATGTCGAAGGTCTTAAGGTTTGACGATTCACATGTGACTTTGGATGCAGAGGAGAGCACACACTCTAGACTGAATGAGATTTGCATGTGGTCAGATAAGCAGAATTTGGCCCAGTGGTTAAGGTGCTCGCCCCAATCAAGGTCTGGCCGAGGTCGTGGGCTCGAGCCCCGTGGCATATGTGAAGTGCCCGAATAGAGATTGAGTTCGCTTAGGGCACTATACAGATGCAAATGATATATATATATATATATATATATATATATATATATATATATATATATATATATATATATATATATATATATGCATTAGATCTGCCAAAGCAACCACAAAATGGCACGAACTCTAAAAATCAGCAATAGGGTGGTGAGCTACAATCTTAAAAGCTTTTAGAGTGTACAGCAGTATGGTTAGTAGACCATGCTTGTGTCGGCCAAGGCAGACGACCCGCCAGGACGACTTTCACCTGATTGTACTGGCTCTTTGGCTATGAAAGGTATCACTCCGAGAGCTTTCTCAATCGCTGGCAACTGCTACCGGCGTGGTCGTAAGCATAGAGACAGTGTGCCAGATGCTTGTCAGGCCTGGCATATTGAAAAGGTTCGCCAAACGCAAACCTTAGCTGGCCGAGCGATATGGAGATCGTTTCAGGTGAGCAAGTCTTTTGAGGTATTATTACCTCTGTAATATTGCAGCCGGCTGAATAAACTTACGGAGTCGTAGTACGAACGAAATCGAAGCTCAGACAGGGCTGCGATCTGTCCCAAAGATGCCCGGTGAGATTTAGATCAGACAACTGACTCGGACAGCTCATCACGCTAAAAGCTGCTACAGCAAAAGCCTTTTGGACCACGCCCATTACACTGCAGACATGCGAGTCGAGTTTTATGGACCGACGAGTCAAAATTCATACTTTTCACTAACGGCAATCAAAGAACGTCTTTTTGTCAAGCAGTAAAAAAATGAGATGATCCACTCTGACTGTCTCTTGCCAAAAGTAAAATTTGGTGGTAAAACTCATTTTTTTAGGGTTGCTTTTGCTCCTCCAGTGTCGGAATTCTGTACCGAATTAACGGACTTATGGACCACTATGTGTACGTTGATCTGGTAGCAAACACTTGGATTAAAAGTGCTAAAGCTGAATATAAGGACGATTACCATTTTGCTGCAGACTGGTGACCCAAAGCACTCAGCGAAAGCTTCCAAAAGGCTTTTGCTGTAGCAGCTTATAGCATGATGAGCTGTCCGAGTCAGTTGTCTGATCTAAATCTCACCGGGCATCTTTGGGACAGATCGCAGCCCTGTCTGAGCTTCGATTTCGTTCGTACTACGACTCCGAAAGTTTATTCAGCCGGCTGCAATATTACAGAGGTAATATTACCTCAAAGACTTGTAAGAGGCTGACCGGTCTATGCTGTGCATATGCAAGAGGTTATTGAGAAATGTGGAGGCCCGATGTGCTATTGAATTACTTGACCTGTAAGATAGTAAGCATGTGTATAGTATTTAGTGTGAAGACATTGGTGGGTAATTTTTCTGCAAGCTAATGCGAAAGCCACCTGCCTGCTCCAGGTGGGCCATCCAGGTCACCATACTGCCAGAACAAGACTTTTGACAAGAGGTGTACATGATTGCGTGCCAGCGAGTGCTTATATAGCGCATACCTTAGCGTGGCTTATTGGACAGCATCACTCGATACTAGATTAATCAGCATGCCGGCGCCGAGATGTGTATTTTGGCCCAACCGTTTCATAGGTTCTCCTGCGGTGACATTGAGCTACCAGATACATACCACCGAAGGAGCTGCGTTTTTCACACCTACCATAGGTCAATTCTGCTTGGCTTGCTTCAAAAGGGCAGTTCTCTGCTTACCAGATTTGGCATTAGCTGATTACCTCTGTTCAGCTGCTGCTCAGCTGCAGCTCTGCTGCCGTGTTGTCCGGCACGGAAGAAGAAAGCATAGTGCGCAGCTGATTTGAGGAAGCTAGCCTGTCAAGGGCTTGGCAACGCTTGACAGAAATGACACTCTGAGAGCAGGCATTTGTGAGGCACTGCACAGATAAGACCAGACCTGTTCAAGCCACCAAAGCACTAGGTGCCTGAAGCACTAGCTGCCTTCTTCGGCTGCCCATAAGGAGCTCTACTGGGTGGGTAGCAGCTGTAAGTCGGGAGGAACTGAGAGAAGGGCGCAGGAAAAATGCTGCATTGAACGAAAAGCCAAGATAGCAACTCGTTCCTGTGCCTGCTGCGTCTGCACTGCATCCATCGAGAGTGTGCTTGCATCGGGGCAAGGCGGCAGCAGCTTGCGACTCTAGCCTCACCATGCTAGGCATTAGATCATGCACTTCTTAAAATCGCGTTTTGTTCGCCTTTTCATGTATGACTTGTCTCTCTTGGAGAGTAGGGGCGATCCAGACAGAAGCAAGTGCAGAATAGCATGCTTTTCTCCTGCTGTTCATGCAGTTTGCTGAAGTTTTGGCTTCTGCAGACTGCTCGACTGGTCAGTAAAGTGCACTCTTCTCCCCCTACCTGCGCAGAGCCATGGCTGGCTGCTGCCTTTCCAGTGCCATTGTCCAGCTAGCATCTGTTCAATTTCCTGGGCGTTTACTGCATGCCAGCTAGGCTTATTGCCTAGCCGCAGGTAGGGCAGCACTTGGTGGGCTAGCACTTGGGCGCATTGGTCGAGTTATCGATAACACCATATCCTGCTCTACAGCCGTCCTCATTCGGTGCCAGACCAGTAGAATTGTATTGCCGTGCTTGTCAGGGTTGGCCGAAACTTGGAACAAGGCCATTACCCATTACTTCTCACCTCTCCCGGTACGTTTACCTCGGACATTGTCTAGCATCTGTCGCTTCTCGTCATGCATATGCGAATGCTAGAACGATTTCCCGAGTGCTCGTGGCTGTGAAGATGAACAGCACTTCGCGCTGTATCCAAGAAGTGCTGAGGCATGAGCAAAGCGCTGTCGTTGCCCTGCTGCTGCTGCTGTCGTTGCCCTGCTGCTGCTGCTGCTGCTGCTGCTGCTGCTGCTGCTGCTGCTGCTGCTGCTGCTGCTGCTGCTGCTGCTGCTGCTGCTGCTGCTGCTGCTGCTGGGCTTGAACGCTGTGTAAGTCGATAAGCAATGATGCATTTGCTCGTATTGCAGAGGGCATGCACGGCTGGAATAACTCATGGGACGCAATGAAAGCCATATTCCTGGCCAGAGGTCCGGCCTTCAGGCGGGGCTATGTCAAAAAGGGCTTTGAAAGCATACATGTGTACGAGCTGATGTGCAAGCTGCTGGGCCTAAAGCCTGCACCAAACAACGGCTCGCTATCAGCAGTCGAAGATCTTCTGTCTGCCTCCGCAGAAGGAGCCGGGGTCGATGATCACACGACTATATTCACCGGTGGGTGCAGCCTCTGGTGCCATATTTCGCCGGCATTGAATCGATTGGCCGCTCTCGTGTGTAGCTGAGTGGCTGCTCGGGGCAAGAAAGTCGTTTGTCGAGTTAGCGATCGGTGCTTAGATAGCTCTGACTGGTCGGCGTCGCCGGCTCTTTCCTGCCATCGTACGAATCCTTGCTTCTTCTTGGCGTCTGTGGGCTTCGGCGGCGCCTAGTTTTGTCGGTGTGCTCAACTATTGATCATGAGCGCTGTGCCCCCACGTTTGCTGGAAAGCAAGTTGAGTGCTTCTCAGTGATTCTTATTTTGGTGGCTACAGCTGTCCTGTCATGACCGCCCACCTATTCGGTCCTAGTTGTAGTTATTTTGGTGCACGGAAAGCCACGGGCCACTCTTGGAACTAGCTAGCACTTGCTATCAGCAGTGTAAAAGTGGGAGTGGCACCTGTTCGTGGGCCAGAAATTGCCACCCACTCTAGGGTAGGTGTTTCTCTGATACTGCTTTTCTGGGAGTGCGTGCCTAGCTGTGAGATCCCCTCACTCGCATGACGTAAGTAGAGGGTGGTGCCGGAAGCCAAGTGAGATGTGCATGGATCTCCAATATTCTGGAACGTTAAACCCTGAAGAGAAGCAAGCCTCCCCACACCAGCCTATATTTACTTAGCTTACGACCTGTGGCCCACCTTATCTCGACTTATCCACAAAGTCTGTCGAGTGTGACTTGTTATCTGCCCTTGAACTGTTATGTGCAGGGAAGAGAGCTTTGGCCGTAAATGTCAGCCACTTGCCTTGATTTAGGTTAGCTGGCTGGACACTTGGTGATGGGCGTGCTGCGCTGCTGCAGAGGTCGCAAGCTGGACCTTCTCACAACCGAACACAAAGTGACTCTAGGTGTGGATTTTTGAAGCTCGTCGTAAAAGAAAAAAGGGCAGACGCATACTTTTGGCGCGGTGCTAATAAGTACAGCTTCACGATGCAGGCTCTCTTCTTCATCATCCCTTTTGTCATTTCTCCATATTGGCATCATCCTCTGACGACGGCTCTCCACCTCGCAGACTCCCTTCGTTGCAGAAAGTTGGTTGAGCACTGTTGCAAAGTAGCGACTTGAACCGAATAATAAGGTGCTTGTTAGCGAACTCCTCGTCGTATAATCTATCAGCTAATTAATAATGTGAGCACAGGGCTGGATGGCTAGCAAGCTTGTGATCGAAGTCACGGTCAAAAGAGCCAGGCGAACCACCGGATCTTCGAGCGAGAGACTTGAGCTGCATGTCAATAACACTGGACTGCTAAGAGGAAGGAAGTGGAGTAAAACAATTGCTGCTCTAATCAGACGACAGTGGGAAGTATGTGCCACCAGAACTAAACCATGCGAATCTTTTTATTTTTATTAGATTGAAAAGCAAAATTAATTTCCTTCTGCCTTGACCAGCTTGATCGTCTTCAAAGTTGAACTCGCTCTGCATTCATTTGACTTTGGTTTTAGGCTTTGGTTCTTTTCGAAAAAACATGACCTCCCGTGAGTCTTGATTTGCTGTGCAGCGAAAAAATAGTTCCTGCTTGTAGCAGGCTTCTCTGCAGAAGATGCAACTTATTCTTACGCCTTTTCCTTAGGTCCCGCTCTTCTGAACTTTGCCAGTTACACCTATCGCCCGGCACGCTCTGTGAGGCTGGCTGTATGAGACCATTTGTGCTTTTGATGACCTTGGTATGGGAGAAATCGCAGGGGCTGTGTGACTGGGTCACCTGCTGCTTTTATGCTTGGTGGCTCGCGAGACTCGGGGTGCCATGAACCAGGGCGCTTGCACAAGAACAGCCTGCTCTCCAGCCGTCTACTTTCGTGAGCTGCAACCTGGTCGCCGAGCCCTCCTGAGCTATGCATGCTCGAGTCTACTTAGTCGGGCATTCTCGGAGGAGCGTCCCCCTAGCAGGCACCGATTGGCAATGGCCAGTGTGGTGCCGCAGCAAGCTTCGCCCCTTCGCCCGGCCGTTCCGTGTGCACTCGCTAGCTCGCGCTTGCCCGCTGCAGAGCTGCTCGTCATCGTCGGCTCGGCGACGGTCGCGGGCATGTTCATCGTCGGAGCATGCCGGGTGCAGCGCGCCATCATTCGGCACGCCGGCGGCAGCGGAGCAGGCTCGAGGCGACTCGTCGGCTTGCCCGGCGTCAGCTCGTCCAGCGATTCGCGCCGGCTGCTCGCCACCGGCGACCACAAGCAGCCGCTGCTCGGCGGCGCAGCTATCGGCAGCAGCGACGAGGAGAGCCTCTGAGTGCTCGAGCTTGAGCTCTGCCTTTTTGGTGCCCCAGCTCCGACTGTCCGTTCCGACACGGCCCGATGGCGTACCTATGTGAAGGTGGCAATATCACCTGTGTGGAGCAAATCCTCTGTAAATGATCAGTTTCTGTCTCCTCTTTATCTCGCTTTCTCTCTCGCCCCATCGACGGCGTGCGCTATCAATCCCAACCGACCTGCCGTTGTAGGCGGTGCATGATTGTGCATGATTTTTATGTAGCCACTGGCATAGCTGGTCTGCTCTATTAACGTTGTTGCCACACTCCTTGCACTGCACACCAAATGGCTACTTTTATGCTAGGGTACGGCTTGTGTATGTGGAGCTAGTTTTTTTGTGTCAGCCGCCTTTGTGCCGCATGTTTTGACTTGTTGAGCTGCTTTTACGTAGTGCGCCAAGTGTTGCCGTTTTTTCATTGTTTGCTTTTTGGACATCAACACTAATACCTGTAAGTCACAATGCATGTATGATGTATGATTCACGTTATGCCTGTTACCTTTCATCAGTTAGGGCAAGCAGTCATGTGGCGAAAATAATGTGCATGTTTTGTTGCGCCATACGTGAATTAGTACTTTCTTTGCTGTGGAGCCTTTCTTTCACTCTCTCATATAGTCTATGCGGTCTGAGCTGGCTGTGATAGTTCTGATGGCTGCCAGTTCCGCATTTCTGAGTGGTGGCTATGCTGATGTCGTGCTCACGTTTCCGAAGTATAGCTATCGCAGTACTTCCAAACACACAGCTGGTCTATATGTGTATTTGAATAATACAGCAGTTGTGTCATTCTCTCTGCTGGTTTGTGGTCATCTCAACGGATAGCTAAGCTTTACCCCAACTTTGGAAAACTGTTTGCTGGCCTCCGTGAATAGAAATTGGTGTGCAGATCAGTGAGAAGGACAGTCAATGACGTGAGTAACAACATAACAGCAGCCAAAGACAGCTGGAGAGGGACAGCCTCCATCGGCTATTGGAGATCGACCTGTAAAGCAAGTACATCTTAGGCCGACTATCCCCAAGCAAAAGAAGGGGCAGTTTGTTTATTGTCCTGTCTTGACCTAAATGCACGGTGCTACTGCTAGGGCTGCAGCGTTTCAACTTAATATGAAAGAGCTAAGCTAGTCTCTCTCTCTCTCTCTCTCTCTCTCTCTCTCTCTCTCTCTCTCTCTCTCTCTCTCTCTCTCTCTCTCTCTCTCTCTCTCTCTCTCTGCTCTGCTCTGCTCTGCTCTACTGTGTTCTGCTCTCTCTCTCTCTATGTATTATGTATGACCGTTTATTATATATATATATATATATATATATATATATATATATATGACCGACAAGAACAGATCTTTGCTTGACTCATACTTTCCTAGCGGAACTACTGCAGCAGCATAAGCCTGTTCATGCACACAAGCCCTCCTATATAAACAGACGGTCTGTGATTTTCAGGTTTGAAGACTGTCTGCGACAGTTGCTGTTGTTCTCCAGGCCCTAGATTATGGAACTCATTTCCAAAATCTAACGAGACGTCGATATCTGGCCTGTTTTCAATATGTTCCAATGGCTCTCGCTAAAGGTGAGGCATGGAAGTAATGTTGCGACGGGAACTACTCAACTAAAGGTATTGGTAATGGTGCATTAAAATTTAGAGCATGCGATTGAATGGCCTCAGACTCTGCAATTCGAAAGTAGGAAGAGAACTGAACACAATTATATGGCAAGTTTTGTTAGCGGTTGGTGCGTGTCACTTCCTAAATGCTGATGCATTGGAAGGAATTAAATTTTCCAAAGAGGAGGTAGCCAAATTTGTGTGTATTGGTGCAGATTTGATAGGAATCAAATGATTAATGTATTAATGGTGGCGGTAAAAAATCTCCCCCAAAGGTCCTAGAAGTATAGTTGTTCGAGGTTTGCGACTATACTGTCAATCACTTCCATGAATCAGCCCCCAAATGGAGCCTCCCATACTGATCTCACTATACAGTCCGTGGTAGCAGCGTCGTAAGTTCAGTAAATCTTGGTGGAAACGGTCGCCTTGCTCTTCTAGAATAAGCCTCTGTGCCCTCCTTGAATGGATCATGGTGGGCATCAAGGATATGCACTTTAAAGTCATCCTGCCGCCGGCTGTTCCTTAATTCTTTTTCATAATCTCAACCAGCTCTACATAGTCGTGATTGCCCAAGAGGCTTAGAGCCTCTGCGACGAAGCTGTTCCAAGCCGCCCTGTGTACTAGTGAGCTTCTTGAGCAATTCATTGTCCAACGAAGACACTTCTTTGAACTTTGCTCACACAGCTAAGGGAAGAAGTTTCGAAGGTACTCATAGGCTACCCATACCTTATCTAGAGCGGTGACGAATTCTTTTATTGGCCCAATTAGATGAGAAACAGTGGTATCGACATCTTCCTGGGATCCACCGGTGGCTCCCACTTGACATCGTTACTACCCACAGAGAATCCGCCATACTGTGGTTGGTCCTGCTTGCGGTAGTGTGCAAGGCAGTACTCTGTAAGGCTAAGATAGCGGAGATGTGGTAAAAAAAACCGCTTCGGGTACCCATCGATGTTGCCCCAATTTTGATGTATCCGATAACTTCTCTGCCGAGCTCAACATACCTCGTGTCGACCAGCTCTGGACGCTGCTGTAAGCTTCATTAGGATGCGTCGAGTGAGCCCGGCTTCTGCTGTTGTAATTAGCGAAGCGCCTGACGCTCATGAACATGCCTCACCTGTAGGCAATAGTTAAGCCGTTAAAGCAGCGCAACGTCAGGCGACTAATGCAGGTTATATTTCGTGTCGTCTGCTGCGATTGATTGGGCTCTCTCTCATATATGTGCCCATTGAAAGTAATAAAAGAAAGTCTCGTTTACCGCGAACGTATGCTGTGTCTCCGTGAGACTCCCATTAGAACAGCAGCCGCTGGAGACACTGTCATGCAACAAGAGTTATTGTTCTTATCGTATGACAGCATGGCTTGAAGTTCCTGCACGAGCTGCCACCGAAGAAGCACTCACTTATTCCGGTCACACGAAACTCCCGATGCCTCCGACTGACTCTCTTACTTTGGCAAAAGCTTTACTTCTTGGCGGGCGAAGAAGCTGGAGAAAACTCGAGGACGCTCCCTCTGATCTGCTGCAAATACTTCCATGCAACAGCTCTCAACTGCGTTAGCCTGAACGATAAAAGCTCGCTCGGGACTGGACTCGGTGAGACCAAGGTCTCAGATCAACTCGATGAGGTCTTTTTGATAGGAATAATGTGAGTTCCTCTCCTCAGCTACATCTCTGAAATAGTCGCCAGGTTTTATGACAGGCTTCTGAGCCTTTCTGGGCGACCGGCGCACCTTCATCGTGCCGTTTCATGCTCTGTGTCAAGAGCAGGCTATACGTCTTTAAGAAAAGCTAATGAGGCATTCTGGGAGCACCCTTTGAGAGCTACTGCTCTAAGCCGTCATCTTGAGAGAAAGAGAGAGAGTTAAAGCATCCTGATGTCTTCAGTGGAATTACAAAATATTCTCATGTAAATTGGCTCTGGAACTTTTGACCTCATCAAGAAGTTAATATCACGACCTAAGAAGAGTACTTGCCCTTTGGAACCCATACTTCTTGCCGTCTGATACGCATAGATTTGCTGCTTCCCATAATAGCCTAAAGTTGTAAATGCGTCCTTAGCCTCAGATCTTGTCGTCCCTGCATCCTTCAACTAGGCGGCTGTTAGGCCAATCATTAAGTTGTCCAAATTAGACCAGGTAAACTTGAGCAACTTCTTCTCAGTCCCTCTATTGTCCTGCCTATCTAAGACAATGGAGCGAGTCCTGGCAGACCAGTTAAATTCTTCCATCAAAACCTAAGTGAGTTTCACTACTGCTTTAAATAAAATCCCTCTAAAGAGTCAGCTTTGTCACGAGTGTAGAATGGACCTACTTAGAAATGCTGACTTAGGTAGATCCTCTCTGGTAGTTTTTCGGGATCTTCTGGTAACTTACAATACCGTTGATCACCAAGCTTTTCTTGAGCTCCATTTATCTTGCCTGAATGAAACTACAACACACCGTTTATTTGACATGCTCTTTTCGTTCTCATGCCTGCTATCAGATTTTTCTCATAGCTATTTATACAAGTGGCACATTATTATCTTTATTATTATTATTATCATGCTAAACAGAAGCAATCCACCAATAAAATACCGTAGTAGTTAGTCTAGAGACCCTGCCACTCTGCTGTTTACGTTGCTTCAGCTTGCTCGAGACTGACACCACAGAACGGCCAGATAAACATCACATTTCGATAGCAAATTTTCTCCGTGAAGAGTTCGCAACATGGCTTTCCCAAGATGCGTGATAATTTTCATAAAAGTCGGATGGAAATTCTAAAAGCACTATTCATCAATAAATTATTATTATTTCTTTATCATTGCATAATTACTATGGAAGCTATATTTATAGTACCTCTGACAGACAATAGCTATGCTTTTTAAGTCACTGGAACACATTTGAAAGAAATCACATCTCCAATCCATTTGCTAAGCCATCAAAGAAGGAAAGAGTTGCGACTTCACCATTGATGTGATTCCGGTAACGCTCTTTCATCTTTAAGGCTTAGCCCCTGCATGAAAGAACTTGAGGTTCCTGAACTTTCCAGAATGCAGACAGCAGTTTATTAAGCAGCATGACTTCTTTTTCCTCGATTATGATGCCGCCGATCCGATGCTTAACAGGTGTGCAAAACGTCGACTGGACAAAGCCGGAGACACGGCTCGAGGAGGTTGGATTATGTAACCGAACCTCGTCTTACTGATTTTTCAAATTATTTTCTGGATTGAAGACAATACAAAATCGTTTTCGCTCCCATACATACGTGCTGTAATGAACCGATTTTAGAATAGCTTGATTCTTCCGTTTCTGAATCCGATTTCCGCTTTCGTACATTCCCTTGCATCTCGGTGGATGCCATTGCATAAGCCCGGTTGCTCATGGTCAGCGTATTAAATATGTACTACGAAATTTTCTGGAATTTCTTAACCTTCTTGAAGAGCTCCGCTGCCTTACCTCCTGCCCTTCTCTAAACAAGTGCTCCCCCAGTTAACCCATCCGCAGATCGTCCAGCGCCCGCCTAGCCGTTAGCCCAACAGATTAATCTCCAGCAAGAAACTATTAAATGGTAACCCTAACCGTGGTTTCACCTGTAATCCAGACAAAGTGACATGGAATATAAGAAGCTGTTGAAGCTCTCGACCGCTAAATATACATTGAAGATATCGTGTGACTGACGTCGGTCATTAAATGTAACTAGCTGCTCGCCTTTAAAAAAATAACAGATGCGGATTTGAGTTGGTCGGCAAGGTATTCTTGAAACACTAAGAAAATTGTATTTCCGAATAACAGCAGCTAAGAAACTTCTACCGACAATTAAAATTGAATGGCAAAAGTTTCATACATTTTTTATATTTCGAAAACAGTAGCACTCACTTGTTCTAGAGTGTTCTTTTCATGATCCTCGAAAACGAAGGGTTGAGATCTTCATTACTGTGTGACGATTTAATGTGCCACACCTGGCAGCTTCGCTTCTCTGTAGTCGATGTTACACATGCCACATGTTTCTAGACTTCTCTGCGATACGAACTCAAAAGATCGCAAAGGATCAAGCAAAGAAATCTCAAGGGATCAAGCAGCTATGGTCACCGAGTCCTGTCACTCTCAGATTCTTTCATTCTCTTGCTCTGGTTACTCCTCAAGCATTTGCTTCACACTGCCCATTCCTCAGACTCTGCTCGTTTAGCTGTACCTCTGGCCAACATCAATACTTGGGAGACTATGCTTCAGTTCATATGCTCCCGAAGTCAGAAACTCACTACCGACCGACGTCACGGCCTTTAATATAAGGTTGATGAAAAAGTTAATGCTCCGTGTTTTTCATTAAATCACCAAATTCATTAAATTGTTATTTACTTAAATCATTATTAAAATCACGGCGCAAGGACTTTTTCCTTAATCTTATAACTTGGCAATATTTAATAAGAAGCTTAAAACAACACCTGTTCCTCACAGCACTTGCTCCGTCCTTGTGAATGAACCTCTATGCGCTCATGTGTACTGACACCGTGCACGTCAACTGACATACATAATCAACTGACTTGCATAATCAACTGACATACTTCTTCTCCAGCATATGCAAAGCATCTGGAAAAGGATTAAGTTCTTTTGGGGTGCAAAATAAGCATCGTAATTATTATTAGTACTCGAGTTAATGCAACATATGATTAACCACATCCAAAGGCTGGCTCTATAAGGTAGTCTTAGCTCGGTAGAATGACGCTAGGGAACCCTGCTATATCAACAATAATAAACTAAGGCAGCACACGCAACAGTCCCGCGCACATAAATGACCATTGTTTAGGAAGCGAGTTAAAAACCAAGATCAACCGATAACGTCCACGTTAACCATTCGCAATGCGTAATCGTGTAAAAACCATGCGCATTAATTACCATTGCTAAGGAAGTGCGTCAGCACCTACAAGCAATTAGCGGTAGCGGCTAATGAGTGGCTTAACAGTGATCCAGCTACTCTGACTTACTCCGCCGATCTTAGTACAAAGCCCGGAAGGAACGAGTTGCACGACTTGGATCTGGACATGCTGCATGGCGGATCTTCGTCTCGGGAAGTCTTTTCGTCTAATTCCTTTCCGTTGAGTAAGCTTCGAGGTAGCTCCGCCTGCTCGAAGAGCTTTTTCCCCTGCCTCTCGGCAGAATAAACGAGGTTTCATCCTACAGCCCTACCGGCTCCTCCGCGGCGTCGCCAGTCACTGGTCCTATTAAACAGCGAATCCACCAAGGTTTTGTCTATCTGCCTGCTGTGGCAGTTGAGGTGCAGCAACTCCATGGTATACAATGGAGCCACTGAGTCTGTGGGTGTGGGCAAAACTAAAAAGTGAATGGAAAAACTCCTTAGCCCGCTGGATGAGCTAAGAAGACCTCGCTCACAGAGGTGAGACCTACCAGTTCTTTGGAGAACGTTCCTTTAGCTTGTACGCTCCCAAAGCCTGGAACTCACTCCGACTTTCGCCACTACATCTCCTGACTTGCCCACATTTTAAAGAAGAAACTTAAATTAGAAATATTTAGAAACTTTAAACATTAGAAACTAAAAACGCATCTATTTATCGCGGCATTTGGCGGGTCCCTGTGATTCATTCTTTATGTGCTTATGCGTGCTGACACAGCGCACGCTGCCACTAACCATACTTGCATACTGACCCTGTGCATGTCACCCCTAACCATGTTATTCTTGTTGTTTATTGAGCATGCTACCTCTAACCACTCGCTCGCGCTTCATTTACAGCCAATGCAAAGTACCTAGAAAGAGATTGAGTTCTCTGAGGGGGCTATATCAGACGTATTATTATCATATTATTATCATTATTAAGGTACGACCAGCCGCGTTACCTCAGCTAGTCATTCCTTGCAGGTTCACCTAAAGAGTGAGTTTGGAAGAGGGGTGTCGAGTCGGAATCGAGTAAATGAGTGGAGCATAATTAATTACTGGAAAACGGGTCTTATAAGTAGGTACACACTGCAATAGACGATGTTAGCGATTGGCAGCTGCGGCTGATCAACAAATGTCTGCGGCGGCTAGACAATGCTGTTTGCATCGGACGGTAGCCGATAAGCCAATCTCCATTGATGTGAAGCTCCAAAATGAGAATGATTGGTCTGGGCCGACCTGTGCCGACTGAGGCGAAACGTCTCCACTACGGCGCTTAGTCAGGCTGTGCTGAAATGAACGCGCAGAGATTGCCCATCCAACGCACAGTTCTTCAAACAGCATCAGAGATTTAATGTCTTTTTCATTTTTGGTTTGTGCACGCCCTCGAAACTGATATTGACTTCGACGCCAACGAAAATCCAGCTCTGCTTGGCAATAAGACCTCAAAAAAGAAACCATTCTCGCTGTCAGATTGATCCCATTCGCGGTAAATTTACGTCAAAAGATAATCCATTTTAAGTTAAGCACTTTAGATGGAGGCTTTCTCATAGGAAACTACAATGTATTGTTCCACAAAAATTCCCGAATTTGTAAGTGCTCAAAACACTTTTTAAGATCCTTGGTTACTACTACTTGCGTGTCCATAAAGCCTTAGGAGAGTACCAGTTCTCAAGTAGAGAATGTGGTGATATAATTCGGCAGTAAGTGCCGGGCTTTGAATGGGAACGAACAGGGATTTGAAGTTAGTTACAGGCACACCCTAAACTATCTTGGCTAGTTGCAGGCACACTAAACTATCTTGATCGTGGGTTCCGCGAGTCCGGCTGCAGGCAATCCTCTACAGATTCCATGCAGACTGCATGTTAAGACGCAAAGGCTCTCCTGCCGCTATATGAATGAGGCTGTCGAGTTAGAATTTTTACAGGCTCAATATCTCAAGGTTGCTGCTTGAATTACTGGCAATGACGTTTCAATGATAGAAGCAATAATTACAATAGTAATAATTGCAGTAGTGTATTTGTCCAGCTCTCTTATAGAACTAAATCTCCTTCGAGGCACTCTCAATGGACTTAAAATGGACGAATTAAGGATACCAGCTGGTCAGTGCGAGTAAAACCCACAATTTGCACCGCGCATACGCACGTTCGAGTGGACGCAGCGAATGCTGCGAGGAAAGAGGGGGCGGGATTTTTTTTATAATCAGGGCTTCGAAATGTCTTCGAGTCGGAGAACTTCGTGACTTTGGCCGGTCGCGAATTCCAAACTTGAGGGGCACTGGCCCTGAAATCGCCGAAGGATCGCTGCCATCGGTTCCCAGCCATAACCGAGGCGACTCGTCAGCTAGAGCTGCGCGCAGGCTGCTGCGCGCGAAGGGACAACGGAGTGAGCGCCTCAGGCAGGTGCAGCCCGAGCTCCGAATGCAGCTCGAGCGGCGCGACCTCGACCTCCGCGAGGGCTGCTTGATGGAGAGCCCGCGCAGGTCGCAGAGAGGCGGCGCCAGGCGGAAGTTGCCGTTCTGGCGACAAAAAGCAGGCCTGGCCGCCGAGCTTGGCTGCGGCCGCAGGCGTCTTGTTGCGCAGTCAGGAAGCCCTGCAGGAAGCGAGCTACGGAGGTCCGAGCACGGCATGTCACCGGTTTCGCGGACCAGCTTGCCTGCGGTGCTTTCGCTTAAGCACGCCCAGATGTATTAACGACGCGCGGCTGACCTGCCAGCGGCAAATGTCTCGTCTCTTCGATCCAAGGCTAGCCGTTTCTTCCTGACTCAGCTGCAGTACATTTCCTCCTGCTTACTTCTCACTTTATCTTTATTTGCGTGCGATGATGTCTGCTTGGCTAACGCACGCGTACCGAAAGCCGAGTTGGTTGTGCTATAGAAAACGCTCCTCCGAAATCCCCGCGTTAGTCTTTATGGCTTTGCGGGGTTACAGACGGAAATACGCTACATTAAACTTTACTATTACCTGCACTCAAGAACAAAGGTCATTTTTACGCCTGCGCAAGGCGTCGCTATGCCGCAGCAGGTGGTCCGTTCGTTGATTAAGCTATCGATTTTTGCACTGCCGTGGTGCTTTTAACCACCGAGTAGCTTCCCTGCGAGCGTCCGCTTCTGCCAGTCCGCCGCATTTCAGAAAGCAAGATATGCAGCATAGCTTTGCCCGCGGGCCATTGACTTCAAAGAACCTTCGACCTAAAGAGGCAGCCGCGTCGCGCGCGAGCGAGCGCCTTCCTTCGTTGCGCGCCTGCATTGCCTCGCGGGCAGCAGGAGAGAGCCTACGCAAGCGGGGCGGCGCGCCCGACCCGCTCGCGCGCCGCGCATGCGCAGCTAGCTGGGCGAACGGGCAGACGACGCTGGCGTATTTTTCCATCTCTTTTCGGCGCATTCGGGTGCAGTTTGCGAGGTAAACCGCACGTCGATTGAAGTAGTGCGGCTGTGCCTACGCGCGCGCCTTCCGGATGCACGGTAAATGTACAGCTGTGTACACTTGGCTCCGTATATCGAGCGCACATGCGTCCTATGCGACTAAATTGAGCGATGTGTAGTGAGCGTGCCCGACGGTGAGCCAGCGGGCGAGGGTCGTAGCGAGCGAGCGAGCGAGCGCCATCTTGTCCGAGTTTTTTCTTGCAAAGCGCCTGCGTGTCGCGCGAGCGGCCGGCTGGTGTCGCCGCGTCGGCCGCTGACTCGGGAGCCAACCGGGGCGCTAGCGTGGCGCGCCGTGCTAGACTCTTTCAGCTCGAAAAGCTTCTGCAGCCAAGTGGTCGCATTGGAATTTATTGTCCTTGCGCGATGCCGTCACGATTACCTCTGTTTGACGTTGGTGGTCAAAGAGTGTCACGAGGGGGCGGTATCTCTCAATTTTATCGACCGGTCGGGGCTGCTCTCCAGCCCGGAAGTGAGCGAGGCAGTACCCTTCGAGCTCTCGGCGCCTCGCATGCGCATCGCCCTTCACCCTTTGCACAGTACGGGTAATTCGCCGCAGCGGCAGAATGTTAGATGCAAAAAAATGCGGCGCCTATCCCTTCGCGCAACGAATGCATGCTCTAAAAGCCTACCGTTGGCCACAACTTGCATGCACCGTGCGAGGTCCGCAGAGTAGTAATAATAATGATAATAATAATAAATTTGTAATTGCACCCCAGAGAACTCTATCTCTTTCTAGGCACTTTACATTGGCTGTATAGGAAGCAGGATCGAATGGTTAGCGGTAGCATGCTCAATGGACAACAAGCTTAACATGGTTAGAGATGAACGTGCACAGGGTCAGCGTGCAAATATGGTTAGTGGCTGTATGCATAGTGTCAGCACGCATAAGCACACAAAGGACGAATCAAACGGACGCACTGCTGTGATAAATAGGTGCGTTTTTATGTGGTGACATCAGGGGATGTCGTGACGCAAGTTGGAGTGAGTTCCAGGCTTTGGGAGAATCGAACTAAAGGCACGAGTTCAGAGTAAGTTCAGAGTAAACGCTGAACGACCGGCATCCTCTGAGGCAATGCCGGACGTTTACGAAGCTCGAATCGAGGCGTTCAGGCCAATCGGCGCCAAGCAGCACCTATCTCGCCTTCTTGCGAGCTGCCCTGTCCTCGACCGAACGACCGCGGAACGCGGGGAACGATCCGCCTGTCAGGAACAGGGGCAGAAGATTTTTCTTACCGTCCATCTTCAGTGGCCTGTCCAGCTTGCCGACCCAGTGAGCCAAGTCCCCACTCCTGTCCATCTCGGCAGCTTGGGTTACTCACTGTATCGGCTAGCAGAAATAGCTTGCGGTTCTCGCCCTAACCTAGCAGGGGGAACGCGACAATGTTTATGTAATCCAACTCGAGTGACCGGCCGTACAGCTTCGATCGCACGTTTGGCCGCCGCGCCCTCTCGTCTCGCGAGAGTCACATCGCTGTGCCCCTTCGAATGGGTGGGTGCCTCCAAAGAGCCATCCCGCCATTCAAATGATCGGCCCCAAGAGTCTGAACTGCGTTTAGCACTCGTCGCTCCCAGACCCAGCAAGCTAGCCACCCATTTGTTCTACGTGACGTCACGAAGCTGACAGAATGCTCTAGAATAAGCTAATCGACCAAGGGAACGCTCCAACTTGCGTCCAGCCGATGACGTCACCGAAAAAGCCCGCCTTCTACCCGGCCATAACATCCGGCCGGTAGCGGCGCATGCTGATTCTATTCATCGGCTCCGTCGGGTAGGAAGTACGAATCTGGCTTCCGTCACCCGCCGCCCGAGCTGCAAGATTTTATGCTCGCACGTCTCCCAGACACCCGTGTCTGCTAGTCTTGACTGAAAAAAGATGGCAAAGATTTGGTGACTGACGTTCAGCGAGAAATGCTGACATAGCTTAACGAAGGTGCTACGTCAAAGCAGTGGCTATTGGTTTACGTTAAGATTGGTTTTGGATGGATAAGTGGATGATCGGAGACCAACAAACCACCAGTTATTATTAAAGGTGTGTACACAGACACACAGTAAAGGTACCGGGTGGAGTTAAGGGAGAAAACAATCTCCTCCTGAACCCCCTTCTGGAGTTCTGGAGTGAGGAGAAGAGTGCACAAAGAGGAGCGTCTACCCAGCCCGGAGAGCAATGAGAGAGAGAGAGAGAGAGAGAGAGAGAGAGAGAGAGAGAGAGAGAGAGAGAGAGAGAGAGAGAGAGAGAGAGAGAGAGAGAGAGAGAGAGAGAGAGAGAGAGAGAGAGAGAGAGAGAGAGAGAGGGAGAGAGAGAGAGATAGAGAGAAACAAGTGAGTGGTTTAGAAGTCAGCAGTGTCGCCGTCAGCCAGGCGGCACCTAAGCTGGGAGTGGCAGAGCTGTGCCTGACGATTGCTCGCATTAGCCGAGCCTGCTGGGTGATTGATAGGCAGCAAGCGTATCCGGTTGCAGGCTGAGCGAGTTGTAGTACCAGAGGCAACGTCGTCTGTCACTAACGTACAGCTCAGTTGAGTGGTAGACGGCCGCTACACATCGATCCCAGGTCTTGGCCCAAGGGTAAAGCGCTCGCTCTTCATGACTCAGGTCGGATCGTTGGTTTGAGTCGTGCAGTGGGCGATCCTTAATTGCCCATTGCCCTTGGCTTCGGAAGCCGTTAACGCTTTTATGCTGCTAAATAAATCAAGCTGTGAATCGGCGAACCTGTAACCTTTACACATACAGAACAGACACGTATGTATATTGATATTAACTATATTGATTTAAATATATTTGGACAGTTTAAGTATTAGCAAAAGGTGTGTTACACAAAATAACGAGGTTTTCGTCGTTTGAATGGAAGTTTAACGCAAATGTATGTAACGTACTACATAACCACACGCAGTAATAGAACGGCCGAAATCGGGAATACACCGGTCATCAATATCATCTTGAACGGCTCACTGGCTCACAGGCAAAGGTGCGTGCTCTTAACGGCCAAGTGCTGCTCAGGTTACGTCAAGAGTCTGGGAAAGATTTTTGCCGGCAAATGGCAAAACTCAAGTTGACGATCCGGGTAAAAATCCACGAACCTCTGGGCTTCCTGCATCCGTCGACTTCGCGGTTTTTGGTGAGCTGTGCAGGCTCGGGTGCAGGCCAACACGCAGCTGTCGTCCACTAACGTACCTTTGATTAGCTATTGCTGATCAGCAGCAGAGGCGGGACGAGCGGCTCCGGGAGAGACAGCTGAGTACGAAAGTAGACAGGAGAGTCGCGACTCGGACGCGGGAAGAGCGATGTGCTGACCCACTGCGAGCCGTCTCGAGGAGAGATTATGCGCCTGTTAAAGCGCTTCGGTGTTTTCGTGTCGTCGCTAGCGTGTCGGTGCTAATTTCACACCGTGAGAGTGAGAGGGTGTCTCCTACGCTCATTCCGGTGCGCCGAGACAGTTTCATCCGGGGGTCGTCACTGATATCCGGCTCAAGTGCCTAGTGATCGACTGCTAGCCACGAAAAGGCCGATAGCGTTTGCCATGCCGGGAAATTAAAAAAGCTTAACGCATACGGCTTTATTGTCTGGCTAGATGGCGTTTCGCCGAGTCTCGTAGCCTTGGCGATGCCGGCAATGCGTAGCTTTGGTAATTTGGGGCGCCTTTAAGGCTGCCTACTCACCCCACGTACTCGTGTAGGTGTTCACGACTATCCGCTGACGTTAGGTGGCAATTGTGGCCTGCGAGTAAGGAGTGTAAACCCCCTCCTCGTGGTGTAGGATCCATCGCACAGACCGTCGAGCTGCTGCTGTTGCGGCGCTCTGTGCGATCGCTTCGCACGTGACTTTCGACAATCGCGCTTTCGATCAAAGCGCGACTGTCGAAAGTCGAGAGCCATGCTTGTCGCCCGGTATCGTTCAAACGTCTCGTCTTACACTGCGGTCCTATGAACAGCACACCGTACGCTCAGAGCAATTTGCAGGAGCCGCTTCGATGTTCCGACTGCATAGAAGTAGCAAACACGTCTTCACTACCGAATGCCATCGAAAGAGACAGCCACTTGAACACGCTTTGAACAATTCGGAGTCATCGCTTCGTCCTTCGCCTTGTCGCACTCGGTTAGACTTATTTAACGTAAAATGGCGAACGGTCGCCGCAAGAATGGCCGGCGGAAAAGCTTACGGTCCGACTAAACTCGCCTGACCATATGCGTAGCCGGTTCAAGCGAAGCGATCGGCCCTGTCAGCTAGACACTGAGTGAGCGTGCAGACAGTAGCAGCGCGCTTCAACTCTGCTCTTCGTCTGAACGACGAGCGGCAGGCTGGTCTTTGTCGGCGAGTGCGTGGTGGCGCTTGCGTTGCTTTGGCTTCGCGTCGCCGCGCGTTCCATGCCTCGAATGGTTATGTTCTATTGCTTTAAAAACTCCGAGATAATCCTGCGTGCGCTCCTGGTCGCGTTCTTCCTGCGGCTTTCCAGTAAGCTGCTCGCGAGCCTAAGCGCCTGCCGCCGCCTAAGCGGTTGAAGCCCGGAGCTCGGCGGCTTACGACGATCAGAATCCCGTCGCCGTCGAGATTAGGTGTCGCATGATAAGGAATTTTTTATCGCCTTTCCAGCTGCGATAGCGGCGACATAAGCGGCCGTCTAAGCGCTCGCGACACACCGAGCGTCGCAGAGCCGGCAGGAGCCATTCGGCCATCCGGCTGCAGCCGTTTGGGCGTGTCTATCTGCAACGTTGGTCGGCCGCCGGTCTTTGTTCTTAGAAATCGCGCCGATATTGCTTCGTCATCTGAATAAGTCATATCGTGCAACTGACTATAGACCTAGCGTTCAAAAATATAATATTGTTGTTTAATTAGGTTGCGAGGGACGCATATAAGCTCAGCCAGTCAGCTCTGCCGGTTCCAGCTGCGGCTGCTTCCGTTGTCCGGTTATCGGATACGATACCGCTATCTGCAGTCCAACTACTCGACATGGTTTAATAACGCTATTATAGATCGGCGTCGGCACCTAGCAGCCGCCGCTCTGCCGGTGTTGGACATCGCCCACCATGGCGGCGAAGCGAGAGGAAGGTAAGAAGTACGGCGGACGACGGCGGGCGTTATTTCCGCCTTCCTTGAGGTTCTCATATTCGACGAGCTAGTCGTGCTGCGTCTTGTTTCAGTCTTGTGTCTGTCTGTCTGTCTTTCTTCGATCTGCGGCGCCGGCCGCATCGCGTTGCCTGCCTGCCTGCCGACTGAGCCTGGCCAGTGGGGATCGGGTGCTCGGCCGCCCGCTGCCTTAGCGGTGCATCGCCGGTCCGCGGGAAATCTGGTCTTTTGACGCTTTTGCAAGCGTTCGCGATCTTTCTTTATTTGCGGCCGTTCAGAGCCGCTCCGCTTGTCGGGTGCCGGCCGCTCGTTGGCCTTTAGGGGGCAGTAGCGTACGTAGCTGGCCGTTCGGTGAAACTCTCTGGCGAAACTCGGCGCGGGCGGCTGACCTCCGGAGATGTTTCACGCTTCGTCCGACGTAGTCGGCCTTGCCCCTCGACAGCGCAGCGCATACGGTGCATATTGCTGCAAAGCCTCGGCGTGGCTGAGTCATCAAGTTTTGGTGCGATTGCGGGACTTTTTAGTGACCGACGCGCTATGACTTGCTAGAACTTTGGATTTGCTAGGCCGCATGGAGGCGTGGCTGTGTTTGTATTTCGGCAACCGAAACATCGGTCGGACGACACGATAGGAACAGCCTAGCTGCCTCTTTGGCTTTGTGCTAGTGATACT
The DNA here is from genome assembly GCA_009760855.2 of Cristatella mucedo. Classification (NCBI taxonomy): domain Eukaryota; kingdom Metazoa; phylum Bryozoa; class Phylactolaemata; family Cristatellidae; genus Cristatella; species Cristatella mucedo. Next base: position 2,934,280 of record WPIO01000039.1, on the reverse strand, counting down.
ATCTAGCGCGGCTCTCGCGGTCCAAGATTCGGTGCAATTGGGACCAGCTCTAGCTGCTGGTATGGTAGTAGTGGCCCAGGCTTTGAAGTTTCTCTCCCCACATCTGTGCGCATGGTTGCTGCTGCAGCTCCTGCTGCTGCTGGATTGCAAGCGAGAGCCGTCGAAGCGCTCTCCCTTGGTTGTCGTCATTGCAACATGCTCAGTGCTCATGCTGTGGGAACATCCAGACTATTGCTGTTTGCATTAACGTGTTTCAGATTCGAGCACATCAGTCGGCACGTGTGTACGACCATCACCCCGGGTTGAGTATGTGAACTTCAAGCAAGAGGACCAGATGGTAATATTATATAGTGCTTTTTTCTGGCATGCTACACATGCACATCGTGCAGTGCCCTATCCTGGTTCTTGGTGCATTTCAGTGCTGCCAGCCCAGTTTGGACGGCATGCACACTAGCCGTTACCTTTTAGTCGGTGAGTTCTGCTGCAGTGGATGGGTACACAAAAAAAGACTGTTAGGCCTCTTAAGCTGGTCCTTGTGATCTAAATTCTAAATGACCACTTAAACTAGAAAGATGGTCAAAGGAAATTGGTCGTGAGCATCAAAGAGCATTATGAGCATCAGAGGCAGTTGGTAGGATTGGTTATGAAGTGGTGTGACTAGACACATTCGTAGAAGTTATTGCTAGCAATAGATTCAAGCCAATCCTAGGAAGGAATGTTAATTGGTTGAGAGGATGAACCTTTGATGGAGATACAGTCAAGCCTGCCTTCATTAAGCTCCACCGTGAGACTGGTCAAACATATGGACAAGTATGGACAAGTGGCTGCAATCTAATTGGACACAATTATACGTTTGACTCTGCCATCTTGCTGGGTCGTGGGCAGAGCCACACAGCCACAAGTGTACGAGTGGCCACCAGGAGCAGTCACACTGTTTGTCCACGTGATGTTCTTTGCTTCCATGTTGAATCCACGAGTAAATTGCTTGAAACACTTAATAACTCCACAGCTCACTGCCATCGCCACACAGGGTGTGAGGTCTCTACTGGGAATGCCAGATGATAGAGCATTTCTTTTTGCTTGCATCGCTGCATCTGATTCATAGGCCAATCCTAGGTGGAGACAAAGTGGACTAGATAGGGCAGATTGGACAAACGTATGCAGCGAAGGAAGCTGCTAGTTGCTCTGACCCATGTTCATTTCCTGCTTGTGTGTTTCGAAATTTTCTGATGCATGTTTATGTAGGCTGGTGTGCAGACATCTGCACACCCGTCGATGCTCTGATAGCAGTAACTGGGGTACACTCCTACCAGTTGCATGTGCAAACAACCACTTGTTGTATGGCCTTGAAATAGAGAAACAACGTACCGTGCACTCGCAAAGCCCATCCTGACTGAACAATTGGCAAATACATTTTGTTGAAGAAGATTCTGTACGTAAGTTTTTTAATAGCTTAACAAAGCCACGAAGTTGTAGCTAGTGCCTGTGTAGCTGGTGAGTTCACCATCTCCTACACGAAGCTCGTAAGCCTTTGCCGGTGATCACGCGGTAGCCAGCTGACTCGATCACACGTCAGGAAGAAAAAGTGAGAAGCGCAGCTGAGCCGGGAGGACAGTCTTAATAATAATAATAATAATCATAATAATAATAATGTACTTGATAAAGTGCCCTCAGAGAACTTAATCTCTTTCTAGGCGCTTTACATTTGAAAGTGCTTAGCATAGGAGCAGCAGCAGCATCAGTGTGGGACTGCTGGAAATGAGCAGCCGGATTCGCCTGCAAGAGGGTAGAGTCTCCGGGTAGTTGCTTAAGAATCGAGGAAATTAGTTCCAAAGGCCTGGCCCCTCGGAGCTAACCGTCTGTCACAATCAGTCGTTCAATAAGAGCACGTTCTGAGATGAACCGCCGTCAGGATGAGGCTGACATTGGTGCAGCATAGCAGCTAAGTATAAAGAAGCTAAGCCGAATTAGGCTGTCTATGTATTTCGGGCCTTCCCCGGCATCCGGGAGACCGGTGCACGGTCTAGTGTTGTGTGGTCCTGCTGGCAGGTTGCCCTCAGAGAGCCTAATCACCATCGTTGCTGTTGCTGCTCCACCTGTGTGCAGCACTCGTGTTGGGTCAGAGCATCTTGGGTCAGAGCACAGGGTGTGTGCCTCAGTGAACTCCCACCGGTCCACCAGCTGGTTCGGGCTTACAGGCAGTGCATGAAGCATGGGGGGGGAGGCAGGGGTCTTCGGTTGATGGTCGCGAGCTGCTAGCAAGTACCAAGTTTCTTTTAATGCCATTTTTGACGTCTATTCCGTCCTTAGCTGGGCATTGTCCTCGTGGCCGGCCAGCCTGAGCCGATTGGGGCACAATTATCTTATCCTTTTTTCGGCTCGATTGGCTGTCGGCTGCCGGCCGGCCTTTGGCTTTAGTAGTCCACAATGACAGTGCTCGAATTTTGCCAGCCCAACATACTGCACCCAGGTCCCCTGGTGTGTGCCAATTTTTGCCGGTGGAGAGCAAACCGCTGCCGGCTGTGTACAATGGCTTTGTTAGCTGTTGCTTCATTGAAGAATGAGTGAGGGGCATCCGGTCTGCTGAGACGGCTAGCTCTACGTGTTTGCTTGGCCTTGTTTGTCTGCTCTTCGTGTTTGGGCTGTTTACCATCCTCATGTCATCTGCTTGCCTTGCCCTGCCTCGCGCAGACACGTAAGCTTTCACTCACGCATGGACGCACCCGCACGTGCACACGCACACATCGCATACTCACTCGTGCCCGATGTGTGCGTGCACTCGCGCATGCCGCGCCTGTACAGTGAGTGCATGCACACACACACATTCTAACACAGCGTGGGTCACAGGTGAGGTCCAGTCTGCCGCCTCAATGCACTCGGATTGGTGCTGAACTGTGGGCCTTGCTTCTCCAAATTCTGGAGTTATTTTGCCCGTCTGAAGCCAGGCAGTCGGACTGCGGGTTATGTAGCTGTTATGTCACATCGATATCGCTGCGAACTTTGGTGGCATAAGGCCAGAAGAGATGTGATTGCCAGTTTTTGCCTCGATCGCGAGCGCTCGCGGGAAGAGGTTTTGTCAGCGCATTGATGCAAAACTTGTTGTTTTGATCCGGTAGTCCTGCGGCTGCTGTCTAGTAACCAGCTGGCTGCAAGCTGCCCAACAGCATGCTCAGGCAAAGGGATGCTGGCAAAGCGATCCAACTTGGCTTGATGCTGGTGGCTTTAGGCAGGGTATAAGGGCTCATTCAACTTCAAGGGGCAGCTGTCACCGTGGTCTATTTTGATGTTTCTTAATGTGCTTCATTCAGCCAAAGTGCACAGGGTCCTCCTGCAGGTTCGTAGGCTTTTTGCCAAACTGGCTAACAGTTGGTTTGCTAGACATCAGCCTTCCCTTACTTGTGGATCAGCCTTTCCCTTACTTGTGGATGCACGGCATTGATATCCACTCCACTTTTATGGAAGTTCTGTATACTGGCTAGTAGGGAGTGACATGCAGACGACAGCAGTCAGTTTTGACAACTTCAGGTCTCTTTAGAAAGCACCGGTGATGTGGTCATAGGATTGCAGTAAAACTAATGTCGTTTTGGCCTTATATTTTTCGTGACTCAAGCTGCCGACTCGGTGGCCGACGTATTTTGACACAGCGGTGACTGTAATCTGCTTTTGCACGATCAAGCTCCTTTTGCCTAGCCATCGAACTAGCCTCATCAAGATTTTGTAAAAAATGTTAAGAAAACCGTACCAATCACAATAATTTTAATGAGTTTGGCAAGGAAGGCTTGGTCATATAATCACCATAAGTATTGCCAGATGCCTCCACCCACGAAAGCTGGAACCATAGCATTCCACGAGTCTCTCTACCACCTGAGTGGGAAATCTCCTATAGCAATTTCTTCAGTAGAGTACCTTGTTTGAAGCTCGGTGGAGCTATATTAGATGATGTATTCACATGCTTGTTTGTGGGCATGTATACGTGTCAAGGGAATGACCTTCTAGATTGTGCCCATACGGTAGGAGCTGATCGCTCAGCACATGTTTCTTTTCTCTTAGCTCTTCTTATTTACTACATTTGACCCCGAATTTCTGAAAAGCCGGTATATTTACCCTTTCAAACTTCAGCATTTTACAAAGGCTACACCTTTTACTGGTCTACCTGCCTGTGCAATCAGACACTTACAGTTGGTGCAAGACTCAGCAGCTAGGCTTGATTGGAGTGAGTGTCGCAGTTGCCACACCACACCACTTCTCGTTGATCGGCACTGGCTCCCAATCAAGCTGCGTGCTGACTCCAAGGTTCCCACCGCTCACTTTTAGGTCTCTTTCTTCTCTGGCTCCAGCCTACCTATCAGAACTACTCCCCCACCAGGCTAAGCATCGTACCTCCTGCTTTTCTGACTCAAATCGTTTTAGCCATACCTCGCACGAACCTCAAATCCTATGGAGACCATGCCATTAGTTGGTATGCTCCCAAAGCCCGGAACTCACTCCACCTGACGTCACGAAATCCCCTGACTCCACATCTAAAAAGAAGCTTAAAGCACAACTGTTTATCACAACATTTGTCGGGTCTACGTGACTCATCTTTTGTGTGCTCATGCATGCTGACACCTATGTTGGCTACTGCTAACCATGCTTTACATGTTGACACTGTGCATCTCGAATCTAACCATGGCTTTGATCCTCTTGTTAGCATGACTACTATGTGTGCTTTATTGTGAGGACTCACGACTCTTTGCAGCAAACGTAAAGAGCCTAGAAAGAAATTTAATTCGCCGAGGGCATTATACAAATGCATTATCAAATTATTATTTTGCCGAACGTAAGATGTGGTAGCTGACTTGCAGGCCCAGGGAGTTATGTCTAGGTGTCATATTCCAAAGCGACCTCTCGTTAGACGACCATATCAGCTCCACAGTCAAATCCGCCTATTTTCAGCTTCATAACATTGCTAAAATTCGGGCTTGTTTAGATAAAGATAGCACGTCCAAGTTGGTCCATGCATTCGTGACATCCCGTCTCGACTTCTGCAACTCACTGCTTACTGGCCTACCAGCATGTGCGATCAGGCGATTGCAGCTGGTGCAAAACTCTGCAGCTAGGCTTGTCTGTCGTGAGCGTCGCAGTTGCCCCATTACTCCACTTCTCGCCGACCTGCACTGGCTACCAGTCAAGCAACGGATTGACTTCAAGGTTTTGTCCCTCACTTTTAGGTCCCTTCATTCTATGGCTCCAGCCTATCTGTCAGATATACTACCCCATCAGGCTAAGCATCGTACCACCCGCTTTTCGGAATCCAACAGTCTAGAAATACCTCATACAAACCTTAAATCCTTTGGAGACCGTGCATTTAGTTAGTATGCTCCCAAAGCCGGGAACTCCCTCCCGACCTGCGTCAGAACATCCCCTGACCTGACCACATTTAAAAGGAACCTAAAACACACCTATTTAGGACAGCATTTAGTGGGTCCCTGTGATTCGTCCTTGATGTGCTTATGCGTGCTGACACTGCATGCTGCCTCTAACCACATTTGCATGCTGACCCTGTGCATGTCACCCCTAACCATATTATTCATTTCGTTTGTTTTTTAAGCAAGATTTTACTTACCATTCAATTGCATTTCACTTTACAGCAAATGTAAAGCGCCTAGAGAGAGATTAAGTTCTCTGAGGGCGCCTTATCAAGTGAATTATTATTATTATTATTATGTAATTTCAATTTGCTTTAAGTTAGTGCTGCCAAATGGGAGACAGGCTTGCGTGTATTTTCTATTAAGTCAGCATGTTGCAGGTTGCTGCCTAGCAGCTGTTGCCACTTCGTCACTCGTTAGTATCCCTTAGTTCGCTTACCCTGATTAAGATGGTCATGCAAATAGGTGCACCATACAAATGTAATATTCAGTATTCAGCCTATAATTGAAATTAAGCACCACTCGGTGCATGCTTATTTTGAAATTAGCTCACAAGCAATAAACTACGTTCTGCAGGGCACCTAGTGTCTTCGCAAAGCCGTTGACCCGCTATGACAGTCGCCAATTGCAAGCTGACAAGACTCGGTATGCTTAGTTCACCTCATGCGAAACTTGCTTCCTACGAATTACTTGTAATCGACCTATGACCGTTGAACCTAATGACCTCAGGCACCTGGATTTTTAGCAAGGAGGCCTTGACCCTGATGTGCTAGTTTATTGTGGATTAGGTATTAAGTTCCATGCTCACATTTTCAGTCGAGCCTAGTAGAGATTCATTTCTGATGAACAGTTCTGTTGGTTTGCTAAACAGGACTACTTGATTAAAGTGGGAGTGTTTATAACCTATTGTTCAAAGAGTGGTAGCTCTATTAGAGTCGACATCTGTCTTTTTGCAATTATGCAAGCCTTCTGTCAACTGTAAATGAATGTGGGCAAACTAGTGTTTCACACCTATAAAAAGAGCGATACAAGCATTCTCAAGAGCACGGGCTCATGTTTCCGGATTCTAATCATCGGGTGTGCCTCTCAGTGCTTACGGTGCTGAGAAGTCCACTTACCGCTGAATTCCACTGCCTTCAGGTGGGGTTATGAATTACTTCTTGCCTTTGAAGTGTGCAATTGTGCCGGACGAAGTCAGCTGTGCAGTTAAATTGGCCAAAACTCGGCTTGCTCTTGTCTGCTGATGATGTCTTGACGACCAGCTGTGATTTTTACACTTCTTGTGGGAAGTCACCATACTCTTCATCTTATCGAGCAGATTACGTGGGCTGATCGAATGGGCTGGTGAGTAGGGACCTACTTAGCATAGGAAAACCCAGTCAGCAGGCTGGATGCTTTGCAATCGCCGAGGCATACAGTCTGTTAACTAGAAAGTCAGCTGCCACGGTTTGCCCTAATGTACCCCAATGCACAGGAAAGCAAGCCCATATACGATGTCAAGCAATCGTAACGCATGACGTGGGACTAGCAGCAGTGACTGCTGGAACAGCCAGTGCTTGCCGAAGACAAGAGGAAACAACAAGCTGTAGTGCTTTAGTTCACTGATCGCTGTCTATCGTTGCCATATATTAAATAGACAAGGTAAGTTTGATTCCAGCCACTTTTAAGTTCAATCTGCTTAAGGCGGCCGGGTCAAAGCACTGCCGGTCTCGGTATATATCGAGGTCAGGGCTACCAGCCTCTGGACCTACCCGAAAGGACATGCCGGGCGACTTGCAGCTTGAGCGCAAGCGCCTTGGGGGTCCCCATCGAGGCCGCCCTTAGGAAAGGTCAAGGTTTGGCCTCTCTGCTCAACTCCGAGTGAATTCCTGGTGCCACCAGCTCGAATGCACTGCTCTCCTCCAGACCCTGCTGGCTGTGCGTATTCGCTGAAGTGTCAGCTCGACGTGACCGCGCCAGCAGCGAGCTTCTATTTGGGTTCCTGCTGCGGCTGCTCGTGCAGGCCGTCTGCACGCAGTGCGAGTAGATGGCCTGGAGCTGTCCCAGTGAGCTCCTCACAGTGAGCTCCTCACTCTCTCTCGCTTGCACTGCGAGCAAAGGCCTTTGACCGTAGCCTAGGGGGAACCAGTGCTCATGTCATCAGAGCAGCTTAAGCTAAGTTAGGGATGACCATGCAGACACGTGTGCTGACGAAGCGAAGAGTCACAGCCGAATAGAAGCTTTCCAGATCCGGCAGTCCGGCCTATTGTCCGTTAGAGTGGCGGTTGGCTGCTGCTCGTATTCAAGCCGGCTGCATCAGACCACCTGATCAGGCAGGGACTGCCGTGAAGTATAGAGATAGGGAATGGCAACGGGTGGGGAAATCTCGGCATTTGGTAGCAGCACTGAGTCTGGTGGCTCGCTGCTGCTTGTAGTGGGCAGCTGTATGAGTGGTCTAATGTGGTGCTTGTGCTACCTCGGCAAGGAGCACAGGTAAACAAACACAATGTATGTCATTGTGATGCTCAATGCTGGGAAAATGATCTTGTACCGAATTGCCTACTGTGGACTGAGATTTCTAGCGATTTATGCACTGCTAGAGAGAGAGAGAGAGAGAGAGAGAGAGAGAGAGAGAGAGAAAGAGAGAGAGAGAGAGAGAGAGCAGAGAGAGAGCATATAGAGAGAGAGAGAGAGAGAGCAGAGAGAGAAAGAGAGCACAGAGAGAGAGAGAGAGAGAGAGAGAGAGAGAGAGAGAGAGAGAGAGAGAGAGAGAGAGAGAGAGAGAAGAGAGAGAGAGAGACAAGAAAGAGACAGAGAACAGAGAGAGAGAGACAGAGAGCAGAGAGAGAAAGAGAGAGAGTGAGAGAAAGAGAGAGAGAGCAGAGAGAGCAGAGAGAGAGAGAAAGAAAGAGAGAAAGAGAGAGAGCAGAGAGAGAGAGCACAGAGAGAGAGAGAGAGCAGAGCAGAGAGAGAGAGAGAGAGAGAGAGAGAGAGAGAGAGAGAGAGAGAGAGAGAGAGAGAGAGAGAAGAGAGACAGACAGAGAGAGAGAGACAGAGAGAGAGAGAGAGAGAGAGAGAGACAGAGAGAGAGAGAGAGAGAGAGAGAGAGAGAGAGAGAGAGAGAGAGAGAGAGAGAGAGAGACAGAGAGACAGAAAGCAGAGAGCAGAGAGAGAAAGAGAGAGAGTGAGAGAAAGAGAGAGAGAGCAGAGCAGAGAGAGAGCAGAGAGAGAGAGATCACAAGAGAAAGAGAGCAAAGAGAGAGAGAGAGAGAGAGAGAGAGAGAGAGAGAGAGAGAGAGAGAGAGAGAGAGAGAGAGAGAGAGAGAGAGAGAGAGAGAGAGAGAGAGAGAGTGGCTGCTGACTAAAAAAGACCAAGTAGGTGTGAAAGTGGATCTAGCTCTGAGTGGCTTTGTATGGGTCCTGATTATCTAGGGTGGTAAATTAGCGCAAGGAATTCCTGGATGTGCACTTTAATTTCTGGTATTAAATTGGTCCTCAGGATTTTCTTTTCGTCTTCTTGTCTGTCTGCTATCATCCCATGTGTGTAGGTTGTGAATGCAGAGCAAAGCGTGCACTCAAGTTTGAACAGCCGCATTCGCTTGTTGCCTGAAGCAGCTGTACACGTAGTGCCTGTCAAATGTCTGCAAGTGCCGCTCTCTGTCGGTCCCCTGTATCTTGCTTACAGGCTAGTTTGACCGTAGTTGAAACTGTGGACACAACTCTGGCTGGCTGGCTGAAATTGTGGCTGAAGGGATATACGGAGTTAAAACCAGGTGGCACACCTCTGCATGGGTTGGTCTATGGGACTGACGTGGAGGTTGTGGCAACCAGACCCCCTCTTTCTGTATGCGTTTGTAGTGTTTTTGTTTTCATATCTATTCCGTCCGACATTTCTGCACCGATTGTTGTTTTTACCTTGTGGCCATTCAAAGCTAGTTTGAGATGTGATGAGGGTGCTGTGCAATCCCGGGGCGGGTGAGCTCTTAAATTGTTGTCCATTCATCTCAACTGAACCCACCCTCCTAGTATATACAAATAAGAAAATATAATTCATTTGTTTAGTGCCTTAAGAGAACCGAATCTCTATGCAGGGGCTTCACACGTTTGTTTGGTGTTCTCATGGTGTCACACGACCTGATGCCTTCGGACTAGATCCTCGAGCTAGGATTGTGGTTCTCAACATTCCTAATGCCGCAATCCTTTTATACGGTTCCTCATGTGGTGGCGACCCCCAGCCGTAAAATTATCGTGTGCGAAATGTGGAAACTCGCGTGTTTTCCGATGGTCTTAGGTGACCCCTGCGAAAGGGTCGTTCGACCTCTCCACCGAGCAGTTGGTCAAAGAGGCACTCGATTGCCCTTCAGTCAGTCCTGCTTCTTGCTAGATAAACTCACAGTTGCCTGGCTGGGCCAAATGATCTCACTGCACTCATCCAGCCCCTATTCTTAGGACCGAACGTGCACTTGAAGGGAAAAGCAGCACGCCTGCATTTGTCAGAATAAGATTTTGATGTTGTTTTTCCCCAAAACCCCAAGCGTTATCTACCGGTAGTCCCAATCAGATATTGCCATAGCTGGTGCTGGACCAAGGGCTGCAGGCCAGACTGAGAACAAATGTCCAAGTACTTTCGTTGTCTTATTTTTGTCGGATGCATCTTACACAAGCTTCCCCTCTCCCAGGCCGATTACTTAGTTCGTTGAGGGCTATCGTCTTTTCTTATGCCTCCGAGGTAAACGGCTTACGCTTCGCTACCTCCGGGTAACTAGCAAGTTTGTTGGCAAACCCGCTTCGGCATGCATGGAGGGCAATAACATTCGGTCTGCCGTTCATGCTAACAATTGTTCATTTGTATAGCACTCTTAGAGAACTTAATCTATACCCAGGTGCTTTATAGAGGGGCGTGCATACAACCTGGTCAAGGCCACTTTTCGCCTGTGTAATGAATTCCAGGGTGAGTTAGGAATAGGTTGTCAAATGCAAGTCACTGCCTTGTCACAGTTTTAGCTGTAAACAGACATTGCACGAGATCGGACTTTCGGTACCAATCGCATGCATGCAAAATTTGTTCCGGACACAGCTCACTAAGGCGTTAAGGATATAGGTTTGAAAGCCTGACAGTTTGATAATAATTACAATTGATTTGAAGGGTTCGTACTCAAATGGCCTCTAAATCACAGGCATCTCAAGCCCACCTCATTCACATGATCAAACCTCTTATCTGTGTATTCCCCCCCACATCTTGTAGGGCAGAGGTGCATAGGGGCAGTTCTTAGACATTCGTGATTTCGTCTAGTCGTGTCAAGTGCCATGGTTTCCTTACCCAATTTGCCGAGCTGCAACAATCACGCTGCAAGATCATCGGCTGATCAGCTCCGAGCAGCAGAGCGATAGTCAGACAGGAAGTAGAGCACGTGGTAATTACCCTTTTGGCTCTTGCTTTCGTGTTGGCTGTTTCAATTAAGAATGCTTATTTGCCCTCGAGTTGGCTGCCTTGGCGTTCTTGGGAGTAACTGTGGTTCTTTGTTGACAATGCAAGCAAGACGACTAGGTCTCACTGGGCAGGCCTTCAAGGATGACTGCCCTGCTATTCATTTTTCCTAGGGCAACAGGTCTTTCTGGAACCAGCTGTTTGGGTAGCCACTCTAATGACTGCCAGCCGTGATTGGGATGGCTGATACTTGTTAGCCAGCTGTGACTTCCATGTCACGTGCAGGTTAATGCAGCCTTCCCGTTACATGGCTGCCAAGGGTGGAGGTATCCTTGTTTGGCCCAGGGGTAATGTGTGCACCTTTGGCGACCGAGGCCGTGGGCTTGAGCCTTTCGGCGCATGTAGAGAGATTAAGTTCTCACGGGGCGCTATGAAAATGAATTATACTTATTTATTTTTTAAGGCAGTACATAGCCAACCAATAAGCCTCTGGCCAACTGCTGCCACCAGCATGCAATATGGTGTGGCTCTCCCTCACACTGACAGTGAGTGTGTTTTTGCGATAATGCCACGACCGTGGCAAGTAACTCTTATCGAACCCTGGTAAAGTGTCACCTGAATATAGGTTTTTAATTTTTACCTAGAGTTTAAGGGGTCACGGTCGTCAGTAAATACTGCTATCATGCTACATCTCTATGTACCGACCTCTCTCCCAAAGGTATGAACCGGGTAGGTGCATGTAGGCATGTTTGTGTGTGTGTGCGTGTGTGTGTGTGCGTGTGTGTGTGTGTGTGTGTGTGTGTGTGTGTGTGTGTGTGTGTGTGTGAGTGTGTGTGTGTGTGTGTGTGTGTGTATGCACGTGTATGCGTGCGTGTGTCGGTGTGTTTGGGTGCGTGTGTCGGTGTGTGTGCGTGCGCTCGCTTGCGCGCATTCCCACTGGTGCATTGGTTCCGGATGCACACCGATGCTGGTTGCACCATCTTTCCCAATAGGCGGTCTGCCGAAACCACCGCGGCTTGTGCAAGGCCGCTTAGAGTGCACCCATACCAGCTGTCAGCGGCCTTCTTCCCAAGAGGTCATTATTTGGCAGGACTTAACAATCACTTAAATAAATGCTAGCTGATTTTAACAGCCTCTTTTGTATAGCGACAGAAGAGCCTTCACGGCTATCACCACCGCTTGCAGTGGCGATAAAGGATCGCCCACTGCAGGATTCGAGCCCACGACCGCGGGGCCGAGGTCGTGAAAAGCAACCGCCTTACCTAGTGAGCCATTACGGCTCCGGAGTGGTCTCCTGGGCCAGCCATGCAGGCTCAGTCTGCTCGGGCTTGGCGCAGCCCGACGAAACTCTCAACAGCTCTCCAGTGCTGGGTGGAATGCCTGCAAGTTCAAGTCTTCGGAATTGTTAGGGTATCGTCATTGCGACGAGTTTGTTTTTCTGACCACTCAGGTTCCCTTTTCTAAGCAACTGCCACTGTGGCTGCAGGAGGCAGACTCTCAGCCAGCCCTCTCGATGCACCGGCTGGTCATTGCGAGTTTTTGGCCAAACCACCAGTGCCCTTTTCGTTCCGCCAGGTTGGTGGAACCTTTTTTTTGGTCATGCCGATCGCTGGGGACCGGTGGATAATGAGCGACCAAGAGAGGGCTTCGGATGAGTAGCAGACTTGCTAGCCCCGCCTCTCATTCCTACTATATGAGCTGGTATGAGGCCTAAAGGGAAGCTCTGCGGCTCGAACTTTTTTCTTTGTGATGCTTGTGTGTGTGTGCGCTCGTGTGTTCATTTGTGTGTGCACTCGCGTGTGTTCGTGCATACATGTGTGCACAGCCGTGTTTTCATGTGCTTCCGTGTGTGTGTGTGTGTGTGTGTGTGTGTGCGTGCGTGTGTGTGTGTGTGTGTGTGTGTGTGTGTGTGTGTGTGTGTAAGCGTGTGTGTGTGTGTGTGTGCGTGTGTGTGTGTGTGTGTGTGTGTGTGTAAGCGTGTGTGTGTGTGTGTGTGTGTGTGTGCGCGCTTCCGCGTACAAATTTTGACTTTATTCTACTGCGTAAGAGCGAGAACTTTCCAGTAATGAGGCTAGGCACGAACTGACCAGTAAGCTCATTAGCAATCACCCTGCATGTAAATTATTTTGAATGCACGTCCTGTAAAACGGGTGTCAGTTCAGATTCCTTAGTCGGCACTGACCGATGAGAAGAGAGCAAAGTGAAATGCGAATTGCAAACTGCTTAAATTTCAATAGAACAAGTTCAAAGGTGAGGAAATAACTAAGATAAGAAAGTACCAAACTTTGATAGGAATGGCTTTGGAACAAAGAGAGAGCACGGCTATTGCAGACAACAACAAGAAAATAGACAGTAGAGAATGGCACTCAGCATGGCACTGCCAAAACTCGACAGAAGTTAGATTCTGTCTCAGCTCTAGTGCTTAGTTGAGATCAGCTGACTTAGCAGCATCATTTACACTGTATCTAACTGCAGAAGAGCCCTCGTGGCTATTGCTCCTGCTTGCAGTGGGCAATAAAGAATTACTTGTTGCAAGACTCGAACCGGACCGTCAAGTGCAAGCACTTTGCCACTCTGGCTAAGACCCAAGTACTGTTCACATGCATTATAGCTCTCAGCTTACACTCTGTGGTGCAGTAAAGGAATCTATTCGTAGGACAGCAGAATGGTCGTTAACCTAATCTCTTAGACAATGTACATTTAGCCGATATCGACCATAGTTAGAGTTCTTAGTTATTACTGCGCCGAGTTAGTTGGCGCAGTCCGAGACGCAGCATCTAGAGCGCCGTCGGCAGCGACGTGCCACGTCCAAGTACTTAGAGGAGATGGGAAGTTCCTGTGAGCGTGGCAATTAGCCCCAGCGAACTCGAATCGCGAGCGAGCTGCCTACGGCCATGCTTGTGGAGGGCCTGCTGCTCACTGTAATGTGAATGCGGCTTATCTGGAGTCCTGCTCAGGCTGCGCCTCGACATGGAGCCAAGGCAGACAGGCAGGCTACAATCCTGCCTCGTCTTGGTGTGGCAGAGCAGACGATGTTGGCTGTGCTTCTACTGTGACAAGTTGTAGCCGGAGGATAGGTTGGTCTTTGCTGCTAAAGAGTGGGCGTTTTTTTGAGGCCATTTGCCGAAGGTAGTCTTTTACTGTCTGCAGATGTAGCCTTCCTCATCTGCCCGAGTGATTTCTGTTGTACTATAACATTGATTAGTAACTTCCATCCTGCCACCTGGCTTACTAGATTGAGGTTTCGGATTCAAGTATCTTGATTCTCAGATGTGTATCCTGCTGGCTCTAGAGTATTTCACAAAAGTGAATCGAGGTAGTGTGATGAACCTGGTTCATTCTACCTCTTGAAGCACTGAGACTGCATCGTGTACGAGGGTCCTATCGAAATTCCACAGGCCGCAGTGCATCATCCTTTTGAGCAGCCGTAAGATAAAAGACACAGCCACCCTTAGAAATACTGAGCCCTACTTATTGATGGCTAACTGAGGGAAGTTGGCTGCTGTGTGGTTATCATGCTGCACTGATGTGGTCCTTTGAGCTGATCGTCTTCTTTCTTCTGTATGGCTGACATTAGTGTGTCGCTGAAGATGTGGCTGGCCGGCCTTGCTTGCTTATATGCGGATATGTGCTTTGCATTAAAGGCAGGTGGCCGACTGGCCCGGCCGAGCAGAGCCCTGATCAGCTAGGGGAGGGATGCCTTCAATTATGTACCGGTAGCCGTCGTGGTTGGCATGCAGCGATACAGTGCATATGCTGAGCTTCATAGAGCATCGGCCATTAAGCGATTGTCGACCCTTCTACGCAGATAGGCATAGGAAAACGGAGGGCCCTGGGCCCTGCCCTGCTCTGAGGCTGGTGTGGTTAATGTTACCATGATCAACGTTTGCCCCCCTGGCTTAATCCTGGCTATGCCACTGTGTCCACTCTCGTTCTTCATTTTGGCCGTTGTCTTTTCGGGCCAGCCTACCCTTCTCATGTACATTCAGTCGTGAAAAATCCTTACAGTATGGCTGGTGCTGCTTTGGCTGTAAATTTGTTCAGGTAAAGTGAGGGCTTTCAACCATGTCAGGCATACATAAGTTATGCAAATCATGTGAAGTTATTTGTTAACAGCCCACAAAAAGCACACATATGCTGCTGGTATGTATATGTAGGCCACGAGCTTCTGCTATGTCTCATCTGTTGTAGCACATTTCACTGGGCCTCAGTTTTGCTGAAAGATCATCTACTGGTGTAGGCCGAACACACTGCTTCAGCCGTCTGTCGATATCGCTCCATAGTTGTTCTGTGGGGTTCGAATCAGGTGGCTGTCTGGCCTAAATCATGAGCCTCAAATAAGTTATTGTTGGTCTGGCAAGTTGGATTTCAAAGCTCAAATACTCTGCCTGGGTGTCCTTACATTTGGCAGCAAGATACCGATCCTATGCTCACTGCCAGGCAAGTGGAGTACTTTTTGACGAATCCGAGTACTTTTTGACGAATCCTAGTTTGGTGCTAATGCAGTGGCCCAGCCAATGGCCTGGATTGAACCCCATAAAATAACTGAGGAGCATTATCGACAGGCGGCTGAGGCAGTATGTTCGGCCTATACCAGTAGTCGGACTTTTTGGTAAAACTCGGGCTCAGTAGAATATATGGGGAATATACTTGGCCAGACACGGGAGGTCATTAAGAATCGCTACGGGACGTCATACTAAGTGCATAAATACCAGCAGTATATATGCATATTTTTGGGCTGTCAATAAATATTTTCACATGCTTTGCACATTTTTAGTATGCCTGGCATCGAAGAAAGCCACCGTGTTACCCAAACGAATTTACAGCCACGGTAGCAGCAGCCATACTGCTAGGGATTTTCACCACTGAGTGTACGTTTCGCTCCCACTTGTGGCCTCCCTGGTTCTGAAGTCAGGTCGCTGACCACTGCTGCCTGAATTGTCAACTGCCGCTAGTTTCTTCTGCTGGCACCATCAGCTGCGGCTTGCCAATGTGAGGGCTCAGTTTGTTCTGCGAATCGTGATTCCCAAGAAGGCTTTCACACTGCAGCATTCGGCAAAGCGACCTACCGAGGTGACTTCCGAGAAGGCTCTCAAATCGTTACCTGTGGCAAAGCCGGCAATTGTGACCTGCCTCTCTCTCTCTCTCTCTCTCTCTCTCCCCCTTTCTGCTCTCTCTCTGTCTCTGTCTCTGTCTCTGTCTCTCTCTCTCTCTCTGTGTCTCTCTCTCTCTCTCTCTCTCTCTCTCTCTCTCTCTCTCTCTCTCTCTCTCTCTCTGTCTGTCTCTGTCTCTCTCTCTCTCTCTCTCTCTCTCTCTCTCTCTCTGCTCTCTCTCTCCCTTTCTGCTCTCTCTGTCTGTCTCTCTCTCTTTCTCTCTCTCTCTCTCTCTCTCTCTCTCTCTCTATCTCTCTCTCTCTCTTTCTCTCTCTCTCTCTCTCTCTCTCTCTCTCTCTCTCTCTCTCTCTCTCTCTCTCTCTCTCTCTGTGTAGCACTGGCAGGACGTCGTATGTGTCTGCTGGGGCGTGGTTGGGGGAGGGGAGGGGCAGGAAGGAGCAGCTCAGCCTGAAAGAATGTACAGGAATGAGAGGAGGCAACACGGGAGTGGCATTGTCGTTGGCGTAGCTGCTGCTGCACCTGCCTGTGGCTCGTTAGCTTGCCTGCTCTGGATTGACTCCCACAGCCGGAACGATGACCCAGCCAGTCCAAGTTCGAGCCATGTGTGCGTTCGACTCTGTTGTACGGCACATCGCGAACGAAGGTCGTCACGCGGTTGCATTCGACTATTCCTGTGGGTCGCCGCTTCTGTGCTGCTTGTATCGCCTTGTCGTGCCTTCACTGTAGAAAGCTTGTGTTTGACACAATCATTTATCCTTTATTATATATATGCTTAGTCATTTTCCTGCTCAACGAGAAAAGTGGACAGCTGTTTGCAGGCTCAACTGGCTGGCTGGCATCTTTCCACCCGGTCAGCAATGGGAGTAGGAAACGGCCGGCTGCCACTCGCTTCCATCCTAGATGAGTCGGCCTATGCTGTGTGGTCAGACCTCTAAAAACAAAGTTTGCGAGTACAGTAATTTACCAGTCAACAGGATTGAGGCTTCCCGATAAGCAAGTAAATATTTCAGCCGATTCAGCTGCCTCACTTCTAAATAGGCAGAAGGACACGATAGCGGGACTCACTTGGCCTGCAACACTCAACGAAGAGATGCTTGCTGTAGGACTCGAATCTGTGATGTTTATCGTGAACTGCAATCACCTTACCAGTCGGGTTAAAACCCGGTATGCTGCAAGATTGCTCAAGTGGGGTTTGCATACCCATGTCAAAAGCATCCGGCCATGTGCCCTCAAATCGAGCTTTTATTTATGACACATTCTAGCAGACACATTGGCTGCTGCAGCAACTGAGAAACTGAATGCTTGCCTTGCCGATATTCAATCCTGGATGTCGGAAAAATTTCTGAAATTAAATGACGATAAAACCGAACTGCTTCTCATAGGACACCCTAAGCGTGTGGCTGGATTAAAAGGCTTTGCTGTTCTAATAGGTGATGCTATTGTGCGACCTTCACCACGTGCTCGTAATCTAGGTGTCGTGTTCGACAGCTGCCTCAATTTCAAAAGCTTCATTCAGAAGACTGCCTCTACAGCTAGCCATCATATCTGATCCCTATCCAAGATTAGAAGCTGTCTCCCACAGTGGCTTGTAAAAAATTTAACTAGCTCTTTAGTTCTGTCTCGGCTTGATTATTGTAATTCCCTTTTGGCTGGGCGACCAAAGAAAGCTATTAGGCCACTACAGCGGACTATGAATATGGCTGCAAGGCTGGTCTTCAAGTCCCAGCGGTTTGAGCACGTGTCACCTCTGCTGAAAGAGCCAGGATGGTTGCCGGTTGAGCAAAGGATACAGAGCAAAGTTCTTACGCTGACCCACAAGGCCCGCCACGGCTTGGCTCCTTCGTACCTAGCTGAACTGCTGCATCAGTTTCAGCCTGTTTGCGCCCTCAGGTCCTGTGTGGACAATAAATTAGCTGTCCCATTCCTCCGCTTAAAGACAGTTGGCGACAGAAGCTTTAGCTCTGCAGGCCCTAGACTGTGGAACTCGCTTCCACAATTCTTACGCAACGACATCTACTCTCCAACTGCCTACTATGGCACATCTTTTTCAGCAATCCTGAACTGCTACTTCTATGCTACTCACTACCTCAACTGCTGTCCTAACTCTGCTATGCTTCCCACTTTCTCTTTGTTGCGTGAGACGAAGTCTGTTGGCTACCGAATGCGCGCCGAAAGCCGCTTAGGCTGTGAGTGCGCTATACAAAACTCTCCTGCATAACACCCACGTGGTCTTTATGACTTTGTGGAGTTACTGACGGAGAAACATACACATTCATTCTTTTGAAATACCTCCTGTCACCGCTTGAAAAAACTTCCACTCACTCGCCATTCCTTACGAATCCGTGTACATTTCATGGTATTTCTTATTGGCTACCGATCCGTGTGTTGAAGTCAGCCGATGCTTCCAAGTTATTAGCATCCGACTACCCTTATGGATGCCCACGACGGTTGGGGTAACTTCCCCAGGAGCATTCCGTGTCTCACAGGCCTCAAGTTCTCCTTCCAAGTAGTCTCTGATGCCCCAGCTTAGCTTGGATATTTGAAACGTCTGCTTTACTCGGGAGTCACGTCACGTTGGACTCCTGGACCCGGCTATCGAGGGCTGAAGCGTGATCACTGGCAGCAGTGCCAGCGCGCCTTGCCTGTGCAGAGGGCACAGCAGCAGGCGTCGTATGGCTCATCGAGGCTCAGGCCATTTGTGAACCGAGAGTGCACCGCTGCCACACGGGATAAGCAGCTCGTGGAATTTGGTAGTTGGGCATTAGCGTCGTTTGTTGCTGCCCGATTGTGGCCGACGTGGTGGCTGGAGCCTCGATAGATTGACCGTGCCGAGTGTGCAAGTCTCAGGCATCTCCAGCATGTCTTGAGTGATTGCCGATGCACCAGGCTTTTGGGCAGCCTTCTGGTGATGCATGATGACCGGTTGGCTGCTGACGTCAGAGAGATGCTTGCAGCAGCAACCGAGCCACTGTGGGGGGCCCTCGCTGGCCCGCAGTGCATGAGAAGTAATTTCCGGGGGGGGGGGAGGTGGGGAGGGGAAGGGGGTGAAGAGCCCCCATACCTGATTCTCCATCTGTCTGCTTTGATCTGCGTCGCCGTGTGAGCAAGAGCCTCCCTCGCTCCTAGCCGGTGTCACGCGCTTGCTATTTTTTTCAGGCCGGAGCAGCGGCAGCAGCAGCGGCAGTGGCAGCTTTTCAACCACTCTTGCTTAGGTAACTCGGTGCCACTTGCCGGTGCCCCGGTGGGCAGCCGTGTGCCAGTGGCGCGCAATCGCTCGGCGCTCTGCGCGTTGCAGGAGATCTGCGGATATCGGCGGGACTCGAGCTACACGATGGTCACGTGGATGGGCATCGTCCTCACGCTGGGCATCTTGCGGCTGCTCTTCTACTGGAAGCCAGCGTGGATGCTCAAGTGCACGCACACCGTCTGCCCGCTGCGGCACGCTGAGAAGGTGCTGCTGACGGTGAGAGACGGCAGCAAGCAGCAGGCTGCTAGTGAGCTACGAGTTGCAGTGGCCGGTGCCACCGCCTCGGCAGGAGAGCCCCTCCCCACTAGACTCACCTGCTTGTTGTTGCCCCTGTCCTCCGAAGCTCCCACGCTAGCGTCCATTGTGCTGCGCTCGTTTATTGCCGAGCTCCTCACACAGGATTCGTATCTCCATGTCGACGCCGTCGTACTGGCATCGTACTCTCGAAGTGGAATGGTGGTGGTGAGGGGGGGAAGCTGCCATAGGAAAAAGCCGTCGACCTTTTTTCTGGAAGTGGACTTGGGTGCCATCTGTGCTGATTTTGCTTTTGCAATTCAGTGCAACACTTGTTTACTTAAACGAAGTATTACTTCTTTGCTTGAAAGCTTGGCTGTAGCATTCTTGGAAATCTTAATTTTGGTTACTTTTCAAGTGTGAAACTCACTAAATACTGTTTGTGGAGATCCAAACTTGTGGTACGTTAAGAGGCCCGGGCCTGGGTATTGAGAGCAGCGTTGACTGCTTATTGCTCTGCTACTGAGCAGATAGGTTCTGTATTCTGTGAGAAGGAGGCTTCGTTTGATTTACCTGGCTTGTGTAGAAATTTTCACATTGGAGGCTGAATCCGGACAGTGGCCGACCCAGAGTGGACCGAAAGGGACCGTGCTTGCAGAGCAGCCAGTGGCCGCCCATTGCGGTGCCACTAGTGTTGCAATAATAATAATAATGATAATAATATTTATAAGCATTTTTGTGTAGTGCCCTAAAAGAGCCGGATTTGATGACATTTGTGTTGCGCCCTAGGAGGACTGAATCTCTTTCTACGCACTTAGCATAAGCTGGAAAGGAATCTCGATCGAATGGTTTATTGGTAACATACCTAGTGTTTAACGTGTTGAGTGGTAACAGTGTCAGCACCCATAAGCGCACAAAGGGCAATTTACATGGATGAAGGTGTAAGGAATAGGTGGGTTTTTAGCTTCTTTTGAAATGTTGTCAAGTCAGGGAATGCCGGAATTCAGCTCTAGACTTGGGAATAATTCAAACTGAAGGCACGGTTTCCTTACGATTTGAGGTTGGTTGGAAGCATAGCTAAGCGGCTGGAGTCAGAAGAGCTGCTGGTACGATGGTAATCTGATTAGGAAGTATTTTAGGTCGGCAAGCCTGAGAAAGAGAATGAAGGGATCTAAACCTGAGTGATGGAGCCTTATGTCGAGCTGCTGCTTGATGGGGAGCCTGGCTGGGGAGTGAGCACAAGTCAGTGAGAAGTGATCGGATGTGGCAGTTGGGAGGTTCAAGCATACTAACCTTGCTGCCGAGTTTTGCAAGCAAGCAGCTGCAAGCTTGTGATGCCGTTATGCAAGAGTGGGATGATCTTCCACTTTGCTCACCACTTGCAGTGTGCAGCTGGCTAAGCAGTGGAACAACGACCTATCACCACACGGCCCTTGCTCTGGCGACCGCAAGTCGGTACTGACAGGCTACGGACAGCATTTTCGAGCTGCTTGCTCACCGAAGCCGACCATAGCCTGTGGGGGGGGGGGAGCTGAGGCCTAACCTATTTCGAATTCCTGCCTCTAGTCCAAGCTCTACGCTATTTACAATCTTCAACGTATGGATCTGGCTGTACACTGCGCAAGGGTGCTTAAGCATCTGCCCATTAGCCAGAAATGGCCATCATGTTATCCAAACGAATTTACAGCCACGGTAGCGGCAGCCATACTGCTAGGGATTTTCACCACTGAGTGTACGTTTTGCTCCCACTTGTGGCCACCCTGGTTCTGAAGTCAGGTCTCTGCTCACTGCTGCCTGAATTGTCAACTGCCGCTCGTTTCTTCTGCTGGCGCTATCAGCTGCGGCTTGCCAATGTGAGGGCTCAGTTTGTTCTGCGAAGCGTCACTCCCAAGAAGGCTTTCACACTGTAGCATTCGGCAAAGCGACCTACCGAGGTGACTTCCGAGAAGGCTCTCAAATCGTTACCTGTGGCAAAGCCGGCAATTGTGACCTGCCTATGCAGTTTCGTCATGCAGATTGCCATCTTGTTAATAGCACAGGCGTATTCAATGGCATCAGTAAATGCCGGAGTGAAGAAGCCTTTACTTTTGTTGCATTGTTCAAGCAGGACTTGAGCTTTTGGAGCTGCCATTTTAGAAATCAGAGAAATAAATAATATAAATAATATAGAATAGAAATCAGGTTGTCAAGCAATTTTAATTTCTTAGCACTTAGCACTTATCACTTTAGTGAACTAATACAGAATTGTTAATCTCATATTGTTGCTTGATCGGCATAGTAAGTCAACAATAAATTGATACAGAGATAATTTGGTTGGTTCCTGCTCTTCATCACTCAGGTCATGGGTTCGAGTCCTACAGAAGGCGATCCTTTATAAGCAGTGGTGATTGCCATTAAGGCTCGTCTGCTGCTATATAAAGGAATCTTGAATCAGCTAACCCTTTTTTTACACACACTCATGCAAGTCCAGACGTCGAGTAATCTGATACCGATTTGAAAGTTCTGCTCTAGGGGAATATTGCATTAGGCCATGAGGTTCAGGCCAAAGCAACATAGTGGTTACCCTGGTCGGTTTGTGATGCGCAGACTTTGTGGCTGATTTTTAGCATTCGTGGTTTATGGGTCGATGACATTTTTTGCGTTGTTATTCCCCCTATGCCCAATTTATGGCTTAGAGTGATTTATGGCCCAGCAGAGATTATGACACTACCGTTGGTTTATGGTGTGTTGGGATTTATGGCAGTGATATTTAAGTAGCAGGCGGCAAAGGCCCGTGGAGTAAAGGGCCTAGGAATCGAGGACGCAGGGCAGGACGGTGGTGTACTCGCTCCTGCAGCGTCAGTGTAAATAAATGTCTTTGAGCCCGCTTTGGTGTTCTGCCTTTGCACCTGCCGTTTAATAACAATAATACACTTGATAAAACACCCTCAGATAACTCAATCTCTTTCTAGGCGCTTTACATTTGCTACAAATGACAGGATCGAATGGTTAGTGGTAGCATGCTCAATAAACAACAAGAATACCATGGTTAGGGGTGGCATGCACAGGGTCAGCATGAAAGTATGGTCACTGGCAGCTTGCACAGTGTCAGCAAGCATAAGCACGTGAAGGACGAATCACAGGGAACCACTAAATGCTGTCATAAATAGGTGCGTTTTTAGTTTCTTTTTAATGTGGACATGACAGGAGATGTCGTCATGGAAGTCGGGAGTGAGTTCCAGGCTTTGGGAGCATACGAACTAAAGCACGGTCTCCAAAGGATTTGAGGTTCGTACGAGGTATAAGTAAACAATTAGATTCCGAAAAGCAAGTTGTACGATGCTTAGCTTGGTGGGGCAGTAGATCTGATAGGTAGGCTGGAGCTAAGTAATGAAGGGACCTAAACGGGAGTGACAAAACCTTTAAGTCGATGTGTTGCTTGACTGGGAGCCAATGCAGGTCGGCGAGAAGTGGTGTGATATGGCAAGTGCAATCCTCGCGACAGACAAGCCTAGCTGCAGAGTTTTGCACCAGCTGTAAGCTCTTTATTGCACAGGCCGTTAGACCAGCAAGCAGTGAGTTACAGAAGTCAAGACAGGATGTCACAAATGCATGGACCAACTTAGATGTGGTATCCCTGTCTAAATAAGCCCAAGTTTTAGCTGTGTTATGTATCTGAAAGTAGGCAGACTTGATTGTGGAGCTGATTTGGTCTTCTTGGTGGTGTCGTTTAGTTTAACCTAAGAAATGGATGATGTGGCATTGCTTCCTTTCTGTGCTAGCTATTTCAGCAAGCAATGTTGGGTGCCTTTGCAGTAATGCAGTAAACCACCAGATACAGCTGTCAATATGGCATTAAAAGGCAAGCTTGCACAGAGAGTAATTACAATATAATGTAAAGGGAAACTGAAATATCTTCACCAATAAGCTGTTTCTTGTCTCAGCACCATGCTTGCATATACCATTTCACGGTCTCATTCAGCCATCTTGTGCATCACCTCAGATGAATTTTTGCACAGAGGTTGGCACTGAATGTGTGTGAAATAAAAAGTAAAGGTTGGCGGATTTATCAGCCTCACAAGATGTCAGTTTATATGCCTGGATGATTTAATTATGCATGGTTTATGGTGTATCCATTGTCTTTATTTCTGCCAATCTCATTTTCTTAAGATTAAGTTTTTTATTGGTTCGTGTGGGCTACTTTGATTTGCCTAATATTGGCGCAAGAATCCTCCGTGTGTTTTTCGCACGGATATTAATGTAGATGTCATTACTAACCTGTTTTAGGACCGCTACGCTCAGCAGTTTGTCGAAAAAGTCGAAATTATAACTCCTGAAGGTAGGAGGTATGTATGACGGTTTTTTGTTTTTTCTACACTTCTTTTATCAAAGTCAAGCAGTAAACCTTCCTGGAAAGAATAAAATAGTTGTGCATGTCATCGGCATTGCCTTGTACTAAGCTAACCTGAGCACCCTAGAAGTGCTTACCACTGAGGCTGCCTCACGATTGGCGATGGTTGGTCAGAGGCAGCAAAGTCCACCGACGATGCACAATGCATCTGAAAAGCATCTACCCACGTCATAGCAGGTGCCATGAAGAATCCGGCTAGTGTTGTGATGGGATCAACAGTAGGAAAAGAGAGTAGTGCCTAGGTAAAGCTTGATGGGCACAGTATCAGTCTGGGCAGCTTTGTTGGCTAACACAGTCAGCGACTGGAGCTGTGGCCAAGTCAAGGACCAAGGTCCACAATCCAAGGTGCAGCTACTAGCATATCATTCACCTTAACTCTGCAAGCAGCTGGACTACTTGTGCAGCTGTTGCTAGACTACAAAGGTAGACTCTAATGGATGCCTTTTGATGGGGTAACAATGTCTGTGATTCGTTTGAAGTGCACGAAGGAAGCACATCATGCTATCGGGGGTATTGAGATAAGGGATACTAAAGCAGCCCGGACACCAGAAGGCGGGACAAGCTTACCGTGATAAGGCAACTGACTGAACTGTGTTGCTATGGGACTCGACCTGCTCCCAAGTGCTTGCGAGTGCTTTTATTTTGCATTCAATGGTGCGGCATATGGCAACGATATGCAACATGTGCCTGCTTCCACCTCGTGTCGGACGCTTGCTCGGCCGTTAGACAGTTAGCAAATATACAGTTGGCTGTTTGAGAAACCCACCGTCCGGGCAACCAACTAACTATTTATTGTTTACAAGAATTAATTATTGACAAATCGCTAAGGATTTCAGTTTTTTTCTCACACGGAGGCTTCAGTTTTTGTTATTTTCCTTTGTTTAACTGAGGCCGTTAGTTAATAAAGATAATAATAATACACTTGACAAAGCGCCCTCAGATAACTCAATCTCTTTCTAGGCGCTTTACATTTGTTGCAAAGGAAGCACGATCGAATGGTGAGTGGTATCATGCTTGATAAATTACATGAATAACATGGTTAGGGGTGACATGCACGATAGCCTGCAAACGTGATCGTGGGTGTATCCACTAGTCTCTGCTGCTTGCTTTTGATGTCGGCTGCTGCGCTGTTTCTATGCAAACCCTTGCACTTGGATGGCAGACAGGCAGCAGTTGTCCAGGTTTCTATCTGCTTCTATCAGGCTGCTGGCCTGGCCGAGCTTTGAAGACTTCAGTTGATATGACCAAAACTCTACTTGTAGCCTAGGTCTGCAGCTGATGACAGGACGACCATGGGTGGCCGGCTGGTCCTGCAGGAGGTTACTGTATGCCTCGTCTGCCTTATGATAACCTTGCTGCATCCTTATGAGGAAATGGCTATCCTAATGCTCAGATGCACTTTAGTTAGCACGACTGAAGTCAAAACAAGTTTCCCCATACCTTATAGAGCACACCTACCTACCGTGCTTCAGTGTCGAATGCCCCGCTGCTAGTGTGCCGTGTGAGCGAATGCAAAGAGTTTATGTCTGGATCTAGCAACGTTTCCTTTAGAGCTGCAGGAAGAACTGTCTGTAGCCGACTTGGTCGTGCAGTCGGAGTGGATCTTTTCGTGTCTCTAGCTATTAAGGTTTGCATTACAGGTACTGCTGTGCCGCCCCTGTCATCAAATTAATGGCTTGTCACTGTGTGTCATGTGGCCTTGATGGACAAATGGTCACAATGAGTTGACAAATGCAGTCCTGTCCATTGTTTCTTCGTGTAGTAAGCAGACATTGTATGGAGCTTTGGGACGCCCCACCTTAGGCTATTCGTGCATTTGCCGAAGCAGTTTGTGGTTGCCTCAGACCCTCATCTCAAGTTTCTGCCACGGTTGCTTTGTCCGGCATGACAAGGTTCATTGTGGCAGCACACCTCCAAGTAGTATATTTCTGCATGCCTGTCGTATCATCTCTTGTTTTGTGGTGTGCTGCTCATTGCATGCCATGACATCTGGTGCCTTATGGTTGCAGGTGCTTTACCTTTCTCAAAAAAATCCTGTTTTGCAGTGTCAAAATGGTTTCACCTTCCACGCGTTTTCGGACGGATCCAAATGCCATCGTGAAAGATAACTCCAAGGACCAGCTCATTATGGAACATTGGGTACATGATCAATTTAATAATACACAATCATGTTGCTTTGAGCACTGTGCATTTTATGGTTAGAACTCTACTGCATAGCATGGCTCATTCCATAACATTCCGATGCTGCTAGAGGGTCTTAAGCTGTTTGACACGTTGTTATGGTGCACAGGGTAGTTAAAGGTGTTGCCTGCATTTCATGGCAACAGTGGCCATGTTCCTAAGCCAAATGGAAATACACCCAATAGATGCCGTGTGCAAAAGTGCTGGCTTGTGGGGGACCAGATGCAACGGTAGCATGAATCTAGTTATCAAAAGTAGCTATTCATAATATCTGTGTGCTTCGTCCATGGATGATGCTGAAACTTCTTGCTTGTATGTACAGGCATGTGCATGTAAGGACAAGTTTGAGCTTGGTAACGGAGTACCCTAGCACCTGCCGAATTTCCCTAATTTTCCATACATTTCCATAAATTAAGTCAACTCATTTGTGCATCTACTTGCTCTATAGCTGGCTAGCCCAATGTTCCATAAATAAATCCTAGCTGATTAAACAGCTTCTTTTTGTATAGCGACAGTAGAGCCTTTACGGCTATCACCACTGCTTGCAGTGGCGATAAAGAATCGCCCACCGTAGGAATCGAACCCACGAAAAGCAACCGCCTTACCTAGTGCTCGACCTTGTTGATCATGCTGGTCTGCAGCTGCCATGCAGCTGCAGACCATCATGCATACATTCGAGCGAAAAAGTGCCAGCTAGGTTACCTAAAATGGCTGCCTGATAAAACCTTTTCGATTTTGGCATAAAATACGTTACTACTACCTGCTGTAATCATGATTAGTATATAAAGTAGGCTTTCATAACATGTCAGAAAAGGTTCAGTTCAAGTATATTATCAAGTAGTTTCTAGATAAAGCTCCACCTCCACGACAAGCAATCACCTGTCAGAGCTGCTCGAGCATAGAGCAAGCTCAACGTTCGCAAAACATCTGGGTTTATCATATTCCAAACTTAACGTAAACTTGAAAAGCAACTCTTCAGATGTCATACACCTCACCTGTGCTCTGAGCCTGCTATTAACTTCATCCCAGAAATTCTCAATTCGATAAAGTTCCCAAGATTGACTGTGCCACTCATTATTTGCATAATCTCCCACACCAAATTCAACGGTAATGGTAAAATAAATATTGAACACCGTCTAGCCACGTGCATAGGCTCATTGTCTTGTAGGAAAAGGGAAATACTGTATCTCCACACGAAGTCTCTTTGCATTAGGCACTGCAACATTCTATAATAGTTCCAAATTAAAGTCTTTCGTCATGATGCCAGGTATTGGTTACAGAAGCAGCTCCAGGCCATAACACCTTTACAGCCAATTTTCACCATATTCTGGAGGCAATCATCATTGAAACCTTCATTGGACAAAGGATACGTGTACTGCATACATTACCCATTACCGATAATACCGAATTTACTCACATCGCTCCATTCGACTTTGCTCCAGTCTTGGGTCCAGTCGTGGTAACTTCGTAGTCGTATTCTCAGTTTGCTCCAGTCTTCATGTGTAAAGTGCGCTTGCGCCATACCCCATTCCAACGAGCCATTTTCCACAAGCCGGACAGTAGTGGCTTCTTGTTTGTGTTTCAAGCGAACATACCCTAGTTCATCTAGTCGACGCTTAATTGTACCCCTACCAATTCAACTAAGACCGCGTCTTTAATACATAGATAGTTTACACAAACTCATTTTAGAGATATCTTTTTTAGCTTGGGGCTTAGGATTCAGTGTGCAGTGATATGGAGTTGTACTTTTTTGGGATTACGTGTTTTAGTGCGGTTTTTGACATACGCCACCGCTGCCAACGTTTGTGGGATCAAACGTTCGACTAAGCGTCGCCTGCTGCATCGCCTGTTTTGTCGCTTCTCTTCTCAGCGCTCGCTGTTCGTAGGAGTTGCCAGCGGCATGTCTTTCTGATGCAGGACGATTCCCTGCGGAAATTCCTAGTCAACAAGAAGCTGAAGTACCTGTGGAGTGAGAAGCACGGCACCTTTGTGAAGCTGAGGTGGGTGACCTAGCTAGCAGCTGCCTAGTACTCGTCACGTGACACTTGAGTCGCAAGAAATTTGCTGCCAGGCTTGTCACTGCGAGTTCTGTTCGTGAGTCTTATCTTATGTGAGCTCATGTGTTTTAAGTTGCTCTCATCTTGCCGTATGCTTTTACAGATCTCTCAATAAGTCACAGCTGCATTTCACTGTGGGTGGCATTACCATTTCTATGGTTATTTATTTCCCAATGCCTTGCTTTGGCACTTGTGTGTGCACCACCTTTTTTAAATCATAAATATCGCTGTTTTGTATTTTGCATTTATTCCAATTTCTCATACTCACAGAGGCTGATAGTATGCAACCAGAAATGCCAAAGAAACATTGGTAGTTTTTTATGCAGTTAAGCTGGCAGCTAAACTGGATGCCCTCCAGCTGCAACTCCTTAAAAACCAGTGGCCACCGTGACTCGTTTGTAGTGGCATGTTTCCATCCACTTGCTGTTTGCAGGCTTTTGGGACTTATCTTGAGCTATAGCACTCGCTGGAACATATCAGACTTTTGTTATGTAAGCAAGGTTAGCTGATTCAGCTGCCTCACTTGTATAATGGTGTGTGAGTCTTAACGGATATCACCACCACTTGCAGTGGGCAATAAAAGATCGCCCACTTAAGGGCACGAACCCACGACCTAGGTCGTACAGAGCAAGGACCTTACCCATGGGGTAAGAGCCAACCAATCCCGCAGAGCCCTCAGCGACCTGCAGACTGTATGGGTTTGCCATTGGGTTCTTCTCTGTCTCTGTCTGTCTGTCTCTTGTCTCCGTCTCTCCCTCTCTCTCTCTCTCTCTCTCTCTCTCTCTCCCCCTCTCTCTCTCTCTCTCTCTTTCTCTCTCTCTATCTCTCTGTCTCTCTGTCTGTCTCTACCCGAGCATCCACGATTGATCACAATTTGTGAACGTGTGTACACACTCAAGCTTGCACATGCTTGCACTCACACACGTGCACTAACGTGCACTCAGACACACAAGTGTAGGTAAGGGCCCTTAAGATTTTCCTCTGAATGACTGAAGAGTGCAGGCTGCTCTTCAGCCTTTCTAGAATTATCTGCCTTTGACTAAGTCAAGGGGGACTCTTTTCTTGGCTAAATCCTAGCTATTCCCCAGCCTGTATACAGAAATAAACAGGGACACCTGCCCCTGCCGTGCGCACCTATGCATCTACATCTGCTCGTTCGGTAGCCAGCAGCCTTGGCCTCATACCGTAAGATATCTCTCTCTCTCTCTCTCTCTCTCTCTCTCTCTCTCTCTCTCTCTCTCTCGACGGCCCAGATCTTGGGTTTTGGATTGCTGAAGGGGGATTTTCCTTATTTCTTGCAGCTTCAAGCAGGTGAAAGTTGCTAAGGCACTTTTGCTGTGAAGCAACCGAGGCTGTTGAATCTGCTGACATTTATTTGTTATGTGTTGCCAAGTGAGAAGGGCAATCAGGGATGTAAATAACGTAGTGCCTGCAATCGATACTGAGGGTTCGATGGAATCGGCTGGAAAGGAAGTGCCACTGTCAGGCAGTAGAAAAGATGTCGCGTCGTGCCGACATTGTTGCAAGTGGATTCCACGGTAATGGGCCAGCAGAGGAAAGGCATTTCTCACCTGCAGTCTTTAGGTAAGAAAAGGACAGCTTTATTCTCCTGTAAGGACCTGAGAGCATGAGGAGCTGGTGTTACCGTAGCAGTTCTATTAGATATGAAAAAGCCCAAGCCAAGGTGTGGCAGGTCTTCGCGACAACAGCTTTGCGACTTTACTTCTCCTTATACTGTGGGCTGGAGTAGTCTCTTAGGCTGTTTTGCTCATAGATAATAATAATAATAAT
The DNA here is from genome assembly GCA_009760855.2 of Cristatella mucedo. Taxonomy (NCBI): domain Eukaryota; kingdom Metazoa; phylum Bryozoa; class Phylactolaemata; family Cristatellidae; genus Cristatella; species Cristatella mucedo. The sequence continues at coordinate 2,904,451 of WPIO01000039.1, read as the reverse complement.
ATTGCACTTGATAAAGCGCCCTCAGAGAACTTAATCTCTTTCTAGGCGCTTTACATTTGCTGCAAAGTGATACGCAATAGAATAGTAAGTAAAATCATGCTTGAAAAACAAACAAAATGAATAACGTGGTTAGGGGTTACATGCACTGGGTCAGCGATGGTAAGCTGGGACAGTGACCGTGGTTGTAATGGCCGATTTCACTTTTATCAATGTGGCTGGACAGTTTTCTAGCGTCACATAGGAGCATGTACTGTCTAATGAAGTCAAATACAAAAGTAGTTAGATGGAAGAGAGCCGATGGATGCCACCAGTCAGCCACTATCACCTCAGCTGATAGACTTAATCTTTGTTTAATAGCACTGAAAACACGTGCATGGGGCGTTTCAATATTTTTATTATTACAACCTAGCTTGTGCATGCACAGGTGGATGCTGACATTTTTTAGGTCAGTCTGCCACTATTCTTTATAGCCTAATGTATTCGCCCGGGCATGGGCTCGTTCAGCTTTCGGCAAGCCTCCAGGGTTATGCAGTCCCACTGCTTACTTAAGCCGACCAAAACCTGCTCGGGAGACAATGGGAGGCAATTGTCGGCTCTAAGTGCTCCAACTTGATCCGAAGATACCCAATTGGGCTTTGATCAGGAAATTGGCTCGGCCAACTAAGGACTGTGACAGCTGAGTCTGCAAAAAATTGCTTTGTTGCCCTTGCAGTCTGTCTTGGATCAGTATCCGTGCGCCAGCAGAGTCTTCCACCACAAGAGCCGTGGCACAGGACAACCCAAAGTTTTTCACAACGCCTAAAACGTGGTTTGTTAAATCGGCAACTAGTTCCATCGCCAGAAGAAGAAAAAGGCGGTTAAGCAAGCACTCGTCTACCACCATATTTGAGCATGGACTGTATGTAAGCAGTCTATGGGGCGGTACTCTTAAGCTTTTCTATGGCTGACGAAAGCACTTCCGATTACTATCTCCGTGGTTTAGTATTTATTTTCGTTGCTCCTTAGAATTCATCCCCGGCATAAGCTAGTAGGCATGTTGACCTGCCCATTGCTCATGCCTTTTTTTGGTTTTTGGTCATTAATCAATGGCTTGCCTTTGCTGACTCTTCTCTAAATGCCATGCTCCGATAGCCTACGACAAGCCGTAATATGACACTGACAGGTTTGTCGTTGCTCTCTTCTCTAAGGACTTCGAGAGCTCCAAGTGGGACCTGCCTTTGACCCCTTGCAGTTAGCTTCAGTAAGCAGCCACCCCTTTCCGTTTTCGCGTTGCCGGCCCTAGCACTGTAAGGCAGCCATATTACCACCCTGTTAAGACGGCTTCCGGCTGTAGCTGACAGTCCAATCAATAATACTAATGCTAAGAATCCTTGCCACCTTTATGTTGCTTAGACCGATACTATGATAGGTGAAAATGTGAGCTTTAATTTTGCTGTTTAGCTCCTTTGTCTTACCCCAGACAGGAGAGTATGAGCAGTTGCATGCACATGGTGCAGTCACGAGGTGCATAAATAACTAACTGATCTCCCATGTACATGTTTTTGCAACTATAAACGTCGAGTCGTTTGAATTGCAAGTAAGATAATCAAACTTCGAGTACAGACACATGGGTCATTTTTAAGGATTAAAATTGTTCCTGGCTGCTGGTGCGATTTGGTTTCTGACTGCCATTGCAAGCCGGCCACTGACAGTGAGTTCATTTGGTAGATGAAATATCGGGCGTATGTAAAAATTGGCTCACACCGCTGGGGAACCTCTGGTCTCGAATAGTTGCTAAGTAAACGGTATTTAGTGCACCTAGTGAATACTTCTGTGTTTCAGTGCATATGCTTGTATGCTTAGTATAGTTACGAGTCATCGTGTCGTACGACCCCTATTCTTTTTGGTGCCGATCGTTTCACGATCATGGTGAGCCGTGATGGCACACTAGGTAAGGCGGTTGCTTTTCATGACCTCATTCCCGAGGTCGTGGGTTCGAATCCTGCGGTGGGCAATCCTTAATTGCCACTACAAGCAGTGGTGATAGCCGTCAAGGCTCACCAGTCGCTACTCAAAAGAGGCTGGTAAATCAGCTAGTATCAGCTAGTTGTTATCATGACGTCATATCACCCGTATAATTTCATTCTACAAACTTATCAAAGCCTTCGGCCCTGCTCTTAGCACTGTGAGTGTTCATTGCCAATGTATGGCACCGCTTCGTATGCATAGATACCCCTGCATGTGCAGTTAGCTCAACGCAGTCAGCTGTGTACCAATTGGCATTGCCACAGCTTTTCTTTCGTGGTCTTGGCATCCTATAAAAGCTTGAACAACTCAGGAGCAGAAACAAAGCAGCACCGGCTCCTCTCGGCCTTGCAAATTCTGATGAGCTGCTAAGGTAGCCTGTACTTGCTCGGTACATTAACACCTCAAGACCACGTGAATGCAGTGCATGAGCTATACCTCTGTCTTTAACATCAGACTGTGCCTGGTGTGCAGAGTCCCTCCACCCATTGCCGGTCAGTCAGAAGTTCAGAGTGGTCGATCGTTAATGGCAGATCTTTAGGCTATCGACTGCCAATGGCCTGACAGTTCCTTGACTGTCTCGACTGAAAAGAGCGCACCAGCAGCACTGTACTGATCAGCCATTTCTAGTGTGCCTGCCAGAACACCACTGGTAAGCCATCGATGTCGTCAAGCCGTGGTCTTCTCCTCCTGCGCTGTCAGTGTGCCCGTTTTATCTTGCAGCGGTCTTGAAGGAAATGCCGCCGGATTCTTTACGGTCGTGGGCCCTGCACCTGGCAATTTATGCCCGGGCAGTAATCTCACCAACGGGTAAGGATTTTAATGCCAGCGCCACTCGATTATGCGTGGGCTCGGCTGCTTCCTAGCATCAGAGTGGTACGATCTAGCAGTGCTTGAGGGAGCTTCACAGGTCGCTCGTCGACCTGAAAGATTTGCAGGTGCTGAAATTCCCTGGTTGCCGCTGTTGCATGGCTGCTCTTGCTGCAATCCTTGAGCCTCGTGTAGGCAATGAGCATTCTCATGAGGAGCCAGCTGCTCAACTGTCTCTTTCAACTATCAACAATCAACTAAGCATGCCGATTGTCTGTAGCTTGACATTAGGAAATGAGCACAGCTGGGGCACTGTTGCTTTCATGCTACTCCGAATGTTTGCGTATCTCCACAAACGGACGATGCAGTTGTTTTGCAGGCCACCGTAAAATGGGGAAATCAGCCTTACTTAAACAAATGTTAAGAATCGAAGCTGTTATTTTTTGGTTGTACACGCTGGTTTATGAAAATGCTGCAATCAAAGGTATTTTTTAATTGAGCACATTCGGTTTTTGTTTTTAGTCAAGTATAATATATATATATTTATATATACACACATGATATATATATATATATGATATATATATATATATATATATATATATATGATATATATATATATATGATGTATATATACATATATATATATCTGTATGTAAAAATACCCATTCAATCAACAAGTACAAAAGTATTCGTGTGAGCAATTAGTCATATGTCTAGCACAATAGCTTATCACCATGCCCCGGCCGGCAGCCTGTGCAGCAAGTTCAGCCTCGGGAGGGTGCCCTTACAAGAGCCCGAACGTTTTAAGAGGATGGCATAGCCTTTGCCGTACCCTAGCCTGCCAATCAGACCAGGTGGGCATGTCAGCCACCTTTATGAAGGGTGATACTGCCCAACAGCTCCTTCACCTACGTACCTGAAGCTACCAACGCTGTTATACCGTATTAATACCATCTCTCTATCTCTTACCGGTTGCCGTACAATACACGTCGATTTAGTGCCAGCGTTGCACATTTTTGGCCAAGTTTTGCTGCTGCAGGACCCCCATGAGGTATATGCTGTTGCACTCGTGCTTCACAGTTCTCAATAATCCACCCCACGATATGCCTTCCCAATGATCCGCCCCCTGTCAGCGAAGGGCATCTCTTGCAGGCTCCACTTGTCATGCTAGCTGGCCAGTTTCAGAGTGGCTCTGTTTTTTATATTGGTGGTGCAGTTGTAAATTTTGATGCCTCTCATCTGTCCTGGATGCATAGCTGATGCTTTGCTTGTACTTTCAGGCAGTTTGGTTGCCTGCCATATCATACCAGCACAGTGTCAGTATAGCCTTGCCTTGATTGCAAGTTCTCTTTTGTGCTTCCATAAGCATTCTTTTAAATCTGAAAGCTATTAGAACTCTCTGTGCCAGCACAGCAGACACTGTGAAACCTGAGCAGGCAGTATAAGCCAGCCTGTTACTACATCTGCAGTCATACCTGGTAATTCCCACCAATACTGGCTGCCACCGGCTTATCCGTAGGTGTCCCAGGCTCTGGATTATGAGATCATGGGCTCAAACCAAAAGATGCAAATTTCTTTGCCGGACGTCTGTAATATATGATTCAATGCCCCACTATGCCTAATTTGGCACTGGTTTTAAGAAGCCATAAGCAAGTTTGTCCACTTCAGCCTATCAGCACGAGCTAGAGGACAGGAGAATGAAATCTTGCAAAGGCGAGCGAATTTATTTAGTACATACTCTTATTATTTGGAGCATTATTTCACTAAATTTGAATGGTCAAGTGAATTTTAAATGAATTTATTGCACCGGTGAGATTCTAGGCTGCAGTGGATGCAGACTCAGACTTTTAAAACCTTCCATGTTCTATGATGCAGCTCAGTGCTGTCAAGGAAGAGGAAAGACTTACCATTGCCATGCTGATATGCATGCTGCCAATCTTTGTCTGCATTGTATACACACACACACACACACACACACACACACACACACACACACACACACACACACACACACACACACACACACACACACACACACACACACACACACATATATATATATATGTATGTATCTCCACCTGTAACTCCATAAAGCCACAACGATTAAATGGGTGTTACGCAGGAGAGTTTTCTGTCGGGCACTCGAAGCCTAAGCGGCTTTCGGTGCGTATTCGGTGGCTAACAGACTTCATCTCACTCAACAAAGAGGAAGTGAATAGCATAGCTTCCGCAGGAGAGCAGTCGGGGAAAGTGAGCTGCATGCTAGTAGCCGCTCAGTACGGCTGGAAAGGATGTGCCACTTAGCAGCACGAGAGTAGATGTCGTTGACAGAATGGTTGACATGAGTTCCACAGTTTAGGACCTATAAAGCAAAGCTTCTGTCACCTACGGTCTTGAAGCATAGGAATGGAGCAGCCAATTTATAGTGCAGAGAGGGCCTTAGGACTTAAGGAGGCTTACACTGGGGTAGCAGTTCAGCTAGTTATGAAGGAGCCCAGCTGGCATTTTAGGACAGAGTAACAATTTTACTCTGCAGTTGTTGATCCACCGGTAGAGACTGTAGCTTCTTGAGCAAAGGAGACATGTGGCTGAAACTCTGGGATTTGTTGACTAGCCTTGCAGCCATATTAATCTCGAGCTGCAGAGTCTCAAGTACTTTTTTCGGTAGCCCAGCCGAAACGGAATTGCAGTAGCCCAGCCTTGACTGGACCAAGGCGCTAGTTTGATTTTTAGGAGGCCACCGTTGTCGACAGTCCCTTATCCTATACACGGATTGAACGTGATGGCTAGCTGGTGAAGCAGTATTCCTACTGAAGCTCTGAAAAGTCTCCTTGTCGCATACTTGGGATGTCGTATGATTAGGGCTCCACCAATGTATCTGACAGATTCTGGTGATGTTTTAGCCAAACTATTTTGGCCGCGATGAGAAATGTAATGTTGGAATTAACTATATAAAGAAGCTCTCTCGGGGGATTCTAGTATTATGTTTCATTAAGGATTAGACTTTGATACTTACTATTATGATGGATGATTAGCTGTATCAATGAAGCTGGAAGCTGCAGCATACAGAGCACTTGCAATGGTGAAGGGTTCTTTCTTTGTACTATCGTGAAAATAGTGTTAAAATGCTAGGATACTGATTTGGATTAGGTAAGGTGTGGGTCGTTAGTGCGATTCATTGCAGTTTTAGCGTTTTTGTTGGATCTGATTGTTATTCAAACACGTTAGTAATCGCCATTCAGGGGACCGGCCACGATTTGATTCATGAGCAGAGATACTCTTCACTATATAAGAGTGATAGCTAAAATACAAATATGATCATTTTCACATCGTTAGTACTGTATTGCCCAGCTGCATCACCGCACCGAATGTCCCAGACCCATGATAGGTGCTTTACTGAGGTAGTGCAAGTAAGATCGTTAGGTGATTAAATCAGTCATTGACTTTAGTTAAAACAGATGGGATGCTAAGCTGTAGTTCACTTCTTCTTGGTCTCTGCGCTGGTCTCCTGTTGCTTCTCGACGAAGCAGTGGTATTGCGAGCCCACTGTCGGCATGTAGCCACCGAACTGTGCTTTCTGCTTGACACTGCGGCTATCAAGGGCCCCAAGTTTACCGATCAGTCTATCAGGGCCTGGCACTCTCTGTATGTCTGTCGCTCTCCCCAGCGTCTCCTCGCGTAAAAAGCCACCAGTTGGCATTCCTAGTGGAGGCATGCCCAGAAGTGATCCTTGGATGCTGGTACATTCAATGGCAGACCCCAAAAGCTCTTCTGTTTGTATTTTGCAGTTTTATTTCATTACCAAATGAAGTAGTTTCTCATTAGGGCGAAGTCGTGGTTGGTTGCACAGAAAACTGCATCGTCGAATGGTTTGGTCCCATATGGGAGTTTCGAAATTTTGATATATTCACCTATTTTCTTTTCTGCGATAGACTGATATGCTGTGTCGGTTGCTGGTCACGTATGTACCTCGTGAAGAGCTCATTGCCTGCAGCTGTCAGGAGCAGAGGATTGTTTTTACGTTCTGTTTATCTTTTGCTTGCTTGAGACTTGTGCCTATTCAACGCTGAATGATATGGTCACCGCTCCTCGCCTTGTTAGCCTAGTTAGCCTTACATTGAGGTGCTTGTTTTTTGTGTAGAATGTGTCACAAGGTTTTGGTTGATGTACCATCAAGGTAAATCATACTAATGGTCTTGCCGAGTAGCAATGCACTTTTTAACAAACCAGCCTGATGCAAAGACCACTTCCTGCATGTAACTATCTTACTATGTAGTCACATAGCTGACGTTGCACAATGCTCTCATTGGATGCCCGGGCAATCTCTCTGCGCAAATCGGCATGGCTTAGCTATGGTGCAGTGCTAGCTACAGTGGCTGCATGAAGCAGCAGATTGGGCTTAAGTGGCTGTTCCACGGAATGGTCAACCGAGAGAGAGAGAGAGAGAGAGAGAGAGAGAGAGAGAGAGAGAGAGAGAGAGAGAGAGAGAGAGAGAGAGAGAGAGAGAGAGAGAGAGAGAGAGAGAGAGAGAGAGAGAGAGAGAGAGAGAGAGAGAGAGAGAGAGAGAGCAGAGAGAGAGAGAGAGAGAGAGAGAGAGAGAGAGAGAGAGAGAGAGAGAGAGAGAGAGAGAGAGAGAGAGAGAGAGAGAGAGAGATAGAGAGTACAGAGTTGATGCACAGCAAAAACCTTCTGACAAAAGCATCGTACGCTCGCAATCTAGTGCTGTCGCAGCAGAAGGGATATCACTATAATAATAAGAATAATGCACTTGATAAAGTGCCCTCAGAGAACTCAATCTCTTTCTAGGCGCTTTACATTTGCTGCAAAGGGAAATGCCATTGAATGGTGAGTAATATCATGCTTGATAAACAACATGAATAACATGGTTAGGGGTGACATGCACAGGGTCAGCACGCGAATGTGGTTAGTGGCAGCATGCACAGTGTCAGCACGAATAAGCACACGAAGGACGAATCACAAGGACCCACTAAATGCTGTCCTGAATAGGTGTGTTTTTTTAAGTTCCTATTCTTTTGATTTAGTTTTTGGGCTGATGGGCTGATGCTATCGGCAATCTTGCACGAGCACACATGCGCACTCGTCCACACACACACAGACATGCGCACAAGTCACTCCCACTTTCATTTCTCCATTCGTCTCTCCCTCCCTCTCTCCTTTGCCATGTCTTCTCTCCGTTATTACCTGACTATCTATCTGTCCTTAAGTGCCTTCTGCATTTTATCGGGCTTGAAAATTGTAGGCAGCTGCTTTAGGCTGAGCTAACTAACGAGCTGCAATGGCGGCACTCAGGCGGTGAGCATAGACAGCATGGCTGACAAGCATTTTTGGAGTCGGATAAAAATTTGCTGCCTGGCCTAACCAGCATGGATGACTAACGCAGCTAAATTTTCACGCAAGCTCTATGCAGGAGTATGAAACGTATTTGAGGCTGAACCGGTGGCTGCATTTATATCGTATGTCCGCAACACGACACAGGATGTCGTAGTGCTGGATCTGAAAAAGGAAGAACGTGTCTTTCCGGCCTCCGAGTGGAACACAGAACGTCCAATACTGGTGGGTCAACTGCTAACCACTCGGCAAATTTTGACTGCATACGCAGTGGGTGCATTTATTTTCTCTGTAGGGAACCGTGTGTGAGCTGTCATTTCTTTCACACCACCAAGCCTCCGACCGAAGAGATCACGTCCAGATTGTGAGTCGACGTTTTAGTCGTTTTCATCGCTAGACTCCGCAGTGCAAGTCAATACAGTCGCGTCTATTGTGCTTTGCTTGTTTGGTGTTGTGCGCTTTTGTAACAGGTTGTGGACGTCTTGTTTAAAGTATTCCGAGCTAGCAGTACAACTAGCATATAGGCACCAGTAGATGATGGAAGTATCTGTTTTTGGACTGTAGCACTTGTTGAGTACAGGAATATAATGAGAGGTCTAGAAGTGCCAGCAGCAAGGTCTTGCGCAGTATTGCTGTGACCGGCTGCATGCCTGAGACCGGACTGCTAGCGCAAGAGGCTTAACGACCGAGATATGGCTACGTGGTTTGCTGGCTGGATGCGTCCGGCATACGGCACGTTAGCCTGCCACCAATAGGTCGCCTGGCTGGGATTGCCGAAACGACAGCCGCTATGCAGCAGGCACGATAGAGGTGTTTTCGGGGGACGTGAACTCGACGCACTATGCAGAGAGTGTCACGGCTCACCAGCCGGTTTGAAGGGCCGCTCCCTATGAAGATCGCCGACCTCGATGCTTGCCACTTCTCGTTCTTTGCTCCGTCGAGCGCAGCATGCAAGCAGCAGTTTAATAGAAAGCGTGAGCAACGTGTGTGTACAAGCACAGGCATCATTTAAAAAAAGACAAGCATTTGCTCTTCGAACTTTAGACCCTGGTTGCTGCTTTTGCGAAAGGTAGTCGGCACCACCTGCCTGTGTGTAGGTGCTCGCATGTGTGCGCTCGCGTGTGCGTGTATGTGTGTGCGTGTCGGGAACAAGCTTAAATAGTAGAAAGTGCAGGCAGCGCCTGCTGCTGGGTTACTGCTGTTCCAAAAAAATGCTCTTCATCCTACTAGCAAGCGTCAGTTCTACTTGAGTGCTGCTGCCTGCTCCCGATGCTTGCGTCTGAAAGCATTCAGTGCGGTCGTGCAAGATTTGCAGGTGCCCGAGGGGTTTATGTGAGAGTCCCAAACTAGATGGAGCTGTAAAAGGATAATTTGCATGTCACTGGGGTATGCACCGGCTGCTAGGTCGTGTAGTGATTAACGCCGCCTCTTACCTGGGTGGTCTTGTGTAAATGTAACTGGAGACATGCAGTCCTCATCTGTGACTGCATCAAGGCCCGAAAGTTGAGGTCTTTATCGGCTCTGACACCAAAATGTCGTAGCTTGTAACTTAAAATCTAGCGTTGCTTGTCTTAATGGAGCCTGTGGAAAATCTGCTTTTTGAGCCACAGTGTTCACATTTCTTTTCTTTTTCTTAGACGGGTATTTTTTGAAACCAACTCAATTCCGGTCCATGTGACTCCCGTGCTCAACCTCGTGCTGGGGCAGGTAAGTACCTCTGCTTCGACAGTTCCCAAGTGCCTCACTGATTGTTGTCTCTTTCAGTCGGTGTGCACCTGTAAAACTTAGGCTGCATGCTTTGTCCAACTAAGGCCACGTGCAACTGGTCCAGCTCTGGACGCCTACGTTCCAATGTGAGTGTGCTTTCCTCTGGTGTTTATTCTTTAGGCATGCTGCCAAGATGTCGCTACGTAGCAGCATCTAGGCTGCATTTTCTGCACTAGTAATTGCTGAGCCGACGGCCATTTTCCTTGAAGGCTCTTCGGCTAGCTGTGTATGAGATCTCTGCATATGCCTATTTTGTAGTGCTGCATATGCACAGCAGCTGCCAGAAACCTGATTGTGTGTCTTGTGTTCAGAGTTGAAAGGAAGTGCACATAAATAGATAGAGCAGTGCAGCGTTAGTCAACAGGTCAACTGCAGCTCTCTCTCTCTCTTTCTGCTCCCTCTCTCTCTCTCTCTCTCTCACTCTCTCTGCTATGTGTGTCTCTCTCTCTCTCTCTCTCTCTCTCTCTCTCTCTCTCTCTCTCTCTCTCTCTCTCTCTCTCTCTCTCTCTTTCTCTCTGTGTCTCTCTCCTCTCTGCTTACTCTCTCTCTGCTCTCTCTCTCTCTCTCTCTCTCTCTCTCTCTCTCTCTCTCTCTCTCTCTCTCTCTTTCTCTCTCTCTCTCTCTCTCTCTCTCTCTATCTGTGCTCTCTCTCTCGTCTCAGGCTAATGTGTTGTTGCTCCTTTACTGTACAATTAATTTTGTCATTTCCCACGTGTGCTTTACCGACATGTGTGCTGCGCAATACACGTCAGTCTATGCTGCAGTTAACTTTCGCTGTTTCATCTGCGCTTGATCGGGCCGATGCCAGCGGGTTGCTCGGCGCTGTCTGAATTAGGCCGTTTAGGTGATCAGCCAGAATTATTTTGTAGGTGCTGAATCCTTTCTACATATTTCAAGTCTTCAGCATATGTGTGTGGTTTTCTGACCACTACTATTATTATGCCGGCTGCATCATTGTAATTTCTGTCGTTTCTATATCATTCACTGTGTATACTACCCGGCAGGTATGTAGCAGTGCATTGGCAACTGTCTAGACCCATCGCTCGAGTGTTAAAAAGCGAGTGTGTGTGTGTGTGTGTGTGTGTGTGTGTGTGTGTGTGTGTGTGTGTGTGTGCGCGTGCCTGAGAACGGTCGCATGGCTGGGGGAGTTAAGGCGAATGCCGTGTACCATTTTTGAATCAGCACTGGTGCTGTGAGTTCGCCCAGCCGTCTGCTAACCGTCACTGAAAGATGTTTAATTTTGTCCCACCAGTTAAGAGCTTAATTTAATTTATTGCTGTTACATTTCACCAAGGTGGGAAGTTAATACTGCAAGGATGGTGGCTATCTGGAAGAAGGCGTGGCAGCTGTAATTTTAGATCCATTTCAGAGTTTGTAAACTGCATAGACAGTGATTTAGTTCTTTTAAGGTTATGATAAAAATGTTATTACTAATAATATTATTATAATTATAACTAAGTTTAGAGATCGTTAGGTGAAAAGTGCATACCCCAGCCTATGGCAGTGCTGATGCCTAACTGTTGTCACGTGCCTTTACTAGGCTAGGCTCCCGACCTTGGCTAGCGAATTAGAGCTCAGTATTCCTGCTGCTAGGTGCGAGCCAAGATGCTAGCCAATCGGAGCGAAGAGTTCCTGAGTAGCAGCTGAAAAGAGTTCATGTTAGAGTTAACATCATCATTCGAGTTAATAATTACACGTTGCTGAGTGCGGTTATGTACGAGTGCTGCAAGTCGTTTGCTATTTAGCAAGACACGCACACTCATGCACACAACACCAAGGATTCACCGAAGGCTTGGTTGCAAGCCGTTTATCAGACGATGAATTCAGCCAGTGTTGGCGGTTTTTTTTACTAACGCCCAATCAATATGCTGAAGGTGTAGCACATAGAAATTGACGGTGTGCTTGCGCACGTGTCTGTTTGAGTGTTCAGTTTACGAAAAGTGTCTGTCAATGCAGGCAGTTATTGTGTCAAGGTCTCTGCTGCTTAGGTTACATAGCGTTTAGACCTTGACTAGATGGCACCATGCGGCTTTCTTAAGGTGTGTCGTGTTTCTAGCCAACTGCTTCCATTGTGTGGCAGAGTTGATATGATCGTTTGTCTTGTGACTAGGACACTTGTGGCAGCACTTACATAATTTCCTTTTTCCAGATGCAAAGAGCACTCAAGAACACAGTAGAAAGCAGCAGCTTAGCATCAGTGGAGCAAGAGTCGGGAGGTAAGTGGCTGTTTGTCGTGCGGTGCCTGTTCCGTGTACCGTACACGATCGCTTGTCACCAAGGGATGAAAGTGTGTGCTTAGTTCGCCGTGCGGTACACTTGAAGCAACTGCAGTAACTTATCGCCAGTCCCGATATGGAGTGGGGCACGGGAGCTACTGTGATGCGGCATGTGTCTCGGCATTGGACTCTAGTATATGTTCAGGGATCAACAAGCTTTGTCAAAGTCAAGTTATCAAGTTACCAATGAGCCATGTCAAGTTATCATCAGCTCGGCTCTGTCACTTTGTCGTGTAGTTTCTCATGCTTGCAGTTGACAGTAAGTCCAAATTTATGTGGGGCCTTCTCTTTGTGCAAGGTTCCCGTGGGTTGGCAGTACCAAATATTGATGACCTGCCTAGTACTCCTATTCCAAGGATGTTAGTGCACAAAGGACTGGCTGCTTGGAGATTGAGAGGTGCACACAGTGTTGTGGCTTACCGAGTTGCTGTGTGTAGCAGCATTCTAAATTTCCATGCCAGCACTTCCATGTGCCAGTTGATCTATTATTGTCCTAATTTTTGCTTATCCCGAGTGATCGATGCCATTAAAAGCTGCCGATTGGCCTAGTAAGTCTGTGGCAGTGGCATTCCCACCGTTATTGCCATGCAGAATGGCCGTAGTCATTTATGGAGGAGAGCAGTTTCAATAGAGCTGTGTCGCTTGAATCCCGACTGCAATTTTACTGACAACCTGCACGCTTCTATATATTATACGACTCGTTTAGCCGCAGCCTTTCCAGAATCTGCAACAAAGAGAGAAGGAAGCCGACAGGTCTGACTCCAATCCAGACTTTCCAACTGGGCATCTGACTGTGGCCGATGTGAACTGCTTGGGAGCAGCCGTCTTGTCGAGTGTAGCATTAATGAGCCTGGGGCTTGGCTAACGTGTAAAGGCAGAAGTATACTACCGCCAGTGAAGACAGACAAGGAGGTGGCACGAGGGCAGCATGTGACCTCTAGCCCTTGCTGCTAGCTTTGTTCATTGTAGTCACTTTGTAGAATGAACCCTTGTAACACTGCGTTTCCTGGAGCAGTTTGTGGTGCTGCACCTGCAGCAAGCTGAGATTTTCATAAAGGCACGGTTCTGTGCATAGTTTCAGTGGAGGATGTAGAGCAAAATAAAAGGAGTAAAGGTCGACTGATTCAACAGCCTAGTTTCTATGGCGTTAGAGTAATAGCCTTGGCGGCGATCACCCGCTTGCAGCGGGGCAATGCAGCCTGCTGCAAAATTCAAGCCTATGACCTGGATCCCGAGGAGGCAGAGTGCTCGCATTTCACGAGCCAGTTCCGTGAGTTCTCGAGTCAGAGTTCTCGAGTTTCACTTCATGCATGGTGATAGACACGGGTTCTTCTGCTGTTATAGACGTGAGCCTGCCGAATCTGCCTAGCTTTGCCTCTTCTTTGGTTTTACTCGAGAACTGGTAAGCCACACTATCAATATCCGGCCAGTTGGACTGTTTGGTATGGTTGAGCTACCCGACTCACTGGTATAGTCTTTTTGGACAAGCACGTCCTTAGCTCTTTAAACAAGATTCTTTTAACGTAGCTGCTAGAGCCATCTGCAGTGGGCCTTGTCGAACGAATAAAGACAGAGAGGGCAGCAGTGACTAATCGACCGAACTGCCTACAAGTGGCCAAATATATGGGAGTAATGATAGATGTTACAAAAAAGAGCATGGTTTGATATTATGAGGCCACCAGTCAGACAAAACTTGGTTTCAGGTGGGGGGCCAATTATATTGACCTGGTATCTGTCACCAACCTGTGCTTCGATCACGGCTGACCCACACTTAACTGCACGCTTACTTATACCCAAACCCACTCAGACTGAAGCTGAAGACAAGCGCACACACACACACACACACACACACGTGCACACACACACACACACACACACACGTGCACACATGTGCACACACACACGTGCACACACACACACACGTGCACACACACACACACACGTGCACACACACACACACACGTGCACACACACACACACACACGTGCACACACGTGCACACACGTGCACACACGTGCACACATGTGCACACACGTGCACGTGCGCACACGTACACACGTACATACACACACGTTCACACATGTACACACACACACACACACACGTGCACACATGCACACATGTGCACACACACACACACGTGCACACACACACACACACCCACACCCACACATGCACACGCTCGCATAAGCACGTGCACACACATTTGCATGCTCACGTGCATGCATGCACATGCACCGCATGCACGAATGCCTGCAGTGTTTAAAAAGGTCATGCTTCAGCCTCATTCACACATACAGGTGCATGTGTGCAGCTTCAAAAGAGCCTCAGCAGCTAACACCCCCTTTCAGCCGGTAGTAATGGACTGCTCGCTGCAATCGAGACCCAGGACCTTCGGGTCCTGAAGTTCGAGCACCTTACCTTTTTTCTGAGAGAGCGCTCACTTACGTCGCAAGCCTGCAGAGCTAGCTGGCCGGGCGTTGCACTGGTTGGTAGCAAGAATGCGTCGGAGCCCTGCCGAGCGATGGCTTCACTAGCAGTCTCAACCTCGAGCTTTCCCTCGCAAACGTTAGTGTGAGAGCCGTAGACATTCGTCGTGCAGCAGTCGCGAGCGCTCAGCAGCAGCAGCAGCAGCGCTGGTGACACCAATCTCCGTAGCCGAGCGACTGTCGGCCATTTCTTGGGCTTGCCGCTATCCCCCTCGTCGATCCTTTTTCGGTGCACCGACTGCTTGCCGTGAAGCATGCGAGCACCACTCGCCATACTTTGCTCGCAGTGGTCCGAAGCTTGGCACCCAATTAGCCGTTATGAACGTACACAAAACATTTGTTTTTACATATTACACCTAGATTTGACTGGAGCACCTAAGTGGATATTAAGAGTAGAGACTTTACAGCTTTACTAGGTCGACTGCCGTGTTCAGAGCGTAGTCTCGATAGCTCAAGAAAGTTTTTTCCCCAACAGTATGGTACGTGAAGCAAAGTCGTGCTTCTATCTTTACTTCTACTTCCGCAGAAGAACTGTGTAAGTGCGGTCATAGCTTGATCACCTCGGTTGCTGCAAGCCTCGACATTACACACGTGTGCACCATGACCACGAAGGCCGAGCCATGCTTGTGCAGGATGCGTGTCCTTGGGGCGCATGCCCCGAGTACCAGCTTCCGCTGTGCACAATTCGCCAGGCTCAAACAGCACATCGGTGACAGATGCGTAGCATCAGCAAGGCCCTGCTGGCTTTGGCTTTGCATCTGTGAATGCTGCCTGTGCCTTGCATGAGGATGTGTGTGAAATTAAAAATATGGCAACCGGAAATCGGATCACCTTTTCACATGCTTTCGTGTGCTGCGGGATTGAAGAGAATAAGAGCTTCTGTTGTGAGCTTATTTCGGACCGTGCTCAGTTGAAGTGGCAGTCATTGCTGACTTGCATGCAGCTTCTGCAGTCGGACTGGGTGATGGTCGGGGAGGGGGTAGGCTTTGGAGTCTTGGGTCAGCCTCGTAGAACCCCCATGTCTACCCTTTGGATTTCACCTTAGCTCACAGTGGCAGCTTGGCAATGACTCAGGCAAACGATGCATGCATGTATGTACCATTTCTAACTTTGGGTTATGATTGGAGCTCTAGACTAGTGAATGCATGCCTTTGCAGTCACAGCCCTGCTTTCACTTTGTAGAATATTTTACTGTAAACTCCGAAGTCCTCGTGCCGGGCGACATCATCGAAATCCCCCGAAATGGATGCGTGATGTCCTGTGATGCTGTTCTCATTAGTGGCAACTGTATTGTCAATGAGAGTATGCTTACAGGTGAGAACTCGGGAAATAATTGGTGTCTTTCTTCTGTAGCTAATGATGTCTATTGTAATTCCTTTTATGCTGTGCTAAAGTTTCAAGTTCACTCATTCTTTCCACATCTCTGCCCCTCATCTTCAATCTCCTTCCCTCCCTCTCTCCTATCTTTCTCTCAATCTATCTCCCTTCATGCTTTTCTTCCTCCACTGCTCCCTCCTCACTCTCTCTCTCTCTCTCACTCTCTTTCTCTCTCTCTCTCTCTCTCTCTCTCTCTCTCTCTCTCTCTCTCTCTCTCTCTCTTTCTCTCCCTCCCTCCCTGTCTTTTCTTCCTCCATTGCTCTCTCCCTCCCCTCCCTCTTTGTTTTGCTTTCTCTCTCTGTCTTTTCTATCTCTTATCTTCTCACTATTTTTGCATTGTTGGTCTGTCTCTCACTCTCTCTGTATAATGCTCTCGTGTCTCTATCCACTGTCTCTATCCGTCTTTTTCTTCTGCCTGCCTGCCTGCCTGATGATCTGTGACCGTGTCTGTCAGACTGCCGTTCGCTGTCTTCCCCTTGCCTTCTTCTTCTCCTTGCTATCGCAAAGTGATATGACACACCTGTTAAGATTTGTCGTCACAACGTGTAGGTGAGAGTGTTCCTGTCACGAAGACTCCTCTGCCAAATCCAAAAGACAAGGACGTGCCATTTGAAATCAAGCAGCATTCACGCCATATCCTTTTTTGTGGGACACACGTGATTCAGACACGTTTTTATGGCAACCAGAAGGTCAAGGCCGTCGTCATTCGCACAGGTAGGATGCTCCGATTTGGCGAATTGAGTTCGTCATCTCTTCCTTCTCAAAATAGGCTGCACTACTTGCGACGTCGCTTGGTGACTTCCTTTTTTTTTATGCCCGCACATGTTTTGTTCGCCTGAACTCTTTCACCGGTGACTTTTTCTTTCTCTCTATTGTCATTGTTAAGGTTATCTGGGCATCTTATTGCCAGTGCATTACTCATACTTCAGCTTCGTCCGACGTACTGCTGCTGGAGTAGAATGCTTGTCTGCCTGAGTTGGAGCATGACCGCAACAGACTTGCTATGTTTTATTTATTGTATTGATATGGCCGTTCTCTTTCTACCACACGTTTTTGGGGTTGTCATGTGTTTCACTTGTCAGTTAATTAGGGGCTTGATGCACTGTGAAATTAGGCGGCTGCACGTCATGGCCTATAACGTTTCGTGTTGGTGGATCATGTGAATAGCTTCTATGTGTGACCCTGTCGACAACTTGCTGGTCGGTGCATGATTGGTGGGTAGCTAGGATTCTCCCACTACAAGTACGTACAGAAACTCAGCGATACTGGCCCATCTGCTGCAGGTTTTATGACAGCCAAGGGAGAGCTGGTGAGGTCCATCATGTTTCCAAAGCCTGTCGATTTCAAGTTCTACCTCGATACATACAAATTCCTCGGCAGTCTTGCAGGCTGTGCTGTATGTGGAATGATTTATACCCTTTTCATGTTGGTAAGTCCCTGCTGTCAAAGCCTTGTTCTCCTATTTTCTTTTCAGCGCCTGAATGCTCACGGCCTGCTGGCACTTTACCCTGCTGCGAATGATTTTGGTGGCTGCACGTGCATGTTCCTGATACAGTCCTATGCCCCACCTCCAGTGGCGGAGCTAGCTACGGAGGGGGCATTTGCCCCTCCCCGTAACGGCAGCTGTCCCATATTCTCACGCCCTTCGATACCTGCACCAGCGATCAAATTTTGTCCTACTTTAGCTCGACGAGCCATCGCCGAGTTCGTGTCAAATGAGCACCACGACTGTGTGCTATAGTTTTTGATTACTTGCCGGTCTCGCCGCATACATGAAAATCTTGCCCCTCCTTCAGATGGAAATCTTGGCTTGGCCTCTGGCTGCCTCAATATTTAAATGTGATGTAAATGAATAAATCCGTCTGTAACTCCACAAAGTCATTAAGACCATGTGGGTGTTTCGCAGGAGTTTTGTATAGCGCACTCACAGCCTAAGCGGCTTTCGGTAAGCATTCGGTAGGCAACAGACTTCGTCTCACGCAACAAAGAGAAAGTGGGAAGCATAGCACAGTCAGGAGAGCAGTTGAGGCAGTGAGTAGCATGGAAGTTGCAGCTCAAGACTGCTGAAAAAGATGAGCATAGTCGGCAGTAGGAGAGTAGTTATCGTTGAGTAAGAATTGTGGAAGCGAGTTCCACAGTCTAGGACCTGCAGAGCTAAAGCTTCTGTCGCCAACGGTCTTTAAGTGAAGAAATGGAACAGCTAATTTAGGCCGTCAACTGCGCAACATATTCACTGCGCCACCTCTGCCTTTGTCGCTTGGAAGATGGACAACAGCAGTGCGTTCCTTTCTTTCCGAACGAGTCTTTATTTTCAATTATTACACCACTTGTCTCCCAATACCTTGCTCGGCTTACTGCGATCGAATCGCTTGCATCTCGTCCATCATCCTGCTGCCATTGTCACAATTGTCATCTCTTTCCTCGTGAATGCTCGTCCCTCCCTCTCTCTCTCTCTCCCTCCCTCCCTCTCTCTCTCTC
This sequence comes from Cristatella mucedo, assembly GCA_009760855.2. NCBI lineage: Eukaryota > Metazoa > Bryozoa > Phylactolaemata > Cristatellidae > Cristatella > Cristatella mucedo. Next base: position 2,885,898 of record WPIO01000039.1, on the reverse strand, counting down.
TGCTCCCTTGCTCTCTCTCTCTCTGCTCCCTTGCTCTGTCTCTCGGCTCTGCCTCGTCGGTACACGGATTGAACGTCGCTCTCTTGCTTCGTGCAGGTGCAGCAAGGCAAGACGACAGATCTGATCGTTCGTCGCGTGCTCGACCTTGTGACGATTGCCGTGCCCCCGGCCCTGCCAGCCGCTCTCGCCGTCGGCATAGTGATGGCTCAGTCGCGGCTGAAGAAGAAGCTCATCTACTGCATCCAGCCGAGCAGCATCAACATCGCCGGCTCGGTGAACACGGTCTGCTTCGACAAGACGGGCACGCTCACCGAGGACGGCCTGGACATGTGGGGCGTGGTGCCCGTGAACGCAGACAAGTCGGGCCGCAGGTGCCATTTACTCGCCTCTTGACGCACGCTGCCCCATGCACGCTCTGCTCGTTGTGCATTTCGCTCTTCTGGAGCATCACCTGTGATGCTATTGCATCACAGGCGGCACACCCAGTTTGTTGTTATCCTGCCGGTGCTGACCTGCTGACTGCAGCTTCATAACCTCCTTTCTATCTCACTTTCCCTTGTTCAGTCGCCCATTCCCCGATGTCTTCCTAAAATTAAACTACTTCTGCTGGCCACTCGGTGGTATCCATCGATTTCATAAATTTGCTGTGGCAGTGACAGCCTATGTCTGACTTTCATCGTAGGAACCTCAAAATCCTTCGGAGACCGTGGCTCTAGCTTGTATGCTTCCAAAGCCTGAAACTCATTCCGGCTGGCATCACGACATCTCCTGACTTGACCATATTTAAAGAGAAGCTAAAAACATATATTTATCACAGCATTTAGTTGTTCCATGTGATTTGTCCTTAGTGTGCTTTTACGTGCTGACACACTGCATGCTGCCACTAGCCATATTTGCAAGCTGATCCTGTGCATGTCACCTGCAACCATGTTCTGCATGTTGTCATTGAGCATGCTACCATTAACCATTCGATCATGCTTTTTGTAGGAGCAAATGTAAAGTGCCTAGAAAGAGATTCGGTTCTCTGAGGGTGCAATACAAATATATTATCATTATTATTCCTCTCCCTCCCTTTTACTTGCTCTCTCCTTTTCCCTCCTTTTTTTGCTCTCTCCCCTCTCTCTTTCTATCCCTCACTCTCTCTTTCCCTCACCTCTCTTTCTTTTTCTTGAATCGTCTGCAAACACGTGTCTGTCTGTCTCTCTCCTTCCCCCACTTGGAGCTACCCACAACAGGATGCCAGCTTGTTAAAACATGTTTTGAGCTTGATGGATGCATGCAGCCATCGTTTGTCCTCACGAGACCTCGCACTCAACCATCTACTAACCCTGTCTTTATCTGCTTTCAGTTTGTACTGCTTCGGCGAGGTCTTTCGTGACATCCGGGCACTTCCCAACAGCGAGATCCTCTACAGCTTGGCCGTGTGCCACTCGCTGACGCGAATCGATGGAAAGCTGAGCGGAGATCCGCTGGACGTGAAAATGTTTGATGCCACCGGCTGGGAGCTGGAGGAGACTGGCGAAGACACGTCACGATACGACATCATCATGCCTACCATAGTCCGCCCGACTCCGGCGGCTGCTCCTCGAGCTGCTGCGGAAGCAGCCGTTGCTGCAACTGCTGCTACTGCTGCTGCTGCCGCAAATGGTCAGCCGCCTCCCTATACTGCCGTCATGAGCATTCGTGCTGCCGAGGTAAGCTGGACTCGTTGAGCAAGGCACCGAGCTTGCTCGATCCAAGTGGTCGCTTCGTTTAAGGAGTCGCTGGCACGCTGTGCTACTCTTGTGGCTCATGTGCATGGCCCTACTCACGTCAAGAGTCACACACTCGACCAGATTTTCTCATACAACTGCACTCTCATACAACTGTCATCACCGATTATTACCAAATCAGTTGCCACATTACTCCACTTCTCGCCGACCTGCACTGGCTATCAGTCAAGCAATGGATTGACTTCAAGTTTTTGTCGCTCAATTTGAGGTCACTTCATTCTTTGGCTCCAGCCTGTCTCTCAGATATACTCCCCCACCAGGCCAAGCATCGTACCACCCGCTTTTCGGAATCCAACAGTCTATCAATTCCACGTACGAACCTCAAATCTTTTGGAGACCGCGCATTTAGTTCGTATGCTTCCAAAGCCTGGAACTCCCTCCCGACTTGCGTCAGAACATCCCCTGATTTGACCACATTTAAAAATAACTTAAAAACACACCTATTTAGGACAGCATTTAGTGGGTCCCTGTGATTTGTCCTTCGTGTGCTTATGCGTGCTGACACTGTGCATGCTGCCACTAACCACACTTGCATGCTGACCCTGTGCATGTCACCCCTAACTATGTTATTCTTATTGTTTATCAAGCATGATATTACTCACCATTCAACCGTATTTCTCTTTGCAGCAAATGTAAAGCGCCTAGAAAGAGATTGAGTTCTCTGAGAACCCTTTATCAAGTGCATTATTATTATTAACATTTTTACGTTCGAGGATCTGTGTTGCTTTGTCTAGGATGTTGTTGTTCGAGGATCTGTGATCGCGAAGGAGACTCGTACTCTGTGCCGACCTGGCCTCTTTCTTGGCCACTTGAGTTACTTGCTAACCAGGGTGCTGTAAAAGTAAGTTCAAAGCCTCCCTCAAGTTTGCATCCCACGGCTCAGTTTGAGCCGAGTGTGTGAGAGTGCACCATGCTGTGAGTGAGCACAGTATGCTATCTCTGCTCGTGCATGCCCATGAGTTCGAGCACCTTAAAGAACAAGGTGCTTGGACTTTGCCATTCATGTCGAGGGTTTGAGTCCTTTTGAAGGCAAGACTAATTTGCCCACTGGAAGTGTAGTGATCGCTGCAAAGACTCTGTCTGCTGCTATATAAATGAGGCTGTTGAATAAGCAGATCTCTACCTTTACTTTTTACATCGACAGCCGGCTGTGCTGCAGCAAGCTTCTCGGCTTGCAGTTGCACTGGACTACGGGTGCAAGGCATGGACATCTCGATGACAGTAATTATTATTTTAGTCGTTGGTATGGCACCCCTAAAGAACTAAATCTCTTTCTTGGCACTTTATTTATGCTGGAAAGAAAACATGTCGATTGATTAGTGACAGTTTAAGCAGTGTCGGATCGAGTAAGCACACGAAGGAAGATTCACACAGATCAAGCTAATGCTGTGATGACCAGGCGGTTTTTAGCTTATTTTGAAATGTTCGTCAAGTCAGGTAATGTCGTGCGTTCAGTCGGTAGTGAGTTTAAGACATGCACAGCATAGGAACGAAAAAGCATGCTCTCATAAGGATTTTATAGTTGATCGAGAGGCACAGCTAAACGGCTTAGGTCGGAATAGTGAGTGCCGCGATGTAAAGTCTAATTATCAAACATTTTGGATAGGTAGGATGGAGCTAGACAATGATTGAGCCTAAAACTTAGTGACAGAACCTTCAAGTCGATTGGCTGCTTGATGGAAGCTAAAGTAGGTCGGCAAGAACGAGTGTAATGTGGCAATTGCCACAAGCCTGGCTGACGAGTTTTTCTCCCACTGTAGGCGTCTTACTGCACAGGCAAGAAGACTTGCAAGTAGTGTGTTGTAGAAGTACAAACGCAATGTCACAAATGCATGGATAAGCTTGGCTGTGGTATCCTTATCTTAGCAGGATCCCCATATTATTGCAATGTCATGTAGCTGCAAGTGGGCAGACCTGTCTGTGTAGCTGATTTGGTCATCTAATAAACGGTCAGCTTAGAACACGACATTCAGATGGTGTGCAGTGGCTGCAGGAAATATGTGAGCCCAGCACAATTTGAGAGTTATGCTTTTCAATTTCAGAGTAGCACTGGGTTTACCTGAAACTGCTGGCTGGTTTTTATTGCCATTCAATTGAGAAAGTTTTCGGTCATCCAAGTGCAAGTGTCAGCAATGTATGCTGCAAGGAAGTTAAGGGAGTTCTACATGTTTGAAGGCAGGGAGAAATCCCAGTGCAGGCATAGTCGTATGCCATCTGCATGAACACACTAGCCTAGATTGCATTCCTTGTGCACGTTTGCTCACGTTTCCGTCCTTCGGCCCCGTGTGTCCATGCGTGAAAGCCCAACCTTTGCTCTCCGTCAAGCAGCTGTCCCGGAGTGCCAGCCTCGTTCTGACTGCTCCAGGCAGCCGCTCCTGGCACATCGCGATCGCTGGAGTTTTCCCTACAGCATGCTCAGCCTTGACCGTGCCAAGGCCCCGTGATCGATCTCGGGAGGCTGTTGGGATGGATGCCTGGCTTCACGAGCCGTCAGGGTCGACGGGGGGGGGGGGGGGAGAGGGGCGGCACAGGGGCAGCAAGGCTGATGGCCCCCTTTGCTACGGCGCTTAAGGCATCGCTGTGATGTGCACGCTTTCTGCTGCTGCTGCTGCCTCTGCTCTTGCTACAGCTGTTCCTGTGCTGCCACCTGCTTCTCCTGCAGGCAGCTGTTGATGTTGCTGCGATTGGTACGGCTGCCGAGCCTGCTGGCTCTGTAGCTCTAGCTGCCCCCTCTGTCACTGCTGCCGTGTAGCCGGCGCACCTCTGCACTCACACTCGTTGCAGGAGCACGTGGCTGCGTCAGCTGGCCCATCGCACGGCCTCGAGCTGGGCATCGTGCGTCAGTTCACGTTCTCGTCGAGCCTGCAGCGCATGTCGGTCATCGTGAGGAACCTGCACGCGACGCACTTCGACATCTACGTGAAGGGATCGCCCGAGATGGTGGCCTCGCTGAGCCGGCCCGAAACGGTGCCGTCCAACTTCTACGAGCTGCTTGCCGAATACACCACCAGCGGCTACCGCGTCATTGCTCTCGCTCACCGTCCGCTGCTCATGAAGTATCTCAAAGTGCAGCGTGTCGAGCGGTGAGCTGCCATCGCTGCCTCGGCACTGGCCACTTCCGCTGCTGCCTACTTTGGGGCTTCGCTGCTGCTTTCTCTCTCGACGACACTTATCGACCGCGCTGTGGCAATCACAGATAGATGTCAGCCACGGGCTGACCCGCACGTTCCACGCCTTGCAGAGCTCTCACAATCGTGGCGCTTGTTGTTAGGGCAATATAAAGACAGATTTCGGCGGCTGGCCTAGCAGCTGCAATTGAACAGGGGGGAGGGGGAGCGATGCTTACCGAAGCCTGCCTCCTTCTCTCCTCCGTCCCTCGTCGAAGCCGGCTGCCACGGTCGTGGCAGTGGTGCGGTGCTTGCTGGGAAGTTGCGGCCGTCCGCCCTAAACTCGCCGTGCCACGGCTTCAGGGCCGACGTCGAGAAGGATCTGGAATTCCTCGGTCTGCTGGTGATGGAGAATCGCCTCAAGCCCGAGACGACGCCCGTGATTGGCGAGCTGGCGCAGGCCAACATTCGCACCGTCATGGTCACCGGTGACAACATGCTGACGGCGCTGAGCGTGGCGCGTGAGTGCGGCCTGGTGCCGCACCGCATGCGCGTCATTCTCGTGTCGGCCGTGCCGCCGGTGGGCACCGCGCCGCCGCTGCTCGAGTTCCACTATGCCGAGAACTCGCGCAAGCTGGTGACGGAAGTGCAGGCCCTGGAAGTACCGACCGAGGTGAGCGGCCGATGCGGCGGGCAGACGGATGATGCGCCCTGCCGTGGCCGTGTCGATTGTTCGGCGAGTCGCAGCGCACGAGTGTCGTGGCTAGAAGGGCGTGGCACTCGGCTTCCCGCTTTTCGTTATCGCCGCTGTGGCCGGGGAGACAATCGCTAAGCGGTGTGCACACACTGCAGATAGGAGGGCGTTCCACTCGGCTCTCTACATGTCTCTCGCGCAGGTGGCCATTGACATGAGCCGAACATTCCAGTTCGCCATCACCGGCAAGTCGTGGGCGGTCGTGCGGCGCTACTTCCCGTCGGTGCTCGAGAAGCTGGTCGTGCGCGGAGCCGTGTACGCACGCATGTCGCCCGACCAGAAGGCGCAGCTCGTCGAGGCGCTGCAGAACCTCGGGTGAGCAGGCGTGCCGCCACTGCCGCTGCTGCCCCCTCCTCCTCCTCTTCGGCGCCGCCCACTCACCCGGATGCCCCTTTGAAGCACGCCACGACACCGGCAGCGGCGGTGGCCACTCGGGTCGCTCGCGGCTCGGCGGGAGGCGGAGGAGGACTGCGCTTTTTTTTTCGTTGGATACATGCCGCAGTCGTTTCGATGCTCGCTGCTGCAGGTACTATGTCGGCATGTGCGGCGACGGCGCGAACGATTGCGGAGCGCTGAAGGCAGCGCACGCGGGCATCTCGCTGTCCGAGGCGGATGCCTCGGTGGCATCACCGTTCACGTCTCGGCAGCAGAACATCTCGTGCGTGCCGCGGCTGATCAAAGAGGGCCGCAGTGCGCTTGTCACGTCGTTCGGCATCTTCAAGTTCATCGCGAGCTACAGCATGACGCAGTTCATGGCCGTGCTCGTGCTCTACTACGTGAGAGGCCTGCTGGCGCCCGGCGCCGAGCGAGCGTGCGCGCGAGTGAGCGGCCTCTGTTGGTCTTCTTTGCTGCACGCCGGCCGGCCATCGCCGTAGTCGCTGTCGACATCAACCGCCACTGCAGGCTTCGATTCGGGAGACGGGGGTTCAGGACACGGGACCCATCGGGGTGTGGCCGGTGCTCCGTGTGCTGCCCTTCGAGAGATGTAGCTGCCAACCTCGAGCTGCAGACCGAGCAGAGGGCAGGTCTGTGGTTCGCTAGCACCGTTCCAGCCGTGTCAGGGGCTGCCGTCTCTCCGAAACCTCTGGTCTGGCCTACTAGTTTAAAGTACTCGCCGCGACCGAGGTCAAGGTGAATGTAGCATTCAATTACCAAGGTCGCAGGCTCGAGCAGGCTGGCTCCATGGCTTGGTGAGCCGTGATGGCACACTGGGTAAGGTGGTTGCTTTTCACGACCTCGGTCCCAAGGTCGTGGATTTGAATCCTGCGGTTGGTGATCCTTTATTGCCACAGCAAGCGGTGGTGATAGCCGTAAAGGCTCTTCTGTTGCTATACAAAAGAGGCTGTTAAATCAGCTAGTATTTTTTTTATTATTTCATGGCATATGTTAAGCGCCTGAATAGAGATTAAGTTCTCTTATGACGCTATACAAATGATTTATTATTTTTAAGATACCGTTACAGTCGAAGCATTGTCTTCCACGCATTGTTATCGATGCTCAGCTAGTGGTAGCATTTTTGCGAAGGCCCGAGTAGCTGTGAAACGACTGTCTGCAGCCTCTGTTTAGCTTAGCTATGCTTCAGTGAGGAGGTACTGATGGTCGCTCTCGTTGTGGCAATGGTTCGGCAGTCAATTTGTCTTTGTTCATGGGTAGTGCGTAACATTTTTCAATTTCTTATGCCTCAAAGGTGTAGAAAATGGCCATTTCTTTCTTCCAGCTTTAGTTGTGTGAGCAGTGCATTGATATATAAATTTGAAATTATCTTGGTGCCGAACATTGCTGATACAGCTAGAGCCAAAAGTGGTGTTACAAATTCATATATCTTTGTTACCAAGTTTATTTTTCATACGCAATCACATTGGCAGATTATACAGTAATCAAACTTAATCAAATTGTCCGAAAAAAACATAAAGGATTCAGTATTTGATATGTCTACATTTATTGTTGATGATTAGATGAAGTCGGTGAGGCATGGTCGTGATCGGTTGTTATACAAATTAATATATCGAAAAATGCTGATGTCGACAATAAACCATCTCCTCAACCGTTCCCAGGTTAGCTCCTTACCAGATGATCCTTGTGATGATCTAGCCGATCGCTTCTCTCGATTCTTTGTGCAGAAGATAGACAAAATCAGGGAATCCATCCCTGCGATGACAACCTTCCCACTAGAATGCTGTTCCTCGGTTCCTGGCTGCGCCTCAATGTCTGCATTTAAACAGGTCACCAGTGATGTAGTCCTAAAGCTCGTTTCTCAATCAAAGAAGACAACAAGTCCACTGGACCCCATTCCCACTGTCCTGCTCCTACGTTGCATTGATCTGCTGCTGCCATGCATAACCAACATCATTAATATGTCATTAGCCTCAGGTCAGGTCCCAGCACCTTTCAAAAAAGCTGTAGTCAGGCCACTTCTCAAGAAAGCTACGCTAGACCAAGAGAACTTAAGCAACTACCGCCCAGTCTCCCTTCTACCATTCCTATCAAAGACACTGGAACGGGTCGTGGCAGACCAGCTGAACTCGTATATCGAAACCTCACACCTTGCTAGTAAGTTCCAGTCTGGCTTTAGAGCTAATCACTCCACAGAGTCAGCATTGCTTCGGGTATACAACGACCTACTTAGGAATGCAGACATGGGTAGAGTGTCTCTTCTTGTTTTGCTCGATCTTTCGGCAGCTTTTGATACCATCGATCACAAAGTACTTCTAGAGCGCCTCTCATCTCGCCTGGGCATCACTGGCACTGCTCTGCAGTGGTTCAGATCCTATCTCAGTGGAAGACTCCAGAGTGTTGACGTGAATGGACAAAGATCATCTGAAGAACCTCTAAAATATGGAGTACCTCAGGGCTCTGTGCTAGGTCCGGTCCTTTTCACCGTTTATACTCTCCCTCTTGCTGATGTGATTGCCAAGCACAATCTAGGCTTTCACTTCTATGCGGATGACACTCAGTTGTACCTTTGCTTTGATCCCTCCCAGCACCTCAAATTCTCTCAACTCACTTGCTGCATGCATTGATGACATCCGATCATGGATGGCAGCAAATTTTCTAAAACTAAACGATGATAAAACTAACTTACTAGTTATGGGCAAACCTAGTGTTATTCAGAAATTGGAAAGGCTGACTTTCAAAATTGGCTCTGCCAGCATATCTCCAGTTGAATCAGCTCGAAATCTAGGTGTCATATTCCAAAGCGACCTCTCGTTAGACGACCACATCAGCTCCACAGTCAAATCAGCCTATTTTCAGCTTCATAACATTGCTAAAATTAGAGCTTGTTTAGATAAGGATACCACGTCCAAGTTGGTCCATGCATTCGTGACATCTCGTCTCGACTTCTGCAACTCACTGCTAACTGGCCTACCAGCATGTGCGATCAGGCGATTGCAGCTGGTGCAAAACTCTGCAGCTAGGCTTGTCTGTCGTGAGCGTCGCAGTTGCCACATTACTCCACTTCTCGCCGACCTGCACTGGTTACCAGTCAAGCAACGGATTGACTTCAAGGTTTTGTCGCTCACTTTTAGGTCTCTTCATTCTATGGCTCCAGCCTATCTTTCAGATATACTACCCCATCAGGCAAAGCATCGTACCACTCGCTTTTCGGAATCCAACAGTCTAGAAATACCTCGTACAAACCTTAAATCCTTTGGAGACCGTGCATTTAGCTCGTATGCTCCCACAGCCTGGAACTCCCTCCCGACCTGCATCAGAACATCCCCTGACCTGACCACATTTAAAAGAAACTTAAAAACATACCTATTTAGGACAGCATTTAGTGGGTCCTTGTGATTCGTCCTCGATGTGCTTATGCGTGCTGACACTGTGCCTGTGACCACTAACCACATTTGCATGCTGACCCAGTGCATGTTACCTCTAACCATGTTATTCATTTTGTTTGTTTTTCAAGCATGATTTTACTTACTATTCTATTGCGTATCACTTTGCAGCAAATGTAAAGCGCCTAGAAAGAGATTAAGTTCTCTGAGGGCGCTTTATCAAGTGCAATATTATTATATCGCAATTAGTAATACCCGTTTTGCTATAACAAATAATCAAACTTAAATTATATTATCTGCCATCATAGATGGAGATAGCAAAACTTACTTCACTGAAGTCGGAGAAATAACGCATGCATTGATTTACAAGCAGAGTTAAACTCACTTTTGGTCAAGGCAAAAGCAAGGAAGTACTCTGTCGAAACGTTTCTTTATTCGAACCTGTTCCTTCCTCTGGCTCACTCGATGCACCTCAAAGAGGATTATCGCAGCAGCAAGACTTTGCAGCATGCCTTGATTTATGACGAGTTAGGCTTGGAGGTCACTGGAGGTCACATTCGAAATGGTCGCCCTCCCGATGGCTCTCTGCAGCGGTTTTTATCAAGTTTCTCTCTCTCTATCTTTACCCTTGGGACAAAAAGGGACTGTGTTGCAGCACTAGCACAAGCGGGACTGACCACAGCAGACCTCGGCAACATCAAGTAGGAGCCTCAGATGAACCTGTGTGAGGTGGTGGGCTTTATGAGACAGTTTGTCACACCTTTAGATAAATAGTCGACAGCCCACACACCATCCCTTAGCTGTTGGCACAAAGGTCAGGGTGAGCAAATTTCTAAGGAGTTCACTAGTAAATTTAAGTAGTTTGGGGCTTCCTGGGCAATCAGTTGTGAGGCAGAAGCTAATTACCGCCTGTCGATACCATGATGAAGAACCACGATGCAATGGTCTTCAGGGTGTCCTTCAAAGTCCATACCCTTGATGCTCATCTTGATAAATTCAAGGAAAACTGCCGGAGCTTATTCGAAAAAGCAAGGTGAGAGCTGCCAGAACGTACTGCCAAGTGCAATGCAATGAGAACTTGTCGACTACATTTGGGTGCTGTTTCGTGAAAATGAGCTGTAGTATAATTGCCTATCTCAAAAAACTACTCGTAAATGTGGTGTGGTCATTTTTATGCAAATTCAGATCGAATACATGCTCATTATCACTAATGTGTCGTTTTTTCTGACTAAATATGAACTAAAAGCTCGTCGAGTTTTCTCCTCGGAAATAAGTTTCAATAATATAGCTGTACTGATCACAAAAGCAAACGCTTCTGGGAAATAAGGATACTATACTTTTGATACAAGAGCAATTAGGATATAACTCTTAGTACCCAGGAAGATAAGCTGTTTGGCATATTTTTATCCGTATTGCTGGAGAACTGCTAGATTCCTTATATCCAACGTACTACCAGAATGTCATTCCTTTTCCACGGTCTTCGGACATAATGCAAGGAATGGGAAAAAATACATTCGATGCACTCTGCCATCCACGGAGTTGAATCTAAGCATTTACGTATGCCTGCTTGCATGCCGCTGCAGTAAATGTGTCTGAGTGGCCTGTGCTGTCCAAGTGAAACGTTGTGGTCTCGGCGTACGGGATAAGTTAAGCCCAAAAGTGAAGTTAGGAGTAACTGATTCAACATCCTCAGTATCCTCAGTCCTGCAATAGCATAAGTGCTCGAAGCAGGCCACAACACAAAGTATTGTGTGCTGCAGAACTCAAACCAGTTAGCTAGATCGTGAAGTGCAAGTGCCTTGCGACCATGACCCGGTTGCAGTTGAGATTGTCGAATCTGCCGATCTTAAGTTGTGCGAGTGAGACTAACCGATGTTTGTGCTTTTGCCGAGTAATTCTGTTGCCGTGTTTTAGATCGGATGTAATTTGACTGATGGAGAGTTCCTTTATCAAGACTTGGCACTGATCATGGTGCTGAGCATCACGTGTGAGTGCACGGCTGCCAGTTTCCACCTGCTACTCCATATCCCGGCAGTGCTCTCTTTGCTTTGGCTGCGTTTGCTGCGGCTGCATTTCCTGCAGCTACTGCCCCCTGCCTGTTCGTAGAGTGCCGCCTGCATAAATAGCCCTGTACTTCTGTGCCTGATAGACAAGACCGATGCTGTAGTCGATAAGGCATTGGCAGATGGCTAAACGTGTACGCCTCGACTGGCTCGGGCTAGCACATATTCGCCATCCTATGCTTGTGCATTCCTTTCGTTGTCTCTGTCCTTCTTTTGTAATAGGAGGAAATGCCGCGTGCTGCCAGCTCGTCAGCGCAGCAGCAAACGTGTTGAGCGTGCCGCCTAATTAATCCCTCGGCCGGCATCAATATGCCGGCTGCTGCGGTGCTGCAGCCGACAATTGCAAAAACAGTGGATGGCGTCCCAGTGGCAGCGGCATAGCCTGCCGCATGAGACCAATGTCGTCGTGGCTTCGCAGAGCTGTGCCGTGCGACGCGCGTCGTCGCTGCGCTCCTGCCCGCTTCTGCTCACGGTGCACTCGCTGCTGCTGCTGCTGCTGCAGTCGGCAGGACGCCTGCTCATCCGAAGCTGCACCACGTGCCACCGCTGGTCAATCTGGGCAGCGTGCAGCCCGTCGTGAGCCTGCTGGTCGTCGTCGCCTTCGTCGCCGGCTTCCAGGCGATCGCGTTCCTGTGGACGATCCATCAGCCGTGGTAAGCTGCCACCCATGATCTGCCAGCAGCTTCCCTGCTGCACTGTATCCCCTTCTCGCTCGCTCGGCTGCTCCGGCACGCGTCTGGTACGGTGCAGTGCAGTCACAACAATGCAGTCTTGTCACTTTTTCGCCTTAGCCATTGGCTTGACCCGATGCACCTCGAGGGGCAGGCTCTGCGTCGCCGAGCTGGGTTGGTCCAGCGGTTAATGTGCTCGCCCCGACTAAGGTCTGGCTGAGGTCGTCGGCTCGAGCCCTGAGGCATATGTGAAGCGCCTGGATAGAGATTTAGTTCTCTTGGGGCGCTATACAAATGAATTATTATTATTATTATAGATGTACTCCCGCGACTCGCCCTGTGCCCGGTCGGTGCACGGGCAGCTGTTTTGCATAGCTGTAGAGTGTTGCACCCACTGGCATCCCTCGCATTGTCTCTCGCTGAAAAAGCGTTCGGCGAGAGCTTTGAGCCCTCTTCCTCAGCTGGCAGCCATTGCCAGAGAATCGTCGGAATCGCAGCCGAAACACGGTGGCCGCGGCATCACGGCAACGTAAAAAAATCTGCTGTAGGTAGAGGTTGTTATTCGGTTTCAGTTGATGAACAGGATTGAGATATAAAGTTTCCTCCCCATTTCGATTAGGTTTAGAAGTGACACCAGCCGACCCCTGTCATAGGCAAGGTGCTTGTTGCAGTCAAGTGGGTATGGCTACTGGTAGCTTAAAGTCCGACGATTGTGCTACTTAGGCAGAGTAGTGGGCATGAATCGGTCCAGATCGGCATATTTTTCACTAGATAGCAAGCAGCGAATCATGTGTTGCAACCTATGTTGATAAGGCTTTTCGTTGTGATATTTAAAAACTGAGAGTTGTTCGGTGCAATTTTTTGAGTCAATCATCTTGAAGTTCATCTTCTATTCTATGAAGACAGTTAGCCTGTAGACCTTCTACCAACTATTTTTCTTCTGAGATGCACATATTTGCTGCTTCCTGACGTAACTAACAAAATAAACGTGTCCTTAGTCGCACAGTTTGTGCTGACGTATTGAATGTTGCCACTAAGCACATTCACATGTTGACATTGTGCCTGTCACCTCTGACCATATTATGTATCTCCGTCTGTAACTCCACAAAGTCATAAAGACCATGCAGGTGTTACCCAGGAGAAGTTTGTATAGCGCACTCACAGCCTAAGCAGCTTTTGGTACACATTCGGTAGCCAGCAGAGTTATGCTTGTTGACATTGTGCATGTTACCAGTAATCATTTGATCATGCT